>OY723251.1:1610510-2210510 GCA_963210315.1 Rhynchopus euleeides | reverse complement strand
CACAGCTAACCCCTTCCTGGTTAGAACTTGGGCTAGAGAGTGGCGCATTGAGGGGTGGGTCCCATGATCTTCTCCCAAAGCCAACAGGCAGGCTTAACATTTCCAGAAAATGTTACTGGGGGGGGGCAAATACAAGGGTATACTCTTCTATTCACCGTGCCAGCTTACGTAATTCAGGGTTTTCAAAAAATTGTTTTTTAGCTGAAAAGTTGTCTAGTATGCAAATACAAGAGTATATACTCTTGTATTTGCATACTAGAAATATGGCCTCCGGGTGGGCCCTCATGGGGCAGCGGCGCCGAAGAGACAATACGAGCGTCCTCTTGGCCTTTCCCACCCCGAGGCGACTCCCACCCGACCGTGACGACTCCAGACAGGAGGCCCACTGGCCTGGGGGAGGTCATTGGAAGTACAAAATATGATGAAAACCCCACAAAAGTTCTTCAAAAGTCTAGTATGCAAATACAAGAGTATACTCTTGTATTTGCTCGGTGAACTTTTTAAAATCGCGATTTCTGGAGTACTCTTGTATTAGCATATACCCTTGTATTTGCATATACTCTTGTATTTGCCCCCCCCCAGTAAAAAGAAAATGTTAAAATTAAATAAATCGGGCATTTTCCCAGAAAGGCGGTTTATAACAAATAACATTTATTCTGCAGGGGACGGTACTATCTTTTTGACACTGACAGGAGACCTGTTGTGGTAAAAAAAGGGGGTATTGAAACTGAAGTAGAAGGAAGCACAATGATCAAAAATCCCAAGGGGTCTTCGCTACGGGGTGGTCGTCAGTGATGAATAAAAAGAAGGGGAGGGGGAGGTCCGAGGAAGTGAACACTGTAGTGTGGTTGCCGAGGACCTGGAACACTTTCTGGGAGCACCTTAACCTGCAGGATAACCGCTTGGAAAGGCTTTCCCCGCAAGCTTCTCCACGGGACCGAAGGGGGAGATGGTACTCGCCACGAGCACCCTGCTTGCTACCGCACCTCGCCTGGGGCGAGCAGCACGTGATTCCGCATGGCCTCTGTCTTGCGGTCCATCCCGCCTGCACCAAGGCCACTCCCTGTGAAGTGCACCAGAGTGGTTTCCTTGCGGAAATTACCCAGCGTCGGGGATGCTTTGTGCGGAACCTCAAAATGGAACCGCCACAGAGGGTCGTGGATGCACTGGAAGTTGAGGTTCGGGGGCACGAGGTCTTCGAACTGCACAATCTCACGCGCGATGCCCTGATCGGTGTAATTGTTGCCATCAAACCCATCGTCGCGCATCCGTGTTTGATACTGCAAGCGCCACGGCACTTCGGTGGTGCTACGTGCCTCCCACTCCGCATCTGTGTAGGGCCCGAATGCCCTGTCAGGCCCACACTGCCAGGTGACTGTTCCGTTGGCACGGCGCAGCTGCTGTGGTGCCTTACACACCCCCACAAGCCCTTCGAAGAAGTTGGCGATTGTCAGATTGCCCTCAAGCTGGTGGTTCATCAGCAGGCGGGCGAAGCGCCTCCGCCGGCTTCGGCTCTTCGTTCCCAGGACGCGCGCCATCTTCGACAGTGAGTAGAGCCAGAAGCCGCGCCGCCCCCTCAGGTAGGGGCGTGCCGGCACATCCAGGCCCCCAGAGCGGAAGGCACGCATGGACCACACCATCTCCACAACCCAGATCGCTGTGAAGCGGACGGCGTCGGGCTCGCTGGCAGAGACCGCCACGACCCCCGTGTTGGGCCACACGGGGAAGGCCTCGCGGAACTCTTGCGACTCCTTGGCACGGCCTCGCTCGCCGCACTGCATCGCGAGCTTGGGCTTCGGCTTCAGGGTGTCAAGTGACTCCCAGGGGTCCCGCAGGATCAAGATGTCAGCATCCTGCAGCATCGTGTCCACGCCAGCACGCACGCAAGCCTGTGTGCGGCGGGGTGTGGGTGTGTGGCGGTGGGAGTCTACGGTCGGACATAAGAGACAGCGCAAGACACAAACACATCAATATCAAAACACGGAGATGGAAGGCACTCAGCCACCGCTTTTCTGTTGCATTAGACACCGTTCAGTACAAAAGCTGACGTACGGAGGGGCGAAGGCAGGGAGCAAAGCACCACTCGCTGGCCTAGTGAAGGGTGGTGTTTGTTCCGTTTGCATACGTGGAGGAGCAGCGGCTTGCACCAAGCGCTGTGCATGAGCTGGTTCACAGCACCTGATGGACACAGCCAGCTGATGTCGGTGTAGTGGGCACCCACCTTCTTCGCCCACTCGATGGTCGCCGCATCGCCAGCCCCGATCAGGATGCCGTGCGTCTTGTTCACAGCTGCGTGCTGTGCGTTGTGGTACCACAGGCGCACCGTATCCAACCCACGCCCGACCGACAGTGCTGTCAGGATCCGCCCGCGCGCCGCTGCTGCACGCACATCTCGGGTGAACCGCGCCAGCGCTTCCCCGTTGAGCGCAAGCGTGCTGTTCACAAACGCCGCAGTTTCGCTGCTCCAAGTCTCCTCGACGCGCCGCCTCTCGCCCGGCGCAGATGACCCTTCCCACGACCCCTTGAAGCTGTGGTAGGTTGCGTAACCGAGCAGACCTAATGTCGCCCACAACAGTGTTGTTCGTGCCATTCTTCTGCCTCGTGAAGATACAGTGCAGACCCTAGAAGCGTCCGGGATACACCCGTGTGATGCGCCCCTGGGGAAGGGCGTCACCCGAATCGGTGCCTTCGTGTTCCTGTCTGAGGCGGAGGTGTCCCCCATGCGGTGTGTGCCATCGCCGAGGCCTGGCCTTGCCTCGGTGTTGACGATGATGGCAGTTTCTTATGACACCTCATCAGCAATTACACGTTCGAGAAAAGGCCGTATGCGATGATTTTTCTCAACCTGCCGCGTTCGTGTTTTAGCCCGTCGTTGCGGTTGCAAGGTTTCCGCATGTGCACTGCATTCAAAAAGCGCAGACAAAGCTCTCCTGTGCAAAGCGCAGGGACACGCCATGACACTGCAGGTGTTGGGAGCAACATGCGGCGGGTGTTCCCTGGAAAACGTTCGCTGTCATTTGGTGACGTGGTGTGGGCACATACATTGACACCCCCAAACGACACCCTTCGCCTGTGAAGGCGGGTGCGGAGCACAGTGAGGTGAGTGATGGAGTCCTGCCAAACGGCAGAGTGTGCATGTCACTATAACTGTGGGGAACTCTTGGCATACAGACCTGGGTGGAACACAAACCACTGTTGTATTGGTGCAAGACATTGCGTTGTTGGAAGGCAGACCCACTTGTTGCACAACACGCCCATCGTCTGATGGAGTCGTGCGAGTGGGACTGGCCCTGGAAACCCCGTTGTATTTTAAAACCGTGGACAAGTTGGGACTGCCTCAATCAGAACTCGAGCTGGGCGGGAGGGGGGTGGTAGGTACAGCTGCAGCAGGCAGGCACCACTGCTGTAGTCCGACGTCTTTCTTCCACGGCTGTCACTTTCTTTCGTGTTGAGTTGTGCCCGGTGGGCCGGGATTATCGCCACCAGAGTGGTGCTCAGAACAGGCGTGCCTTACGGATCACGGGGAGGAACAGAGGACATAAACAACAAAGAGGGGGGCGGGGGGCAGTTGTGTGTGGCCCCACCCGGAATCTCCTGTCTCCCCCCTTTGACACCCAAAACGCTTGTCGGCACGCGCGCCATTCTTGGGCCATTCTTGTTGCAAGAGTGACCCCCCACTCCCCACAGCCGAGTAGAAGGGAACGCAATCCCCTGGGCATGGTTGACAACACCCAGACACCAGACACAGACACAGCAGTGGGCGGGGCACGAGCTGGGGCACGGGTGACAGACCAACCTCCACGGGGCCTCGCAACACGGGCAGCGGTGGGGAGTGGCATGGCGACTCAATAGCCGGTAGACTGCCGCAGCACACAATACACAAGCTGTGACGCACCGATCCCCTGACCCCCCGACTGGCACGTAAGGAAAAGGAGTGGCGACAGATCCGTCGAGCGGGGGGTGGGGGGTGGGGGGTTTGATTGTCGAGAGTCGGAGTGAAAGCAAAGGCAAGTCTCACCAGCAGCCTTCTCGCAAATGGTTATCCTTTTTGTAGGCACCACACCAGAGGAGTGCTTGCTGCAACGTCGGATGAGGGTCGGCCCACTCAAAACGTGTGGCCAGGCCACCAAACACACGCATTACGACGGCTTGATACACTTCCTGAAAAAGCGTTGCCAATAATGGCCAGGAGGCGTCATGCCCTGTCGGGGGGCCTTCGCTCTGTGTCACTTTGCAACCAGTTTTGTGAGGCGGTTCACATTTCCTCACTTTTCTTATTGCAGTTTGGGTTAGCGTGCTGGCAGCGCAGAGTGTCCCCTAGAGTCCACCCGTGAGAACCGGGCCCGGTATACCGGGCCCGCTTCTCTGCACTTCTGAGTGAAGGTGCCCATCATCTGATGTATCGTGTCGGTCGCGTACTGGCATCTTTCTATGTGAGACATACAGCCTCTGCCCTGCACTGTATTGTAACAAAGAATATATCCTTGCCCTGCGAGGAGGGAGAAGAGACGGAGGAGAGGGAAAGAAGAACCGGATCTGTTAAAGCTCTAGGGGACATCACTCGATACCACGTCGTGAAAGCACGCGATACGGGTGGGACTGCTGGGAGCGGCAGGGGGTGGTGTCGGGGGGGGGGGGGGGGGTAGGGGGGGTCAAATGGGGGTGACAAACACGATTTTTCAAAAAACCGGCGCAGAGGCCCCAAAGCCCCCGTAAACCCTCCAAACCCCCCCAGATCGGTCCGGAAACCCATCGAACCCCACTTTTCCACCATTCCGGGCACCTCAGGTGCCCGAATTGGGGTACCTAAATTTTGTGCCACCGTTTGGTACCGGACAGTGCCACTGTGTGGGAGGTTGGAAAAGAAAATGCCCCAACACACCACATCTGAGGGTTGCAATGCATGTTGCTTGCCAACCACGTCATCCGGTGGGTGTCAGGCGCTATGTAGGTGGCATGAGCCAGGTCTTCGATGTGTTCTGGCTTGTATATGTACCTCCCTGCCTGCGGCACAGGCACTGCCTTTGTCCCCCACACCAGCCACAGAGAGCGTATTGTACTCGGTCCACGGTTGCTGATTCATTGTGATGCGTTGTATCCTCGAGTGAACGTCACACACTAGTGGCACCACCACCCGCCATCCGAGAGCTGTATTGACTTTGCGCCCTTCCGTTGCATTCACCTCGCCACGCATATTGCACCGTTCAGTACCAGTGCTCTTGGGCCAGGCAAAGTAGACCGCAGCAACTACCAATTCTGGCACAATGGGTACCACGACAGCGCACTTCGTGTGTTCCCGGAATGTACAGCTCGTGTTGCAACAGTCGTTGTCAACACATCCCGGTTGTGGAGCACTGCTGCACAGGAATCACACGACCATCTGGACTTGTTCCGTACCTACAGGCAGCCTCCCGGTGCATGGTGGCAGGGAGGTACATATACAAGCCAGAACTCATCGAAGACCTGGCTAATGCCACCTACATAGCGCCTGACACCCACCGGATGACGTGGTTGGCAAGCAACATGCATTGCAACCCTCAGATGTGGTGTGTTGGGGTATTTTCTTTTCCAACCTCCCACACAGTGGCACTGTCCGGTACCAAACGGTGGCACAAAATTTAGGTACCCCAATTCGGGCACCTGAGGTGCCCGGAATGGTGGAAAAGTGGGGTTCGATGGGTTTCCGGACCGATCTGGGGGGGTTTGGAGGGTTTACGGGGGCTTTGGGGCCTCTGCGCCGGTTTTTTGAAAAATCGTGTTTGTCCACGTAAAAGGGTGGCATTTGACCCCCCCTAGGGGGGGGGGGTATTAAAGCAGAGACGAGCTCGTGCCCTAGAAGGGGGGACTTACCCACCTTCAATCTGTATGTCACCCCCTTTTCACTATTAATGCAGGGAGGGGATGGGGGGGGGGGGGGGTGGAAACCTGTTTACCACAAATTCTCTTCGCAAAGCTTCGCTATTGCATGCAAGAGCAGGAAAGAAAGGGCAGAGATAGAGAGAGAGAGAGAGACGGAGAATATGCAGTGAAAGACCGACCGTCTTACACACAAAGTGCGCTTCATCGCTAAAGCTCTGGAGCACGAGTTGCCATATTCCTCCACAGCCTGGGCCCAGGCATGTGGTATTGTGCAACCCGCTCGTCGAGGCTGCTTCGCGTGAGGAATCGCTGCGCAAGAATGCCGAGGTCCTGTGTTTGCCAGAGCCTGGTGTGACGCACCCTGCTGGGCACACAGCTGGCCCGTGTCAGCTACGGCAAGGGGGGAGGAGGAAACACTGACACCCAACGAGCCCCTTTATCACCGGAGGGCTGCCTTGGCAGGCAGCTGCTAGTTTAGAGAGCTGGCTGCAGTTCTGTTTGCCTCCTCCAGGCGGCGTGCGATGAACAGCGGCTGCGAGGACCCAGGCACATGGTGGGTGATCTCGAAGTTGGTGAAGAGCAGCGGGAAGCGGTGCATGCCGTACTGCCGGTGCAGGTTCCACCAGATTCCGTCACGCTTCATGACGACGTGCTGGCGCTTGCGCACGACTCGCCCCTCCACTCCCACCACAACAGGGGACCCGGGTTCCAGCACACACCACGTCTTGGCCATCTGCACCACGTCGCCCCACGGGTTCAACATGTCACCGTACCGCCCCAACCCGCTGTGTTCCAGGGAGGAGAATGTGGCCATCATGTTCAGCTTGGGCAGGGTGCCGTTGCGGTACATCTGGTTGAACTCCAGCGGGGTATATGTAGTGACGTTGGGGTGCGTGGAGTTGATCGCCCCATATTCCAGCGTGTAGACGTGAGCCGCCCCTTCTGCGAGCATGATGGCCTCCACCCAAGGGTTTTCGGACCCGATCACGAGGACATGCCTCCCCTTCACACCCGCAATCCGAGACCCTACCCGCAGCGCATCGACATTGTGCCGCCCGTAGTTCCCCGTCAGGCTGTCGGCCAGAACCTCGGCAACCATGTTGTCCACCACAGCCTTGGTCCACTGGCTGACCATCGCTGCCCCACCGCTGTACTTTGCTGCAACAACCGCCTTATTCTTGATACGCACAGCCCCATTCAGCGTGTAGTGTTGTGACATTGGGCCTGGGACAAACTGAGGAGGTGGCCAATGCGGCGATGGCTTTTCAAAGAAGTCACTCGCATAGAGCTTGGCGCAGTGCATCGGTGCCACGCGTGTTGGGAACATCTCCCCCGGCACCATTGTCCTTCCCTCGAGGGCACACAGCGGGCCGCAGAGGTCCAGCTGGGCAGCGAGCAACTTTGTGTAGAAGTCGTCCGTCGCAGGCACGTCGAAGTCGAACGACGTTGCGGGGGACGTCGAGAGGTCGAATGGCGACGTGTCGAGAAGGGAGGCAGGCGGCAGCCCCAGCGCTGGGGTGGAGGGCGCAGAGGGGGTGTGGAGGGGAGGGGGCAGCAAGGGCCCGGATGGCCTGTGCGGCTGCACCACGGCTGTGGCGGCGGGGGTGCAAGCGCACTCCTGGGGCACACGCACCACAGAGTACAGCAGGAGCCCGGACAGGTGCCCCACCAGCAGGCACCGGTCAGATCGTGTGTCCCTCAGTCAGGAGAGGAGGTCTCGGTCGCTAAAAACGCGCCCCCTCGGGCAGAGTGGTTGTGTCATCGCTGTTGTGTCACACCAATTGCCTCTCGGGCGGTGTGTCTTTTTTGATTTGACAACTCCGGTTTGGTGTACCTCGATGAGCTTACCTTACCTTGTCGTCGGACACAACATATCATCGTTGTCCCAAACCCCGTAACCCACGTGAAGTGGATCATCTGAAGTGCAGAATGAGGTGGAGCAGGTGGAGCACGAAACATAAGTAAACCATAGCAAGAGAGGCCAGCAGCAGTCCCGAGTCCATCGCGTTCCTCGTAGCATTTCCCGTACCACACAGGTGTGTTATGTGCAAAATTAAATAGGTAGGGCAGCTGCCCTACCTGCCTGACCAGGCGCGAGATCGCTGGGCGCAATCAAACCTGAAGGGAAAATGGAAGAGCCGCATCCGCCCATCGCAAAAGAAAACGGGGCAATGCTTAACTCTGCCCATCCACGAGACACAGGCAGAAAGAACAGCACGGCAGGATGTGGCTCTGTCCCATCCGTGCCCACGCAGCGATTCTTGCAAAAAAGGGAGAGTATTCCTTGAAGTCGATTCACAGAATATAGGCCAACTGGGAGAGAGAGCGACACGGAGAGAGCAGAGGGAGATTATGCCTGGCCATCGCACCACTGAAGGGCGAGAGCAGGGGGTACCCTTCACAACAAGTAAAGGGGGTCTTCACTGCAGGGTGCCGGGGGGAAGTTTTGGTGCAGTTCCTCGTCCAAGGCTGTTTGATGGCATCCGAATGAAAAAGAATGACGAAGGTAAGACGGAGACGAAACACGGCAACGAAGACACACACACACACACACCCCTCCCCCTCCCGTCCCCTCCCACCCCCCCTCACCCATCTCAGAAGAACCCATGCAGAACCCTCATCCGTGCTTACGTCGCCTCTTCCCCCGATTCCTTTGTTGGTTAGTTGATCTGGCACAGAGGGCGGGACCGTGCTGATATGCACAGTGACGACTCTCCCTTTTTGGCATTTAGCGTATGTAGCTCACACCCCCCGCGCCGCGAGGGCCACCCACTCTGTGCCACTGTATGTGTGTATGTGTGAAGCTGGATAGCCTGCTCGGGCTGGCCCGTCGGACCTCGTTGGGTTCAAACCCACCGACTGTGTTAACTGTATGTGTGTCAAGCTGTATGAGCCTTCGCTATGCCGAAACCGGCGGGGATTTTTTGGCGCACCTTTTTTGGGCGCATTTCCTCCTATTGATAGGTGGAAACCCGCCGAACTCTGATTCTAAAGAAAACTTGCCGTCGCGAAGGCCCTTGTGTGTCAATTGAACACTTTACCGATTTGCAGTGTTAACTTCCTGTTTAATGTTCGCATGTATCTCGGCCCCATTAGCAACGCAGTGTGTGGCACAAAAATCGCAATAATGTTACACCAGGCGCGCTCCACACTCACACCATGAACAAACACGTGAGATTTGCTGCGATTGAACAGAACAGAAACCCACCCTTCCAAAAAACGTTTCGCCGATGCGCCCAAGACAGCCAGCGGGAGGGGGAGAGGGGGAAGGGGTGGGAATTGACAGAAACCGCACGGGAGGCCCCCCCCACCTCAGCAAAGAACTGAGGGGAGGGAGGGGGTGGGAAGGGCCATAGGAGGGATAGACTCAGAAGAGAGAGAGAGAGAGAAAAACTTTCCCTGCATTGTTACATGCAGCGGCCAAAAAAATGGGCAATTAGGGCAATTATGGACTGGGCTATTTTATTTTTTTTGAAATGGAAGCAGGGTATAAGATAGACTTTTTTTCTGGCGCCGTTTTCCGGTTTTTCTGGTTTTGAAAATTTTTCGCGCGCGCCTTCGGCGCGCGCGACCCGCGCAAACCCTCCCAGAATCTGAGAGGGCCCGGTGCCTGCGCGCGTCCTGTCGTACTGAGGCTGCTTGGTGGGGCAGGCGCAGCAGCTGCTTTGAAAGTTTGGACTCTCGGTCAAAAAACCGGTCTGGTGCAATTTTCTTACGCAGGGGGGCGGAGCCCCAGCCGCCGGCGGCCACGGTAGTGAACATCTGTTCCCTACTGTCTGGATTCGCTTGTAAGTAGGAAGGCTTCGCTGTATCGCAGCCCGGCCAGCAGGAGATCACTGGTCCTTGAGGGTTCAACCTTCAGGGTGGAGGAGGACGGGGGAGCGACCACTCGCGACAGGTGTGCGTTGTGGGTGAAGTGGGTGCACGACAGAATGGCCAAAGGGTCCACGAGATCTCTGCACACATTCCGTTATCGAGGAGATGGGCACCTAGCTGTGACGACAGGCAACAAACAAATCTCATCTGTTAGTTGCCCCCAATAGGCTTGGCGACCTTCAAGACTGCTTGAAAGTCGTTCGTGTTCTCGTCTCAGCCCTCCAGACAAGCAGATCTGTCTCGATTTGGTGGGCTGTCGCCATGTATTCGATGGCACTGAGTGACGCTGCACAGAGGCAGACGACACGGTGAACTCCAGCGGAAGTTACCCTACCTCCGCTGGAGTACACCGTCACGTGACCGTGTGTCTCCCATGAGTCTCAACTAGCGGGAGTCTTAGCGTACATTAGCTGGACAATAGACTCCCGTCTCCAGTACAGACTGCAGTCTTAGACTCCCTCTTAGACATGGTGGCTGGAGTCCACCATGTGCGCACCTTCAAAACAGAAGAGACCTGCATGACGAGGGCATCACCACCCACCGGGCCACCCGCTAGGTCCATTTTTTCTTCTCCGCTTCTCTGCCTTCTTTGGACTATTTGAGCTCTGTGCGGATCACGATGGGGTCACTTTCTAGTTTTTTATGGCGTTTTTTCTGACTGTTTTACTGTCCCAAAGTCACAAAAAAACCGCCAAAAATGAGACCGACCTTTTTTTTTCCAGAAAACCGGGAACCGGGAAACCCTGGTTTTGAAAACCGGAAAACCAGACCTATCTTATCCCCTGATGGAAGGCCAATCTTGGATTGGCCTTGAAAATTGGCCTTTTTTTTTCTCCGATTTTTTCTGGCCAATTTTTGAGGGGTCCTGGTCGCTTGGTAGGGCTGATGCTGGTATCCCCAAGGAGACGCTGTCCCTGTATGTCAAGAATTTCACTTCGAAGAGTAGGTCTCAGCCCGACGCATCGCTGGAAGAGTACCTCGCGTGTCGGGATGCGGTGATGCATTGGCGAGCTGCAAGGAACAGATGTTCACTACCGTGGCCTCCGGCGGCTGGGGGGCTCCGCCCCCCAGACCCCCCCTATGGCATGTAACTGTTGCAAACAAGTCATTGCGTGCACGGGATTGTGGCATGGTCCTGAAACGCATTTTTTGATCCATCCTCCGGCACCCGAGGCTGGGTCCGAGCACTGATCTCTGACGGAGGAACCGGGAGGGAACTCATTCAATGCGAGACTGGCAAGTAAAAGAATCTGGAAATAAATCGGGAAATCGGGCTGAGAGTGTGGTGTGGCACTGCAGCGTCACGCAGAAGGCCCGGATACCTGCCAGGGTGACGTCAGCGGGCGCGCGAAGCGCGCCCGCTCCAGAGCTGACCAGGGGTGGTTTTTATTTTTACGCACACGACTTTCGCGCGGAAAGTGTCATTCAGCTCTGCCAAACGTGCTCTACACACCACCCCCTCCATCAGGCAAGTGGGTTTGTAAGTGTGTGTGGAAGCGTCAACGCATCAAACGAAGTATCAACAGTAGAGAAAGAGCGGCAGAGTTGAAGTGACACTTTTGGGAGGCCTGTCAGAGGAGGGGGCGTACCCCCCTATTTTTCATTTTTTTGGGATGCGTTCCCCTCGAATTGCCCAATTGAAAATCAGGAAATTGCCCATTTTTTTGAGCGCTGGTTACATGTTCGAATTGATAAGACAACACCTGCTGCTAAATCAGAAACACCCCTTCCGCCCTTACCCCTCCACAAAACACGCACACGTTGTCAGGTCGCACAGCGAACTCTGATCGCGACCCCTCCCACTCCACCCCTCTTCTCCCCTCCCCCGTGCTGCCACTCAGCGAGTCACACATTATTGCTTCATCCGGGTCAGACCCGCCGTCAGCTCCGCACACAGCCGTGTCGACTGATGCCTCGAGAAGCTCCCATGCGGCGACCCGTGGGGCGACGTCGACAGGGCAGTCTCCCCCAGCCCACGGGTGGAAGCCAGGTCCGACACCGAATTCTCAGCCGCATCGTGCAGAGAGGGCTGCCGCCTCGTCAGGGGCGACGGCTTCGCCGCCGTATCCTGATGCCACTGAGTGACAAACTCGGAGGGGCGCGTCCCTGCCACCTTGCGGGGCGAAAGCGAAGGTGAAGTGGGCTTCGAATCCAGAGAGCTCTGCCCCGAGAGGTTCCGGCTCCCGATGGGACGCAACGAGGAGCCCCCACCGGACAGCCCACCCCCACCGCGACCTGCGCCTCCGGCGCGCGACTCGGCGCCATCGCCGTCGAAGGAGCGTGCCAACCCATCTCGCAGCCTCTCCTCCTGATGCCTTACCCCCGAAGAGCTGGGCTTGCGCGAGGCTTCCTCGATCTCCAGGCGCTTGCCTTGGATCTTTTCCATCAGCTCCAGCTCGCGTTGGGTGCGGGGTGCGGCGAGGAGAAGTCCGTCTGTATCCCCCACATCGACCCTGCCGTGGGACACAGATATCAGCATGTCATCCAGCTCTGCGGCGTGGTGCGACGCGTTGCTGTCCGTCTCAGAGGCCTGCGGGGTGTAGACCTCCTCCTTCTGGAGGTGCACCACGTCCCCCACGTCAAATTTGTCGACCCTGTCGTAGTGGCGCTGCATATCCGCATCCTTGGCAGCCTGCTCCGCGGTCTTCTCCGGGGTCTCCTCCAGGGTGATGTCGTTGCTGAAGTCGTCCTCCTCCTCTTTGTACCACTTCTTCCGCTTCCCGCGCCCCTCCATCTCGTCGTTCGTCTTCTCCACCCGCCGGGCGCAGCAGATGATGCCCAGCCCGATCAGGCAGACGCACGCCACAACACCCAGGGCGATGAGAAGGAGGAGGACGGTGATGTCGTCGTTGGGTTCCTCCTGCTTGATGCGGACGGTGCAGACGTGCAGCTTGGAGTCCCACTTGCACTGCACAGGGTCTGTGCCGCACTTCGTGGCGCCCTCCCGCTGCGAGCAGTAGGAGGAGATGAGGCAGGTCGACGTCCCGCTGTTCCAGAAGCAGCTCGTGAGGATGCGGCACCCCCGCTCGTCCTGCCCGCCGCACAGAGATCCCCAGGCGATGCACCTCCCGTTTACAAAGGAGATGTCGGTGCTGTCCGACACGGGCAGGCTCAGCAGGTCGCTCTCCACGTCGCTGAGCCACTCGCAGCCCAGGCGGTTGCGGCACTCCTCCCGCGGCAGCACCATGCACACCGCATCAGGGGTTGGCGTGTTGGGAGCCGGCGTCTCTGGCGCCTCTGTCACACCTGGCTCTGCGGTTTCATTCACCTGGGGGGTGGGAGTGTCACCTGGGGGGGTGGGGGTGTCGCCTGCAGCCGGCTCAGGCGTGTCCGGTGCAGGAGTCTCCCCTGCAGGCGCAGTGCTGTCCGGCGCGGGGGTCGGCACCGCCGTCGGAGGGGCGTCTGTCCTCTCCCGGATTGGGTCCGACCAGCAGATAGGGCCGAGGGGGCCGTACTTTGGGGGGATGATGGCGTACTCCGCGCTGCCGTCGCACGCGCCTTTGAACTCGCAGACCCACATGGTGTACCGTTTCGCAAGCCCTGGGAATTCTGCGAGCGCCGTGGCGTACTCATTGGGGCGCTTCTCCCCCATCAGGGAGATGGAGGGGCGGTGCCCCGATTGGAACTCCTGCACCCTGTTGTCGAGGGCCTCCGTCGTGCCCCCGGAGGCGACGTCGACGACATAGAGCTTGCCCATCCAGGTGGTGGAGTCCGTCGAGATGTAAAGCTTCCCCAGGGTCGCGCTCCCCACCATGTCCCCGAGAAGCTCCGTGCTGGGGATCGCGCCGGAGAACTTCGCGAGGGGCTCCCAGGCGCCAGGGGAGTCGAGGTCGTTCGACACGATGAGCTTCTCCCCGTTCTTATCGGCGTAGCTGACGTAGATCCGCCTGTCGAGGATGACAAGCGACCCGCCTTCCCCGCCAAGCGCATCGAGGCTTGTGGAGAAGGAAGAGTCGACACGCGAGATGGTGCGACCCCTCTGCGTGTAGTCCGGCAGCTGCAGCACGTTGTACCCACGCCCTGCATGCTCTGTTAAGAGATACACAGTTTTGGTCGACGGGTCGACGGCAAGCCCGCGGATCGGCTGACGCGATGTCTTGAGCGTCGCGACCTTTATGGGGGTGACAGGTTTCGATGCATCTGGGTCGAAGATGAACTCCCACAAAAGCCAGTGTTTTGGGTCTGCCTCATCCGGGCTGGTGAAGAACAGAACCTGCGAGCTGTGGTCAATAGCGCAGCCCATGCGCTCCTCCGGGAGTTTGAAGTTGGAGTCGCCGTAGTGGATGTTGTACTGCGCTGCGGCCTTGAAGATCCCCTCGCTCGACATGTAGACGAGAAACCCCTCATCCTTCTTCTGGGCCGCCACCCCGGCGGGGAAGAGGAAGATCCCAAACAGGGCACACAGCACCACCGGCAGGCAGGCGTGGCGCCGCCCCAACGAACCCATTATGTATCCCGAACCCAGCAAGGATATCCGACGTGACGCCCTCCCCGGGCCTCGGGGGGATATAGCTGTGCGTGTGCCAGGAGGGGCGGGGGAGGGGTGGTGTGCTGGCTGTCTTGCAGCAGGGTGGCGGGTGGGAGCGCTTCTGGTAACTCCCACTGCAGCCCGTTGTGCCCTGTGTGTGGGGGGGGAGGGTGCGGTGCGGTGGAGGGGCGGCTGTTGGGGTGTGGCGGGGGTGGTGGAGTGGTGGATGTGTGCGTTCTCTCCGGGCAGGGTCTGACTGCCGCTCGGCGGGGCCAATCCCCCTCCCCCGAAACTCGGAAGGTCTGACCCCCACCCCGCTTTTCGGGGTCAGACTGTTGCTCCAACTGGCCTCCCAGACTGTGTGAGGAGGGGATTCGCGTTGCAAGGTAGTGCGCATGCCGCTTCGGAGGGGTGGGGGAACACTGCGTCATTCCTTTGCGCTCTTCGCATCTCAGGTGCAAATCACACAGCTGTATCCAAACAGGGCAGGGGTCAGTCGTGCTGTGCTGCAAGGCAAGAAAGCAACACGGGTGCAATGCCTGCACAACAGGCCACAACGGAGGAAACAGGGATACGAGACACTGCACTCAGGGTGAAATGGAAGACACAGCACACACAGTGACAGAACTGATATTATTCGTTGGTGTGAAGAACCACCTCCCGCAGGGGCTGAGTGCAAGGCCACAGGATTTTGACTTCACGTTTCCCAGACACTCACCTGTACTGAGGCGGTACAGCTCAGTGGAGGAAAAGGACCCGACTGCAACAACATCACCTGGCTGTGACACAGCAAGAAAGGAGGGATAACTGGCCAGGTGCACAGTACGCAGGCAGCTGAGGGAGGTTGTGCACCACACCTTGAGAGACTCGTCAGAGCACGACACCAGGTTCTGCTCATCCTTGGTCAGCACGAGACCAGTGACATAATCATCATGCTCATGCAGGGTGTGTGTGTGCGCGAGGGTGCTGATGGCCCACACACAGATACTCCTGTCCTCTGACCCGCTGAAGATCCTCGTGCCCGACACAGCAATGTGGCAAACAGCCATGCTGTGGCCCTCCAGCACTGTGGCACTCGGTATGCCTTTTAAGTCCCACACACGCACTGTGCCTGCCACATCTCCGGACACCAGACGTCCGCACTGTGTCCACGCTGCACTACACACGCCGGTGGTGTTGTGGTCCAGCGTGCACACCTGTTCCCACGTTCCTGTTAGCCATACGCAGATGGTGCCCTCCTTTGAGCACGTCACCAACCACCTCCCACAGGTAGAGAACGCGGTCATAGACGTGTTGCCGTGTGCTAAGTCCGCCAACACAGCAGCGGTGATGGTGTCAAACACAGTGATGTGCCCTTCGAGGTCACTCACTGCACACATCGTCCCACACCTTGACAGTGTGATGTGGGTAATGCGGTTCCGACGCGCAATGTTGTAGACTGCGGGAACCTTGACAGTGGGCCAGCGGGGGGCGAGCTTCACAGCACCCCCGTCCTCCAGACCTGTGTCGGCAACGCGCTCTGCATCGTCCAGCTCCTCCTCGCACCCTTCGAGGTGTGCTGACACGCATGCAGCCTCGCGGTCTGCGTTGATGGAACCCGCGAACATCGCCTCCAGCGCATCCGCCTTCAGCCCGAACACGGTCCCGCCTTCCGGAACACAGACGACACAGCTATCCCCGGTCCCGGCATACTTCACCGACACAGCCATGCGTTACGTACCAGATGAGATTCGGGTGGCTGGGTTGCCTTGACGCATACACACACAGACCTCAATTCCTGTGACGGGGGCTCGTGGTGTGCGTGCACGTGGTGTCGTGATCTTTTCTTCTCACACGCGTCACTTAGCGTGTAAAGAGGTCGGAATCATGAGAATGAATCATGTGCATCCCGAAGCCGCTGCTTCACTCAGGCAGGCGGGTGGACGACATGATGCGGTGAGGTGCGAGGGAGTCGAACTCAGACCCTCCGTGTTGACCAAAGACACATCCAGGTACATACAACAGAGCCGCATCGCGGTTACACAGGGCACCTGCAAGGGCAGTCGCCAGGAAGTACTATCCTTTCCGTTTACTTCACACTCACTCGCGACCGGGAAACATGAAAAAGTCACTTCACCATTCAGCAGCAACCGCTCTTAGCCTGTATTTTGTTTGTTGATGCGTTGACGCTTCTACACACAAACCCTGAAGTGATAATCACACCCTGAGCCTGATGAAGGGTGGGGTTAGTGTATAGAGCACGTTTGGATGCTTGCTGTGGTGGGTGACTTTCTGCTCACACGAGTGTGCGGAAGAATAGAAAATACAGCAGCAGTCTCTCGAGTCTTCCTTTCAGATGATTTTTGCATTGATCGCTTCCACCGTACGCTTCCACTTATACCGGTCACCTCCGTGTATACTTTTTGGAGCTGTGCTAGCCCGCAGCAGGCGTGTGGGGTGTTCACGCGATCGACGAATACCCGCTGGTTCTTCTCGACCCTTTCTGATTTGCAGACGCAACATTTACAAAAATACAGCAGCAGTCTTTCGGGTCTTCCTCACAGATGAGTTTTGCATTGATCGCTTCCACCCTGCCCAGGTTGGCTGGCACACACTGCACACAGAGCGTCGGGGGTCACATAACGATGGCCAGAGAGGGAGGGGGTGCGGCGTCTCTTGTGCTAGGACGGAAAGGCGGCAGCAACGACGTCGCTGTCGCGGCGCAGCGGGGCAGATGCGTGGACGAAGGCGTTCGGGTCGGCACGCACAGCGGCCAGCACCACCTCCTTGTCGCAGCACAGTGCTGTGGAGGCGTACTTCAGGGCACATCCCTCCTGTCGCACAGCCGCCAGCACCACCTCACGCTTGTTGCACAGTGTGGTGTGGGCGAAGCGAAGCGCGCTGCCGCAACTCGTTACGGCTGCGAGCACCACCTCCTCGTCATCATAGAACACAGGATGGACGAACCGCAGTGCCTCGCCGTGCGCACGAGCCGCTTGAAGCACAACCGACCTGTCGCTTTGCAGTGAAGGGTCAGCGTACCGCAGCGCCCTCCCGTCCTGCAAGACGGCAGCCAGCTGAAGATCCTTGTCACGGCACAGTGAAGCACTGGCGTAGTGAATAGCGCACCCGGCCTTGCGTACAGCGGCAAGCATGAAGTCTCTGTTGCTGCGGAATGAAAGGTCCGCGTATTGAAGAGCACGCCCGTCGGTGTGTGTGGCTGCGAGCAACACCTCCTCGTCGTCGTGGTACATCTTGCCAGCATGGGGGAGTGCATACTCATTCGACATCACAGCAGATAGCACGACCTCACGGTCCTCGCGCAGGTTGTCTGAAGCACTGCTCAATACACCACCATTCTTCCGCACGGCTGTGAGGACCACATCTCTGTTGCTGCGGGTCGATTCATCACACCACTGTAAGGCAATCGGGTCCTGTGCCACCGCAGCAAGCTGCACCTCCCTGTCGCAACGTACATTAGTTGGGTTTGAACCGAACGAGGTCCGACCCCGGCCCGTCGGCCACAGGTCCGAGCTAGCCTGTCGAGCAGGCTATCCAGCGTCCGTCCGGCATGCGTGTGTGGGGGTGGGGAAGGGAAAAGACACACGGGACACACACCGGTGTTAGATTTAAAAATGGAAGCTAGAAGGGCACACACCACAGGACGGCAGGGGGCTGATGGCAGCCCCCTACCCGCCCCCTCAGACGGAGTGAAGAAGTGTAGCTAAGCTACTAGCAAACGAATGCCCGAAGGCCTCTCAAGCAGTGTGACTAGCAATTGCCTCGTAACCTGCGAGCCAACGAGCGCCAGCTGTTGCGTGCACCACGGTAAAAGGGAAATCACAAACACCACAACATCAATAACGCTCAAAGCTGCGAAAAAGGGCCCCCCGCTGTATTGAAATAGGGCACGCAGCGGAAAAATGAACGGATCTTCGCCGGTCTCTACCCTCACCGTTACCGGGGTTCGCCACGTGGAGGCGCCCGTTCAAAAGGTTCACCCCTCCCTGTCGCAACGTACAGAGGGGTTGGCGTACTCCAAGGCACTTCCATGCAGCTTGACGCACTGCAGCACGAAGTCTCTGTTCTTGCGAAGTGAGGGGTCTGCTTCTTCGAGCACGTCTGGGCGACGCCGCACACCTGCCAGCACCACCTCCTCGTCCTTCTTCAGGTGTGAGGGTATACAACGAAGTGCCCAATGCTGACCCCACCCTCTGCTATGCATCGCAGCGAGCACCACCTCCCTGTCGCCCTGCAGGGAAGGGTGGGCGTGTTGAAGTGCAGAGGGATCAGTCTCGACTGCTGCAAGGACAAGGTCTCGGTCTTCGTGAAGCGGCACATCTGGGCAAGGCTGGGTTGGTGTGGGTACGTACTCCAACACCTCACCTTGCCACAGCACAGCCTCGCGTTGGAACTCGGTGTCGTGGCGTAGTGCGGAAGATGCCTCATCGAAAGAGGTTCCCGACAGACGGACGGCAGTCAGGATCACCTCCCTGTCGTCAAGCAGTTCATCAGAAACACCGCACATGTCTATGTTGATAATGCCTTCCACGAGTGTCTTCCGCAGGGCACGGAGAAGAACCTCCTTGTCGCTGAGCAGTGCAGTGCTTGCGTGCTCAAAGCCACCAGATGCCATGACCACCTGCCTGTCGTTTTGGAGAGACGCACAGGCGTGCTGGAGTGCGTTGTCGTTGTGTTGGACTGCGGCGATGACCACATCCCTGTCGGCCTGCAGAGATGCATCGACATTCTGGAGTTCACTGCACCGCTGGACAACGGTAAGGACGAAGGGTTTGTTGCTCAGCAGTGTCGGTGATGCATACTTCAAGCTGGTCCTGAATCCGAGGTGTATAAAGTTGCATCTGTCAGGCACCATGGCCATCAGCACAAAGTCCTCGTCTCCACGCAGGGCTTCGGAAGCGTGCTGAAGCGCGACACAGTTATTGCGCACCGCTGCGGTGACGATGCCTCTGTCACCTCGGAACGACTCATCCACAAACTGCAACGCATTGCCGTCACACTGCACCACCGCAAGAGCCACTTCGCGCAGACACCATGACCAGGCAGGGACGGTGTACCTGTCAACGGTAAACTGCCACGGCTCGTTGTATTCGTCATGACACTCACGCATATGCTTCAGCGCCTCAACGATGCGTGCACCCGACAGTGCCACGTCGATGCAGCACCCCTGCGACACACCTGCGGCACCGCACAGAGGCGTGCTGTCGTCGAGCACCTTCCCATCCACCGACAGCTCCACGTCTTCAGGAAGCGCGTCAGCAGGCAAACCGAGCACCACGTCGAGTGCCTTTGCTTTGAGATGAACCAGCGTGTCGCCCTCTGTGCACCGCATGCTGCTCCCCACACAGTCTGTCCTTCAGGAACACCTCCATTGATTCAACAGACATGTTTGGCCTTGCCTGTGTGTCTGGTGGGTCGGTGTGGCGAGGTCACGAGGCGGGGCAACAAATAAAAAACAGAAGAGCACATCCCGACAGGGCTTTCCCTAAATCGGCACCCGTCTCCCGACATTTTCAAAATCTGCCTCCCCCCCCTTTTTTTGCAGGCTATTACCGTATTCGGAAAAATACTGGAACGGAAAAATGCTGGAACGGATTTTTTCTGGAACGGAAAATAACTGGAACAAACCCGAGTTTTCGAAACTTGAAAGCGCCCTATCACTTCACAGCTACAACCGCTCTGATGAATTTCCTTTTGTTTGTTGCGTTGACGCTTCTACACACAAAACCCTGAACTGATCACACCCTGAGCCTGATGAAGGGTGGGGTTAGTGTATAGAGCACGTTTGGTTGCAGCTGTGGTGGGGCGCTTTCCGCTCACACGAGTGTGCTTAAGAACATTATTCCGTTCCAGTATTTTTCCGTTCCAGAATTAGAATATGGGGGAAATTGGCGGGTACTTGTCAGTTTTTCGGGCACATGTCCGAAATCCCACCTCACCCCACCCCATGCCATGGTGGAGGATGGTGGGCCCAGCATACCCTTGGGAAAGTACCCGACTCCCAGAAAACGGCCAAGTCCGCGCAGACCCCCCAGAACAATTCTGGAACGGAAAATACAGTGCCACAGAAAAGTTTCGAACACGATAAATTTTAAGATAATTTTAAGTTTTAAGACGAAAATCGCGCTTCGCGAAAAAATTTAAAACATTCTTTTGTTCAATACTTTGTTTCAAAGTCAAGGATCTTTCTCCGAAGTGTTTTCGGACAAAGATTTCTTGACAAGAGAGATACTAAAAATACTTCTTGACAGGACTGGACAGGTCGAGGTCATTCTATTTGCGATGTCAGCAGCATCCAGTGGACCCGAAAAGGCCCCCATGTCGTGTGGTTTGGAGGGATGGACCGCTCGGTTGCGGAAACCACTCGACTGGGGATAACGACCCTGTTGAGGTTGGACATTCCTCTTCTGGCCTCTCTGCCTGCGATCCGCAAACTCATCCGCTTTTGGCAACTCGCAGCAAACCTGGCGATAGGGGACAGATAGGAGTAACCTGAGTGAGGTTGAAGGATGCTGACACCCGCCTGACCCAAAGACTGCCTGTTCACAGCGCTGGAGTGTTGCACATGTGGCACATCATCCCACACACCTCTAGGAAACTCCCATGATGCAGGATAGATAACTTTTAAAACAAAACAAAAGTTTTGAGACGAAAAAACTTTCGAACGGAGAATTTTAAAACTTTTGTTCGTTCGAAACTTTTCTGCGGCACTGTAACTGGAACAAATGGGGTCTCGGCTGGAACTTGGAACATTATTCCGTTCCAGTATTTTTCCGAATACGGTATTTCCCTGTTTCCCCCCTTTTTTTGCAGGCGAGTTGTCAAGGCAGGAATGGGCACCCTACTTGACTAAAGTGGCTGTCAAAAAAATCTTCGGAATGGGTGTGCGCAAATATTGCAAAAGAACACCTTTTTTGGGGTGTTGCCGTCCTGGGCGCGCAAAAAAGGTTCCCATGGGAGACCATGCGGTTTTCAATCTTCCTAGGCTCCCTGGGTTCAGGTGAGTACCAGGGATTATTCAGCATTTTCTGGCACATCGTGTCAATAGCTTGATCAGTGTCGCCGGATGCTGCAATCCTGAAGCAATATCAGAGCAATCTCGTCAGGTGCAAGACGCCACGTGTGGTCTCCCGTGGTGCTCGTTGTGTATTTGGCGCAAACACACGACAACCTCCCCTGGTGTGCCTCATCAGGTGTGAGCCAGGATCAGTGGACCGGCAGTTGTCTGCCAATGAGGCTTTCTTACACATCACCACAACGGGTCACAAGGTGACATACGGCCACAGAATGTCTCACACGGTTATACATGTTCAGGACCTGTCTTGTCCGGGTGAGGAATTAGAGGGGGGTGAGCTGAACCTTCACGGTGACAACCAGACAGGGGTCTTCACAGGCACCTCATGGCCAAAATGACCCCACCACGATCCGCACAGATTCCAAACGTTCAAAACAACGGGGTCTTGACAAAACCGTCGGGGGGGGCCCGCTGGGTGGGGTGGTGCTGCCTCTCAGTCACCTCCTCCCATCACGAGTCGGACTTGAAGGACTGAACCAGATCCAGATTTCACAGGTGAAACTGGGCGCCTGCACCCACAAAATGACCCCACTACGATCCGTACGGAGTCCAACAAATGCAATGGCAGCCCCCAGACTGGGCCCCAGCCTAACCCCCCTTTCCCCCCTTTTTTTGCACCCGTTTTTGGAAATTTGCCCCCCAGACCCCCAGATTTAGGGAAAGCCCTGCATCCCGACGACATGTGAAACAGTCTGCCCGTGAGACACCTTTGCACTCAGGGGGGGCGGGGGTATTGAAACAGAAGTAGAAGGAATCACAATGATGATATATCCCTTCACTCGTTATGCAGGTTGTGTCCGAGATCCAGTGATATATGTCCGTCATCATGAGGGGGGGGGGGGGCCAGGGAGGATGTCTCCAGACCAGCCCTTTCACCTCTATCTGCCATACGGGCGGCTAACACCACCATATCCCCCCCCCCCCCCCACTTCCCCCCATCTCTCTCTCGCTCTTTCTAGAAGGGGGTGGGCGAATCTAAAGATGTTTGTCATGCTGTCTAGGCCAGCGAGACGTGCAGCACATCGCTGTGCAGCTTCTGCTTGTGAAATCGCCTCACAGCGCTCTGCGCGCAGTGGGGGTGCTGGAACAGGAACACATCCGCCGCACCCTCGTGCCTGACGGACCGGATGCTTCCAGAGGTCTCGAAGATCGCCCTCACCTCGCGGAGCGGCACGTTCTTATGCCCCGTCACGCGCACCCCATACCCTTCGCGCTTCGCCCGCGCTGCGGCTGCCGCCGCCGCCGCTGCTGCGGCTGCAGCATCCCCTCTCGGATCGCCCCCTCCCCCGCCCCTGAGGCCCATCCACGAGAAGTCATGCTGCACCCCACCCACAGCATCCACGCCATCCTCATCACTCGCACTGTCATGCCGAGGGGCACGCGCCCCTCCCTCCCCCTCCCCCCGCCGCCCCCGCCGCCGCCTCGGCGGCGTCTCGCTGGGGCGTCGCCGCCGCCGCCTCCGCCCCCCATCACCACCACCACACCCCTGATCCTCGTCCCCCCTCGCGCTCCGCCGCCTCCTGCGGCTCCTGCTGTTGGAGGGGCTCCGTGACTGCCGCCGGCGCTCGCGGTGTCGCGGTTCCCTCCGGCGGTCGCGGTGGCGGGGGCGGCGGCTCCGCCGCCGCCTCCCGCGCGACGAAAGCGACGAAGGCAGGGAGGAAACCGAGGAGGAGGAGGAAGAAGATGATGATGATGACTCGCTCCGAGCCCTGTCTCTTTTCCTCTTCCGCTTCGACTTCGACTTCGGCTTGCTCCCCCGCGCGCCGGCGTCGGGGCGGCGCGGGTTGCGGCTCGGGGGTGGCGGCTGTGCTGCGGAGAGCGCCGCCTTGGCTCGGCGGCGCTGCTCCTCAGCAGCACGGATGCTGGCTTCGAGCTGCGCACGCTCTGCCTCAGCATCGTGAAGGGCGTCGTGCTGCAGAGGAGGGGGTGGGCCGGCTGGGGCGGTGGCGGTGTGAGCGCAGTCGTGGGGCTGTGGATGCGTGAGGCTGTCAGACCCTAATGCGGTTCTGCCATAGCTCCGGAGGAGGAGCGACCCGGCAGGCCCAGCAGCGCGCCCGGCACTCCCTGGGTCAGAAACGCCCATCGGGCGGGCAGGGAAAGGGCAGCGCTTGAATCGAGAATCCCCCTCCGCAAGATGGCGTTCGCTCTGTTATGCGCGGTGATTCTCCCACATCACTCGGAGGTGTGGTGGGAGGGGGGGATAAACGGGGGTGGGTGGGTGGGTTTACCACACCCGCGCGCACCTGCAGGGGAGGGTGGTTGGGGAGGTGAGGAAAGGGGGAGGGAAGGGGGGTGTGTGTGTTTTGTGGCGCGGTGGGGTGGGAGGGGGTGCGGTGATGGGTTTGAGGGTGTCTGTATTATAATCTTACGGAGAGGGGGGGGGGAGGGGGGGGGGGAGAAACTGAACCGTTTCTCCCCCCCTCCGCCCTCCCTCCCCCCCCCCCAACCACGGCACAAGCGCGAGAGAAGGGAGGGGCGAGACGCGCCTCCCAGACGACGCGGCTGCTGGGCAGCGATGGCGCTCGCAGTGCGAGCACCGATGCTGGCAATGCTGGAGCTGATGAATGCAGCCGGTTCGCCCCCGGTGGGGAAGATGCGAGGGCTGGCCTGCCCTGATGGGGGCAGGGCCAGAGGGGGGCGAGAGGAGAAGGGAGTCTTGCCGGCGTGTTGCTCTGCTGTGTGTGTCTCACGGAACGGGCAGCTCGAGGATGCACAGCGCAAAGTTTAGCGGAGCTGTTCGGTGTCTTGCCACAGGGAGAGTGCCACAAACATGTCTGAAGGTTTTTTGCAGGTCCATATGGCGACACCCACCGAACACTCACACGTTCGCCACCTCGATGAGGTGCACAACTTCTTTCCGAGGTCGTGTCAGCCTTGGGCATCAACGGCGACCCCCCTAAGGCAATGCGTAAGCTGTGCCGGCGTGCGGTGGTGTCGGCTTGCCACCAAAGCCACCAAGATGGCCGACGACCACATGTAGCGGGCGAGGTAGCAGGGTGGGGAGGGGAGGGAGTTCTGACAAGAGCGGCCCACACCGAGTGTCTTCTAACTAACAGAAACACCTCCAAAGCTTCCTAACACCACAGGGACGGATGGCCCTGCTTCCCCCCACCCACCACCCCCCCCCCCCTAGGGGGGGTCATAAGCCCCCCTAAAAACGTACAAATACCAAAAATTTCAACATACCATCAGAACCGCCCTAATACCTGATCTGACCCGAAAATCCGACCCATACCCCCCCGGAAACCGTCTGGAGCCCACTTGTGACACCTGATGCGCACTTTTGTGATGATTTTTTGGGGTCCTAAAAAATGTACCTCAGTTTCGTACCTTGCCTTTGTACCTGAACCACTCCCGACCGCAATATTTCGTTCTCTGCCTTTTCTGCGGTGGTTCCGGATCAGGTGGCACGATGTTGCCTCCCCAGTGCCTCGGCAAGGTCTTTCTTGTACCTGATTGGTGGGAATGTTGTGTTGTTGCGCCAGCTGAATGAGTTCAGCCACCTTCTGGGTGTAGTACACCACGCAGTCTCAACAGCACGTATGAGAGTGTACCATGTGAGGACTCAACAAAGTCATTGGATAGGCATCTGCCTGCCGACTCAACCCCCACAGTGCGACCGCAAGATCGTCAGGGATGTCTCAACGCCAGGGGAATACTCTCCCCTGGCGTTGTACAACCCTACTCTTAATCCTCGGGTCCTCTCCTGGAGGCGGTGGTGGCGGGCCCGCAACGCTTCGTACTTCCGGTACGGACTGGGGTAGTCTGCCCGGCTGACCCGCTCATCGCTTCCTAGATCATCTGCTGCTCTGGAGCTGCCATCACTCACTGCCCACATCAGTTGGTGTAGGGGTAGGAGCAGGAGGAGTGGGAGGAGTAGGAGTGCAGGTGACATCTTTCTTGGCCAGCAAGGAACGCCGCTTTTCGCACGTGCGTGCAGTTGATGCACCACTGCATATATCTGTCGTCACCACGTCCCACTCGCTCTCCTATGTACCCAGCCCGACGGAGCGCCCGAAATAATGTCGCCTCACGGATGTCGTGTGCCGTTTTCTTCTGACGCAGGTCTGCCACAACGCTCTCTGCCGGGACCCCGCACATCTCCCGTTTGGCGAGCGTCTTTCGAGCAAGGTACCCCTCTGCAGCAGCATCTGACACCTCTGCGAGGCCCTAGGCACACGGCATGTGTTGCTCGGCGTGCTGGGTGAGCGTAGTGATACCCTTTCCTTGCAAAGAACGAAATACTGCGGTCGGGAGTGGTTCAGGTACAAAGGCAAGGTACGAAACTGAGGTACATTTTTTAGGACCCCAAAAAATCATCACAAAAGTGCGCATCAGGTGTCACAAGTGGGCTCCAGACGGTTTCCGGGGGGGTATGGGTCGGATTTTCGGGTCAGATCAGGTATTAGGGCGGTTCTGATGGTATGTTGAAAAATGTGGTTTTGTACGGGCTTATGACCCCCCCTATGGGGGGGGGGGGTGACAGCTGTCTTCTGCACAGAACTGCAGAAGTGTGCGTGTCAGAAGTGTGAGAAAAGCGATCTGTTTGCTGCCTCGCAAAAAAAAGGGGGGGAGGGGGCGGCGGGGGGCACTCAATGGCTGCAAAAAGTGCCACAGTTATGTGGCAAAACGGTGGCACAGAAGGGAAGGGCCCGTCCCTCATGGGGCACAGTTGGCCTAGGATGAAGAGTTGTCCCCCAGGTGAACCTCCATGCTCTGCCAACTGTGCCCCCAAGTGAAGAGCGCGGCTCCTCCTGTTTTTCACGTTTTGTGAGGGGGGGGGGGGGGGGGGGATCGCACCCACAATTTATTTTGGGGTGTTTGATCCTCACGATCGGACGAGGGTACGGCGTACCCCCTCTCCCCCCCCCCCCCCCTCTCGACCCCTTCGGATTTGCTTCTTCATCTTCTTTCTTCTTCGTCGGTTTTTTTCCCCGCGCCTTTTGGAGCGAAAACAACAGTACGCCCTCCCCCGTCGCTCTTTGCTTTGCCAATCTGTCCTACATTCATTGCATATCCTGTCTGGGGTGAGGGAGGGCGGGAGGCCCCCGTTTGCTGGGGCCCGTTTCACTCTCTGCTATATCATCCAAATGATGAGGTCCCATTTGGGTGTATAAAACACAACTGTGCCAATGGGTTGGCGGATTCCACGCCAGCCACGCTCCAAGATGATCTTGTTCAAAATGTTCAAAAAAAACGTTAGAAAATCAAAGACCGGTGAGGTGAGGATAGATCCAGCCCAACAGCGATGTTTCGCACCATCCGGGCAGTGTGGATTGGGATGGGGGGCCTCTCGGCGTGCGTCCATTCTGTCTTCTCTTTGTTTCGCTGGGGAGGGGGGGTGGGGAGGGCGGCGCTGGGGCGGCTGCATGCGGTACCTGCGGTTCCGGTCCGGATTTTCGTCCGGACCGGTGCCGCATTTGAGGGGCAAGAATCTGATTTCCGAGGCCCGGGAATGGTCGCAGTGGCTTCAAATGGCCAAAAACGTTCAATTTACCCCCCGGAAAAAATACTACGAGAAACACTTGGCCTCTATGCTGTGAGTGTTGCATTGGACGCTTCCACCTGTTGAACGGGCTCCACCTCTTGCACTTTGAAACCCCCCCCCCCCCCATATTTTTTTTTGATTTGACAACTCCGGTTTGGTGTACCTCGATGAGCTTACCTTACCTTGTCGTCGGACACAACATATCATCGTTGTCCCAAACCCCGTAACCCACGTGAAGTGGATCATCTGAAGTGCAGAATGAGGTGGAGCAGGTGGAGCACGAAACATAAGTAAACCATAGCAAGAGAGGCCAGCAGCAGTCCCGAGTCCATCGCGTTCCTCGTAGCATTTCCCGTACCACACAGGTGTGTTATGTGCAAAATACTACGAGAAACACTTGGCCTCTATGCTGTGAGTGTTGCATTGGACGCTTCCACCCAGGACCCTTAGGACCCAAGGACTTAGGGACGCCGCGCGAACGGTCTACTATTGAAGTGATCAGGCTCCGTCGCCCATCGTATGCATCCCTCCGATGGTAATGTACCGCTTTCTACGTTGTCACGAGCACCTTGTACGGAAAACGATCGAACCTCACTCGCTGAGGGGATCCGCCTGCCTCGGCCGTGTGCCGCCGTCGTGTGGTCAGCCTCGTGATTCTTGGTGTGCCCTATCGACAACATGCCTGTCTCTCCAGTTGCCGCACCCGGCGAGAGAGTTGATGCGTCTCAACCCGGCGAAACTAAGGGGGCAAAGGTTGCACACAGCCCCGCCTGTGCTGCAACCACCCGCTCTTGGCTGACCCCCGACGTCTGGTGCGTTTCCCACTCCGGGTATTTGAATCCTCACCCTGTACCTCTTCGGGATCCTCCATCCCCTGGGGAACCCTTCCCCTCGAGGCTTCTTCACGTCTCCGACATATTGGTGTGTGCCCACATGACCCTTCTTCCTGACATCCTCGATGTCGTTTTGCACCCCGGGCGATGCACTGAGACGGCCGTATCCAGGTAGTCAGTGGCCATGCCCAGCCCCTCAGCGTGACAGTCCTCTGGTGCGCTCCCAGCACCACCACCGCGACGCTCGTGCATATTCAGCCACCATGACCCGGCAGCTCTCGCCTGGGGACAGGGCTCGGCGGATCGAGAAATCACAGTCTGAAACTCGCCTCCCAGCTCCTCCGCAGCAGTCTACTGTCCGGCCGTCTTAAACTCTCGCCCTTCGGGAGCCCGGCCAACACCCGGTGATTTCCGGCGTGATCTCGATCGCTCTGTGGCTCTCTGTGTCCTCTCCGGTCTTCGCTGGCTGCGAGCGAGTTGCGGGGTGAAGCCCAACGCGCCTCTTCATGGCGCACTGGAGACGCTGCATGGAGTGCCCAGGGGTAGGTGTGAGAGGTGCCGGCCCTTCTGGGTGAAAGAGGGCGATCGCGCGCACTGTCGTCTCCTGAACTCCGCTCGAGCGGTGGACAACACGTTCCTGCGGCCCCCTTCCCACTGGGCTGATCCCCACTGTACCTGCCCCATCGCCCGCCTCGTAGACAGCGCATCAAACGGAGGCCCTGTGGCCCCACGTGGCGTCGATTCAGTGGTAACGCCCGGACTCAGTGTGGAGGGCGTATTTCCCGGTGCGTGAGGAAATTCGAGGCCCTGGAGGTGTGGGCATGCCAGAAGGATTCTCGGAGTCGCCTTCTTAATGAGAGAGGTGAGTCCCCGCGGACCGGAGCTTGTCGCACGCTGCAGTCGCTGTTCGGGCTTGTCGAGTAGGCTGCTGGGTACTCGGGAAGACTGGCCGACTGCCCCCCAACCTTGTGGAATGATCTCGGCCCGCTGCCATGGCTGCGGTTTCGGTGGACCCCCTCAGCGGCGGCACCGCTGACACAGGCGATGCGGACGCGTCTCTCAGTCGCTGCTTCTTTTGCTCCCCGAGCAGTGCAGCTTGGGAGAGCGTCTCGGCTGTGTTGGATACCTGATCTCTGTGTATGTCCCACGGCACCTCGCAGGTGTCCAGTCAGCAGCTCCCCTTCCCTGCATGGAACTGTGAGGTCGTACGTCTCAACACCGGGCCACAGACGCCCGGAACTCCCCCTGACCCCTGTGAATAATGCAGGCTTGAATGTGTGTCCCCCGGCAGGGAGACTATGCTTCGACGGAGTATGCCCCGCTTGGGGCGTGTGCGGGCATCCGCTTGACGCCGGGGTGCGCGTAGTCGGCATTCGCGCAGATAAGCTGGGCACGACAGACGTGCCGGCTTCTCGGGGGCGTGTCCGGGGGCGTTGCATTGGTACACGAAAACTGTCGCCCTCGGAAAGCTCACGTCGCGTCACCGTGCTCGAGCTGGATCTGGCAGGCTGTGTGTGACAGGCCACCCTTCCGCCTTCAGGTGCCGTCGCTCGGGCAAAAAAGGTGTATTTCTCAATCAAGAGAGTATGCCCCTCACGATTGTGGCACGATTGTGTCTCCCCGGGTCAGGCTCGGTATTCCAGTCGAAAGCGTAAATGCCCCTCGGCACTGTGCTGGGCGGGGTTGTGTCTCGGTCAGGAGAGGAGGTGCCCCTCAGGCAAAATCCTGCGTCTCGCGGTCGGGAGTGAGTGCCCCTCGGCAGGAATGTGTCTCGGCCAGGTGTCCCTCAGGCAGGGAATGTAATGTCTCGGCCCGGTGTCCCTCGGGCATGAATGTGCGTCTTGGCCAGGTGCCCCTCAGGCAGGGTGCCCCGTAGGCGGAAGTGTATGTCGCGGCCAGATGCCCCTCAGGCAGGGTGCCCCGTAGGCGGAAATGTATGTCTTGACCAGGTGCCCCTCGGGCAGGGTGCCTCGTAGGCGGAAGTGTATGTCTTGGCCAGGTGCCCCTCGGGCAGGGTGCCTCGTAGGCGGAAGTGTATGTCTTGGCCAGGTGCCCCTCGGGCAGGGTGCCTCGTAGGCAGAGGTGTCTGTCTTGGCCAGGTGCCCCTCGGGCAGGGTGCCCCGTAGGCGGAAGTGTGTGTCTTGACCAGGTGCCCCTCGGGCAGGGTGCCTCGTAGGCGGAAATGTATGTCTTGGCCAGGTGCTCCTCAGGCAGGGTGCCCCGCAAGCGTAAGCTGTAGGTATGTCGTGGCCAGGTGCCCCTCAGGCAGGTAATGTCTCGGCGAGATGCCCCTCGGGCAGGAAAAATGCGTCTCGGCTAGGTGCCCCTCAGGCAGAAGTGGGTGTCTCGGTCCGATGCTCCTCGGCAAGATCGTGTCTCGGTCAGGAAAGTAGGAGTTGGATATCACTGACGTCACCTTGCTGCATCAGTATCGACCCATTTATCAGCACCCGACTGTTGCTCTTGGTCCCGCCTTTGTCAGCGCCTCTGTGACGGAACCTCCAGCTGAAGTATGCGTTTGGAAACCTTGAGCGCGATCAAGCGTGAAGCAGGTTTTCGGCGAGGCGCGGTGATAGTCTCGATGGCTGATGGGAATGTCCTCAATCCGCTGCGGCCACGGGCGCAGCGCTGTCCCGCTGTCACGTTCATAAGCGGCGGAGGACCACCTTGAACACCACGGCGTCATCATCCCCATCTTTTTGCGCCCCTCCTTCGTGCTGATCCCCCCGTGCACCTCGCCGTCATTTATTAGAACCAGTGCGTGGGGGTGTTGTTGTCCTCAACCGCGGCTTCGGCCCTCTTGAGACCTGACACGAGCATGGTGTGAGGGTCGTCTTCTCGGTCGGGATTTGGTGCCCCTCGGGCAAGATTGTGTATCTCTCGGTCGGGAGAGCGGGTGCCCCTCGGGCAAAATTTTTGTCTCGGTCAGGAGAACAGGTGCCCCTCGGGCGAGATGCTGCGTCTCTCGGTCGGGAGAGTGGGTGCCCCTCGGGCATAGTTTTGTCTCGGTCAGGATAACGGGTGCCCCTCGGGCAAAACTGCGTGTCTCTCGGTCGGGAGAGTGAGTGCCCCTCGGGCAGAATATTGTCTCGGTCAGGAGAACAGGTGCCCCTCGGGCGAGATGCTGCGTCTCTCGGTCGGGAGAGTGGATGCCCCTCGGGCAGAATATTGTCTCGGTCAGGAGAACAGGTGCCCCTCGGGCAAGACTGCGTGTCTCTCGGTCGGGAGAGTGGGTGCCCCTCGGGCAAATGTTTTGTCTCGGTCAGGAGAACAGGTGCCCCTCGGGCGAGATGCTGCGTCTCTCGGTCGGGAGAGTGGGTGCCCCTCGGGCAGAATATTGTCTCGGTCAGGAGAACAGGTGCCCCTCGGGCAAAACTGCGTGTCTCTCGGTCGGGAGAGTGAGTGCCCCTCGGGCAGAATATTGTCTCGGTCAGGAAACCAGGTGCCCCTCGGGCAAGACTGCGTGTCTCTCGGTCAGGAGAGTGGGTGCCCCTCGGGCAGGGTAGAATGCTGCGTCTCTCGGACGGTCAGATCGTGTGTCCCTCAGTCAGGAGAGGAGGTCTCGGTCGCTAAAAACGCGCCCCCTCGGGCAGAGTGGTTGTGTCATCGCTGTTGTGTCACACCAATTGCCTCTCGGGCGGTGTGTCTTTTTTGATTTGACAACTCCGGTTTGGTGTACCTCGATGAGCTTACCTTACCTTGTCGTCGGACACAACATATCATCGTTGTCCCAAACCCCGTAACCCACGTGAAGTGGATCATCTGAAGTGCAGAATGAGGTGGAGCAGGTGGAGCACGAAACATAAGTAAACCATAGCAAGAGAGGCCAGCAGCAGTCCCGAGTCCATCGCGTTCCTCGTAGCATTTCCCGTACCACACAGGTGTGTTATGTGCAAAAAATTCGAAAGGGTCCCCCTATAGAAATCCAGTCAGGACTGCGTGAACCGGTTCTAGAACCGGCTTCTGCCAGTTTCTGCATGCGGTACCTGCGGTTCCGGTCCGGATTTTCGTCCGGACCGGTACCGCATTTGAGGGGCAAGAATCTGATTTCCGAGGCCCGGGAATGGTCGCAGTGGCTTCAAATGGCCAAAAACGTTCAATTTACCCCCCCGAAAAAAAAATTCGAAAGGGTCCCCCTATAGAAATCCGGTCAGGACTGGGGGAACCGGTTTCAGAACCGGTTCTGGAACCGGTTCGTGAACCGGTTCCGGAACCGGTTCCAGAACCGGTTCGAGAACCGGTTCTGAAACCGGTTCACGAACCGGTTCCGGAACCGGTTCGTGAACCGGTTCTCGAACCGGTTCTGAAACCGGTTCCTGCAAACCGGTTCACGAACCGGTTTTTGCCAGTTTCAGAACCGGTCCCAGCCGGTTCTGAACCTGTCCTCAACCGGTTCGGATTTGTCAGTAACCGGTTTGCCGTTGTGATTTCAACCGGTTCCCAAACCGGTTCCCAAGGAACCGGTTACTGTTTTCAAACCGGTTCAGGAGATTTCTGCCAGCGCGTCGTGTATGACCCCCCCTACCCCCCCCCCCCCCCCCCACGGTGCACCCCCCCATCCACCCCGCCTCCATCCCACCACCCCCCCCACAACACTACACAGGCAACGCATGCTTCAGACGAACACTGCAGCCTGGGAGTGATTCTGTCCGGAGGAGGCTTGCACAAACCTGGCAGAGGAAGGAGTCGGTGCAGGAGGTGGGCGAGGTGATGGAGTACATGGCCGCGGCCCTCACGGTGCACGCATCGCACGTCGGCGCCTGGTGCACCCCCCTGGCATACGCCACCGCAGGGAGCGGCTCCTCCGGGTCGCAGTCCTGCTCCAGCGCATCCACACGCAGCACGTGATCACAGCACCCCAGATGCCGCCACACCATCTCCTCCCGCAGCCCCACCTCCAGATCGCCCCACGCCACACCCGGGCCGTCCCCCGGGGCGATCGGAACGGACCTCATATAAGGATGGAACAGGCCGATGTCCGCCTCCCCTGCCTCCGCAGCCCAGCTGCGGATCGACTCGGCACACTCCTCCCCGGAATCCCCCAGGGTGTGGAATGTGTCGCGGAGGCGGAGGACGCCACCCCCACCTCCACCCCCACCCCCTGCCTCCGCTTCAGAAAAAGGGCACCGGATGTGCCGCAGCAAGGTGTCGAGCCGGTTGTTCGAACGGACTGCGTAGCGGTGTGTCAGCTCGCGGGTTCCCCTTGAGAAAACGCTGACCTGAAGGCGGAAGGGGGCGGGGCGTTGCCCCGCAGGGCACGGGGCGGCGGAGGGGAGGGTGCGCGACACCACCACCGCCTCAGACATGCTGTTGGAGTGCCACGCCCCGGGGGGGGCCAGGGCTTTAAACCTCCTCCCGTGGCCCCTCGAAGGGATCTGCTGGTCGACCAGCCCCTCCACACCGCCCCGGATGCTCCGGGCGAGCACATCGCCCATCAGCACCCTCCTCCCCTTCATCTCCTGCGCGGCGTGGGTGCACGCCTCCGGCACACCCCGCTTCCCCTGCCCCCCACCGTCGCCCTCCTCGCGCCCCTCCGCCGCCGCTCGCCTCTTCAGCACCGTCTCCATCGACCCCTCCACCCAGGCCCCCCCCAGGGTGCTGCGCTGCGCCGACGCCAGGGCCTTCTTCACCCCCCCTGACGAAGGCTCTGCAGAGAACAGCCGTTTGAAATCATCTATCGCAACAGTCTCCTGATGCCATTGCGCTGAGAGTGACACAGCTCCCTCAGGCGCAGGATCGCCTCCGCTGTCCCCTGGGGAGAACCCGGGGGGAGGGGGCGGAGGCATGGAGGGGCGCGGGTTGCCTTGGGGCCGCGGTGTGGTTGCGGCAGGGAAGGCGACATCTGACAATGGGGTTGCGGCGGTGCCGAGGCTGGTGCGGGCGTGGGTTGCCCGGAGGTGGCATGCGAGGGTGCGGTGCCTGTCGACGGCGGCGGCGGCATCGGCGTAGCGGGTGAACTTCAGGGCGTAGTCGCGCAGGGGGGTTCGCCCCGGGGTGGCCCGGTTGGTGTCGACAGCCCAGCGGCACACAGCGCACATCAGGGCGCCAGCGGAGGGGGAGTACCGCAGCCAGGTGTGGCGGGAGCAGAGATGGCCCATCAGCATCGCATCCGTCTTCCGCTTCGGAGGGCCACGGTGGCGCGGGAGGTTGGCATCATCCCCAGGCGTCGGTTGACCGAAAGGCGCGTCCTCCCATTCGCCCTCCTCCCGCTCGTCGCGCGGGCGCTTCGCCCGGCGAGATGCCGAACCGGGTGTTGTGGTGGGTTGTGTCGCAGAGCTTTGGCTTGCCGTGGGTGCGGTGGTGGCGGTGGCGGTGGCGGTCTCAGCGGGGTTGCCGCTGCCCTGGGGTGGGGCTGCCTGCGAGGGCTGCGATGCTTCTGGGGTGTGATCCGGGCCGAGTGTGCCGGGCAGGGCGTCGTCGGGCATTGTCGTGGTGGGCCCTCCCCCTGTGTGGGCCTGGAGGAGAAGGTGGGGTGGGGTGCGGTGTGATGTGGCAGGATTGAGCATGCTAGGGTGCAGTGTTGTTGTTGCGGGCGGTGGTGTTCTGTTTCCCCACCGGGATCCTCGTGGTGGCACTGCCAGAACCATGCGCGGTATGCCAAAGCATGTGAAGTGCAAGAGGTGCACAAGATAGAAGCAACTTCCGAGGTGGGGAAGGGGCAGCGGCAGCTTCGAGCCCAGCAGTTCCGTGAGTGACACACCGTGTTAGTTCTGCAAATCTCTCTCTACCCGTCGTGTGTGTCCCCCTGTGTCTGAAGTACAGAAATACTCTTCCACAGGCGGCTTCGCACATAAAGTGTGTGGATAATGGCGAGAAAAGGAGCGAGACGCTGCACAAAAGCCTGGATGTAAAGTGACACAGTTTGACAAAAAAGAGGCCCCGCACCTCGTGCCCCTAACAACGTAAGTCATCAGGGCTGGGATCGGCACAATTGAGCCTGCCACCCTTCTGCGTCCCATTTCCTCCTTCATTACATGAGGCTGTTCAGAAAATACGACCGGCATGGTGCTTCTGCAAAATACCCTCCCGCATGTATTGCTTCGCGCACCACACGGAAGAAACAAACCAGAGCTTGTTTGTTGACATCACCAAAACCGCCTTCTCGCCCACGCCCAATCCGCCCAAACTGACCGTCCCCCAAACCTTCCTTCGAAGCGTCTTGCCTGGAGTACAGAAAGGGCGGTGGAACAGGCGGAAAACGGGCGATGTTAGTCGTGTCAACAACGTTAGGGATTCCTTCACCACACTGTATGTTGGGTCTACAAATCAAAAGAGTCCGGGTTTTGTTTGTGCGCACGAGCGGAAAAAAGGAACGACGGAAAAGAAGGGTGTGGGGGGCGCCTGTCAAGAGAAACGCCGCATACAACAAAAGTTAGAGCAGCGTAAATCGGCTTTTTCAGGGCACCGACACAGAACAGGAACCTGCCACTTGCTTGCATTGCACGCATCCAACTACAAGGGGGGCTTTTGAGCATCAGGTGCACAGATCTGGCACATGTGAAAAGGGCGAAAAGGGCTGAGGGAACTGAGGGTGGGTCAAGGCCAGGGTGGGTCAAGAGGACAAACTGGTAGGGCAGGAGCCCCACGATTGTGGTGCATCAGGCGTATCAACGTGCGGGGATGCCCTTCTCATGAATGAAGAGGCCACGTTTGCCGTCAATGCGTGACGCCACCACATGGCACAGCACAGCACACGTGTTGTAGACAATCCTGCCCTTCTGAATGTCAGCCGCAGCAGTGGCAAGGCCATGCGACACCATCGCTGTGACCTGTGTGCCTTGCGCAGCAAACAGGACCGGTTCATCCATCAGCACCGCCATGAGGTAGGCACGCTGGCAGACCTGCACGCACTGCCCCACAGCAGTGACGAAGCGCTGCTTTCCGACCCCGAGGTAGCCTTTGAACACCTTCCCGGTGCTCATCCCGCAGTGCCGCCTCGAGGTGCCCGACAGAAGGTGCCATCACGTTCCAAGCGACAAGCGCCGCAGTGCCGCAGACGTTCAAAAGACGCCCGTCGCTGCGGCCGAGGCATGCAACCACAGAACGCAGGTTGTTGTCGGCTCTTGCAGTCACCTCTGCGGAAGACGTGTCATGCACCTCGCGGTCCACATACACCGTGGTGGCGTTGCCCACCTCTGACAGATTATCGGCGAAGCGGGAAGCGGGTGTTTTGTTCTTCTTCTTCCTGGCACGGGGGCTGTCTGTGAAAGAGGTATCGCTGCTGCTTCCCTGGCTGCTCGTGCTTGCCTGGCTGCTTGCCTGGCTCACCTTGCGCGCCAGTGGGTTGGGTGGGCTTGCCTCGAGTGCGTGTGCTGCACGCTGCGGCATACTGGCAGGCACCAGCAGGCACAGGGGGACTTCACCGATCCCCTTCAGGGTGCGGGTGCCCAGCTGCACGACAATGGCCTGTTTGTGCTGCACGGCTGTGAGTCTGGCGACAATAGACTCCTCCACAGCCACCCCGCCGCACACGCCGTTTGACTCAAGACGCGCAGCGCGGTTCACCGTCGGGCCGAAGTAGTCGCATCGTGATATGGCTTCATTCGGCTCCACGTTCACTGCCCCATACGTGAGGCCCATCCGCACACGCATCCCCTGCAGCCCACGGCTCAGGTCGCCCGGTGCCTGCACCACCTCCAGCAGCTCCTGAGGCCACTCTGCCTGGAACAGGCGTTCTTGTGTGCGGAGCCCGAAAGCCACTGCCGTGTCGACGTCAGGGAAGGACACCATGAACGAGTCACCGATGGTCTTAACCTCATACCCGTGGAACTGCGCGATCACTTGGCGGATCAGCGTGTTGTGCAGCCGCAGCGCCTCCGCCATCGCCTCCGTGCACGCCTCCCACAGCCGCGTCGACCCCTGCACGTCTGTGAACATGACAGCCGCCTGGCCTGTCTCCAGCCCAGGCGCATCCTGCAACAGCGACTCTGACAACACAGGATCGCTGGCAAAGATGGACTCCGGCATGAAGGTCTTGTACTCGCGCATGTTGACGACAAGCGTGTTGATTGCACACCGCATGACATGGATCAAGCAGTGAGTTGTCGGTCGCAAGTGCTTCGATGCCATCCACGTCGACCTGCGACACACGGATGATGTCGTGTGCAAACTTCGTGAAGGGGCGCGTCATCATGTTGTTGAACACCAGGAACACCACCACGGATGTCATGGCAATCGCCACAATCACCATGATCGTGGCATTTTCTTTCTGCGCCAGTTCCTTCTGCGTGTTGTCCTCTTGCACCTGAACATCTGCCAGGGTCTTGCGCCTGTTCGCATCCACAGCACGCATGATATCGTCACGCGGTATCATCACAGCCACAGCCCACTGTATGCCCTGCCGGATTGCGCTGTTCATGTCCAGTGTCCTCGTCTGGACAAAGAACTGCTTGCTTGGGACGTCACGCACCATCTTGCCTGCTGTGTGGAGGGACGCCACCTCCTTCCCGGACATGCGGTGGCTGAACAGCTGCAGGCTGTCCATGCGCCCCTTGAAGAACTTCCCTGTGAGGTACGGGTCGCCGTGCTTAACGGTACGGAGCACTTTGAACGCATCCCAGCGTGCGTCGTGACCAGAAGAATGCAGCGTGCCGTTGACGTAAACGCGGCACCGCCCGCCGCCCACCACAGCAGTCAAGGTGGTCCACGCGTGCACAGGGAACCCGCCTGCATATGCCTTTGTGCGGCACCCGTACCGCAGCACGAACAGGTACAGCTGCCCGTTCGCAAACAGCCTGATGTTCGCATCGCCCACAAGCGAGTCGCTGAACAGACGCGGTGTGGTGGCCCGTGGGCTTGTCTCTGTGTACGCAACGTCAGGCCGGATGCGCATGCTCACTATGTAGCTGTCGACGTAGGTAATGTCCGGCCGCACCATGCACTTCGTGACAGCCTCTGTTGGCGTTGGGCGAACCGTGTGTGCCACACACTCACCGTCTGCGACTGCCATCAACTCAGCGAACGCCACGTGCCTGCTGCGCCACGGATCACCAGGGCTGCTCACCTGTGACCTCGCCACAACGGGGGTGCGTCGCGTGAGGTTCCTGTAGACGTGCAGCACCGACGACCCGTCAAACACCATCACCTGCTTCTGGAGCTGTGCGTCGTGCACCACGCACGCACCACACGCGCCACCCCTTGTCTCCACATCCCACCCGTGCATGCCTGTGTCGGATGCTTTCCCGCCAGACGCCTCGATGTGGGCCAGCGTGAGGAAGAGCTGCTCTTTGAAGTGGTCCTGCTGGTCGAACTCCCCTGCATGTCCTGTCCACCAGTCCACGGTATCGAGGTAGCTGGCGAGTGCGGTGACGTTGACATCCGGATGCTCATGCATGTTGTACAGGCCGTACATTGGCATGAAGCTGTTCACATACACCAGTCCTTCGGGCCGTGCGGTGCTGGTCCCCGTGCCGCGCTGCCCTAAGATGGTTTTGGCTCTGTCGACCAGCAACAGAGTCATGTTTTCCAGGCTGCCAGCGGAAGCGACGCCTTTGAGGGCATTCTCCATGAATACATCGAGATCCATATGCGCTTCGATGGTGCCGTGGTACTGCCCGTGAGCACCGTAGAGTGGTCGGTACATCGCGATGAGAAGTTTCCGATTGTGAGTATCAGATTCGGCTGTCGGAAAGTACAGAGGGAACGAGAGATTGCTGACGACGCAGAGTGAGTTCCCTTTGGGCATCCCTGATGTGGCTGCGAGTGGGTCCCCGATGTTACCCGCAAGCATGCGGCTCGCGTTGTACTGGTAGGGAGAGATTGTCTTCAGGTACCTCTTCCCAAATGTCGCATATTCAATAATGTACTCGTGTACGCCGTACCGCCACCCTTCGTTGGTCTCTGCGACACTGCCGACCACACCGTCGTTGCGCAAGCTGTCGGGCATGTCGTCTGTCTTGAACCTGTGACCCAGGAAGAAGCCACGCGTCGTGAACACCTGGTACAGAATGGGATGTATCTGATTGTTCGTATACGTCATCTGGAACAAGGTATCAAACCACGCACCCAGCTGTGCCCACGACCCGTCGTAGGAGCCAAACAGATCCTGCAACACCTCCAACCTGTCTTCCATCGACAGGACCCCTGCCTGCAGCCCATCAATCACGCGATCGATGGCGATGGTGCGGATCGTGTCCGATAGCTCAACCGTGTTCTTTGCGGAGCTGTCGTACGCCAGCCCAACCGCTGCTCGCCCGTTGTCCATCGCCTTGTCGGTCGATTCCTGCCCCGCCATCGTTGCCAGCGTGAAGGAGACAATCGCAATCAAGAGGAGCAGCGTGAGGCTCAGCCCCATGCTCGCTGCCTTCAGCGGGATGGTGAATGCCTTCAGGCCCACACCCGCAGCCAGGTGCCTCCCTTCACGGCGGTACCGCAGCAACAGCACGCCGAGAACCAGCACGTCCACACACACGACGACGATGCACACAACCGCCCTTGCAGAGAACTCGAAGTCGGGAGACGTGTCCAGCTTGGGGCTGCTGTCGACAACAACCGGGGGCAGCGGTGCAGGTGTCGGCGGGTCTGTCGGAGGCATCTCGCCACGTGTGAAGGTCATTGCATCCAGCGAGTGCCCAACCCAACCAGGGAGCGCCCTCCCACCCCCCTTGGCAATGAAGGCCTGCAGCCTCGGCGTGGTGTGGTAGTCCACCGTGTGCACGGGGATGCGCACCTGGTCCGAGTGCCCCAGCACTGCATACCACTGGAGGTACCACGGTGCCGACACCAGGATAAACGCCTTCGCACCCGCCTCCTGTGCGCTGATGACAGTCATGAATAACGTGCACCGCCCCGTCTCAGGGACAAGCACAATCTTCCCAGCAAGCCCTGCGAAGTCGGACACAGAGCAGCCCTCGTTGGGGAGTGTGGGAAGGTACACCACCTCGTCTGTCGGGGCGGTGTACGGAAGCTCCCATGCCGTGTGGATCAGCGACTCCGGCTTGCGGGGCAGCAGGTAGTTCCCGAACAAGCACAGCTTCTCTGCACCCGGCAGCTGCAGCTCCAATGAGCACACCTCGCAGAGCGGCTCCTGTGTGCCCTTCGCATATTTGCATGTGTCGGAGTAGGCCATCATGTCCCACGGGCACATGTCCCATGGGTAGTCCTGGGGATTGTCGGTGAGGCTCGCGGGCGGGTCGTTGCACTCATACTGAAACTTCCCCTTCACCTTCACGCCTCTATCCAGAGCACTGACGATGTAGTCCGCTTCGTTCTGTGCCGTCCACAGCGCGGGCATTGTCTCGATGCCCTGCGACGAGCCCCGCATCTCGAACTCCCACTCGTAGGGGCTGTTGTCCACGATGATGGCCAGCTCTGCCCCAGCCACCTGCGCCTGCCGTGCCTTGTCCGAGAAGTCGCACAACCCCCGCATCCCCAGCGCGATCTTCCCCGCAAAGCTCTTGTTGCCCACAGCGTAGTCGCTCGCCTCACACCCCTGCCGCGTGTTGCCGATACTGGGGTGCCCCACAACCTCGATGTCCAGCTCCTTGTTGTTCAGCCGGTGGTACAGGTCGATGTGTCCTCCTGGCGCGTAAGATTCGAAGATGTTGTCAATCACACACGTACACATCCGCAGCTCCGGGGGCTCCGTGATGACCAACCGCATCGGGCACTGCATGTAGCAGTAGTCGAACATCATCCACGTCGTGGTGTTGCACATCTGGTCATTCTCCCCGCCTTTCCAGTCCCACGACATGTCGGGCACCAGGTTGCTCATGCAGGAGTTCCAGTCTGTGGGACATTGCGGCTCCGCCCCCAGTGCCAGCAGCAGCAGGCTTGTGTAGACCATTGGGTGCCCAGGCCGTGCGGGGGAACTGAGGGATACAAGAAGAAGGCTCGAATTCGATCACGCGAGCGCGAAATCCATCGCTGGGTGTGACCAGTGCTGCGGTGCAGGTTTCGTTGCCAACCCCCAACAGGCTGCGGGGGGAGGGGTTATGCCCGTTTCCACCAAAGAGCTAAGCGGCACACACACAGTGCGAAGGCCCCCTGGTTTTGCGCCAAACCCGGGCGAACAAACCTTGCCTGTGTTTCCTGCTGAAGGTTGATGTCTGTGTGCATAGTCATGGCAATGGGGCAGAGGAACAGTCTCCAGGTAGGCGCAATGTAAATTTATACTTGGCACGCGCAACCGGGGTGGGGGAGGGGGGAAGGGGAAGGGGTCGGCCGCTCTCCGCCACATCTCCGCGATACTCCTGCAGCAACCACTACAGCAAGCCGGCCCACCCCCACCCCAGGGTGCCTGAGGGCACACTAGCTGCCGACCACCCCCGCACCGCTCCCCTCCCCGCCCTCTGCGGGGTGGCCCTCTGTTCTGCTCCGCTTCTGTGGGGGCTGCATCGCCCCCTCCTCCTCTTTCTCCCCACCACTTGTCCCCTTCTGCTCCTCTGCCGCAGCAGCCCCGCTGCCAGTCGCAGGTTTGCCGCCACTGCCCCCTTCGTCGCTCTCGCCGTCGCTGAACATAGAGTCATCGAGGGCGGGCTCCACGCCGCTCAGCAGCGTCTCCAGCAGGGCGTCTGCCTCCTGGCGTAGTGCCGGGTCTACCGGGGCCTCGTTGTGCTGCCCTGTCGCAGCCAGAAGCCCCCCCGAGGGTCGCACGCCCGCACCGCCTGGTCTGGCCAATGTCTGGCCTGCCGCGGCACCCCCTTCCGGCGCGCTCAGCACGACAGGGGCAGCGCTGCCGCGCTTTTTGCTCGGCCGCTTGCGGCCCCCAGCTGCCGGTGGTGCCGGCGTGGCATCTGCGGCAGGCTGTGCCGGAACAGCAGCAGCGGGCTCACCCGCTGGTCTGTCCGACATGTGTGGAGGGGGGGGGGGGGGGGGGAGTTCCGCCCCTGCCTGCAAGGTGGGGGTGGGGGGTGGGTAGAGGGGCACAAGCGTAGCAAACCGCGCTTCCTCCAACACTTTTTACGCATCATAAATGTGCTCAAAAAAATGGGAGAGAAGACCAGCAGAGGGACAGGCATTCCTTCCCTTCGTTTGGGTCGCATGCCCTGCCGCGATTTTGATGCAATCCCTCCCTGCTGCTGCCAACACACAACACGCCCGCTCCTGGCGCATGGGGCTGGGGACACATTGGCCAGGAGCTGGGAACCGAGGCTAGGAGGCACAGACAACCACAACACCACCTCGGGTTAGACACGTGAGCGAGGCCACGCTGGGGTGGGGTGGGGTGGGGTGGGGTGGGGTGGGGTGGGGTGGGCAACAAAACTGCACCAGCAACCAGGCTTGTGCTGTTTTTGAGAGTACAAAACAATGCCGCCAAAAAACTATTTTTGCCGCCCCACGTGATGTACGCCATCCCCCCCACCCCCACCCCAGTCTGTGCCGGACAACACACACATCAGCCACACAGCAGGCCGTGCCCAAGACACCCCACCTCCTGCCCCGCTTCAGAGACTCCGCTCCTTCAGCTGCTGCATCAGCTCCTCCCTGAATGCCCGCACCTCCGCCGCACGCACCTCCGCGAGGGCACCGAAGAACTCCGCCTTCTTCGCGATGCGGCAAAGGCTTGCCGATGCGCTCTTCCCACCACGAGGCCCCCCGGCAGGCGCACGCCGCCTCCTCCGCCCCCCGTCTGCTCCAGGCGGAGCCCCCTTCGCTGCAGCAGCCGCAGCTGCAAACAGACGCTGAAGCTCACGCATCGCACGCGAGGCAGCTTCGGGGGAGTGGGTCAGCTTCAGGAGGTCGGAGGCAAACAGATTGTAGAGTGTGTTGCGCGCCGCAGCCTCTGCCCCGACGCGGAATGCGGGGAGGCTGGCTGCGGTGTTGGCGGCGGACCCCACCACGATGGAAAACGACGCGGGCATCTCCCCCTCTGGCGGCCGCACAGCCCCGCGCAGCGCGGGCGACACGTCAGCGGCGAGACCCGCGGCGGAGAGGGCATCGCTCAGCCACGCCGCCTCATCGCAGTCGTAGACACGCGCCACAACGGCGTATGCCAGCAGCACCTCACCGAGGTGCACCACCAGCAGAGGGTGCCCCTGCGCAGCAGCGGCGAGGAGGTCGGCCCGCGCCGACCCCTCCTCCTCCTCCCCCACGGCGCAGCCCCGCAGGGCCCCCGCCGGGCAGCTGGGCTGCGCGGCGGGCCCCACAGCCCCCTCCCACCACGGCGTGTTGCGGGCCTCCGCGGATTCGAAGAACTCGCGAACCCCGGCCTGCAGGGTGGGGTAGTCTTCTCCCCCCGCCCCCCCCTCCCCCTCCCCGCCGTCGGCGTCGGCGGTGGAGGTGGAAGTGTTGTCGCCGCCACCCCCAGCGGAGGTCATGCGGCTGAGGAAGGTGTCGAGCTCGCCGCGCAGCGCAGGCGGGAGGTGTTCCTCAGCCAGCCGCCTGAGAGAAGCTTCCTGCTGGGCTGCGGCGGCGGCGGTGGGGGTGGGGGTGACGGTGTCGCAGGTTTCCCACTCCGCCAGGGCGGTGTGGAAGGCGTGGAGGGCGTTGCGGCGGTCGGCCTGTTCGGTGTCCGCCTGGTCGTCGTGGCGTGCCGCGGTTTCGCGGAGGAGGATGTCCTGTGTGGCGCGGCGGAGCTCGTCGGGGGCGTGCTGTGCGTCCCGCATGTAGCCTGCGACGGATTCGGTGTGGAATTTTTCGAGGCACGACTCGCTGTGGCCCCGGTAGCACGGCAGGGAGCAGGTCCGCATGTGGCACTTTGGGCATGTGTACTTCGATGCCGCCTCCCGGCAGATGCCGCACTGCTGCCGGGCAGGCGTGGCGGAGGGGTGTGGAGTGGAGGCGGCGCCAGGCGAACGGCCAAGTGCGGAAATCCGCGTCAGAAGCGACTCCGGCACCCCGCCATCTTCCGCCAAATCCGGCATTGGTGGATTCTCAAACGGCTGATGGGGGTGGGGGGGTGGGGTGGGGTCATCGGCCTGGCGGTGGGGTGGGACAGGTGGTGGTGGTGGCGTTTAGTTTTTTCCCACACACTCGTGTGAGCTAGTCAGTGTGAGATAGTCACCCACCACAGCAAGCATCCAAACGTGCTCTAGGTGGAAGCGTCCAATGCAACTCTCACAGCACAGAGGCCAGAAAGGATCCTGTAGTACTTTTGCAAAGAAGGGAGCTGAGAGGGGAGGGGGTGGGGGCATTGAGGGGTGGATCTCCGTCGAGCAGGACGCAGCAGACAACCCTGCAGCCTGTTTGGGGGTGAGATGCGGACGGCGAGGAACCCTCTGGCGAGCAGTTTTCTGGGCTGGGCGGTGTGCCGGGGGCTCTGAAAACTGCGCATGCCACATACAGAAAGAGGGATCGATGGGAGTTGGGTGTTCTGTTGAAGACAGAACACCAACTAGAGAATTTCTAAACATGCACCCTTCGCTTTATGGTCGGCACCCTGCCCAAAAAAATACAGAACAGGGAGGCACAGGCGCACACGCAAAGGCAACACGCAAATGACAAGTGGCAGGGGCTGGGGTCTGGGGCCTCCTCATCATCCCTCCCCCTCTTCTCTCTAATACCGGGATACCCCGGCCAGGATCCCGGGATATGCCCCTGATCCAGCCAGATTTTCACCTCGAGAATATAGTAAAGTAGCGTAGCGGGTGTCAGACACCCACTAGTGGGTGCCAGACACCCACTAGCGGGTGTCAGACACCCACTAGTGGGTGCCAGACACCCGCTAGTGGGTGTCAGACACCCACTAGCGGGTGTCTGGCACCCACTAGTGGGTGTCTGACACCCGCTTAGACACCCACTAGTGGGTGCCGAGACACCCACTAGCGGGTGCCAGGACACCCGCTAATTCCCCAATCTGCAAAGTGGGTGTCTGACCGGGCGGGAGTCCACCGTGTGGAGGGGGGCGGGGGTCATGGGGGCCTTCGCTCTGTACCCACTGTGTGTCACAGTGCTGAAACCAGTTTTTAAGGCGGTGTCTGTCTAGCGCGACCTTTCTCGTCAGAAGCACCTCCCCTCAAGTCCGTCACTTCGTGAGGATTCTTTCCCCTACTGGGGGGGGGGGCTAAATAGAAGACCCCCCCCTTGTAATAGGCGTATAAACGCTTTTTTTGGGGGGTTTTCAAAAAACCAAAATTTGGGCAATTTTTGCAGTGGGTGGCCGAATACAAGGGGGGGTTTGATCGTCGAGAGGGAATGGAAAAGTAAATAGGGGGTGCAGGGGTATTCCTAACTTTCCAGGGTCGGGGGAAAACTGGGTCGATGGGGGGAAAAAGGGGGGGAGCTGGGCAAAGACTGTCAAAAAGGGGGGTAAATTTTTTTTCGCGCGCTTCGCGCGCGAAACGTGCGCGCTCAGCTAGCAGCTCCATGGTGGCCCGTGTTTTCTTCGCGCCCATTGCATCTGCAACTTCCTTGGGGTGCAGGACCCATGATTGACGGGGCGGGCAGCATGACAGACGATGACGTAGCATCGACCCACAGGGCTTGCACTTTTTGGGACTCCCCCTGAAACAGCTGCGTGATGAACTCATGTTCAAGATGGCATGACACGCAGGATCCAATAGGCTACCTTTCAAACGGGGGTGCCTGTCCCTGCTGGACAAACATAGGGCACAGGGGGGGTCTGGGGGGCTCTGCCCCCCAGCCGCCGGAGGCCACGGTAGCGAACATTTATTCCTGGCGGGCGCAGATTCGGTGTGAAATGGGCTGCATCCTGAGTGGCCAGACCCTCCCCGATGTGACGATAAATTGTCGCGCAAAGACACGCCACAGGGGGGTCTGGGGGGCGGAGCCCCGGAGGCCACGGTAGTGAACATCTGTTCACAGGTTGACAGGATCCATGTCATGTCAAGCCCCTGACCAAAGTCGGTGGGTTGATGGGTCGACGGGGCGATCTCCTCAACCCATCAACCCATCGACCCACCGACCCAGAAATTCGGTGGGTCGGTGGGTCGATGGGTCGATGGAAAAAGTGGGGGGGGGAAACCGGTTTTTGGTAGGTCGATGGGTCGATAGTTAGGAATTGCCCTGTAGGGGGTGGCCGAATACAAGGGGGGGGGGGGGGGGTAGGGGGGGGTCACTGGGTCAAACATAGGCCAAATTTTAGGAATCGAGTTTTTGACCCTAAAAGGGTGATTCTGCTGGCAGAAAGTGCCCAATATGCTCCGGAAACTCATTTCCGCCCACTCCCAGGGGGTGGTATGGCCCCGACGATGCCGTTTTTGTCGATGAAAATTTTTGTGACACAACTTGTACCTGGGCTGCACCCCACAGGGCACGTCAACCAGAGCAAACACACCTCAACTTGCCAGAGGCACAGAAGAGCTGGTGTTGTTGGTTTTCCTGAACCCGAATGGGTTCTCGGTGCCCTCCAGAGGTCAAAAGTCAAGCCAAAATGAGGTGCGAGCACAAGAATTGTTGTGGGAGAACCATGGTACAGATCGTGTCACATATTTAGGGTGTTCCAGGGGAGCTCTCAGCAGCTGGGTCTGCGGCACGGCGCATCCGTTGCCAGGGAGCGCGTCCTCGGGTGTGGTGCCATGCCTGTGATCATGTGGCACAGGGGCGCGACGCGAGAGTCCCTACACTGCCTCCTCTGACGGGGAGGCAGCTGACTGGAACAGGCGCCTGGTCCAGCAGGCACGAGTACAAAGGGCCAGAGGTACGCACAGCAGAATCAGCAGAAGCGCAAGCTTGCCCGTCTTCGCCTCCAGCCCCGACTTCAGATCGACGGCATGACGAGAGTACTCTGAGGACGCGCTCCCTGGCAACGGATGCGCCGTGTCGCAGCTCAGTTGCTGAGAGCTCCCCTGGAACACCCTAAATATGTGACACGATCTGTACCATGGTTCTCCCACAACAATTCTTGTGCTCGCACCTCATTTTGGCTTGACTTTTGACCTCTGGAGGGCACCGAGAACCCATTCGGGTTCAGGAAAACCAACAACACCAGCTCTTCTGTGCCTCTGGCAGGTTGAGGTGTGTTTACTCTGGTTGACGTGCCCTGTGGGGTGCAGTCCAGGTACAAGTTGTGTCACAATAATTTTCATCGACAAAAACGGCATCGTCGGGGCCATACTACCCCCTGGGAGTGGGCGGAAATGAGTTTCCGGAGCATATTGGGCACTTTCTGCCAGCAGAATCACCTTTTTAGGGTCAAAAACTCGATTCTCAAAATTTGGCCTATGTACAGGCTTTTTTGGGTGCAGTGACCCCCCCCTACTGTAGGGGGGGGGGGGGGGGTCTTGTATTCGGCGGTCCGTGATTTTTCCAAATTTTGGTGAATTTTGCCCCAGGTGACCTCGTGGAATCGCGATTTTCGCCTTCCATTGCACTGTTCAGAATCCGTGCGGATCGTGGTGGGGTCATTTTGTGGGTGGAGGTGCCAAGTTTCACCCATGAAATGTGGGCCTGGTTTGGCTCCTGATAATGGGAGGATATTCCCAGGAGTCAGCCACCTGCGAGGAACCCCACACTCGTGTCCAAAACCCTGTCCTTTTGAATGTTTGGATTCCGTGCGGATCGCAGTGGGGTCATTTTGACCATGGGGTGCCTGTTAGGACTGGAAAAACAGGCTGAAAAGTGTCACTGCGCTTTGTTCGGCACTTTTTGCATTGGTTTCTTTTTTGCGTTGACGCTTCCACACTCACACTCCTGCTGATGATGGTGTCGTCAGTGAGGAGCACAAGGGCACCGGCACAACGCTGTCCTGGTGCACTGCTGCAAGATTGATTTCGCGATCTGCCTTCAGTGAGTGGTGGACACAATAAAAGGCCTGACCGTCCTGTTGCACCGCTGCGAGATTGATTTCACGGTCGGCCTTCAGGGAGTCGTCGACGCATTGCGAGGCCCAGCCGTTCTGTCGTACACCTGCAAGATTGATTTCACGGTCAGCCTTCAGGGAGTCGTCGATTAATTGCAAGGCCACACCGTTCTGTTGCACAGCTGCAAGATTGATTTCACGGTCGGCCTTCAGGGAGGAGTGGACGCATCGCAAGGACTGACCGTCCTGTTGCACAACTGCGAGATTGAATTCACGGTCAGCCTTCAGGGAGTCGTGGACGTATTGCAAGGCCTCACCATTCTGTTGCACAGCTGCGATATTGATTTCACGGTCGGCCTTCAGGGAATCGTCAACGTATTGCAAGGCCTCACCGTTCTGTTGCACGGCTGCAAGATTGATCTCACGGTCGGCCGTCAGGGAGTAATCAACGTATTGCAAGGCCTCACCGTTCTGTTGCACGGCTGCGAGATTAAATTCACGATCTGCTTTCAGGGAGTCGTCAACGTATTGCAAGGCCCCACGGGTCTGTTGCACAGCTGCGAGATTGATCTCACGATTAGTTCTGACCGTGATGTGCGCGGATTGAATTTGCCACGGCCAGATGTCCCGAATAGCTAAGAGAACGTCTGCCTCGTTCGACACCCACAGCGGAACCTCCCACACTCTCTTGCGACCGCTGTGCAGGTCATCCAGGTAGTGCTGGGACAGCAGGTCAACATCCACTGTGCACCCATCTGCGACAGCTGCACCACTGCTCAGAGGCCCGTCGCCACACAAGACCTCGCCCCCCACCGACAGCTGCAGGTCAGCCACCTCCACACAAACAAGGTTGGGAAGCACCTGCAGTGCAAGCTCCTTCAACATGTCCGGCGTGTCGTCGATCCCGATGTCAGCGGCATGCTGGTCACCGGTCCTCCTGTCAGCCAGGAACACCAACATGCCTCTTCCTCGTGCCCGTGTGCACAGGCAGCCGTGTTCACACCTGTGGTTGTGGGGGAGGAGTGCAGTGTGCAAGGCTGGCCTGTGGTGCGACACTACAGGCAACGTACCCAAGGCATCGGAGGGTGCAGGTTGTAGAAAGCTGCAGAGCAGCTGAGACGGGGGGTGAGGGGAAAGCGGCGACAAGCGGGGGAGGGGAGGGGGCAGTGGCTGTGTCTGTCGGGGCAGCAGGTATGCAGAGCGCTGTTGCAGGTGCGGAGGACCTGGGGCCTGGCCCGAGGAAACTCAGGCCTCGGCATGTTCGCCCAGGCAGGCACCAAGCCATCTTCCACAGCAGGCTGTACCTGCATGTCACTGTGAGCTGCTTCGCACGCTCGGGTGATGCGGTCAGAGCAGACCCACGCGACACTCTCAGTGGCAGAGCGATGCGCACAGCGGCTCAACCCACAAGACATCAAAACGTGGCCAGTACACACGCACACACGTTACTATTCCTGCGGCAGTGTCGACACCGAGCATCTGCTCTCGATGTGATATCCACTGTTTACCTCCACATTCAGGTGCAACTGATTCTCGAGGTGCAGTTCTCAGGTGGCAGCGGGCGTTGTGGGAAGGGGGGTTGCACAAAAGAACCCATCACACGGAGATGCGGCACGCACTGCAAAGGGAAGGGTTGCATGTGTGAAGTGTTCGTCGTTCGCGGGCACACCCCCAATCTTCACCGTCCCCTTCTGCAGCGCCGTGGGGGCGTGGGGCTGCGGGTGTAAGTGTTGTGCAGGGGAAGAACCGACTATTCGTTGGTCATGAGAACATCCCCACGCGCTTTGCTGCGTGATGATCGGCAAAGAATTCTGCACGGGGGTCACACGTGCTGTGTTTCTTAAAGCCACACGACGACCAACACGACGACGGAGTGCACAACGTGCAGGGGATGGGTGCAAATGTGAACACCATCGACACATGTCACAGAAAATCAGGATTGGAAGGGTTGTGGCGAAGGCAGGTTATGGTTCATTTGTTTTGTTTGTGCACACCTGCCCGTTGGTGAGAGTAGATGGCCAAACCAGTGACCGAAACACTTTCCGCGAGAGAATGTTAATCCCAAACATATACACGGCGAAGCCATCACACACACACACTGCCTCTGAAGCAAAAAAGCGCCCTATCACTTCACAGCTACAACCGCTCTGATGAATTTCCTTTTGTTTGTTGCGTTGACGCTTCTACACACAAAACCCTGAACTGATCACACCCTGAGCCTGATGAAGGGTGGGGTTAGTGTATAGAGCACGTTTGGTTGCAGCTGTGGTGGGGCGCTTTCCGCTCACACGAGTGTGCTTAAAAAGCGCCCTATCACTTCACAGCTACAACCGCTCTGATGAATTTCCTTTTGTTTGTTGCGTTGACGCTTCTACACCAGGACCCTCATCCGGAGGGACGTGTCCGTCTCGTTCTCAACGAGGCGGGCGCGCTGGTAAAAGTGTAGGTGGCATCGACACTGGTGGCAACTCCACGGGGTGTGTGGCCTGCGTCCCTCGCGTGTACGCGTCTGCGCGTTGGTCGTGGGTCGCAACCCAGTGTGGAATAAGTCGTATCTGCTGGCGGCGCGCTGTTGTGTATATCTCCTGCAGCAGGAGGTTGCCTCGGTAGTTGGCGCAGTGGCCCTTCCGGAGCGCGAACACCAGGCCGAGGTTGTCTATGTGGCAGGTTACGCTTGCCTCCCTCACACGCTGCATCATGCGCACCCCCTGCCACACTGCATACGCTTCCTTCAGGAAGATGTTCGTGTCCGCGTCGCTCCCTTCGAACGCCCCTTGGGACACTGACTCCCCTCCCGGCAGCACGAGCACCGCCGCCCACGCCGTGGATGACGCGTCTGTCCAGAGCTCAATGGTCGGTGGCGGGTTCTGCGGCGTATACCACTCGTTGTCCTCGATGAGGCGTGCCCGCGCCACTGTCTCCGCCTGCACCGACGGAGGTACTGCGACCCTGGAGTCCCATCGGGCGTTGTTTGAGTGCGTCTGCTTCGCGATGCGCCGCACGAAGGACAACACGGCTGGCATGTAACACATCGGTGTCCGCATCACATACGACTGCCAGACGAAAGACCCGAATACTCTGAACGCCCTGCGTGGTGTCGTGTGGCCGTTGACGACTTCCTTGTACTCTTCCCGTCCGAGGACTTTTTGCACCCAGGCTGTGTCCATGTGGAAACGGTGTCGCGTCAGGTCGAAGTGGATCCCGAACACTGTGAAGTCCTGCAGCGGCACGCCGTGTTGTGTGTCGTCGAAGTTCAGGGCGGCCCCCACCTTCTCGCAGCGGCTGATGAAGTCGGCGTACCTCGCCTGTGCCTCTGGTAGGGAGTCTCCGACAGCGATGAAGTTGTCAATCCAGACTATTCCGTGCTCTGGCGGGAGCAGCACGCGTGCGCTGCGGTTCGCGATTGCCGGGGAATGTGACCACCCCATGCACATGACAGTCAGGAAGGTCTTCACGAATGTCTTTCTCTCCCCGCCTAGGCGCACTTCGAAATAGCGTTGGATCTCCTTGTGTACGGGGAACTGGTAGAACCAGCTGCGTGCATCTGCCATCACCACCCAGCTCGCCGCGGCCACTCGCTGTGTCACCTCCGTGATGTCCTGCAAACGCATGTCCGGTGGGCGTGTCATCAGTGCATTTAGCCGCCTTGCGTCGACGATGAAACGTTGGCCCCCAGACTTCTTGGACACGGTGAACGCTGGCAGCGTGAGGTACGGGTGTGCATCCGCCTCCGTCAGGACGCCATACTCAACCAAGGTGTCCAGGTGGTGCAACATGTGGCGTGATACCTTCCTCCCCGTTTTACGTAGTTCTTGGCGGGCCTCGGGAAGCAGTGCGTCAGCGAAAGCGGCTGGCTTGGTGATGAGGTCCAAGACCCCCGTCAGTTCACCCTCGCTGTCCAACCGTCGCAGTTCCTTGAGATTGAGGCGCGAGGTGCAGATCTCCGCGATGTAGTCCTCTTCCTCCGACAGCTCCGTCTTCGCGTTGGCTGGCCGTATCACCTTCCCCCCCGTGCACACACCCAAGTCCTCCCCGTAGAGGTCCTCGACACCCGGACCGTACGACTCTGCGCTATCCACCTCGCTCCACGCTTCCTCATCACTGGGTGGTGGGTCGGACGCGGCTTCGTCGGATGTGGCATCTTCGTAGTAGCGGCGCGCTGCGAACAGCCTCGTGGTCCCCGGGAAGTGGGTTGCTGTCAGGGGTTTTGGCTGTGTGCGCGTCGTCCCCCCTTGCTGTCGTTTTTTCTTCACCACTCGATCTTCGCCGACACCTGTGCTGTCTCGCGCGCGTGTGCGTTTTCCGCCGCTGATACGTAACGCATCACACCGTCGACCGTCGCGTGTCTCGAGAGGAGGCGCACCTCCTCCAGTGGAACGTTCTTTCGCGCAAGCTGTGTGAGTGCCCCCCTCCGCAGAGAGTGTGCCGTGAGCCCCCTCCGTGCCCGCTTGACGGCTTTTACCACGGTCCGGTAGGTGACGTCCGCCGGGAACAGTCTCGTCTCTCCTGCTCTGCGCGCCCTGCGGAGGCGGTGTCGGAGGATACGGTGTAGGTCCTTCGGCAGGGAGATCCCTGTGATGTGACCCATGTGGAAGGGGTCCGCCTTCGACTGGGTCCAGCGCACGTATATCGGCTCGCTGCGCTTTTCCGCTGTGACGTCCTTCACATCCAAGCGCAGTGCGTCCGAGGCCCTTGCCGCACCCCCCCACATGATGCCGAGCAGCAGTTTCACGAGGGGACGTGGCTCCTTCGCTAGCGCCTCCCGGATGTTGTGGGCTGTTGCTGGTTCTGCTTGCTTCAGTGGTCGTAGTGCTCCTCCCCGTTTCAGCGCCCGCCTGTAGTCCGCCACAATTTGTTTTCCGTCGAGGGGGAACGCTGCGAAGCGTCTGAGTGCTGCTGCAAGGTTGTTGAGGTACTGGAGGGCGGACTGCACTGATAGCCCGTCCTTCCGTTGCTTCGTGACCCACAGCACCGCCCCTTCGTCGTGTGGCAGTGTTCGCCTCTCCGCTTTCATCCACCCTTCCCGGAACTGCGAGTACCTGTCGTATGTGCGGCGGAGGGCCCCCCAGTATGTGGGTGCGAGGGCTTGGGCCAGGGTGTGTTGCAGTTCCTGGCGAATGGTGGTTGCTTCCTCCGGGGTCACGCTCGTCTCGGTCTTGCGGGGGCGTCCTCTTGTTGACGGGGGGGCAGATGGTACTGCCTTCACATACACTACCGCGGCGGGGGGGAGGGTCGTGGCCCGCGGGCGTCCCCTGCTGGTGTCGGGGAGTCACTGTCGCTTGCCTTTCCCCCCCCGTCCTTTGTGATGGCCCTTTCCCGAGTAGGGCGCGGGGCGGTCCTGCGTGTTACGCTCCTGCAGGAACCGCTCCTGAAACGCGGCCCGCCTCTCCTGTGTGTCGTCCTGCGTGGCCCGCCCCTCCCGGAGTAGGCGCCCGTGTGTCACCGCATCGTACTTCGCTGGGTCCATAATCTTCGCCTTTGCCAGGTAGAGGCGGGCGCCCGCGCGCCCCTTCAGGAGAAAGTGCGAGTTCATAACGACGATTGTCTTGTGGAGGGCCTCGGTAAAGCGATCCGGATCATCGTCGTCGCGGATCAGTCCCATTGTCTGAAACAGAGCGTCGAAGGCCTGGATGAGCTGGTGTTGCCAGTCTGGTGAGCTCGGGGCATCGCTGAGCTCCGCCTGTCGGAAAACCCGGGATACCTCAGCTTTCACCAACCTGCGTCCGGGGACAGTGGCGATCGACGATCCCCAGGTCGACACGATGTGGGCGGAGAAATCGGCGGGCAGCTCGGCCTCCGTCCGCTGCAGCGCCTTCTGCAGGGTGGCGATCTGCTTCGCCTGCGTCTCCACGGTCTTCTTCAGCTCCTTCTGTTCCTTCTCCAGCCGGCCTGTCAATTTCAGCAGGTACTCCAGCGAGTTCGCCACGCGGAGATCGGTGTTCGAGTCGGCGGGGTGGTGTGCGTCCCTGTGCTGGAGGCCCGTGCCACTCTGGCTGTCCGCCTCGCTGTACTCCCCGTCCTCGCCTAGCTCGCCCGTCGCTGCTGCCAGGTCCGCCGCGGTCTCCTCGTCGACTGCCTGCCGGACCCATGCGCACTCGGGGCACACCCAGCCCCTGTCCCCTGCGCCCTCGAGCCATTCGGGGACGACGTGCGCCGGGATGCGCTCTCTCAAGCACGTCCTGACCGTGGTCCCACCGCAGTCGTGGCAGCTGAATGCGGTCCTGGCTGTGTGTGTAGTATTGCACGTTTCGAATATGCACTCGGGGCGACGCTCTGCTGGCTCGTTGTCGGGGTGGGCGGGGTCGGGAACCTTCAGGGTGTCCCAATCCAGAGTGGCCATCTTCTCTGTTACGCAGCTCGGCGTAGTTACTGTTCCTGTCCTATTCACGCAGCTCGGCGTAGTTTCTGTTCCTCTCCTATTCACGCAGCTCGGCGTAGTTTCTGTTTCTCTCCTATACACGCAGCTCGGCGTAGTTTCTGTTCCTCTCCTATACACGCAGCTCGGCGTACTCCCTCAGCCCGTTCTGTTCCTCTCCTATACACGCAGCTCGGCGTACTCTGTCCGCTTCTGTCACTCTTGCTCCCCTCTTGATTCTCTCGCCTGCTTGATAGTTTGATGCGTTGACGCTTCTACACACAAAACCCTGAACTGATCACACCCTGAGCCTGATGAAGGGTGGGGTTAGTGTATAGAGCACGTTTGGTTGCAGCTGTGGTGGGGCGCTTTCCGCTCACACGAGTGTGCTTAAGAAAAATAAGAAGACATCCCCGTGGAAGACGGGAGGCGGGCGAAGCTGCAGGACTGACTACAGTGATGACGTCTTCGGGAGCTTCAGCGTCATCATCTCTGTCCAGGTGCCCAAGTCAGCAGGGCCGTTCTCACGCCCCAGACCGCTCAGCTTCATCCCGCCGAAGGGCGCACCGCCTGTCCCCCCGAGGTGCTCGTTGACCCACACGGTGCCTGCCAGCATGCGTGCTGCCAGTCGGTTGGCCTTCTCGACGTCCTTCGACCACACGCTACCGCCCAGACCAAAGTTCGTCGAGTTTGCACGGACCAGCGCGTCCTCCTCGTCGTGGAACTTGATGATGGGGAGGGCAGGCCCGAACTGCTCCTCGTCCACGATGCGCACACCCTCATTCACATTCGTGATGATGGTGGGCTCGTAGAAGAACCCGTCGCCCTCACGCTTCTTCCCACCACAGTGCACTGTTGCCCCGTGCTTGCGTGCGTCCTCTACGTAGTCAGACACAACACGCAGCTGGTTCGCGTTGTTCAGTGGCCCATACATCGTCTCCGCATTCATCCCGTCACCGACCTGGAGTGCGGAGGATACAGTGCAGCGTGGGGTTGTGGTGGCTGTCACCCGATGACACGAACACTGATTGATGATGACTGACAGAGGCAAGGTTCCCACACAGATGGCCACAGCTCCCCTGGTTCGTGGCACGCAGTGCATACCTTGGCAGCCTGGGCCAGCTTCACCATCTCCTCCACGAAGCTGTCGAAGATGCTTGCGTGCACGAAGCAGCGCTTGATAGCCACACACACCTGTCCCGTGTTGGCGAAGGCGCCGGAGAAGACACGCTTTGCCGTCTCTTTCACATTCACATCCCCGCAGATGATTGCAGCGTCGTTCCCACCCAGCTCGAGAGTCACACGCTTCACATCATTTGCACATGACTTCATAATCGCCTTGCCTGTTGGCACCGATCCTGTGAATGACACCTTGGCGATATCGGGGTGCGACGTCAGGTATGCGCCAGCTCGGAACCGTGAGTCGTCCGACACCACCACGTTGACCACACCTGCTGGGAAGCAGTCCTTGAAAAGCTCGAACATCGCAAGCGTGGCCACCGGGGTGAACGGCGACGGCTTCGCCACAAAGGTATTCCCGAAAATCACGGCGGCAATCATCTTCTGCAGCAGCGTCATGATCGGGAAGTTCCACGGCGCAATCCCCGCCACCACACCCAGTGGGCGCCGCAGGATCAGGACACGGTGGCTCTTCGTGTCACGCCACACCTGCTCCGGAAGCTCCAGCGTCGCAAGCGCCTGCTTGATCAGCCCCACTGACTGAAGCATCTCACCCGACGCACCCACGCCGGCACGCTCGCGCGTCTCCCCACCCTTCGGCTTGCCCTGCTCAAGGCAGATCAGTTCGGCCAGCTGCGCCTTGTGACCGTTGATGGCAGCCATCGCCTTTGCGACACACGCCTTGCGGTCCTCAATGGTCTTCGCTGCCCAAGCAGGAAACGCCTTCTTCGCCGCCGCCACAGCAGCGTCGACATGCGCCTCGCTGCAATCAGGCACCTGGGTGAAGGCCTTCCCCGTCACAGGGTTCAGCACGTCGAACACCGCACCCCCCTTCACCAACTCCCCACCGATCAGCATGCGGTACTGCGTCGGGAAACCCATTATTTTGTGCCGCCCAAATGCGCTGACGCACGGTGCCTGCTGAGCCCCCATGCGTTGCAGGGAATACCAAACACTGCCACACAGTCTTTTTGAGGACAAATCAATGCAGCCCGGTGCATGGGGGCACGGCAGAGGCAGGGAAGGGGGGCGGTGTGGGGTAGGCTGCAGCAACAGGGAATAGGGGAACAGGAAGGCAGGGCTGGCACAGGCCGCAGGCTGTGCACGTTGGTTGAGGCGAAGCAGCGGGCGGGCGTGGCGGGGGTGTCGCCTCCCCCTGTTGTGGCGGGGGAGAGGGGCACCCTCTGCGCACACCGCGCAGGGCACGCAAAAAATGTCACTCCAGTACAGCCGCTCTTTACTCGTATTTTGTTTGTGATGCGTTGACGCTTCCACACACAAAACCTCAACTCCTGTGATGGGGGAGGCTAGTGGTGTGCGGAGCACGTTTGGCTGTGGTGGAGTGACATTTTCTGCTCACAAGTGTGCGTAAAAAAGAAGAGCAAGAGACGCGAACAAGGGTGCCTGTGGTAGCAGACGCCCCGTGGAGACAGCGGGGCTCCTCGGTTCCTCGCGTCGAAACAGTCTCTTGGGGGAGGGACAGAGAGACGTGGTGCCGATGCCCAGTTCGCTCCCCCCACCCCGTCCCCCACACTGCAATAACCAAGGTGTATGTGAGGTCCCGAGGCCTCCGCTGCCAAGACATTCTGGAATTCTGGTATTCAGCACGCATTGGTTGCATGCCAAGCCACCCGACCCACCCACCACCAGCGTGAGAACGCATCGAGGCGTTTTCTTCCGAGTGATTCTCTACCGCAGGCAGAACACACATGCTGTGCTGTCACGCAACAAACAGGGGGTGCCGCACGCACAAAATTAGCTAGGAGCCTCGTGATCAAAAGACAAGGTCGCGATGAGCGAAAAACTCAAATAGAAAATGCCGCTGAGAGGAGTGCGTTGTGTCCGGTATGGGATGTGCCCCACACCGGGGCACCGATGAGGCAGGGACTGCCGCATAGGCAGCCACACATGGCGCAGTCAAGCACCACGGGAGGATGCAAGGCGGATGCAGGCAAGCAGGGGCTATCATCACGGGGGGGGGGATGCGGAGGATGAGTGTGCCCTTCTGCTGCTAGGCATGAGGTCCGTATAGCCCAGTTGTTGTGGGGAGGGATGTGGCATGTCACGCACGCAAAACACGCTAAAAGGGAAAGAAACGGGGGTGGCAGTGAGGCAGTGAGGTTGAAATATGAAACGAGAACAAAGAGCGCCGCAGGGATGCTGTGTGCCTGCCGGTGTGCACTGCATGCGGCGGCTTTGGTTGGCAGCCAGGCACACCGGGCCCCCCAGTGGGATTGGCACACCCATGCCGTGTTGCACACTGGGCAGTGCAGGGCAGCCCACCAGGAGAGCAACGCAAGGCGTTAATCTGTATTCCGTTCAGCGGAGGGCACATCGAGTGGGCTCGGATGCAACCTCCATTGAAACACACGCACACAAAGCAGAGAAGCAAAGAAAGGCAAGGGGGTGTGAGGGTGGGGATGGGGGCCGTTCTCTTCATATGCGCAGAAGAGGAAAACAGCGGGTCGGCAAAGAATCGGCGCATCATGTGTTGGGCGCGATGCGGCCTTGCTCAGTGTAGCCCGCACAGCCTCACACGCGCATGGTGGCGTGGGGCTGCATCTCCGCCCCTGCGCCGTCCCACACCTCTGGGGTGCGCTCCATCAGCTCGCTCAGCAGAAGCTTGTCCGCATTGGCGCGGTGCCTGTGCACTGCGGCAGCAGCAGCGCCTGCACACCCAAGGCCCCCGAGCACGGCAAGCAGCACCCACAGCCAGGCCAGGCGGGCCCCCTCGTTGTACGTGACTGCAGCACCACCAACAGGCGACACCGTGGCATTGGTTTCACGCGCCCCTGCCACAGCGGGTCCTGTCGGCGCTGATGTCGTGTTGGCAGGCACAGCCCCAGGTGAGCCAGCCGCAGGGGCGGGGGTCGAAGGCGTTGCGGTGGGTGCCGCAGTGTCAGGCGCAGGCGTCGCTGTTGCCTGCGGTGCGGCGGTCGGAGGGGTGCCGGGTGCCGCGTTGCCAGGCGCAGGTGTCGGAGGGGAATCGGGAGCTGCCGTGTGCGGTGCGCTGGTGCCTGGGACTGCTGTCGGCGTGGCGGTTTGCGGTGCAGGTGTCGCAGGGGTCGGAGGTGTAGGGGTCGCAGGGGCACCGGGTGGCGGCACAGGTGCAGGTGTCGCAGGTGCGGCGGTGGGTGTCTCCGGTGCACGCGTCAGTGGGGCAGGTGTGTCTGGTGAGGGTGTCGCAGGAGCAGGTGTCAGAGGTGTCGTGGGAGGAACAGCAGTCCCAGCCGGTGCTGCGGTGAAGGGTGCAGGGGTGACGGGGGCACCGGTAGGTGGGGTGGGGGCAGCAGGTGTGTGTGTGCTTGGGGCTGCCGATGCGGGGGACTGCGTGGCAGGTGCAGATGTTGTTGGAGCAGAAGTCGGCGGCACCGGCGTCTTCGGGGATGTTGTCGGCGGGGCCAGTGTCGGTGCCGCTGTCGGGACGGGGGTCGCAGGGCACTTCCCCGGCTTCCCGAAGACAACCGGGACAGCGGGGTCGGTGCGCACCGTCGGGTCCGACACCTCGTCCTTCGTGACAACGTACGCCACTGCCGTGTCGTTGCGCCCGCACGCCGTAGCATAATCCGACTTGTTGTACCACCCACAGTACGAGATGTGTGCCGGGTAGGTGTACAGGTACCCCATGCACATCTCCTCATCCGTTGCCAGCCCGAATCGCACATTCCGCGACAGCGTGTTCTCCCACTCGCACGTGGTGTGCAGCGCGTCCCCCGGCAACAGCTGGATGTGGTCCACACGGTTCGTCCCCTGGAAGTCGAAGTCCCAGTAGTCGATGGAGTCGATGGTGTTGATCACCACCCCGCCACGCAGCTGCGTGATGCGGATGCGCTTCCCGATGTTGTGCATGTGCAGGTGCGACGCAAAGATGGTGACAGGGGTGGGCATCGTCTTCGTGCACTCCGCCCTGCACTCCGCCTGCACGGAGTACGGTGCGCCTGCAGGGATGACACGCCCGTCCAGCCCCACGAACGGGTCCCCCAGGTGCATCACCCCTGCCTCGTGCTCGCGTGCCGTCGGGGACAGCGTCATCAGCACCCCGCTGTCGTCCACCCCCTCCACCAGGTGCGGGTTGTCGTAGTGGATCTCCATGATCATGAATCGGTTCACCCAGTGGTTCACCTTGAACCCCGCCTCCAGCGGCATGCTCAGCGGGCCCATCCCCAGCGCCCACGCAAACACAACCTCCCCGCACTCCACCCCGGCGTCTGTCCCGCACTGGCCCGGCGTCTGGTACTTCTTCCACTGGGCGCTGTTGTACCGGCACGAGTACAGCCCGGCGTGGTGCACAATGTGCTTCGCGCCACGCGGCTTCGCCGTGTCCAGCATCTCGAACCGCACGGCCCACTTCGTCGTGTCGATGTTGGTGTAGTCTGTCATGTCGAACGCCTGGCACGTGTACATCGTCCGCTTCTTCTCCAGCGTGTAGTTCTTCATCATCAGCTTCACGCTGTACGCGTCTGACGGTAGCGGCGGATCCACGTCCCCGACAAACGAGATCCCGTCGGAGCGCCGCACAGCCCCGTGGTACCCCATTGTGGGGCTGCTGCCGTACGCCAGGATCACCTTCATCGGCCCGCGCGGGATGCTGCGGTCCTCGATCGACGCCTCCGCCTCGAATGCGCGCGACACCACCACCGTTGTGACCCCGTTGGCCTGCGACGACCGCAGCACCTCCCAGTCCTGTGCACACGCGTCCAGCGTCGGGAAGGTCTCCCCCACGGTGTAGTAGTCCCGCCCCACCGCCTCCCCGCCCACCTGCTCCAGAGCCAGCACGTCCGCCCCGACCATCCCCCCCACCGACTGCTCCGGGATCCCGAACCCGATCCACCCCAGCGTCTTCACCTGCAGCTGCAGCTCCAGCTTTGTCACCTTCGGGTCAGAGGCTGCCGCACGGTCCCAGCACACCACGTAGTCGTCCGCCTTAGACACTGTGTACTTCACGCAATCGGGATAGTTGGACAGTACGGCTGCTGCAACAGCCAGCAGGGGCACGGCCATCTTGCTTGTGGTAGAGCGGCTCCCCGGAGGCAGACAACACGCGCAGAGTGTGCGGGGTAGTGTGTGTTCTGGTTCGGTGTGAGTGATGTGATGATGTGCTGTGTGTCTTGCGAGCAAACCTCGCAAAACAACCGAGGCAGCAAAATGGGGGGCAGCCAGGATCCAGCGCCGTTCTCTTCTACCCATGCCCTGCATGCTACACACAAGCTTCTCTGAAGGTACAAAACGCCTTACGGCACTGAGATTCCCTGGATTTCCGTCACCTGTCTACAGAGCACCACACCACAAGACAGGGAAGCCCAGAACCAAAACGCGAAACACCACGCAGACCAACGCACACCCAGCAGGGACACGAGGCGGGGCCACGCGGTTCGAGCAGCATTGCCTCCCCTTGCCCCCCACCACCCTCCCCCCCCCACACCCCCTGGTGCTGGAAGCCAGGCCGCAGGTCCCCTCTCCCTCTCCCCCCCACCCCCGGGCGCACAGCCACACAGCAAACCCGCACTCTCTCTATTTCTTTTGCTTTCCCATTTTCTGTTCTGTTCACTTCCCTTCACAACGCCGTGCAGCATGACCAGTCACGCAACACCGCATTCTCAGCGACCCACATATGCATTTTCAGACACACCCCACCCACCCCACCCCCCCTACAACGGGCTACTGCGCCTCTGAGGGGACAACCGCCTGGCAGGCGGCGGTGGCGACATGTGGCTGCTGCCTCCATAAGGCGCCGCGACACCACCCCTCTCCAGCAGCACAGGCGGCGGTGGCGGCGACACGGTGCCATGCCGCTGGGACTGCAGCGCCACCCCCATGGGCGGGGGCGGGCTGAACCGCCCACCCGAAGCAGCACCGCCCCGAGCGGGACGACCACGACTACCCAGCGTCAGGCTGCTGCTGTGCGGGCGCACCGGTGGGTCGATGTAGCCGTCTCCACCCCCGGAGCCCCATGTGGTGGTCGGTGAGATCTGGTGTCCCGCGGGCACGGCAGGTGTGCGCGCCAGGGGGCTGTGCTGGGGTGCGGTGCCCCTCACACCATCCGGCAGGGCTCCCCCGCCGCCCCACCCGCCGCGCTGCCGCGCCGGCGGCGCCGGGTGGCGGTGTGTGTACTCCCGCTTGATGTTGCTGACACGCTGCAGGGCGTCCCGGAGGAGGCGGCTGCGGGGCGACGGGTCGCGGTGCGGCACGGTCTGGCCTCCCCCCACTTCCACCAGGGGTGGTGGTAGCGGCGGAGGTGGCGGCAGATGCGACGGCGGGCTGTGTGACGGCGGGGGCGGCGTGCCCGGAGACCCGCACGAGGCACACGCGGCACCGGGGAAGGGGGGGTCGGTGTCGCAGTCGGGGGGAAGGGTCGCGGCGTCGTCCTGCAGAAAAGGAGGAGGGGGGGTGTGGGGTGACGGTGCACTCTTTGTTGGCAAACAAAACACAACGACGTAAAAAAGTGTCACTGCGCTTTGTTCGGCACTTTTTGCTTTGGTTTCTTTTTTGCGTTGACGCTTCCACACTCACACTCCTGCTGATGATGGTGTCGTGAGTGAGGAGCACAAGGGCACGAACAAGCACGCGACACTTTCCGCCCACATCGAAGTGTGCTGAAAAAATCCCACAAAACGCAAAAGGCAAAAGGCGAAATCGATTTTTACAGTAGTGTTGAGCACACCGAATCATGCCCCTGACATGATGAGGCAGCACACTTCCCCACTGTAGTCCGCACACAACACACATACCATCGGAACCGATCCTGGCGGGCTGCGGTGCGAGACAGGGCTCTGCCGGCTCAACCCTGTCCCACGCACACCACCACCACCACCACCCCCATGCGAAACCCGCGGCGACACGCTGCGCCCACCACCACCACCACCTTGCCTCCGCCTCCGCGTCCTCAGCGCAATCGAATCCCAGAACGGGTCGTCCTCCGGAAGCTCCGTCCCACAGGACGGGAGGCTGCAGCCGTCACCGCCGTCGCTGCACCCCCCACCCCCCCCACCTGCCTCCCCGCCCTGCTGCGGCAGGCCCTGCGGGGGCGACGACAGGCGGGGGGGATGGGGCGACCCGGCCCCCCGCTGTGCCCTGAGGCCTGCTTTGAGACGCTGCAGCTCCAAGCGCTGCTGGGTGACCAATGCGTAGAGCTGCTGCACGTTGGGATCCGGTGAGGAAGCCTGCGAAGTCGCAGCAGGTGCAGCAGCAACGGTAGATCCCTTCCCCGACACCTCGAGGTGGTGCCCAACCCCCGCTGTTTTCCCCGCCCTGCCCAGCTGGGGGGGAGAGGAGCAGGAGGAGGTGTGGTGTGGGCCAGCCTCGCCACTGCCACCGACCTGCGCTGATACCGCTGCCGGCACCGGCAGCGGCACCACCCCCGGTGTTGCCACACCGCCATCGCTTGACTCCGCCCCACCCGCCCCAAGCCCCAGCAGCTCCACCCGCCTCAGCGCCGCATCCGCCGCAACCAGCATCCCCACCACATCCGAAGGCATGGCATCACCCCCGCTACCACCGCCACCGCCTGCATCCCCCTCTGCAGCTGCCTCGCTCAGGGCAATCCTCCCTGGACCTCCAGGTGTTAGAGGAGGAGAGACGGCTTCACCGGGAGCGGCGGGGGAGGAGGTGTCAGGAGTGCCGACCCCCTCCACCCCATCTCTGGGGTTCGAAGCCTCCGTTGTGCCGGGGTGTGCCGCCTGCAGAGGTGGCTGAGGTGGCGTTGGTGCGGCGGAAGCAGCAGCAGCAGCAGCAGCAGGGCTGGAGAGGAAAGGGCGTGCCAAGCCTGCTCCAGAAGCAGAGGGGGGCCGCTGGGGTGGGGGTGGTGGTGGGGGGTCAGGGTTGCGCAGCCGCCGGCCCGAAGGGGGCGGGGGGGGGAGGTGGTGGGGAGCTGTGAAGGAGCCCCGCGCAGCGAGTCGCCACCCCGCCTGCTCGCCCCCGCAGAGCGCACCCCACAGAGTTGCCTCCGTGGTGGAAACAGAGGATCTGTGCTGCGATTCGCCGGCCTCAACAGCGCCACGCTGGGCAGCGTGGTGCAGCCGGATCAGCCCCGTGTCGAACGATTCGGATAAACCCCCGATGCCATCCCCCCTCTCCGCGCAGAGGACCCCCCGCGCCACACCCTCTGCCCCGAAGAAATCCTCCCGCTCCTCCCTCAGACATCTCTGCAGGGACTCCTCCCTCTCCACCTCCACCATGATCTCGCGCACCCCTTCCTCAAAGCGCACCCCCGCCTCGAAGAAACCCCCCTCCTCCGCATCCTCAACGGACTCCCGGTGTGATTTTTCAGACCGGATCAGCTGTGCCCTCTCCTCCTCCTCGGCGGTGGCGCGGAGTGACTCCCCGAGGGTGATATCCGCAACACCTTGGGCTCTGCAGTGGGTGAGGTTGTCCCTCTCAGACCCTTCCTGCTCGCAGCAGGCGGAGCGGAGGAGCGACTCCTCCTTTAGGAGAGCAGACCTCTCTCTCTGCTGCGAAACGGCGGGGTTTTCGGAGAAGACACGCGACTCCTCTTTGCACAGGGAGGACCGCGCCTCCCCTTCTGCGATGGACAATGCCTCTAAATCCCTCTGGAGAAAGACACCCAGCCGGCGGGACTGCTCCTCCTGGGTGACGCGTTGGCGGGTTGAGGCCTCCTCCTTGGATACCACCGGGAGGAGGTGTCGTGCGTTCTCCTCGAGAATCTCTAAACCCCTCGCCTGCTTCCGGAGTAGGGTGTCGTGGCATGCACCAAGAGGGCCCAACCCGGCCAGCCACGCGTTCCCCACGGAGGCTCGAGATGTTGCTTCCTCAGCTGAGATGGATTCTTCGAGGGATCTCCAGCGCAGCTCCGCCTCCGCAGCCGCCTCGGCGAGCTTGGATCGGTCCTCCGTCACACAAACAACGCCCTCGAGAACCAGGATATCCCCGCCGGGCCCCAGGGGAGCCTCAGAGGATATCCCAGCCCTCGACATGTCAAACATGCTCCCGGCGAGATTTCCGGATTTTTTCAAAGAGCTCCGCACGCCCTCCAAGCTCTTTGAGGGGAGGAGATGCGCGACGGGGTGCCCGCCCCGCGACAGAACCTTCCGGAAAAACGCAGGGGGTGAGGCATACTGCCCCCCAGAAGGGGAGATCAGCACAGCATCGGGTGTGCCGCCCCCCCACCCCCCACCTCCGCTCTGATGCGCTGCCCCTCTGAACAGCTCTCTGAGCGGGACGACGCAGGAACCCACCACGGGATCCCCTTGCGAGGAACCGGATGCAGGGGCGTCGTGGAGAGAGGACGAAGCTCCTTCGGCAACATCCTGGCGCGACGATGAAGTGAGCCCCCAGCCCGCCCCCCCACCCCCCTTAGACATCTCCCGGAGGGAGAGGACGAGCGACTCCTCTTTGAGATACGCGGCGTCGCTGCAGAGAGGGGTGAGAGAAGGGGGCGCTCCGCCAGAGAGAGACCTCCCCCCGGGGGAGACGCGCAGCTCCGGGCCTCGTGTCACAGGGGTGTCGGAGAAGGGGGCGTAGATGCCGACGTAATGCCGGGAAGGGGTGAGATGCGGAGGGGAGGCTGGCGGTGGCGGGGATGTGTCACAAGCATCACCCCACCCGTCGGGGTGGCACCTCCGGGCCTCGTCGCTGCTGAGGGACACGACACGCAGCCTCTCGAGGGAGATGACCCGCGCGGGGCACGACGGGGAGAAGGCGCTTCCAAACAGAACCCGGGTGGGGATCCGCAGGGTGCACCGCACCCCGCTGCACCCCACTCCCCCGCCTCCCCCCCCGGGCAGGGTGTGGTGGGGTGCATGTGCGGGCTGATGAAGCCTGGCATCCCCTCCGCCGCGCCCCAAGCGGAATGCCTCATATTGGTGTGCTGCGATCGGAGCGGGAGGTGAGGGTTCCAAACCACCTCCACCCGCACCACCTCCTCCTCCCCCACCCCCCCCGAAAGCCGGCGGCGGTTCTGCGAAGTGGGGTGTGGCGGGGAAAACATCACCGCCAGCACCTCCTCCTCCTCCACCTCCACCCCCCCACCCCGGGGAGCTGAAAATCGAATTCCGGGTGCCGCGGCCCCCTCCCCCGGAGGTGTCTGGGTCGGAGAGGCCCAGGCAGAACAGGATTCTGTTTTCCAGCGGGGCAGCGCTCTGCGTGAGGGGCCCTGGGAGGACAAGGTCCCCTTCGGTGAAGGTGGGTATGGCGCGCCTGGCTTTGATCTCGGCGGAGAGGCGGTCCGACCCAGGCGGGAGGGAGGAGAGGGTGGGACGCGCGGCGCTGCCCCTGGGAGGGGCGTGGCGGCTCTGCTGGAGCGCATCCCCGATCCCCAGCCCCAGCCCGCCCATCAGCACCGTGCAGTCGAACCGGTGGAGCAGGTCCCCTTCTGCATACCCGGACCCGGCCTCCCTCAGCAGCTGCGACATGACCTGCACCCTCTGGTGGATCACCGGCTCCGGCTGCTCCGCGTCGTCCCCCGCTGAGGACCCCCACCCCTCCCCTTCACAGAAGGCACGCACCCCATCCCTGTGGTATAGAAAGGAGAGGTCCGGTCGGGATCTCCCCTTGGGTGCTCCGCTGCCGCCGCCGCCGCCGGCGGCACCTCCCGCGCCTTTCTCGGAGACTCGGGAGAGGATTTTTTGGGTCTCCCCGTTGATATGCTGCAGCGAGGTGCAGAGGAAGCACACCGCAGACTCGCGGTAGCTGAACCCGATGGACACCATGCCAGTCGAGAGGGACAGGTCCCGCTTCGAAGCCATCGCCCTCCTCTCTGAGTAGGTCTTGGTATAGCTCCCGGTCCACAGGGAGTGGTTCGAAACAGAGGAGGCCGCATGGGGTTTCGAAAACAGCATCACGACACACCCAGGCGTGGCAGACGAGGGCGCCCCACCCCCTCTTCCAGAAAGCGGCTGCGCTGCAGAGGCGGCTGCACCCCCTGCGGGCTTTCCCTTGGAGAAGGCACGGGAGAGCACTGTCTTGCCGAGGCGAGACAGGGCGCTCCCCGCCCCTCCCGAAGGGGATGGATCCGCAGAGGATGCTGTGGCAAAGCTGTCCCCTCCAGGAGGGGATGCGGGGTCGACGCCGGGGTGGTGGTGGGGTGGGGCGGCAGCCCCCTTGGGGGCGGGATGGGTGTTCCCTTCCTGGAGCTTCATCGCGGCACTGAGGTTTCCCGTCTGGTCGAAGCCCTCGGTGGATATGAGAAGGCCATACCCCAGGGCGCGGAGCTTATCTCGGAGGACGGAGGTGTATGAGGTGTGGCGTGGGGGTGTGGGTGATGTCGTATCCCCTCCGCCTGCTTCAGCTTGGCCCCCCAAGGGATCCGGCGAGGTGTTGGTGAGCCCGATCACAACGAGCTCTGCCCTCTTGGCATCCGCGCCTCCAAAAACTGCGGATTCGATGTCCGCCCCCTCCAGGGAGTGGCACCCCCTGCACTCCATGCTGAGCGTCACGCAGGTGACGCTCCCCTCGATGTGCGGCACGCCCGACACCTTCACCTTCGCAACCCCGGATACGGTGTGGGTCGGGGCGGGCGCCGGCGCCGCCACCCCTCCACCCCCACCACCACCCACCTCGCTTGTGTAGGCAACAGGTTTTTTCGAGGAGGACCCATCAGGCGCGACGGAGGCAATCAGGACACCGGGGAAGGGGACCTCGGCTTTCCCGTGGAGCCCGATGTAGCACTGGGGAGGGGAGCCGCGGGGGGCGAGGGAGTGGAGGTAGGGGGAGAAGAGAGGCTCGAGCTTTGCGGCTTGGATGCATTCGCAGAAGCGCTGGCGGGACTGCCCGGAGGGGAAGTAGAGCTCGTGGAGGGACTGCGACCCGCGGAGGCGCAGGAGGAGGCGCGTCGCGTCGTGGGGGTCGCGCTCCACCTTTGCGACATCCTCTGCGGCGTGGCGCTTGGTGAGGGGGTCGTGCACCAAAGAGGCTGCTTCGCGAGGCCCGGAGACACCCGCCGGGCGGAAGACGGATCGGGAGAATATATCCACAACCCAAAACCTCTGCTCCTTGCGGGAGATGGATCCGACGATGCTGCGCGACTTTCCCACGGGGTAGACCGACCGGAGGTAGGCAGCTGCGCCTACCCAGAGGTGGCTGATGCTTGCAACGCACTCCAGCACCACCAGGTTCTTCGGGTGGATCGCGCGCCTCCCGTGGGGCGGGCCGAAATCGACGGAGACCCGCCCGTCGGCGCGGGGGGGCGCTGACGACACGGCACCCCGCTTCCCGTTGACATGCGCATCCACCTGCAGGCCATACGCCTCCACCCTCCTCCCTGGGAAAAACCTGGCGGGGTACGCCCCCCCAGAAGCACCGCCTGCTGGAGCCGCCGCAACACCACCCACCCCGGGTGCTGCTGCGGTGGAAGCGCTGTTGGATTCCTCACTCTCCTCTTCCTCCTCCTCCTCTTCTTCTTCTTCCTCCTCCTCAGAAGACCGGGAAGGAGAACCACCGGCAGCCACAGGACCCCCCAGCGGCGACGGCGGCTGCCTGCGATGTCGGAGGGGCTGCGCCTCACTCCTCTGCTGCCTCAGGCCGGAGGTGGTGGCGGAGGTGGCGGTGGTGGCGGGACCCGCCCCACCCCATGCCCCCCCACCTGCTGTGGCGGGGGTGCTGTGGTGCTGCGGGGGTGTGGGCCCCGCTGCTGCTGCTGCTGCCGCCGCTTCGCTGAGGCGGTGCGACGTGAGGTATGCATCCTCCATTGCAGCGAGGTCCAGCACGTCCGCCGCGCCTGCCGCCCCCACGGTGGTGTCCTGAAACCCCGTGAGGTCCAGGATGTCGCAGGCGGCGGTTCCGCCCTCCCCATGGCGCAGCCGCCCCGCCGCCCCGCCATCCTCGCTGCCAAACGACTCGGCGCTGATCGCGGAGACCCCTGATGACCCGGGGCCCCGCACACCCCCCCGGTGCTGCTGCGGGGCGTGCGGCAGCGGCAGCACGCCAGCAGAGGACGCAAGCGTGCCCCCCTCCCCGTGGTGGTGCTGGGGCTGGCGCAGTGTGGGGCGGCGGAGCGCACCACCGCTCCGCGAGCTGCCCGCCCGGCTGCGGGTCCCCGAGAGCACGCCGTGGGAGTCGGTGTGGGTGATGTGCTCGATATTCTCGTGGATGCTGGACAGGCGGTTCAGCAAGCTGCTCAGACCCCCCGACCGGTTCCCAGGAGTGGTGCCTCCGTGGGGGGTGCCCGAGTGATGCATCCCGAAAAGGCGCAGCAGAGCAGCTTCAGGCAGTACGCCACGGAGGCACACACGACACTCACCACAGCGTATCCCTCAAGGCAACACTCCTTCAGAGGGGCGAGGGGAGGAAGAGGAGGAGGAGGAGAAGGTTGAGAGGGGGGGGTTTTTTGGGGTGTCGAGTGAGTGAACTGTACATATCACGCCACGTCGACTGAAATATGGGAAAAACGAGATTTTATGCTTGCTTGACCGCATCCACCACTCTAAAGTGCTGGTCTGGAAGAGAGAGAGAGAGAGAGAGAGAGAGAGAGAGAGGGAGGGGTTGAATACGTTTGAGGGGGGAGGGGTGTGTTAATGTAAGCTATACAGAATGTCAGGGGGGGCAGTGGTGGGGTGGGGTGGGGTGGGGGGGTGCGCTGCTATGAGCAGCGCGTCATACACACACCCGCCTGCACATTGTCCGTTGTGTAGATCCGGGGGGGAGGAGGGTAGTGAAGTCGAAAGGAAAAGGGCGGCAAAACAACTCCGCAGCCTGATGAGGAGGAGTGGGTCGTTGTTGCACAGAAGCGCCTGCTACCGATTCATTTGACACGCCACAGGAGCCTGTTGGCAGTACAATGCAGGAGGGGTTGTGGGTGACCTTCGACAAGGGAGCATGGGGAGCAACCATGGTGTTCATCGATCGCGAGTAAACGGACCAAAAACAAGTCGCCTCGAGGCGGGGTGGGAGTTCAAAAGCGTAGCAACCGTGTTTCCTTCTTCCACAACATGACGGCCGATGACGTTACGTCCTCGGCGCGTTGACGTTTCCACCACCCTTCAGCCTGCTGCTTTGATGCGGTTGTGGATCACATGTGAACACGAGATAGCGAGACACACAACAGGAAAAGTGTCGGCGGGTTGGGGGCGGGAGGGAGGGGTGGGGAGGCAATTCGGGACACCAGACATCATCGGTGCTGTGACTCCATCATCGCACTTTCGCACTTTCAGGCCGATCGGGATCAGCTCGTGACTTCGATAGGTCCTGCCCCACCCCTTCCTCCCTCCCTCCCTCCCCAGATCAGGGGCTTCAAGGGTAGCGGAGACGGCTGTGCCCATGGACACGCACCGCACTGAAGACGGATACACCCCCAACCCTGTTCTCCTCTTCTTGCACACCAGCTCTCTGTAGGAGGTCACACCTCAGCACAGTCAGGGACAGGCATCGTATCCTTCTGACGCGCCCTCGAGCCTCTTGTAGAACGTCGTCTCCATCTGACTCATCCGTGCCGCCAGATGGGAGGGCAGTTGTGGGTGCATGCCTGCACCTTATTGATCAGGCACGGCCGAAGGGAACGCTGTCCCGTTGCACTGCAGCATTCACTTCAGGATCATCCTTCAGCGAGTCGTGCACGTATTGCAAGGCCCGAGCGGTTTGTTGCACAGCTGCGAGATTGATTTCACGATCTGCCTTCAGGGAGGAGTGCACGTATTGCAAGGCATGGCCACTACTTTGCACAGCTGCGAGACTGATTTCACGGTCGGCCTTGAGGGAGTCATGAACAACTTCCAAGGCCTCACCGTCCTGTTGCACAGCTGCGAGATTGATTTCACGATCGGCCTTCAGGGAGTCGTCGACGTGTTCCAAGGCCCAGCCATAACGTTGCACAGCTGCGAGATTGATCTCACGATCGGCCTTCAGGGAGTCATGAACGGATTCCAAGGCTCCACCGTTATGTTGCACAGCTGCAAGATTGATCTCACGATTGGTTCTGACAGTGATGTGCGCGGATGCAAGTCTCCGCGGCCTGTCGAAAAGAGCTTTGAGAAGGTGCGCCTTGTCCACCACCCACAGCGGAACCTCCCACACGTCCTTGCGACCGCTGTGAAGTTCATCCAGGTAGTGCTGGGACAGCAGGTCAACATCCACTGTGCACCCATCTGCGACAGCTGCACCACTGCTCAGAGGCTCGTCGCCACACAAGACCTCGCCCCCCACCGACAGCTGCAGGTCAGCCACCTCCACACCAACAAAGTTGGGAAGCACCTGCAGTGCAAGCTCCTTCAACATATCCAGCGTGTCGTCGATCCCGATGTCAGCGGCATGCTGGTCACCGGTCCTCCTGTCAGCCAGGAACACCAACATACTTCTTCCTCGTGCCCGTGTGCACAGGCAGCCGTGTTCACACCTGTGGTTGTGGGGGAGAAGTGCAGTGTGCAAGGCTGGCCTGTGGTGCGACACAACGGCCAGCACGGCTGATGCGGTCAACCAACAAAGTCTCGTCCGTTTCTTGTCTGGGCTGGGGTAGGGGTAGGCAGGGGGTGCGTGCGGAACACTGCATCGTACCTCGTCCTGCATCGGCTCCCACCCCTTCCCCGCAAAGCCTCGCCCTCCAGCATACACTGGTGGGTATGCCTGCACCTTGTTGATTAGGCAGGGCCGAAGGGAAAGCTGTTTTTTTTGAACACACACACCCAACCTTGGGCTTTTGCAAGAAAAGACGGCGAAGGACGTCTGACTTGGTGTGAAGCCTCAACGAAAAAACTCTTGGTGACGAAATACACAAGTCTCCTGGCTGATGAAGGTGTGGTGGTGTGATGAGTGTAGAGCACGGAACGCCTCCTCAAAACCGATCCTGAAAAATTTCCTATAACATCTTGCAATGTCTTCGAATCTGCAAAATACACTTCAGGATCATCCTTCAGGGAGTAGTGGACGAATCGCAAGGCCTCACCATTCTGTTGCACAGCTGCGAGATTGATTTCACGGTCGGCCTTCAGGGAGTCGTCGACATACCGCAAGGCCCAACCATCCCGTTGCACAGATGCGAGACTGAGTTCACGGTCGGCCTTCAGGGAGTCGTCGACGAATTGCAAGGCCTCACCATTCTGTTGCACAGCTGCGAGATTGATTTCACGGTCGGCCTTCAGGGAGTCGTCAACGTGTTGCAAGGCTCGACCATTCTGTTGCACAGCTGCGAGATTGACTTCACGGTCGGCCTTCATGGAGGAGTGGACGATTGACAAGACCAGACCATGCTGTTGCACAGCTGCGACATTGATCCCACGGTCGGCCTTCAGAGAGCCGTCGACGAATCTCAAGGCTCGACCGTCGTGTTGCACAGCTGCGAGGTTGATTTCACGATCGGCCTTCAGGAAGTCGTGGACGGATAGCAAGGCCCGACCGCTCCGTTGCACAGCCGTGAGATTGATTTCGCGATCGGCCTTCAGGGAGGAGTGGAGGAATTGCAAGGCCAAGCCGTCCTGTTGCACAGCTGCAAGATTGATTTCACGGTCGGCCTTCAGGGAGTAGTGGACGTATTCCAAGGCCCAGCCATTCTGTTGCACAGCTGCGAGATTGATCGCACGATCGGCCTTCGGGGAGTCGTCAACGCATCGTAAGACCCAGCCGTCCTGCTGCACAGCTGCGAGATTGATCTCACGATCGGCCTTCAGGGAGTCATGAACGGATTCCAAGGCTGTACCGTCCTGTTGCACAACTGCAAGATTGATCTCACAATTGGTTCTGACAGTGATGTGCGCGGATGCAAGTCTCCGCGGGCTGTCCCAAAGAGCTTTGAGAAGGTGCGCCTTGTCCACCACCCACAGCGGAACCTCCCACACTCCCTTGCGACCGCTGTGCAGGTCATCCAGGTAGTGCTGGGACAGCAGGTCAACATGCACTGTGCACCCATCTGCGACAGCTGCACCACTGCTCAGAGGCTCGTCGCCACACAAGACCTCGCCCCCCACTGACAGCTGCAGGTCAGCCACCTCCACACCAACAAAGTTGGGAAGCACCTGCAGTGCAAGCTCCTTCAACATATCCGGCGTGTCGTCGATCCCGATGTCAGCGGCATGCTGGTCACCGGTCCTCCTGTCAGCCAGGAACACCAACATGCCTCTTCCTCGTGCCCGTGTGCACAGGCAGCCGTGTTCACACCTGTGGTTGTGGGGGAGGAGTGCAGTGTGCAAGGCTGGCCTGTGGTGCGACACAACGGCCAGCACGGCTGATGCGGTCAACCAACAAAGTCTCGTCCGTTTCTTGTCTGGGCTGGGGTAGGGGTGGGTAGGGGGTGCGTGGGGAACACTGCATCGCACCTCCTCCTGCATCGGCTCTCGACCAGGGTATCCCCACCGCAAACCAGGCAACAGCTCCCCACCCCTCGGTACAACCGACAGGCCATCTCACCCCCACCCCTTCCCCGCAAAGCCTCGCCCTCCAGCATACACTGGTGGGTATGCCTGCACCTTGTTGATTAGGCAGGGCCGAAGGGAAAGCTGTCCTGTTGCACTGCAAAATACACTTCAGGATCATCCTTCAGGGAGTCGTGCACGTATCACAAGGCCTCACCGTTCTGTTGCACAGCTGCGAGATTGATTTCACGGTCGTCCTTCAGGGAGTCGTGGACGTATCGCAAGGCCTCACCATTCTGTTGCACAGCTGCGAGGTTGATTTCACGGTCGGCCTTCAGGGAGTCGTCAACGTGTTCCAAGGCCCAGCCTCGCGATTGCACAGCTGCGAGATTGATCGCACGATCGGCCTTCAGGGAGTCGTGAACGTATCGCAAGACCCAGCCGTCCAGTTGCACAGCTGTGAGAGGGATATCACGGTCGGCCTGCAGGGAGTAGTGGACGTAGGGCAAGGCAGAGCCGTTCTGTTGCACAGCTGCGAGATTGATCCCACGGTCGGCCTTCAGGGAGTAGTGGATGTATTCCAAGGCCATGCCGTTCTGTTGCACAGCTGCGAGATTGATTTCACGATCGGCCTTCAGGGAGGAGTGGACGTCTTGCAAGGCAGAGCCGTTCTGTTGCACAGCTGCGAGATTGATCCCACGGTCGCCCTTCAGAGAGTCGTCGACATATCTCAAGGACTTACCGTCATATTGCACAGCTGCGAGATTGATTTCACGGTCGGCCTTCAGGGAGGAGTGGACGTGAGGCAAGGCCGGACCGTCCTGTTGCACAGCTGCAAGATTGATCTCACGATTGGTTCTGACAGTGATGTGCGCGGATGCAAGTTGCCACGAGTGCCGAAGAGCTTCGATAACGTCCTCCTTGCTCGACACCCACAGCGGAACCTCCCACACTCCCTTGCGACCGCTGTGCAGGTCATCCAGGTAGTGCTGGGACAGCAGGTCAACATCCACTGTGCACCCATCTGCGACAGCTGCACCACTGCTCAGAGGCTCGTCGCCACACAAGACCTCGCCCCCCACCGACAGCTGCAGGTCAGCCACCTCCACACCAACAAAGTTGGGAAGCACCTGCAGTGCAAGCTCCTTCAACATATCCGGCGTGTCGTCGATCCCGATGTCAGCGGCATGCTGGTCACCGGTCCTCCTGTCAGCCAGGAACACCAACATGCTTCTTCCTCGTGCCCGTGTGCACAGGCAGCCGTGTTCACACCTGTGGTTGTGGGGGAGAAGTGCAGTGTGCAAGGCTGGCCTGTGGTGCGACACAACGGCCAACACGAAGCGCTGCAGTGGAGTCATGCAAACCACGCCGACACAGCCAGGGTGATCCACTCCTTGCACTGCACGCCCCACTGATTCGATCAAGGAGTTGCGGTGGTGGTGGAGGGGCGCACAATCAGCCACCAGTTGCTACGGGAAGCCCAAGAAAGAGCGCCACACACACACAGAGACCCCCTGGTGCCAGGAGGAACGCAAAGGTGGTCACCTACAAGTTGCATTGGAACCCGCGTTGCTCGGCAGGCCAAAAGCGACGCCTCCCGGAGGAGGTGTGCTGCCGTCAGCACCACCGGGAACGGGACGGCCTCCGGGTCACTGTCACTGACACTGTGGGGTTCTGCAAACGCCACAGCATGACCGATGCGGTGACTGCTTGCATAGCGGTGGCAAATCACAAACACATTGCTGCCACACATCACGCTGGCTATGCTGCGCGCCCTCCTCCCCGGAGTGGCACTGAGTTGGCCCCACTCTAACCCGAGTGGGGCATCCGCTGTGACGTAGATGGGCGGGGGTGGGCTATGATCCGCGCCCACACAAAACGTGGTCACCACACACGCACACACCATGTATGATCCTTACACCGGGGTTTTTCGGCCAAAATCCTGAAAATTTACTCCGGCTTTTTTTCCTTCTCCTTTTTTCCCCGTTCCCCCCCCGTTTTTCCGCCTTTATTTGCATTTTTGAGCTCGGTGCGGATCGTGGTGGGGTCATTTTGTTTGCACAGCGCCCGTCACAGCCTATGTATGCAACCGAGGAAATCGCGGAACTTTGACGAAAACCTGGCGGTAGCGAAGAACCCCCCAGTCGCATAAGGACAAACAAGCCACAGGGGGGTCTGGGGGGCGGAGCCCCCCAGCCGCCGGAGGCCACGGTAGTGAACTTCCGAGCTGAACTCGGTGTGGATCGCTCCGACATCAGGTCGGAACCCAGTGTTGCGCGGGCAGAAGCAGTCAGACGAGTGTGTTGGTGCATTTCCTCCTCTGTATGTATTGGAGGAAATCGCCGAACTTTGACGAAAACTTGACGGTAGCGAAGAACACCCCAGTCGCATAAGGACAAGCCAGCACACGCCGCTGGTCTGCATGGGGGGTCTGGGGGTCGGAGCCCCCCAGCCGCCGGAGGCCACGGTAGTGAACATCTGTACCTTCCAAGATGAACTCGGTGTGGATCACTCCGACATCAGGTAGGAACCCAGTGCCGCGCGGGAGGCAGTCACTGGAAGCCAGGTGGAGGCCATGGTCTGTGGGGGCGGGCCCACCCAGCCCCCACTTCCCCCATTTTTGGTCCCATTTTTTTTCCTCCCGAAAATGGCTTTATTTGAATCGTTCGAATCCGTGGCTCACGCCATGGTATTTCTTTTTCTCCAGAAATTTTATTGGTCCATGTTACTTGGCTCAGAACCAAAAGGAAAAAAATAAAGGAAAAAAATATATTTTGGCCGAATCTCTTATACTTACTCCGATTTAGGATCAGACTTGGCACACACACGTGAATATTTTTATATTCGTGCAGACACACACCGAGCACTTGCTCTTGATGTGATCTCCACTCCACACAGACAAACAGATGCAATGTATTGAAGGCTGGCTCGCAGGCTGGATGCACACTGAAATCCGAGACCGAACCCTGCATTTGAACCACCAGACCAAGTGAGTCCGTTTTGGGAATCAAACGAGCAGCCAAAGGTTGACAGCACTCTGAGATCCATGTGTGATCTGGAGTGAAGTTGTGCTGAACCCCGCTCTGGAGAATGCGAAAAGAACCCATCCTGATTCTTTGCTGAATTTTCGAGGGGCTGGTCAGCAGCACCGCACTGCCTGGACTGGCGACTCCACGCGGGAATCGACCCCAGAGCCAACCCCCCTTGGCACAGCCGTGGAGGCCATTGCGACAACCTGCCCGGTGACGCTCACTGCCCCCACCCACATGCCGCACCCACCAGTGCCAGAGGAAGGTGTGCTCAGATGCCCTGATGATTATGTTGGTCGCGCGACTGGCAACCAACGCAGAGCGAACACCGCGATCGCCACTCTGGGTTGGTGTGGCCAACATGCTGTTGTGTCCCACTGGGCAACCACACAGCGGGGGCATCACAACAAGCGGTTTCTCAGGGACACCCCTCAGCAGAAGTGGGCGTAGAGGTTGTTGACAGGCAGGGCGTATGCATCGCTGTCGAAGTACTTCTGCAGCTGCGGCAGCTCCCGGAAGTCTTTGTACATCCGTGCCAGGCAGGGGCGTGTCGCCAGGGGTGACGCCTCGCCATTCACCCCACGCATCCTCTCGTGCTGGTCGAGCATCTCCCACAGGGGGAAGTCGCAGGCGAGCGGCGTGTCGGCGCAGCTGAAGCGCTTCCCGACAAAGGTCATGTGGGCCTCCAGCTTGTCGAGGATGGCGGCTGCGCTGGCGAAGTGGCGGCGCAGGTTGTCCAGGAAGAGCTGGCGGTCGCATCCCTCTGGCGAGAAGTCGGAGGGGTACGTCACGCCGACTGCCGCGTTGCGCAGGTCAAACACCTCCGCGAGCACCTGCTCGCACAGCAGCACCTCTGCGGGAGTGCTTCCGGCAAGGTTGAACTTGCGCCCGAGGTACAGCAGGCATGCATTGCTCTGGGACACCACCACATCTCCGTCAACCACATACGGCAGCCCCACCAGAGGGTTCTTCTGCGCCAGTGCGGGCTTGCGTTGTTTGAACCACATATCCCGGTTGGCGTCTGGGCCGGAGCCAGCGTAGCGCGTGTCGACAAAGTCAGCACCTGCGTAGGCCAGCAGCATGCGCATGGGTGCACCGAGCCCTCGGATGCGCCAGTATCCGATCTCAAGGCTGGGTGCGTCGGACATGGTGTGGTGCACTGCAGCGCCTGTAGTGTGGGGGGGGGGGGGGGGGGGGGTGGAGGCATGCAACCACGGCGCTGAAGTAACCACTGTTACAAGTGGTTTTACAAGTGGTTTACATGTAAAAAATTTTACATGTAAATTTACAAGTGGCACTTGTAAAATTACATGTGCCACTTGTAAAATTACATGTAAATGACATGTGCCACTTGTTATTTACGAGCTTTCCTGAACACTGGCGAGCCGTGTTGTTCCATTTGTTTATCCCCCGCGACCCCAGCCCTGCTGCACACACACACCCTCACTTACAAAAGGACCTTTGCACCTCCAACATGAGCAAGAGAACGGCAACCACAACACCGACGCGCAACAGCAAGCGGACGAAGAGCGGGGATCTGGGGAAGGATGATGAGCGGCATGAAAGCCAGCTGCAGCAGCTTGTGGAGGACTTTGTGGCCGTGTACACCACCAGGAAAGGGGGGGAGGTGTTTAAACACTCGGTGCTGAAGGAGATGCTGCAAAAGGTGCTGGTGACCACCATCCCCCCCAAGAGTGGAGTGATAACAAAGGTGCTGAAACGCAAATACGATGCACTGGCCTCATACAAGTCGCTGAAGGATGCATCCGGCGACCTGTACACGGTTCGGATCGACGGAAACCATGATATGGCCATCCACGGCATCGCGCTGAAGCCCTTCCCCACGCCAACGCAGAAGAAGTCGGAGGGTTTTGCGCGCCTCAAGCTGGTGGTGGAGGACCTGGACCATATGGATATGGTCAAGATGTACAAGGCATCGGCACAAGCCTCCACATCCGAGACGCGTCCGAAGAATAAGGCAGTGGCGGCGGTGGCGGCGATGCAGCACGTCGTTGTGGGCGTGCACGACCAGGAGACCGGGCGCTACTATAGCGTCATCGTTGAGAATGGCTTCACCAAGCTGGTGACGGCGACGCTGGAAGGGGTGCAGGTCGCCTACACCTTCTACAGGGACCGTCCTTCGGACCAGTGTGAGCCAGATGAATACAGCGGCTCGCTCGTTGTGCCGCCTCCGCATTTTGTGGATTCAAGCAGAAATCTGCAGGTCACGGTGCTGAGTGGGCTGACACGGATTGACGTGCCGATCACACCCCCTCCGACAAAGCAGGCCGCAACGACGGTCATCCAGACCAGCTGGTCCGCAATCATGCCCCAGAACCTCGAAGCCACCCCGAAGCCTGAGCCGGCCTCTGAGGACTCTGAGGACACCCCCAACGAAGACGCCCCTGTGTCTTTCCTGTCGGATCTCTCGGGATAGCGGCGTCTCGGCCACAACAGCAACACGTCTGCGCAAACATCAAAAAGACGTAACACATTGGGCAGACACACCCCCCCCCCCTCCCCCAACCCCCGAAACCCCTGACCCTGCGACACGCTTTTGTACCCACTATCAAGTTGCTTGCTGAGTTGCCATTCATATGATCCACACGCACTTCGACTTGCAACAGGAACACACACAACCCTTCCCATGACGAGCCCACGACAGCTTCACGCTGGGACAGTGAGGCATATCGGTGAAATCATTCGACAACACAGGGCAGAGTTGGGCATGTCTCTGCGCGACTGTGAACGGCTGGGCTCACTCGTTCGCAGAGAGACAGGGATCTCGATGGGGCTTTCATACCCCCTCCTCGTAAAGCATGAAGCTCCCCTCCGGCTGATGACGCCCTCTCTGCTAGGGAACATGCGGGGGTGCCTCGAGTTTCTGCTGAGGGCTTTCCCCATCCGCTCGGGTCGCCCCCCACCAACAGTCATGGTCACGGGTGATGGCTACACACCCGGTAGCCTTCAAGGAAAGAGCAGGCAGCGACTGGCAATCGCATTGACGGACGGGATCACCGCGTCCCGCTTTCTGACAGTGTGTGACCGCCACAAGCCCCTGTTCTACGAATGGTGGATGCTCCATGCCTTGGGGCAGATTGTGGCAGTTCAGAAGGGGATCTTTACGAAGGGGCCTTGCTCCTTTTCCATCACCCAGTTCCGGCTTGGGGGTGACCACTTAGAGTTGTGGTCACTCTTCAAAGGTGTAGGTGGGACAGGGCATCGTTCTGCCTTCTGCCTTACAGGAATCGACGAGCGTTTGGAGTACCTGCATGACTGCCACCGCTGTAGTATCCAAGAGATGGATGCCGCAGGATTCACTTGTAGCATCGCTTCAAAATTCTCGAATCCTGTCTACACCGTGACGCCCCCCCTTCACGACACGAAAGGTGTTATGCGCCTCATTCTACGTACGCTGCCGGGATCAAAAGTGGTGGAGGAAACCATCCTTGGAAAAGTGGGCAAAAATTTCACTGGGAAGCACGCAAGAGAGATACTCGCTGCTTTGAAGGCCATCACCGTGGGGAATCAGCGGACATTGTGCTGCGCAATGCAATCGCTGATCTTCTTCCGCTACCAAGACATACCAGTGCGATACTTCTCAACAGGTTCCTGCCGCAAAGAGTTTCTATTCGCTGTGATCAGCTATCATGTGCTGATTTTCTTGTTGGAGTGGGCAAATCCCGGGATCACTCGCTCGGCATATGCTCATTCTCTCGAACACTGGTTTGATGAGCAGGATGCGCACAGGGTCACCGTCTCCGACGAGCTCTTCGAACAGGGCAACGGTGAGCGCAAGAGGTGGACACGTGGGGGATCCCCGCAGACGATGGAGCGTGATCTGCAGATCTATGAACTGAAACAGAAACACTTGACGGATGAAAATACCGTGCGCAAAGTGCCTCCACTGACTCCTACCATCGGCGAGCGGCCCCAAATATTATCTTACGATTCCATGCGCCTGTGCAGGTGTGTGATCACTCACAATGATACGTGGCTCAAGGCTGCTCGTCAATTGGTGGTCCGCTTGGACAAACTTGGCCTCGGGTCACATGTGCGCCGCAGAGATGGTCACGGACAAACATTTCAGGCAGAACCCGGCAACAACGGCGATGTTTTCCTGGTTTGCATCTGTGACGAAGAACCCTGGGAGGTGACGGAGGTGACGCCCCCTGCACAAGGAACCACCGACGGGGAGGAGGCTGGTGATGACGGAAACCTTGCGAGTGACGGCAATAGCGGCGAGGCTGGTGATGATGATGATGATGATGATGATGGCGACGAGACATCCGCCACAGAAGAGTACAGCTGCGTTGTTTGCCCTGAAAAGAGCTTCGCGCGGGTTTACGGGCTCTACGCCCACTACGACGGACAGCACCGGCCGAGGGCGCAGTGTGAATGTCGAGTGTCTTGCCCCTTGTGTGAGAAAACGGTGTTCAGAAGTGGACTTAGCCAACACGCCCTCTACGTCCACCAGGATGAGCTGGACATCACGACCTGCCCTGTGTGTCTGCAGGAGTTTGCTTCACAAGAACTGAGGGATAGGCACATGTCGGACGAACACCCTGCAGTCTGAAAAAATGAGACTCGTCGTCGGCACAAAATACAATCAGTCCACTCGATCCGATCTCGACAGCTGTTGCATTGCACTCCCACCGTTTGCTGGTCATTTCTCCCCCCTCCTTGCCACTCCGCTTGCCAAAAAACCCCCCATCACAGTGTAGAGTATGAAGGAAACCGCGGAGATGACAAGTGGCACATGTCATTTACATGTAAAATTACAAGTACCACTTGTAAAAGTTACAAGTGGCACTTGTAATTTTACAAGTGGTACTTGTAATTTTACAAGTGGCACTTGTAACCACTTTTCACTTGTAATTTTACATGTAAAACCACTTGTCATGTCATTTACTTCAGCGCCGTGACTCATTCATCGCAACGGCAAGCAGTTCCGGGGCGGGGGGATGGGCTCCTGGCAGGCCCGCACGGAGTTCATCACGATTCGCACCTAGGTTTCTCACCGCTTCTGTTGGCATTTTTCTGGATACCTTTTTCCCTTTTTTGCCGTTTTCTTTCGATTTTCTTCTCCCTCCCCCCCCCCCACCTGGGAGAACGGAAGGGGGAGTCAGGGGCGGGGGGGGGGGGGGGGGGTGGGGGGCAGAAGCAGATGGGTTGTGCGGTATTTAATTTGCACATTTGTTTGCCTCCCCCCCTCCCCCCCCCCCGTGACACACCCTCCACTCCCGCTCCTCCGAGTGTCTCCGGACAAAAGGTCTTCTGGGGCGTATTTCAGCACACTTCGATGTGGGCGGAAAGTGTCGCGTGCTTGTTCGTGCCCTTGTGCTCCTCACTCACGACACCATCATCAGCAGGAGTGTGAGTGTGGAAGCGTCAACGCAAATTATCGAGAATCATCAACACGTGGAAGTGAAAGCTACGACTGACCGAAGAGGAGCGACATCAAGGAGAAAACAAGAGGTATCAAGGAGACCAAGAGGCAGGACCTTCCTACCGGGGAGACTGTACTCTGTGAAAGCGAGGTATCAAAAGAGGCAGGACCTTCCTACCGGGGAGACTGTCCACTGTGAAAGCGAGGTATCAAAAGAGGCAGGACCTTCCTACCGGGGAGACTGTCCACTGTGAAAGCGAGGTATCAAAAGAGGCAGGACCTTCCTACCGGGGAGACTGTACTCTGTGAAAGCGAGGTATCAAAAGAGGCAGGACCTTCCTACCGGGGAGACTGTCCTCTGGGTGCGAGCGAGAGAGGAGCGGCATAGGAAGAGGGGCAGGAGAAGCGCGTACAGGTGGGGGAGCCGGACGGGTGAGAGTTGAACGGTAATGGCCTACTCCGCCGTGGACTGGGACAGGGTGGTGCCGTCCTTGGCAGGTCCGGGCGATGGCATGAATGCTCCGCAGGAGGCCTGCATCTTCCCGTCGTGCGGGGTCTCTCACAGCGCGACAATCACGTGCTACCGCTGTGGGTGCCGCACGACAAAGTCGTGCATGAAAAAGCACACGACGGCCGGCACCGCCGAGCTTTTTATGCAGACGGCGGGGGAGCCCCACTGGATATGTCCAGCGTGCTCCTGGCTGGCCAGCCCAGACGCGTTGCCGGAGGAACACCCTGTGGAGCACTCCGACAGTGATGACTGGGAAGACGACGCGCAGCAGGAGGGGGACATGAACCAACCGGAGCAGTCTGCCAGCGCGCACGAGGGATCAGACAAGCTGGACCAAGTCCTCGCGGAGCTCGTCACCATCAAGAAGCAAAACACGAGACTGGAGGCCAGGGTGATCGACATGGAGAAGGCTTTGAAGGGGATGGGTGACCGCCTGCAGGCCGTGGAGGAGGAGCTACCCGCAGATTTTAGTCCCCACGTAGTCGCAACGTGGGGCACCATGGCTTCAGCTCATATGAGAAGGGAGGTGAGGAACAAGCTGTCTACAGCTTTTAACGAGGCGGCGATCGGGGCGATCGGCGAGAACAAGGCAGACTGGCTGGATCACCTCAAGCGGGCTTTCGAGACTCTGGACAACATCCTCCTCCTCGTCAACAGCACCGGGCTGAACCAGGCTCACCGCAAGGGCCTGCACCACGCAGTGGCAAGGTTGTCGGCGCTGACGGTGGTGCGGGGGAAAACGGCCCGAGGGGTGTACGAGCAGAAATGCCTTGATGCGGGGTTCGCGGGTTTCTCCGCTGTTCTACACCACAAATTTGTGAAGGACGCCGTGGATGCAGCGTCGCGGGAGGAGCAAGCGGAGAGGTCCCGCTCAGCCGTTTTTCCTCAACAGCGAGACTGGCGCTACGAACCGTATCACACACCGTCGGGAAAGGGGAAGGGAAGGGGGAAGGGGCACACCGGGTCAAAGGGATCAAAGCAATGACTCAAGCAAACACCCGCCCGCCCAACCCTACCTCTTCAGACCCTGCACCGCCAACTACCGACAGAAAGGAGCAACAAAAGCACGGGACGCAAGAAGAAAACACAAGCCCCACTGACCGAGAAGGCGCGCAACGTGGTGCGAGCGACGCTGAGGGGCATCTTGGGAGACGCACTCTCCCCAAACTACTGGAAAACACTGTCGCGGACCATGGAGCGGTACGGGGATTTCCTGGAAGTGTGGCAGGAGAAGGAGTGTGTCGAGTCGCACGACGAAGGCGTGATGCTGTGGATGGCACACCTCCAGGCGGAGGGGCTGTCAGTGCAGTCGGCGCTGCAGTACACCAACAACCTGGTGGCGGCGCTCCGCAGGTTCGCCGGCATCCACCTCGAACACAGCAGCATTTTGCGGGACTTCAGGAGAGCGCTAAAGCGGAGAGGGGCACTGAAACCCCAGAAACACGCTGTGCCCGCAACGCGAGAGGAGGCAAAGGAAGCCATGCAGCGAGAGCCCAGGGACGTGGTGAAGATCGCGCTGAGTCTGATGTGGGCGGGGGCAGCTCGGAGCTCAGATGTCCTGCGTTTGGACAGGGACGATGTCAAGCCGATGGGGAACGGACAGGTCGCAGTACGGTGGACGCAGTCGAAGTCCGATCCATACAGAGTCGGACGGATGACAGGGTTGCGAATGCCTCGACGCTACTACGAGCTTCTCACAGAGCACCTGCGCACGACGGCGCGTTCGCGAGAGAAAAAGGTGTTTCCACAGACTGTGACTTATGCATCCATAGCGGCGGCGGTGAAGCGGGTGAAGCTGACGCTGACACCACACTCGTTGAGACGGGGGGCACTGACGCACCTCGCGAGGCTTGGGCTGCCGCTAGAAGAGATCAGGCTGCTGTCCCGACACAGCACCATCGAGGGGGTGGTGCGCTACATCGACGCGGCGGAGAACATTCGGATCACAGAGACCGAGGCAGTGTCGAGCCGACTGGCTTGGTGAGGTCTAAAAAGCGCAGGGCAAAGCGGCGGCGTCGCGACGGAGACATCGTGGCATCCCATTTCCCTCCTATGCAAAAGAAGATGAGGCGGCTTCTAGCCGCAGCACCGATGTACGACGCGACACCGGATGACGACGACGAGCGAGGGCGTCTTCCACCACCACGGGTGCCACAGCGAAAGACGGTGGAGGGAGACTGGGGCTACGAAAACTGGAGCAGCGGACAGGAGGACGCGGACTACGGGCCGGCAGTGGAACACATATACGGAGAAGAGATCGGAGTGCCTCTGGGGGACACGACTGTTCGACCACACGAGCAGGGAGACACGGGACAACATCAGAAGCTCGCCCCCATCGGGACTACACGACTGGACATCGATGCATTGAGACAACTCGACACGGACGGGGAGCTGGACGGGGTCATCGACATGATAACGGACACGGCGGTGTTCCGCGAGGCACTGCTGCCGGGGCGTGAAGGGGCGTTCGCGAGGGAGAAGCGAAAGGTGTCCAGACACATGCTCCAGCACCTCGGGCAGCTGGAGGACTACGGGGTCTTGGTGCAAGAAGAATCAACGCTGATCCACCCGGCCTACACCGTGGCCAAAAAGAGCGGGGGCCTCAGGTTTATAGTGGACGCCAGGACGCTGAACAAGGCGATGAAGCCCCCGCCCGACATGCGCCTAAATTCCATCACGAGAGTGGCCCAGAGGCTGGCTAACGCTGACTGGGTTGTATTGGCCGATGCGCGTAGCTGGTTCTACCAGTTCCCGGTGGCGGAGGATATACAGAAGTTCTTCGGGGTGCGTATCGGTGACAAGCGGAACGATTTCGTCGACGCTCGCCTGCAGGTACTGTGCATGGGTTGGTCGTACTCCCTAGCTATTGCGCACAGGAGCCTGGCCGAGATGATCGCAGGAGACGTAACGCCGAGGCGCGCCTTCAAGATTTTCGGTAGTGTGGTGTGGCAGAGTTACGTGACGCGCAGCCCGCTCTGTTTCGCGCCAGCGATGCTGTCCTACATCAGGAGGATTGCCCGGACAACGCTGGAAGATAAGGGAAAGTGGGACTTAAAGGCGGTGGCACCACCCTCGGTGCGGCACGAGCTGCGCCTGCGGATGTCCTTCCTCGAACAGAATAGCTGGCTGACATGTGTGCCACACACACGAGGCGCCTCGGTCTGGAGCGACGCGTCGAGCACAGCGTGGGCGGCGATCGCGATCGAGGGGACGTCAGAGAGGGTGTCGCAGGGAGTGTTCTCCGAGCAGGAACGCGGGGCGCACATCTTCCTGAAGGAGGCTTACGCGGCCCTACAGGGACTCAGACTCATCATCGCGAGCGGGTGCACAGTGCGCTGCTACATCGACAACCTGCCGCTGGTGCACTGCCTCGTAAAGGGACACTGCAGCAACTTTCGGGGAAATATCCTGCTACAACACATCGTGAACACTGCGACGGCTAAGAATCTCACGCTGGATGCGGTGTGGGTCCCGACGACAGAGCAACGCGCGGACTGCTATACGAGAGGGGTCGTCCATCCGGCGCAGATCTCACTCGATGTCACACCCCTAGACCAAATGCAGCCAACCAGACCGCTGTCTTCCACAACAGCGCCCCTCGGACGAGGGTAGTGTGGAAGCGTCAACGCAAAAAAGAAACCAAAGCAAAAAGTGCCGAACAAAGCGCAGTGACACTTTTTCAGCACACTTCGATGTGGGCGGAAAGTGAACGGTTTTTTTTTCGGCGTTTCCACTTTCCGGGAAGTGAACCACCCCCATTGTCGCCCACTCACCCCCCCCCCCCTCCCCGATTTGATTCATAGTTTTTCATAGTTTCCCTTCGCGCGAAGCTTTTTGGCTACGCGCGAACCCCCCGGACCCCTGCGCGAGCGCGTAAAAAAAAAGGGGGTTCGCGCGAAAAAAAAAGCGCATTTCGCGCGAAAAAAAAAGTGCTTCGCGCGAAAAAAAAAAGCGCTTCGCGCGGAAAAAAAACGCATTTCGCGCGAAAAAAAGGGGTAAAAAAGCGCTTCGCGCGAAAAAATTGGCCCCTTGGCACCTTGTCCCTGTGGCTGTGCTGTGAACAGTGTGACTATTGTTGGCGTCCAGCTCACTGTGTCATGCGCCTTCTCCATGCCTCCATGATTGATCGTCTTCTTGATACTGGGTGTGGTGCTCACCTGTGAGCATGTGGCACAGGGACGAAAGACGAGAGTCTCTCAGATGCGTCCTCTGGGAGGCAGATGACTGGAACAGGCACCTGGTACAGCAGGCACGGGTACAAGAAGTGGGCCAGAAATAGGGCTCAGCAGAAGCGCAAGATTTGCCCGTCTCAGCTTCCCGCCCCAACTTCCGCTCAACGGTATTGTCGGGAAGTCCTCAGGCATGCCCGGGTCGGCGCCCCCCCCAAGGCCTGACGTCCTGCCTGATAATTGACGGTCCCGGGTTCAAAACCCGCTCAGGTGCTGCGTGTCGTCGACACCGTGACTGCGGCAGTCGACATCCCAGACGGGTCGCCCCTCCTCTGTGCAAAGTACATCCGGGCGAGGCTCCCACCGCGCTCGATTCTGGGTTGTCCGCCATGTGCTGTCATGGAGCCTGCGTATTCGGGCGTGAAAACCGTAGGTGGTGGTTCGATTCCCAGAACTTGGGTAGGATATCCTATGGGATAACCTACGGGATGTTGCTTCTCGCGTTGGATATCCTACGCCAAGGTGGAACCCTGCAGAAGACACGAGAGTAACAGCGAGGGACATCCCACGGATATCCCGCTCTGTTACCTCTCTGTTCCCTCGGGTCCCCCGAGAGAACGTCATCCCCCTTCGGCCTGGGCTTGTGCCACTGGCTGGGCTGCTTCTTGTACAGGTCGATGGAGTGAACGCGCTGGGTTATTGCGCCAGGTACTAGCTTCGGCAAACTGCAGCAGAGTGGGTGGCTCTCCAGTTGTGCTGGGAAGATGGTGGAGGGTCACCAATATTGTGAGGCGGCTCATTCTTCAGCATTTCTGAGCGAAAATCCCTCAGTACAACACCTCCCCCCCCCCGTTTGCAAAGGCAAAACAGGTAGTGTCCGCCACTTTGGAGCTGATTTTGACCCGAGTTTGGCGGAGTTGGGCGGCGTTGGGCGGAGTTGGGCGGTGGTGTGGCGGCGTTCGGCGGAACCCGTTTTGGGCCAAATCAGGTGGCCCACCCCCCAAATGCGCTTTTTTTATTCGCGCGAAAAATAGGTGCGCTTTTTATCTTCGCGCGAAAAAAAGGGGCGTTTTTTTATTATTCGCGCGAATAATAGCAGTGTTTAAGATACTGTTATGAAAAACGGGGCTTAGCCCCGGTTTTTGAGATTTTGCCCCGAAAAACCGGGGGTGCCTCTTTTTTTTTTCACCGGGATTTTTCCGAGATTCTGTCCGGGTACTATTCCAGGGTACTTTTTGGCCAGAGGAGGCCGGGGCCAAGAGCACAGTGCCCTGCCCCAGGCGTTTGCCCGATGAACCTGTTGAGCACAAGGTGCACGACTACATGCGGCGTGCGACTATGGAGCAGAATCAGCTGTTCGCTACCGTGGCCTCCGGCGGCTGGGGGGCTCCGCCCCCCAGACCCCCCATGTGGCCTGTGCCTGCCCAGAACCAAGTCTGCAAGGGCAACCTGCGGTGCTTTCAGGGGAAATGGCTGAAATTTTACCCCCGAGTACCCCCGGTTTTCGGCGCGCAGCCCGGAACCCTATCTTTTACCCTGATAATAGGGGCGCGTTTTTTTTTTCGCGCGAAAAAAAAGGGCACCTGGGACCCCCCGTGTTTAAGTCCCCCCCCTGGAGGCGATTTTCGGCCGGGGGGGACTTAAACACGGGGGGGGCGGACCTAAACACAGGGGGGGCTTAAACACGGGGGTGGCACAGTGGAGACCAAGAAGACCTCTTCCTCTGCTGTCGTAGGGGGGTAATTCCGGTCCGGATGGACTTTTGGCACCCCACTTTTCGACTCTGACAGCACCTGGAGGGCCTAGGGGCCACCTGATGACCCTCCAGACCAGCCCACCCCCGTGTTTAGGTCCACCTGTGTTTAAGTCCCCCCCCTGCCAGACCCCCAGGGGGGGACTTAAACACGGGGGTAAGGGGGGGGGACTTATACACGGGGGGTCCCAGGCACTTTTTTTATTCGCGCGAAAAAAAGGGGCGTTTTTTTTATTCGCGCGAAAAAAAGGAGCACTTTTTTTCTTCGCGCGTCGCGCGCGTCCGACGCACGAAAAAAAAGGCCTTCGCGCGAAGGAAAACTATGAGTTTTTTTCAACAAAAAAACAGAGAACCCCTGCGGATGACAAAGGCGGATCCCGCAGTTCCACTCCAGTGGAACTCTCTTCAAAGAGATTCTGGCATACCGGCTTCAGAACAAAAAGTTTGCCCGTTTAACGGCAGCATCCAAACCAACGGGGGAGCGGAGGGGGGGGGGAGATGAGAGAGAGAGAGAGAGAGAGAGAGCCCGTGTGCCTGCGCCTCAGCCCTCCCCTGAAGCGACCCCGTGTCCCGCTACTCCCGAGCCCGCCACCCCTCCAGTTATCCTGAAGAGGCTGGCCCATACCGTGTGCTCCCCGGGCTCACCCCACCGCCACCTGATGCAGCCTCGTAGGAGGCTCTCACCCGACGGCGTCAGGCCATCCATCCCCGCCGTGGCGCAGCTGAAGCGCACCGCCTTAGAGGCGCATACCGGTTCCACCCCGGCACTGCCTGCCCAAAGGCCTAGGGTCGACCACGTGATCCCCACCGCTGACGCTGACGCTGACGTGGGCGCCGCTGATCCGGACCCACCTTCTCCTACTACCTCCCCTCCCGACGGCGTGTCCGTTGACGCAGCCCTTCCCCAAAGGCCCCGTTCTGGTGCCTCTTCCTCCTCCGCCCGTGCGCGGTCACCGCACGCGCCTACAGGCTTCCGGGCCTACCTTAATCCTCCTTCCTCACGTAGCGCGTCACCGGGCGCTACAGACCGTGTGGCGCCTGCGCCTCCTCCTCCTCCTGTGTCACTTCCCTCACCCCACCAGAGCAGCTCCTCTCTCAAACAAGGGGAGTCTACCGGGCCGCGGGCCCGCGTAGTTAAGTAGACGACACCCTTGGGGTGCGAGTATTTTCGTTTCGGGGATATTCACACTATAAGCATACGAGAGAGAGAGAGAGAGAGAGAGAGAGAGAGAGAGAGAGAGAGAGAGAGAGAGAGAGAGAGAGAGAGAGAGAGAGAGAGAGAGAGAGAGAGAGAGAGAGAGAGAGAGAGAGAGAGAGAGAGAGAGAGAGAGAGAGAGAGAGAGAGAGAGAGAGAGAGAGAGGGGGAGGGGGGGATTGCGCACGCAAGATCTATTCAGGACGATGCTCTCGCCGATTGAGAGGGGGGGGGGGGGGCGAAAAATATCAAATGGCAATGCACACATCCACCCACCCCCCCCTGCCCCCGACAGCAACTCACGCCCTCTCTGCATGTCGTGCACGTGTGACACCTAGAAGTGTGTCCACCCCCAGCACAGTGTCCTTCAGATTGCCGAGATAATATCGTTCAGAGGTGTCGATGTACGAAAGACATCGCAAATTTATTCGTATACCCCTTGTCCGCTTGATGGTAGAATCATCCAAAAAATTTGAGAGTGCACGCCTTTCCTTTGTGTCTCAAAGCTTGTGTTGAGGACCTGTAAAGCGGTATGGAAGCCTTAATAAAACCACCCGCTTCAGCCAGTGCGATTTTTTCCAATTTTTTTTGCACATATTTTTTTTTGCGGTATTTTTCATTTCCTTTTTCTTCACCTCTGATTGGTCCAACAGCAAAAACAGCGCCGTCACCCGTCGTGCTGTGCAGGGAACGTGAGATAGTCAGAGCTCATCCACACATAAACAGGAAAACCAACACACGTGGTGAGTGAGGGGGCAGTTGCGTGAGGGGGGGAGGAGGCGGGGGGTGGGTGGGTAAAAGACGCAGAGAAGGGCCAAAAGCACAGAGGGGGATGGGTCGAGAGGGAGGGACGGGGCGGGCGGGGGGGTGGGTGGTGGGAGAGGCGTTTTTTTTAAGCACACTCGTGTGAGCGGAAAGCGCCCCACCACAGCTGCAACCAAACGTGCTCTATACACTAACCCCACCCTTCATCAGGCTCAGGGTGTGATCAGTTCAGGGTTTTGTGTGTAGAAGCGTCAACGCATCAAACTATCAAGCAGGCGAGAGAATCAAGAGGGGAGCAAGAGTGACAGAAGCGGACAGAGTACGCCGAGCTGCGTGTATAGGAGAGGAACAGAACGGGCTGAGGGAGTACGCCGAGCTGCGTGTATAGGAGAGGAACAGAAACTACGCCGAGCTGCGTGTATAGGAGAGAAACAGAAACTACGCCGAGCTGCGTGAATAGGAGAGGAACAGAAACTACGCCGAGCTGCGTGAATAGGAGAGGAACAGTAACTACGCCGAGCTGCGTAACAGAGAAGATGGCCACTCTGGATTGGGACACCCTGAGGGTTCCCGACCCCGCCCACCCCGACAACGAGCCAGCAGAGCGTCGCCCCGAGTGCATATTCGAAACGTGCAATACTACACACACAGCCAGGACCGCATTCAGCTGCCACGACTGCGGTGGGACCACGGTCAGGACGTGCTTGAGAGAGCACATCCCGGCGCACGTCGTCCCCGAATGGCTCGAGGGCGCAGGGGACAGGGGCTGGGTGTGCCCCGAGTGCGCATGGGTCCGGCAGGCAGTCGACGAGGAGACCGCGGCGGACCTGGCAGCAGCGACGGGCGAGCTAGGCGAGGACGGGGAGTACAGCGAGGCGGACAGCCAGAGTGGCACGGGCCTCCAGCACAGGGACGCACACCACCCCGCCGACTCGAACACCGATCTCCGCGTGGCGAACTCGCTGGAGTACCTGCTGAAATTGACAGGCCGGCTGGAGAAGGAACAGAAGGAGCTGAAGAAGACCGTGGAGACGCAGGCGAAGCAGATCGCCACCCTGCAGAAGGCGCTGCAGCGGACGGAGGCCGAGCTGCCCGCCGATTTCTCCGCCCACATCGTGTCGACCTGGGGATCGTCGATCGCCACTGTCCCCGGACGCAGGTTGGTGAAAGCTGAGGTATCCCGGGTTTTCCGACAGGCGGAGCTCAGCGATGCCCCGAGCTCACCAGACTGGCAACACCAGCTCATCCAGGCCTTCGACGCTCTGTTTCAGACAATGGGACTGATCCGCGACGACGATGATCCGGATCGCTTTACCGAGGCCCTCCACAAGACAATCGTCGTTATGAACTCGCACTTTCTCCTGAAGGGGCGCGCGGGCGCCCGCCTCTACCTGGCAAAGGCGAAGATTATGGACCCAGCGAAGTACGATGCGGTGACACACGGGCGCCTACTCCGGGAGGGGCGGGCCACGCAGGACGACACACAGGAGAGGCGGGCCGCGTTTCAGGAGCGGTTCCTGCAGGAGCGTAACACGCAGGACCGCCCCGCGCCCTACTCGGGAAAGGGCCATCACAAAGGACGGGGGGGGAAAGGCAAGCGACAGTGACTCCCCGACACCAGCAGGGGACGCCCGCGGGCCACGACCCTCCCCCCCGCCGCGGTAGTGTATGTGAAGGCAGTACCATCTGCCCCCCCGTCAACAAGAGGACGCCCCCGCAAGACCGAGACGAGCGTGACCCCGGAGGAAGCAACCACCATTCGCCAGGAACTGCAACACACCCTGGCCCAAGCCCTCGCACCCACATACTGGGGGGCCCTCCGCCGCACATACGACAGGTACTCGCAGTTCCGGGAAGGGTGGATGAAAGCGGAGAGGCGAACACTGCCACACGACGAAGGGGCGGTGCTGTGGGTCACGAAGCAACGGAAGGACGGGCTATCAGTGCAGTCCGCCCTCCAGTACCTCAACAACCTTGCAGCAGCACTCAGACGCTTCGCAGCGTTCCCCCTCGACGGAAAACAAATTGTGGCGGACTACAGGCGGGCGCTGAAACGGGGAGGAGCACTACGACCACTGAAGCAAGCAGAACCAGCAACAGCCCACAACATCCGGGAGGCGCTAGCGAAGGAGCCACGTCCCCTCGTGAAACTGCTGCTCGGCATCATGTGGGGGGGTGCGGCAAGGGCCTCGGACGCACTGCGCTTGGATGTGAAGGACGTCACAGCGGAAAAGCGCAGCGAGCCGATATACGTGCGCTGGACCCAGTCGAAGGCGGACCCCTTCCACATGGGTCACATCACAGGGATCTCCCTGCCGAAGGACCTACACCGTATCCTCCGACACCGCCTCCGCAGGGCGCGCAGAGCAGGAGAGACGAGACTGTTCCCGGCGGACGTCACCTACCGGACCGTGGTAAAAGCCGTCAAGCGGGCACGGAGGGGGCTCACGGCACACTCTCTGCGGAGGGGGGCACTCACACAGCTTGCGCGAAAGAACGTTCCACTGGAGGAGGTGCGCCTCCTCTCGAGACACGCGACGGTCGACGGTGTGATGCGTTACGTATCAGCGGCGGAAAACGCACACGCGCGCGAGACAGCACAGGTGTCGGCGAAGATCGAGTGGTGAAGAAAAAACGACAGCAAGGGGGGACGACGCGCACACAGCCAAAACCCCTGACAGCAACCCACTTCCCGGGGACCACGAGGCTGTTCGCAGCGCGCCGCTACTACGAAGATGCCACATCCGACGAAGCCGCGTCCGACCCACCACCCAGTGATGAGGAAGCGTGGAGCGAGGTGGATAGCGCAGAGTCGTACGGTCCGGGTGTCGAGGACCTCTACGGGGAGGACTTGGGTGTGTGCACGGGGGGGAAGGTGATACGGCCAGCCAACGCGAAGACGGAGCTGTCGGAGGAAGAGGACTACATCGCGGAGATCTGCACCTCGCGCCTCAATCTCAAGGAACTGCGACGGTTGGACAGCGAGGGTGAACTGACGGGGGTCTTGGACCTCATCACCAAGCCAGCCGCTTTCGCTGACGCACTGCTTCCCGAGGCCCGCCAAGAACTACGTAAAACGGGGAGGAAGGTATCACGCCACATGTTGCACCACCTGGACACCTTGGTTGAGTATGGCGTCCTGACGGAGGCGGATGCACACCCGTACCTCACGCTGCCAGCGTTCACCGTGTCCAAGAAGTCTGGGGGCCAACGTTTCATCGTCGACGCAAGGCGGCTAAATGCACTGATGACACGCCCACCGGACATGCGTTTGCAGGACATCACGGAGGTGACACAGCGAGTGGCCGCGGCGAGCTGGGTGGTGATGGCAGATGCACGCAGCTGGTTCTACCAGTTCCCCGTACACAAGGAGATCCAACGCTATTTCGAAGTGCGCCTAGGCGGGGAGAGAAAGACATTCGTGAAGACCTTCCTGACTGTCATGTGCATGGGGTGGTCACATTCCCCGGCAATCGCGAACCGCAGCGCACGCGTGCTGCTCCCGCCAGAGCACGGAATAGTCTGGATTGACAACTTCATCGCTGTCGGAGACTCCCTACCAGAGGCACAGGCGAGGTACGCCGACTTCATCAGCCGCTGCGAGAAGGTGGGGGCCGCCCTGAACTTCGACGACACACAACACGGCGTGCCGCTGCAGGACTTCACAGTGTTCGGGATCCACTTCGACCTGACGCGACACCGTTTCCACATGGACACAGCCTGGGTGCAAAAAGTCCTCGGACGGGAAGAGTACAAGGAAGTCGTCAACGGCCACACGACACCACGCAGGGCGTTCAGAGTATTCGGGTCTTTCGTCTGGCAGTCGTATGTGATGCGGACACCGATGTGTTACATGCCAGCCGTGTTGTCCTTCGTGCGGCGCATCGCGAAGCAGACGCACTCAAACAACGCCCGATGGGACTCCAGGGTCGCAGTACCTCCGTCGGTGCAGGCGGAGACAGTGGCGCGGGCACGCCTCATCGAGGACAACGAGTGGTATACGCCGCAGAACCCGCCACCGACCATTGAGCTCTGGACAGACGCGTCATCCACGGCGTGGGCGGCGGTGCTCGTGCTGCCGGGAGGGGAGTCAGTGTCCCAAGGGGCGTTCGAAGGGAGCGACGCGGACACGAACATCTTCCTGAAGGAAGCGTATGCAGTGTGGCAGGGGGTGCGCATGATGCAGCGTGTGAGGGAGGCAAGCGTAACCTGCCACATAGACAACCTCGGCCTGGTGTTCGCGCTCCGGAAGGGCCACTGCGCCAACTACCGAGGCAACCTCCTGCTGCAGGAGATATACACAACAGCGCGCCGCCAGCAGATACGACTTATTCCACACTGGGTTGCGACCCACGACCAACGCGCAGACGCGTACACGCGAGGGACGCAGGCCACACACCCCGTGGAGTTGCCACCAGTGTCGATGCCACCTACACTTTTACCAGCGCGCCCGCCTCGTTGAGAACGAGACGGACACGTCCCTCCGGATGAGGGTCCTGGTGTAGAAGCGTCAACGCAACAAACAAAAGGAAATTCATCAGAGCGGTTGTAGCTGTGAAGTGATAGGGCGCTTTTTAAGCACACTCGTGTGAGCGGAAAGCGCCCCACCACAGCTGCAACCAAACGTGCTCTATACACTAACCCCACCCTTCATCAGGCTCAGGGTGTGATCAGTTCAGGGTTTTGTGTGTAGAAGCGTCAACGCAACAAACAAAAGGAAATTCATCAGAGCGGTTGTAGCTGTGAAGTGATAGGGCGCTTTTTGGCCAGAATAAATGAAACTGATGATCATGGGGCTGTCAGGCCAGTTGAAATTTTGAGAGTTCACAAATTTTCACAAACACTTCACAAACTTTCACAAACGCTTCACAAACTTTCGCAAACTTTCGTCAGCTGATTGAGGGTGTGATATGAGGGTTCTATCCAACAAGGATATCAAGGCGGCACTTTCAAAGTCCTGCCAAGGACAGCGCCACGTGGGTGTGTGCTTCTGATATATGTTATGTCATCATGTGAACCCTCCCCAGCGTGTGCCAACATCCCTGACACGCTCACGAAAAGCATGACACGGAGAAAACAGGTGCCGAAACAACCTGCCGAGCACACGGGTAGTGCCACGTTGATCCACGCAGCGATCTCCCATGACAGGAAGCCTTGTCGCCACGGCAGAGTCGCCGCAGACTGTGGGAGAGGTGTCGCCAGTCACCTTGAGGTTGCAGTGTGTCATCAGGCTAAGACCCGTGCCCTCTTCACCTCCCCTGTTAGGTTGCTCCCATATCGTTGCCTGCTTTGGGGCCTGAAGGACATAGGGGTCCAGCAGGCACTTGAGCATCGCAAGGCATGAGTGGCTGTTTCAAACTCCTGGTGCAAGCACCCGTCATGGTCTGGGGAAGCCCTCCCAGGTAGTTTAACGTCTTGCCCAGGACCAACGCCGCAAACTTTCGCAAACATTCACAAACTTTCACAAAACGTTCACAAACTCATTTGTCTGACCTGGGGTAGTGACGTATACCCAGACTACACCGGGATTAACAGAGCAGGGCGTGCCGCAGCGTGGGAAACCCCCGGGCCTGGACCGACCCGTAGCGCCTCTCCAGTGCTTGTACCTGATCACCTGGCCATACACGACAAGACGCGGGTCTGCAACGCGCACTCAAAACCTAGGTGCGACCTCTGCGAAGGCCAGGAGCGCAACTACCAGACGCATCTGGAAGCGTGCTGTCGCGCGCACCACTCGCATGACGACGGCCTGTCTGTACGGTGCTGCAAGAAGCACAAGATGACGAGGTGTGGTGCATGCGCCAAGGCGGAAACCTGCTGCGAGGCGGGCCACCACGAACCCCCCACTGACGAGGACAGCGAGATGTGCTCTGCTGATGATGACGGCAGCGGCGATGGGCACTCCGCGGGTGGCCCCTCGAACGGCGGCGACGAGGAGGTGGACTCCTGCGACGACAACGACGCGGATGGGGACAGTCCCCCTGCCGCTGGGGGCGGAGACGGGGATGCCGGCCTCAGCGAGCGCGACGAGGCCGCCGACGCGCCCTCGGCGGCCGCCGACGATGATGATGATGGACCCCCATCTGAGGGATGTGAGACCGCACTGGGACAGGTTGCCACTGAGAGCGCCGCCAGTTATGTTTATGAGAGTGGCCCAGTGCCAGAGAGGGTGGAACCCCCCTGTTCGGATGTGTCTTCTCCTGGTGTGGACGAGGTTGTGGCATGCTGCGACCTCGAGCTACCGCCAGCCCCTTCTCTCTCTTCCCTGCCTCTTCCTAGCTTGCTTAAGAGGCTGGCTGACGTGCGGGACGTGGCTGATGCCGCGCCTTTCAATAAAAGACAAGCTACCTGCACCGTAGTCAGCTCCTTGAGTGGCCCTTGTCCTGATATCTCGTCGCTTAGACCTTTCCCCAACGTGGCATCCCCTCCCCCTTTGCCGGAGAACACCCCACCTCCCTTTCGTCTTGTCACTGACCCGGGTACACAGACAACCGGCGGGCTCGGCAAATCAACAAAGGTGCTTTCATCAAAGCGCACTGCCCAGTCGTCGCAGTCTGAACCTGGATTCACCTTCCTGCCCCCTCATGTCCCATCTGCCGCAAAGAGAGAGGCGGATGCCCTTGGCGCGCCCGACATCCCGCCACCGGGAAAAACGCCTGCAACTTGCGCAACGGTTAGCGCCTTGGACGTCCGGCCTTTCCCAGGCTTACTTCCCCTACCCCTCTGCAAGGGTACTCATTGCCCCTCGTTCCTCTCACCCCGCCCCCTGGGCGCCCCTGTTTCGAAAACAAAGGCCGTTGGGCAATCTGACTCGAAACCTCCAGCAGTGGCTACCGGCTTCCTGTTTGATGCGCCAAGCAGGCCACTCACTACAGCTAAAGTCAAGGCATGGAGGTGGTTACTTCCCCCTTGCGCGATTGACCCCATTCCCCACAAGGTTCGTCTGTCGAAGATCCATCGGCAGAAACGTTTCCGAGCCCGGGCTTTCCCTTTTGACCCCCCCCGCCAGATCAGGCGTTCATCAGACTTCCTTCCCAGTAAGTGGAAGGTCCCGCGCTATTTTCAACGCGCGGCCGAGGTATCACCCTCCGAGCTTCATTCGGTGGAGCCTCCGACCTTCAGTGTTCACGTGCCTTTCCCTATTTTAACAAAAGAAAGGAGCAGATCGCGCCCGTGTGGTGTGACTTAGTAAATGACTTGGATAGCGTATCAGTTCTCGTGCGTCGTCTTTCGTAGACGTTCTGTACGATGCGGATCCGCTAATCCAACATAGCAAACTCATTTGTGAATTTTTGTGAATTTTTGCGAATTTTTGCGAATTTCTGCGAATTTCTGCGAATTATTGTCGTGCCTGTGGGCTTGGGTCGCCGTGGCGTTGGGCTCTGCCCAACGCCACGGCGCGACGCGGATGGAGTTGCTTGTCGGGCCCTTTTTTCTCGTGGCATGCTCTTCGTGAGCGTGTCAGGGATGTTGGCAGGGTTTCACATGACATAATAAGTATCAGAAGCACACACCCACGTGGCGCTGTCCTTGGCAGGACTTTGAAAGTGCCGCCTTGTTATCCTTGTTGGATGGAACCCTCATATCACACCCTCAATCAGCTGACGATATTTTTTTTTTGCAATTTTTTGTCGCACCTGTGGGCTTGGGTCGCCGTGGCGTTGGGCTCCGCCCAACGCCACGGCGCGACGCGGATGGAGTTGCTTCTGAGTTGAATGTTGCCGACATGAGGAATCTGAGAGGGTGCACTGAGTAGTGAAACGAAGTGGTTTCCAATGACACTGCGTGCTCGAAAGCTCGCTTACCCGGAGGCAACATCTCTTGGAGCATCATGTTGGGGAGACAGGGGGGGTGGGGGGGTGAACGTGGCAGTGGGAGGGGTGGGTGGGTGGGGCTGCTTGGCATCTCGAGTTATTTTTTGCACATAACACACCTGTGTGGTACGGGAAATGCTACGAGGAACGCGATGGACTCGGGACTGCTGCTGGCCTCTCTTGCTATGGTTTACTTATGTTTCGTGCTCCACCTGCTCCACCTCATTCTGCACTTCAGATGATCCACTTCACGTGGGTTACGGGGTTTGGGACAACGATGATATGTTGTGTCCGACGACAAGGTAAGGTAAGCTCATCGAGGTACACCAAACCGGAGTTGTCAAATCAAAAAAGACACACCGCCCGAGAGGCAATTGGTGTGACACAACAGCGATGACACAACCACTCTGCCCGAGGGGGCGCGTTTTTAGCGACCGAGACCTCCTCTCCTGACTGAGGGACACACGATCTGACCGTCTGAGAGACGCAGCATTCTACCCTGCCCGAGGGGCACCCACTCTCCTGACCGAGAGACACGCAGTCTTGCCCGAGGGGCACCTGGTTTCCTGACCGAGACAATATTCTGCCCGAGGGGCACTCACTCTCCCGACCGAGAGACACGCAGTTTTGCCCGAGGGGCACCTGTTCTCCTGACCGAGACAATATTCTGCCCGAGGGGCACCCACTCTCCCGACCGAGAGGCGCAGCATCTCGCCCGAGGGGCACCTGTTCTCCTGACCGAGACAAAAATTTTGCCCGAGGGGCACCCACTCTCCCGACCGAGAGACACGCAGTCTTGCCCGAGGGGCACCTGTTCTCCTGACCGAGACAATATTCTGCCCGAGGGGCATCCACTCTCCCGACCGAGAGACGCAGCATCTCGCCCGAGGGGCACCTGTTCTCCTGACCGAGACAATATTCTGCCCGAGGGGCACTCACTCTCCCGACCGAGAGACACGCAGTTTTGCCCGAGGGGCACCCGTTATCCTGACCGAGACAATATTCTGCCCGAGGGGCACTCACTCTCCCGACCGAGAGACACGCAGTTTTGCCCGAGGGGCACCCGTTATCCTGACCGAGACAAAACTATGCCCGAGGGGCACCCACTCTCCCGACCGAGAGACGCAGCATCTCGCCCGAGGGGCACCTGTTCTCCTGACCGAGACAAAAATTTTGCCCGAGGGGCACCCGCTCTCCCGACCGAGAGATACACAATCTTGCCCGAGGGGCACCAAATCCCGACCGAGAAGACGACCCTCACACCATGCTCGTGTCAGGTCTCAAGAGGGCTGAAGCCGCGGTTGAGGACAACAACACCCCCACGCACTGGTTCTAATAAATGACGGCGAGGTGCACGGGGGGATCAGCACGAAGGAGGGGCGCAAAAAGATGGGGATGATGACGCCGTGGTGTTCAAGGTGGTCCTCCGCCGCTTATGAACGTGACAGCGGGACAGCGCTGCGCCCGTGGCCGCAGCGGATTGAGGACATTCCCATCAGCCATCGAGACTATCACCGCGCCTCGCCGAAAACCTGCTTCACGCTTGATCGCGCTCAAGGTTTCCAAACGCATACTTCAGCTGGAGGTTCCGTCACAGAGGCGCTGACAAAGGCGGGACCAAGAGCAACAGTCGGGTGCTGATAAATGGGTCGATACTGATGCAGCAAAGTGACGTCAGTGATATCCAACTCCTACTTTCCTGACCGAGACACGATCTTGCCGAGGAGCATCGGACCGAGACACCCACTTCTGCCTGAGAGGCACCTAGCCGAGACGCATTTTTCCTGCCCGAGGGGCATCTCGCCGAGACATTACCTGCCTGAGGGGCACCTGGCCACGACATACCTACAGCTTACGCTTGCGGGGCACCCTGCCTGAGGAGCACCTGGCCAAGACATACATTTCCGCCTACGAGGCACCCTGCCCGAGGGGCACCTGGTCAAGACACACACTTCCGCCTACGGGGCACCCTGCCCGAGGGGCACCTGGCCAAGACAGACACTTCCGCCTACGAGGCACCCTGCCCGAGGGGCACCTGGTCAAGACACACACTTCCGCCTACGGGGCACCCTGCCCGAGGGGCACCTGGCCAAGACAGACACCTCTGCCTACGAGGCACCCTGCCCGAGGGGCACCTGGCCAAGACAGACACTTCCGCCTACGAGGCACCCTGCCCGAGGGGCACCTGGCCAAGACATACACTTCCGCCTACGAGGCACCCTGCCCGAGGGGCACCTGGTCAAGACATACATTTCCGCCTACGGGGCACCCTGCCTGAGGGGCATCTGGCCGCGACATACACTTCCGCCTACGGGGCACCCTGCCTGAGGGGCACCTGGCCAAGACGCACATTCATGCCCGAGGGACACCGGGTCGAGACATTACATTCCCTGCCTGAGGGACACCTGGCCGAGACACATTCCTGCCGAGGGGCACTCACTCCCGACCGCGAGACGCAGGATTTTGCCTGAGGGGCACCTCCTCTCCTGACCGAGACACAACCCCGCCCAGCACAGTGCCGAGGGGCATTTACGCTTTCGACTGGAATACCGAGCCTGACCCGGGGAGACACAATCGTGCCACAATCGTGAGGGGCATACTCTCTTGATTGAGAAATACACCTTTTTTGCCCGAGCGACGGCACCTGAAGGCGGAAGGGTGGCCTGTCACACACAGCCTGCCAGATCCAGCTCGAGCACGGTGACGCGACGTGAGCTTTCCGAGGGCGACAGTTTTCGTGTACCAATGCAACGCCCCCGGACACGCCCCCGAGAAGCCGGCACGTCTGTCGTGCCCAGCTTATCTGCGCGAATGCCGACTACGCGCACCCCGGCGTCAAGCGGATGCCCGCACACGCCCCAAGCGGGGCATACTCCGTCGAAGCATAGTCTCCCTGCCGGGGGACACACATTCAAGCCTGCATTATTCACAGGGGTCAGGGGGAGTTCCGGGCGTCTGGGGCCCGGTGTTGAGACGTACGACCTCACAGTTCCATGCAGGGAAGGGGAGCTGCTGACTGGACACCTGCGAGGTGCCGTGGGACATACACAGAGATCAGGTATCCAACACAGCCGAGACGCTCTCCCAAGCTGCACTGCTCGGGGAGCAAAAGAAGCAGCGACTGAGAGACGCGTCCGCATCGCCTGTGTCAGCGGTGCCGCCGCTGAGGGGGTCCACCGAAACCGCAGCCATGGCAGCGGGCCGAGATCATTCCACAAGGTTGGGGGGCAGTCAGCCAGTCTTCCCGAGTACCCAGCAGCCTACTCGACAAGCCCGAACAGCGACTGCAGCGTGCGACAAGCTCCGGTCCGCGGGGACTCACCTCTCTCATTAAGAAGGCGACTCCGAGAATCCTTCTGGCATGCCCACACCTCCAGGGCCTCGAATTTCCTCACGCACCGGGAAATACGCCCTCCACACTGAGTCCGGGCGTTACCACTGAATCGACGCCACGTGGGGCCACAGGGCCTCCGTTTGATGCGCTGTCTACGAGGCGGGCGATGGGGCAGGTACAGTGGGGATCAGCCCAGTGGGAAGGGGGCCGCAGGAACGTGTTGTCCACCGCTCGAGCGGAGTTCAGGAGACGACAGTGCGCGCGATCGCCCTCTTTCACCCAGAAGGGCCGGCACCTCTCACACCTACCCCTGGGCACTCCATGCAGCGTCTCCAGTGCGCCATGAAGAGGCGCGTTGGGCTTCACCCCGCAACTCGCTCGCAGCCAGCGAAGACCGGAGAGGACACAGAGAGCCACAGAGCGATCGAGATCACGCCGGAAAGCACCGGGTGTTGGCCGGGCTCCCGAAGGGCGAGAGTTTAAGACGGCCGGACAGTAGACTGCTGCGGAGGAGCTGGGAGGCGAGTTTCAGACTGTGATTTCTCGATCCGCCGAGCCCTGTCCCCAGGCGAGAGCTGCCGGGTCATGGTGGCTGAATATGCGCGAGCGTCGCGGTGGTGGTGCTGGGAGCGCACCAGAGGACTGTCACGCTGAGGGGCTGGGCATGGCCACTGACTACCTGGATACGGCCGTCTCAGTGCATCGCCCGGGGTGCAAAACGACATCGAGGATGTCAGGAAGAAGGGTCATGTGGGCACACACCAATATGTCGGAGACGTGAAGAAGCCTCGAGGGGAAGGGTTCCCCAGGGGATGGAGGATCCCGAAGAGGTACAGGGTGAGGATTCAAATACCCGGAGTGGGAAACGCACCAGACGTCGGGGGTCAGCCAAGAGCGGGTGGTTGCAGCACAGGCGGGGCTGTGTGCAACCTTTGCCCCCTTAGTTTCGCCGGGTTGAGACGCATCAACTCTCTCGCCGGGTGCGGCAACTGGAGAGACAGGCATGTTGTCGATAGGGCACACCAAGAATCACGAGGCTGACCACACGACGGCGGCACACGGCCGAGGCAGGCGGATCCCCTCAGCGAGTGAGGTTCGATCGTTTTCCGTACAAGGTGCTCGTGACAACGTAGAAAGCGGTACATTACCATCGGAGGGATGCATACGATGGGCGACGGAGCCTGATCACTTCAATAGTAGACCGTTCGCGCGGCGTCCCTAAGTCCTTGGGTCCTAAGGGTCCTGGGTGGAAGCGTCCAATGCAACACTCACAGCATAGAGGCCAAGTGTTTCTCGTAGTATTTTGCACATAACACACCTGTGTGGTACGGGAAATGCTACGAGGAACGCGATGGACTCGGGACTGCTGCTGGCCTCTCTTGCTATGGTTTACTTATGTTTCGTGCTCCACCTGCTCCACCTCATTCTGCACTTCAGATGATCCACTTCACGTGGGTTACGGGGTTTGGGACAACGATGATATGTTGTGTCCGACGACAAGGTAAGGTAAGCTCATCGAGGTACACCAAACCGGAGTTGTCAAATCAAAAAAAAAAATATGGGGGGGGGGGTTTCAAAGTGCAAGAGGTGGAGCCCGTTCAACAGGTGGAAGCGTCCAATGCAACACTCACAGCATAGAGGCCAAGTGTTTCTCGTAGTATTTTTGCACGCTCCTCGTTCATGATTCCCGTCATCATAGCATCCTTGCCCCCCCCCCCACCAAGTAGGAAGGAGGTCTACTCAAGCTGTGGCTCCTTCTACCGAACACCCCCCCCGAACAGCATTTGTCTTTGAACTTACTTATCACCTCCCCCCCCGGAGTAGATCAGTGAAGGGTCGTCTGTGAGGGGGACTTATTTCTGAGAAAAGGAACCACAGCTTGAGTCGATCTCCTTCCTACGTGGTGGGAGGGGGGCAGGGGTGTAAATAAGGCCGACTCCCGACTCCCGACTCGCGCCGGATTTTTTGGGATTGGGAGGGTTGCCTTGCTTCCCTTAGGGAATGTGCGGTATTAGGCACCCCATGGCCAAAATGACCCCACTGCGATCCGCACAGACTCCAAATATTCAAAAGAAAGGGTTTTTGGAACACCCGAGGAGGGGGGGTCCCGATGGGTGGGTGGGGGTGTGGGGGTCCCGCTGGGTGGGACATGGTGTGTGCCTCCCAGTCATCTTCTTCATTACCGGTCTCTGAACTGGGGTGAGTTCATTGCCAAACCACTGCTGTGAATACGGCGCCCCTTTCCCGCCCCTTTTGCCAGATCCTGGCAGCTCCCAAGAAGAGTTGTGTTCCGCCCCCATCAGGTGGTTGAGCATACCGCAGCGCACACGTGCACAACCACACACACTCCACACAGATGCGTCACACATGTGACGCAACTGTTGCGACACACAACATGCCTCAGGTAGAGGCAGTAGTGTTTGACTCACAGCCAAATACTGCTGCCGTGAGTGAGGTGCTCGCAGCGTGTGGGGCGCTGCGGGCGAAGTGGGGGGTTGGCTGGGACAGCCAACATGGCGCTGTGCGTCGCGTGCTTCTTCGCGGACCACCTCGCACGCGGGAAGACCCCGCAAGCGCCGAGTCAGTCCGCCCTGACCGAATGGTGGGCGACTGCTGGAGGGTCCATGGGACTCTCCACGGCAGAGGTGGCCGTACTACAGGATGCGTGCAGGATTGAGTAGGGTTTGAGACCGCCCGTCCCCCCCAGCCCCCCACCCCAGGTACCTTAGGTGACTGTAAATAACCGACTCCCGACTCCCGACTCCTGACCCCCAAACCTTATTTACAGCCCTGGAGGGGGGGGGGCAAGGATGCTATGATGACGGGAATCATGAACGAGGAGCGTGCAAAGGAATAACTCGAGATGCCAAGCAGCCCCACCCACCCCCACCCCCACCCCTCCCACTGCCACGTTCACCCCACACCCCCCCTGTCTCCCCAACATGATGCTCCAAGTGATGATGCCTCCAGGGCAGATGCCCTGAACCACCGGACTCGGGTTAACCCCGGTGACCCGGACCCCCCCCCCCCGCCCCCCCAGAAAAATACAGCAGCAGTCTCTCGAGTCTTCCTTTCAGATGATTTTTGCATTGATCGCTTCCACCTTTTTTTCTCGCTGGCGCTAGTGATGTCGGCTGGCAGAAAAAACACACACAAACCCCCCCCCCCCCCCCCGCGTGTCGAGTGACCTTACCTGTCTGAAGTACAGAAAATGTGTCGGGTTGGGTGGAGCATACACACACACATACACATATGTTCACACAACACAGGGCAAACCGCACAAACGTGTTCACACATCCGGCATCCTATGCGAAATACCCGCCGCTCCCCGGGAGCTGTTGCGGGAACCATCTGCTCTTCCGACCCACCGAGACTCTTGCCGTATTTTCTCTACCACACGGGGTGTGTTTTACCAAAAAATCCGGGAAATTTTGCGAGTTCACAAACTTTCACAAACGTTTCGTCAGCTGATTGAGGGTGTGATATGAGGGTTCTATCCAACAAGGATATCAAGGCGGCACTTTCAAAGTCCTGCCAAGGACAGCGCCACGTGGGTGTGTGCTTCTGATATATGTTATGTCATCATGTGAACCCTCCCCAGCGTGTGCCAACATCCCTGACACGCTCACGAAAAGCATGACACGGAGAAAACAGGTGCCGAAACAACCTGCCGAGCACACGGGTGGTGCCACGTTGATCCACGCAGCGATCTCCCATGACAAACGTTTCACAAACTTTCACAAACGCTTCACAAACTTTCACAAACTTGCTATTATTAAAGTTGGATTAGCGTGCCGGCACCGCGCCTCGGCGAGGGAACCGTACCCGCTGTCCTGTATATTAACCTATGTCACGCCGCTAGGGCGTGATCGCCTCCTCGGTAAAGGAAAAGGAGGTCTGAACGAGGCACTCTGCGCCTGTAGCCCGGTTGTGAGCCGGGATACGACGGCGGCCTTCAGAAAGAAAGAAAGAGAAGAGACGTATATGTTTTTGCTTTTAGGGCAGAGCTTTGGGGCTTGGCGGCCGCGCGAAGGGCGCGGTCTCCAAGGCCTCTTAGCCGACACAGTTTTCTTTGGCACTCGGCGTGTGGAGAGCCAGGCAGCGACAGGGTTGCCGTCGCATCTTCGCTTAATTTGATGAACACACGGTTTGCAGCTCCGAGGGGTTCTGTCCGCCATAGTCAAGCGTTGTTTTGTGATGAGGTCTTCCGCTACCTTGATAAGACGAGGGAGCAGTTGACACGTGATCTGATGGCGAGGCAGAACCTCGGGGAGGGGGAGTCGTTTTCCAGGCGCAGGGGATGTCACTGCGTCAAGGGCACTACTGTTTCTTTTAAGAGTTTGAAGCTCGTCCACAACACGGTCTTGGTCAGACAGGCCGGAAGACATGGACTTCTCATCAGAGTCGAGATCTACATGGTCAACCAGGCGCCGTTTGAGCGTCAGATAATCAAGGCCGGGATCTGACGGACCTGTCGGAGACCCGTCGAGCCAGCTGTTTGTTTCATCGTCACACACGGAGGGTGGGGAGGGGGAAGGGGGCTCGGAGGAAGCGAGGTCCTCGGTAGCACACAGTTGTCCCTCAAGCGCTGGGACGTCAGGCTCAAAGTCAGGCAGGCTTGAAGCAGACCTGTAAGGTTGGCCGGCACTAGCACACACGTAGAGCGGGGAGGGGGGTGGGGAATCGGAGGAATCGAGGTCCTCGGTATCGCCGAGACATCTCTTCAGTGAAGGGGAAGTGACCTGAGCTGACGCGCCCTCAGGGGGTTCACCAGGACTTGCAGCCACTTCAGCATACACGTCAAGCAGGGAGGAAGATAGAGATTTCTCGTCCGAGGCAAGATCCACATGCTCACCCAGGCGTCGTTTGAGCGCCGGGGCATCTAGGCCGATATCTGACGGACCTGAAAGGGGCCCGTGGGGCTCGCTGTTGGTCCCATCGCATACGGAAGGCGTGGAAGGGAATGGGGGTTCCGAGGAAGCGAGGTCCTCGGTAGCACACAGTTGTCCCTCAAGCGCTGGGACGTCAGGTTCAAAGTCAGGCAGGCTTGGAGCAGATCCGCTCGGCCGGCCGGCACTATCCCCAGGCCGGCCGGCACTACCCCCAGGGGGAGTTCATCAGGCCTCGCAGCCACATCAGCACACACGTCAGGTAGGGAGGGAGACATAGACCTCTCGTCCGAATCAAGATCCACATGCTCACCCAGGCGTCGTTTGAGCGCCGGGTCATCGGGGTCGAGATCCGACGGACCTGAAAGGGACCTAGCGAGTCCGTTGTTTGTTCCATCATCGCTTCCGAGAGGCGTGGAAGGGAATGGGGGTTCCGAGGAAGCGAGGTCCTCGGTAGCACACAGTTGTCCCTCGAGCTCTGGGACGTCAGGCTCAAAGTCAGGCAGGCTTGAAGCAGACCCGTTAGGCCGGCCGGCACTATCACACACGGAGAGCGGGGAGGGGGGTGGGGAGACGGAGGAATCGAGGTCCTCGGTAGCGCCGAGACATCTCTTCAGCGAGGGGGGAGTGACCTGAGCTGACGCGCCCTCAGGGGGTTCACCAGGACTTGCAGCCATTTCAGCACACACGTCAAGCAGGGAGGAAGATAGAGACTTTTCGTCAGAGTCAAGGTCCACCTGCCCACCCAGGCGCCTTTTAAGCGATGGGTCATCGAGACCGGGATCTGATGGACTGGGAGGAGATCCATCGGGACAGCTGGTCGTTGCAGTGTCACACACGGAAGGCGGGGAAGGGGGCGGGGATTCAGAGAAATCAAGATCCACAGTAGCGCCCAGGCGTCTCTTGAGCGTTGGGGGGGTACCATCATCACACACAGAGAGTGGGGAGGGGGGGGTTGAGGCGGAGAGATCAAGGTACTCAGTGGCCCCTAAGCGTCTCTTAAGCGTGGGGGCGTCTAGTTCGCTGACGGCCCCATCATCACACACGGAGGGTGGGGAGTGGGGTGGAGGCTCTGAAGAATCGAGGTCCTCAGTGGCATCCAGACATTTCTCGAGTTCCAGAATACAGGGTTCATGGTCCAGCGGATCCGAGGGGACAAACTTGCGCAAATTTTCGCAAATTTTCGCAAACGTTCACAAAAACTCACACTAAACGTTTGTGAATTTTTGTAAATTTTTGTGGACTCTCTGGTTGTCCTGGGCAAGACGTTAAACTACCTGGGAGGGCTTCCCCAGACCATGACGGGTGCTTGCACCAGGAGTTTGAAACAGCCACTCATGCCTTGCGATGCTCAAGTGCCTGCTGGACCCCTATGTCCTTCAGGCCCCAAAGCAGGCAACGATATGGGAGCAACCTAACAGGGGAGGTGAAGAGGGCACGGGTCTTAGCCTGATGACACACTGCAACCTCAAGGTGACTGGCGACACCTCTCCCACAGTCTGCGGCGACTCTGCCGTGGCGACAAGGCTTCCTGTCATGGGAGATCGCTGCGTGGATCAACGTGGCACCACCCGTGTGCTCGGCAGGTTGTTTCGGCACCTGTTTTCTCCGTGTCATGCTTTTCGTGAGCGTGTCAGGGATGTTGGCACACGCTGGGGAGGGTTTCACATGATGACATAACATATATCAGAAGCACACACCCACGTGGCGCTGTCCTTGGCAGGACTTTGAAAGTGCCGCCTTGATATCCTTGTTGGATAGAACCCTCATATCACACCCTCAATCAGCTGACGCGACTCTCTGTGAATTTTTGTGAATTTTTGCACCCACGTGGCGCTGTCCTTGGCAGGACTTTGAAAGTGCCGCCTTGATATCCTTGTTGGATAGAACCCTCATATCACACCCTCAATCAGCTGACGAATTTTTGCGCATTTTTGTGAATTTTTGCTGCATATGCGAATTTCAACAGGCCTGACAGCCCCATGATCGCCAATTTTTTGCCGTAAACTTTTTGCTGTGGCTTTTGATATTTTGAGGGGCATGCCCACCCCCACCCCCCACCCCCCTCTCCCCCGCAAACTCTGAAAAATGATTGAAAACAGAGGGGGTCTTCGCTACGGGGTGACCGTCAGTGCATTTTAGTGAGTTTCCTGTTGAATTAGCTGAAAACTGACGGAGATTGACGGAGGATAACGGCCAGCGAAGACCCCCAGAAAAAGGAATAAAAAACGCAAAAAAAACAACACCTTCAAAATACCAATGGATGGGCGGGGGGGGGGGGGTGATAGGTAAGAAAATCTGTTTGCTTTTTTGAAAAGGGGGGGGGGGGGGGAGTGGATAAAACAAACCGCGGCAGCAAACTGAACGGCCCCTACCATGATGTGTGGCGCCGGCAGTCCCCGAGAGCTGTGTTCGCTGAGTTTGCTGCACAGACCCGATATCGGGGATGCCCAGTTGACTCTTCTTGGTGGGGACGCGTCTCGAATACTACACACTCTCTGCGCCACAGAACAGCCCAAAGAGATGACGTCTTGGGGGAGAAAGGCAAGGGACCAATGATGTGCGTGCCTTTTCCCCGTTACTCGGATAGTAATGACAAAACAGCGTCTCATAGTTTTCGGCGCCTAACGTTGCGAGACCGTAATATACTCCGCCTTGCTGTCTCCCCCCCCCCCCCCCCCTCCGGACATTTTGTTTCAACGATCGGGCAGTACAACCAAAATAAAGATCCCCCCCCCCCACTCCACCCCGGACTTCCATGACATACGCACGGCTCCATTTTCACCACAAAATACTTGTGTGCGAATTCTTTTCGTCCTGGGGAACAAGGGCGACCGGGAGGCTCCCAGGGGGAGGGGGGGTAACGGTAGGGAAGGATTCACGGGCATGTCGAGGGTTTTTGTGTGTGACACTGAGTGTGTGTGTGTGTGTTTTTTTTGCCCAACAATTTCTTAATTCCTGAGGATATGAGGTGAGGATTCTCGGGGGGGGAGATGGAGAGGTGGGGTGCGGGGGTGGGGGGTATCGTGAAGTCGAATGTAAAACCACAACGTTTTGACCTCCCTTTTGAAGCTTTCACTCGATATATGCAGGGGGGGGGGTGGATATAGGCGCTGAGAAGTTGAATGTGTTTTTTTGGGGGGGAGGGGGGGTCACGGGACAAGAAAATGGGCGGGCATTGGAGGGGGTGGGTCGGTCGAAATATGAAAAGAGAAACATCGGTATCAGTGTGGAAAGGGGGGATATTCTATTCCAGGCGGATTTTGAATTGGTGGAATTACTGCTCGTATGTATCCCGACTCAGCTCAAAGGAAGAGGGGGGTTTGGGAGCGGGCTGGTGTGTGCCACGGGGATGAGAGAGCGAGCGAGAAAGAGAGAGAAAGGCGGAAGGGATATCATCAGAGACAACAAAAGACAGAGGCGGTTGCAATTCGGTGGGGAGAGCGATCGGAGATGAACCCGATTTCTCTCCCGCTAAACGAAAGGCAGCTCCCCGCTTCTGTCTTTCTGTTCTCCGAACCAACCAACCCCCCCCCCCCCCTTCTTGAATCTCACTCATACGATGTCCGACTCTTTGTGTTCTGCGTTGTCCCCAAATCCGTCGAGGGGGGCGTATTAGGGACACGCGCAACTCACTCCCGGGGGTGGCGCCAGCCCTTTCCTCTTTGTCTTGAATGTAACAGGCAACAAGAACAAGCCAACAATGGGGGGCGGGGCGGGGGGGTGGTAGGGGTGCAAAAGGAAGAAAGGAAGAAAACAAAGGAAGAGTGTCGAAACTCTCAGGATGCGTAAATCAGGGGAGTGTGGGGTGGGATGGAATATTCGTGAGCCTTGCTTTTATGCACTTCTTCACGCTTTTTTTTCGGCATGTTTTCCATATGTCTGACGAAGCGCATTTCTTTGCAAAGTTATTGTCTTGTTGGGGGAGCGGGGGAAAAAGAAAGAACGTTTTCAAAAAGAAAAAAATGAAGAAAAAAAAACCAAAATGAGGGTGACTTCAGCTCCCGCCGATGTTCTCTCAAGGCCTTAATAGGCTCTTTGAAGTGGTACGCAGATAGTAAACTCCTCAAGCTTCAGTCACCCCCGTTTTCCATCGACACTTCACTTCATCGCGAAGCGCTTCAGGGAAAGGTGGGGGGAGGGGGGTTTTGGGGTACTGTATCACAGGAAAGGTTGGAAGCAGGATGGATTCTGAACTGACTCCCCCCCCCACCCGGCTGGGAGGGGAAGAGAGTTGTCGAAATACAGAAGTCGTTGCAGCGGGGCAAAAAGTATAAAAATGCAGTTCAAATCGCGGAAGGAAGGAAGGCAATCAAGAAGAAGGCCACGGTAAACGCTGTGGAGTTCAAAAAATAAAATACCCCATTCCATTCTGCTCGCACAACAAAGCAGGTTTGCCCTAGAGGTACAGGGCAGATTTTTGTTCTGTCTGTGCGCCAGGAAGAAAGGGACGGGTCAAAAAAATCAAAAAAAATCCATCCTGGGTTGGGGGCTGGAGGGTCAGGGGGCATTGTTGGCTCCTTTGGTTTGTCGGGTCCGGCGGGTGGTGGCTGGGCGGGTGTCTGTGTCGAAAAGGGGGTGGTGGTGGCGAAGGGTCTAAGCAGAAGAGAGAGAGAGAGAGAGAGACGACAGACAGAGGTCTATCGACAGAGAGACAGCAACTCAGAGAAGCGAGAGGGCAGAAATGGATAGGGGCGGGAGGTGTCTTCACACCCCCTACCCCCCCTTGACACCCTGGCTCCTCTTTTTCTGTCCTCCCCCCCCCCCCCTCTCTCTCTCTCTCTCTTCACCCCTCCAGCGCTGCCCCCCCCACCAATTCCAAAACGATGCCAGATCAGCTCGAAAAGTGTCACATCGGTTGTTCTGCACGTTTTATTCTTCCGTTGCCTTTGCCGCGTCTTAACGTCTCCACACCCCACACTCCTTGCTGAGGGTGGTGTTGTTGGGTGAAAAGATGGCGCTAAGGGGTGCGAGCAATAAAGCATGATGTGCCACTTTCCGCCCAGATCGAAGTGTTGCTGGAAAAAAAAAGATAGAAATGCCGGGAGCATCCAAAATACAAAGAAATTGAGAGGGGGGGGGGGGGGGAGAATGTGGAAATGTGTGGAGAGAAAACAATAATAATGCAGGGCTGTGTGGGGGAGGCAAGGGTGCGGGCCTGTTTAATTTTTTGTGGATGTTTGGTAACAAAACACATGCGTATTTTTTTTGTAAGTTCGGCGTAGCCAACTCAGGAAACTTTTCACCGTGCGGATCCTTGCGAACACTTCACACGCCCGGCAGGCTGGTGGGGTGTTCTGCGTTCGAAGAAATTCGGCTGTCGTTGCTCCGACACACCCCACTCACCCATTCCCAACACTCCCCCGTTACACACCCCGGGGTGCAACATGGGCGGCACCAAGCGCAACAACAAGCGCGAGAAGGAGGACGAGGAGGAGGACAAGCGCGAGGAGGAGGACGCGGGGGCCGCCGGCTCCCCTCGGGGGTCGGCGACGAAGCGCCGGAGGGCCGAGGCCGCGGAGGCCCTCCAGGCGTCGGTGGCCGCGGAGGTGAAGGCGGCCACCGCGCGCCTGGAGGGGCAGTTGGGGCGGCTGGCCCAGCTGGTCGAGGGCTCGCTGGGGGGGCGGGGGCAGCAGGCTACCGTGACAGCGGCACCGGTCGAAGTCGCGCCCGCGCCCGCGCCCGTACCCGAGCCCGTGCCCGCGCCCGCGCCCGCGCCCGTGCCGAAGCCAGCAGACCCGGCAGCCGTCGCCGCCGCGGTGGTCGCCGCCGCCCCCGCCGCTGACCATGCCGCTGTTGCTGCCGCTGTGGCTGCTGTGGTGCCCGGGATTGCGCCGGGAGATCTCGCTGCTGCGGTGGCCGCCGCGATGATGCCGCAGCTGGGTGTTTTCCCTGCCCCCATCACGCCCCCTACACTACACCCCCTCCTCCCGGAGGTCGCCCCCCCTGGCCCTCTAACAGCTCCAGAACTCCTCGGGGGGGGGGGGTCGGCTGCCCTCGACCCATCTCAGTGGGCCGAGATGGGTCGGGGGGAAAAAGCGCACGTCTTGTTGGCTTTGCGGGAGGAATTTGCGGGGGTGGGGGGGGCGGGGCCAGCGATGCGGGGCGAGATGCGCGCCGCCTTCCGCCACCTGGAGTACCTGGTGTGCGTGGCGGGAGCGCGGCGCACCCAGGCGGAGGTGGAGGCGGACAGGGTTTACCACGCCCGCCTCCACCTCGGCCGCCTTCGCGCCCTTTCGCTGGGGCTTTCTTCCGGGGACTGGGCGGGAGCCACCCGGGCGGAGGAGGCCATGTGCGGGTCCCGGGAGTCGACCGACCTTTTTCGGTCCGGCGACCGGGCTTTCGCGGACGGCCGACGGCCTCACCAGGGGCACCCCCCCCCCCCCTCTTCTCGTACACACTCGGCCCCACCCTCCCAGCCCCCGCGCAAGCCTCCCTCCCGACACCGCCCCAACAGGTCCCGGTCCCAGAACAAGGGGGGGAGGGAAGGGGACAAGTGAGGGGGAGGCCACGTTGGGAGCTCCCCCCCCTAACCCCTTCTTTGACGGAGCGCGTGGAGCAGAGAGCGAAGTCTCTGCTGGCTGGGGCCCTGGCCCCCTCCACATGGTCGAGCTACACTTCCGTGGGCCGCCAGTTCCTGCTTTTCAAAGCAGGTTGGGAGGAGGAGAAGGGAGGGGGACACCCGATCGCCACCCTCATCTGCCTATTTTTGGATTGAGGAAACTTCATATTTGCCAGAAATTTCTTGGAAAATTCATATGTTGACAGGAACTTTTGGGTTTAACCATATGTTGACAAAAACTTTTGATTTTAACCATATTTTGACAAAAAGTTTTGGATCTAACCATATGTTGACAAGAAGTTATGAATTTAACCATATTTTGACAGGAACTTCTGATTTTAACCATATGTTGACAAAAAGTTCTGGGCTTAATCATATGTTGACAAAAACTTCTCGTTTTAACCATATGTTCACAAAATCGGTTTTTCGGCTGGAGCCGCTTGACTGACATTCCGGGGTATCCAGATCGCTTTCCAGATCGGCACTTAGCTTCTCACAGAGTGTGCACTTCATCGCAGTTCCATGGGGCCTCATTCCCTTGGATTAAGATACCACAAGGCCAGAGAACCGCACACCGTTAACACCGGCTAACCACTGATCATGGGCCTGTACGTGATAAATGCATGATGAAAGCCCCATAGCAAAGATGGTTACCAACATCAAGCACTTCCGGCCCAGAAACTGAGCCAAAAGACCACTCCACCGAAGTGGTCACAGGTTTACCACGTGTACACGCAGCTACCGGGGTGCATCGGGCATGTGGCTTCTTCGAGGTGGATCGTTCTCTCCAGGTGGGTTCCGAACTCCACGGTTCTTTGAATCACAGGCACAGCAGCGTGAGTACTAATCGGCCGGACCCAGGTCCACAACAACACCCACAGCAATGCCATCAAGTGATTCCAGCTTCAGCCGACAGGTTCACGTCAAAATGTGGATGAGAGGTTGGGGCTGGGAGGGGGGCTGGGGGTCCCGGCCTTTGCGAAGCGCCCTCCTCTTCATCAGCCACAGGTGTGGGTGCCCTGGGGTCGGGAATCCACCAAAAAGGGTGTTCCAGCTGGAAACCCAATTTTGTTAACATATGGTGAAAACGAGAAGTTTTTGTCAACATATGGTTAATCCATAACTTCTTGTCAACATATGGTTACAGGGGGGGGTCAAATAAACGTACTTAGTACTACTATTCGGCGAACGCGCGGGCCTAAATCGACCTCGCCAGAAAATTAATAAATAGTTTGCGAGCGAATAGACGTACTAAGTACGTCTATTCAACTTTTCCTAAAAACGCTGTTTGCAGGGGCTCTGCGGGGCTGTTTGGTCCACCAGGGGCGCGCTGGTCACTGCTGTCGTCCGTCTCTCACTTCTTCTGCCTTCCGGTCGAGTATCCGCTCTGTTCTCGTCCTACCACTCGCCCCTCATTTGGTTTCGTACCGTTTTGATTTGTATTGCCCCCCCCCCCCCTGGTTGACATTCTTGTTGAGTTAGTGAAAGCATACACAGTTCATCAGAGCTGTCAGCTTCACTGTCGGTGGTTGGTTGGTGCGTTGATGCTTAAAAAAAAGATGTGAAAAAGACAAGCCACAACCAGCACGCCCCAACTTACTTCTTCTTCAAGTTCTTGGGCTTGCTGGGGCAAGTCTGCATGTTGTGCCCAGGCTTCCTACACCCTTTGCAGAGCCTGCGGTGTTTGTTGGGAGTCTGGGTGGTCGGGGACGCTGCGCGCTTCTTTTCGGAGGACTGGGAGGACTGGGAAGGCTGTGTCTGTGTGAGAGAGTTCACACGAACCGGCTTCGCCCATGCCAAGATGCTTGACTGTTGGGTTGGCTGAGACACAACTTTCTTTTGGGTGGACTGCTTCTCTGTGCTCTCTTTTGCCTTCCCGTCCAACCCAGGTTCAAGGTCCGCACCACCAGCCTCAGGGTATGTTTCTGTGCTTGGTGCGAAGGTGAGGTCCGGACAAAGGGAGCTCTTCACGAACCCGTCCTCCTCACCCGACACCTTCAGCACGTACCCCATATCCCGCAAGCGCTCGGCTACCAGCGTGCCCTGGCCCGGGCCAGTTGGTTGAAGGAAGGCCGGGGAGCGCATGGCGGTGGCCCATCCTCGAATATCTTGAACAGGAGGCATTCCATCAGCAGGAGGCACATGAAAGCATCGGACGTCATCATTATGTCGGACACCAGCCGAAGCTATTGGCTCTGTTGGTGGATGGTGAAATCTGGGCAGTTGGATTGCGGGTTTGCGGGCGTGTGTTGATCAGTGCTGCACAACAGGAGAGAATGTCAAACAACGTCAGGGAAGGGGGCTGCGGGGGGTGGGGGGTGGGCTCAGCTGGTCCTCGAAGGCTACATCTATGGTGAGGTGTGTCTGGGGCCATCCGTCCACATCTTCTCGTTGGTGGTAGGGACTGCGGACGCCGTAGATGAGGAGTCGTTTAATGCGCGCCGCTCTTCAGCAGTGATTTTGACGCCTCTGGACCCCAGGAGTTTGCGGGTTTCCGGGTTTGCGGTCTTCAGCAGTGGTTCTGATGCCTCTGGACCGCAGGAGTTTGCGGGTTCGCTGGTTTCCCGTCCGTATGTGTCTGAGGGGGGATGCCCCGATTCCCTTCGTCACGACATATCTTTGAGCGTAGGTCACTTCCCCCCTCTACGGACCCCGTGCACCCTGGTTCCCCTAAGTGGCACCAATAGACCCCGTTGTCCCCATTCCTTGCCCCAAAGTTTGCAGATTTGTGTGTCTCCAAAAAGAAAATCTCAAAAAAAACGAAAAATTTCCCCAAAAAAAAAGGGTGAAAAGTAAGTACTACTATTCAACGGCCCAACGTGCCCCAGAGCCCCAAAAAAATAAGTACTACTATTCGGCTAAGTACTACTATTCAACTAAGTACGTTTATTTGACCCCCCCTGTAAATGCAGAAGTTTTTGTCAACATATGGTTAAGTCCATAAGTTCGTGTCAACATATGAATTTTCAGGAAACTTTTTGTCAACATATGATTACAGGGGGGGGTCAAATAAACGTACTTAGTTGAATAGTAGTACTTAGCCGAATAGTAGTACTTATTTTTTTGGGGCTCTGGGGCACGTTGGGCCGTTGAATAGTAGTACTTACTTTTCACCCTTTTTTTTTGGGGAAATTTTTCGTTTTTTTTGAGATTTTCTTTTTGGAGACACACAAATCTGCAAACTTTGGGGCAAGGAATGGGGACAACGGGGTCTATTGGTGCCACTTAGGGGAACCAGGGTGCACGGGGTCCGTAGAGGGGGGAAGTGACCTACGCTCAAAGATATGTCGTGACGAAGGGAATCGGGGCATCCCCCCTCAGACACATACGGACGGGAAACCAGCGAACCCGCAAACTCCTGCGGTCCAGAGGCATCAGAACCACTGCTGAAGACCGCAAACCCGGAAACCCGCAAACTCCTGGGGTCCAGAGGCGTCAAAATCACTGCTGAAGAGCGGCGCGCATTAAACGACTCCTCATCTACGGCGTCCGCAGTCCCTACCACCAACGAGAAGATGTGGACGGATGGCCCCAGACACACCTCACCATAGATGTAGCCTTCGAGGACCAGCTGAGCCCACCCCCCACCCCCCGCAGCCCCCTTCCCTGACGTTGTTTGACATTCTCTCCTGTTGTGCAGCACTGATCAACACACGCCCGCAAACCCGCAATCCAACTGCCCAGATTTCACCATCCACCAACAGAGCCAATAGCTTCGGCTGGTGTCCGACATAATGATGACGTCCGATGCTTTCATGTGCCTCCTGCTGATGGAATGCCTCCTGTTCAAGATATTCGAGGATGGGCCACCGCCATGCGCTCCCCGGCCTTCCTTCAACCAACTGGCCCGGGCCAGGGCACGCTGGTAGCCGAGCGCTTGCGGGATATGGGGTACGTGCTGAAGGTGTCGGGTGAGGAGGACGGGTTCGTGAAGAGCTCCCTTTGTCCGGACCTCACCTTCGCACCAAGCACAGAAACATCCCCTGAGGCTGGTGGTGCGGACCTTGAACCTGGGTTGGACGGGAAGGCAAAAGAGAGCACAGAGAAGCAGTCCACCCAAAAGAAAGTTGTGTCTCAGCCAACCCAACAGTCAAGCATCTTGGCATGGGCGAAGCCGGTTCGTGTGAACTCTCTCACACAGACACAGCCTTCCCAGTCCTCCCAGTCCTCCGAAAAGAAGCGCGCAGCGTCCCCGACCACCCAGACTCCCAACAAACACCGCGCAGGCTCTGCAAAGGGTGTAGGAAGCCTGGGCACAACATGCAGACTTGCCCCAGCAAGCCCAAGAACTTGAAGAAGAAGTAAGTTGGGGCGTGCTGGTTGTGGCTTGTCTTTTTCACATCTTTTTTTTAAGCATCAACGCACCAACCAACCACCGACAGTGAAGCTGACAGCTCTGATGAACTGTGTATGCTTTCACTAACTCAACAAGAATGTCAACCAGGGGGGGGGGGGGGCAATACAAATCAAAACGGTACGAAACCAAATGAGGGGCGAGTGGTAGGACGAGAACAGAGCGGATACTCGACCGGAAGGCAGAAGAAGTGAGAGACGGACGACAGCAGTGGCCAGCGCGCCCCTGGTGGACCAAACAGCCCCGCAGAGCCCCTGCAAACAGCGTTTTTAGGAAAAGTTGAATAGACGTACTTAGTACGTCTATTCGCTCGCAAACTATTTATTAATTTTCTGGCGAGGTCGATTTAGGCCCGCGCGTTCGCCGAATAGTAGTACTAAGTACGTTTATTTGACCCCCCCCTGTAAAACAAAAAGTTTTTGTCAACATATGGTTAAACCCAAAACCTCCTGTCAACATATGAATTTTCCAATAAATTTCTGGCAAATATGAAGTTTCCTCTTTTGGATTTAAAGATGGAGGGGGGCCTATCGGTGTCATCGGGACTGCAGTACCTGCAGGCGCTGAAGGCCTCTCTGAAGCGGTCGGGTCTCCTCCCCCAAGATACACCCCCCATGTTGCAGGACCTGGAGAGGTCGTTTCGTCGCCTGGGCGCGAAGCGCCCCCAGAAGCAGGCCCCCCCCATGTCCTGGGTGGAGTTGCAGGCCTGCGTGGCAGCGGCACCGTCCTGTTTGGTTGCCCTCGCCTTCGAGGTGATGTGGGTGGGGGCGGCAAGGGGAGGGGATGTCCGGGCGTTGCGTTGGGACAGGGTCCGCTTCCGCGGCCAGGAACTTGTGGTGGATTGGTCGGGGACGAAGTCCGACCCTTTTCAGGAGGGTCGGGTGGCATTGTTGGCTCTGCCTGCTGCCTCCCGGCAGATGTTGCAGATGCTGGCCCCCCCCGACCCCACAAACGGAAGCCGCCTGTTCCCTTTCCCCCACGGGTTGTTCGCCCGCGTTATCAAACGCGTGAACCCCTCCCTGTCGGTCCACTCCGTCCGGCGGGGGGCGCTGGTGGACCTCTTCCGCCGGGGGGTCTCTCTGGAGAAGCTGCTGTGCATCTCTCGCCACTCCAGTGTGGCGAGTCTGTTGCACTATCTTCCTCTGGAGGATCTCCCGGCGGCGCGGGAGTCCCTAGCCCTCTCGGCCATGCTGGCGGAGGGTCTCGAGTGAAGGGTTGGGGAGTGCGGTACGACCCCCCGGATGATTTCGGGCCCGATTTTTTTCCGGCGTACGAGGGAAACGTGGTCCAAAGTGAGTCCACGTCCTCTACACCGGGGGCGCCTCGCAGGTCCCTGCCGCGGGTGAAGGTTTGCCGCCTGCCGCTGGCCCCCATCTCCTCGTCTCGGGTGATACTGGAGAACTTTCTTGTACTCCCTGCGTGTCCCCCCATCCTTCCGTTTCTTTTTAAAATGTTAACATGCCCGACTACGTTTCGGAGCAACTTCAGGGAGGGCGTGGATATGGAGGACGAGTCCCTGAGAAGGGCAGTCTCGAGGCACATGCTTAAACACAAAAAACCTCTTTTAAAGTGTGGTGTGATATCCTCCCCTCCTTTCCCAGTAAAAGTTGTGCTGGGCGCATTCACAGTGCCCAAGTCATCGGGGGTGGACTCCAGGTTAGTGGTGAATGGGGTAAAATTGAACAACCTCATGTTGAGACCCCCCCCGATGGGTTTATCTCTTTTGCAAGTGTTCGTGGCGAGGATTCTGGGGGCAAAGTGGTGCATCCAGGAGGATGCTTTAAGCTGTTTCTACCAATACGGGGTCTCCCCCCAGGTTGCCTCTTTTTTTGGTTTAAGATTCGCCTCAAAAAGAAATGATTTCCACACGTTCGTCCTCAGAGTCCTCCCAATGGGGTGGAGTTGGGCCCCGTGCATCGCCCAGCAGGCGGGTCGGGCGCTGCTCCCGGATTCTGAGGGGGAAGTCTGGGTGGATAATTTTTTGGTATTGGGTTCGTCGGAGGAGGAAGCCCGTGCAAAGCATGCCAGTTTCTCGGAGCGCTGCAGGTGGGTGAACCTCAAGCTCAAGCCGGGCGAAGGCTACGGGGAGGCCCGCCAGTCGTTTACGGCTGTGGGTCTGGAATTCCAACTCCAGCTCTCCCGCTACCGCCTAGACCCGGCGTGGGTTAAAAAATACACCACAGCCCAGCAATGGGTAGATGTGGATTTGAAGCGCGTGTGTGCGAGAGATGTGGCAGTGCTGTGCGGCGGGATTATCTGGTTTCTTTTTGCTTCACAGCGCCCTTTGTGCTGGTCATCGTGTGTGCTGAACTTGTCCAGGAGGGTGTCGACGACAGTGGGGGCGGAAAAGAGCAGATGGGACTCTCGGGTCGAGCTGTCGTCGTCTGAAGTGGATACTCTGATCTCTGCGCGACAGGAAATCCTGCGGAACGAGTGGGTATACAAAAAACCGGCCCGCTCCCCGATTCTGTTGTGGACGGATGCGTCATCGCACTCTTGGGCAGTTCTATCTCCAGACACCGTGTTGCAGGACTCGTTTGGGGGGTGCACCTCGTCCATGCATATTTATATCAAAGAACTTTTAGCAGTCGTGGCAGGGGTGGTTTGGTGCACATCGTCCTACCCGCGTCATGACATAAAGTTCATGGTAGACAACGCGGCTGTGGTGGCGAGAATCAAAGCCACCCACTCGAAGAATACACTCGCAAACAGTGGGGGCCTTCGCTACCAAGTGTGACTGAGTGAGAAAAAGTGAGCCACGGCGCACTTCCCCTCACTGGCTGACGAGCAGTGACGAGTAGTGACTGGTAGCGAGGGCCCCCAGTATGCTGAGTTACATTTTTCGTTTGTGTGAGGCTGCAGAGTGCTCCGTGTCGGTGGAGTGGGTCAACACGGATGGCCAGCGAGCGGACAAATATACACGTGGTTGCGTGGCCCCCATCGACACAGGGCGTTCGTTGTCCCCCCCTATTATCATCCTCCCGGACTTGCTGCAAGACGTCATGAGGGATGCAAATGTGTGTTCGACGCAGATACGCAAGCCGGTAGAAGGAAGGGAATCCGGATCGTAGAGTCAGTTTGCCTGTGGTGGAGAGTGACCAATCAGGATCACCTCCCACAGCAGAGGGGAACACCGAGTCCCACGCATTCGTGAACTCCGAACGGTTTTTTCCGACCCCAACGCACCGTTTTTATCATGATGATGATACCTGGTCATGTGTCTAGAGGAAGTCCACCTCGACCTACCAGGGATTGGGTGTGTTTTCTCTTCCACGTTATGGTGAAAGGGGGGGGGGGGGGGGAGTCTAGTCCCTAAGAGGGAACCCAGAGGTGTTCTGCGTTCGAAGAACACAAACTGTCGTTGCTACCTTCTCTCTTGAGATTCACTCGGTTGCATTAGTTTTTGTAAGTTCGGCGTAGCCAACTCAGGAAACTTTTCACCGTGCGGATCCTTGCGAACACTTCACACGCCCGGCAGGCTGGTGGGGTGTTCTGCGTTCGAAGAAATTCGGCTGTCGTTGCTCCGACACACCCCACTCACCCATTCCCAACACTCCCCCGTTACACACCCCGGGGTGCAACATGGGCGGCACCAAGCGCAACAACAGGGGTGTTCTGCGTTCGAAGAACACAAACTGTCGTTGCTACCTTCTCTCTTGAGATTCACTCGGTTGCATTAGTTTTTAAAAAACCTGTTGTGCAAAGGTGGCCCATTCGCCCTCTGTGTCAAAGATGTTCCAGTGGTGTGGTGCCGATTGTTTATGCTTGGCAGCCTTGGGGGGCACTGTTTGACCGGGCACCTCACCTTGTCATGCGCTTGAGGGTGAAATCTTTACCTTCATTCACAAGAATAAAAGTGTAGGATTTTCCAGAGGGACTCTGGAAAAACAAAAGAACTGATGTTGCTCGGATAACAGGGCAAGGACGTACTGCGACACACAAAGCCAACCTCAAGGCACAACAGCCACTTAAGAACGCTGTCAGGTTGCCCAACCTAAACGAGAAGAAGGACCGGCTGGTCGCACGCTATCGATGGTAAATCGTATGCAGGCTTGGCGTGTAAAGTTGACACAAGAAAAACAGTGTAAGCTGCTGAAAGGAGGAAGAATGAGACCGCCCAGATGCGGCAGTTGGCTCAGGGGAGGCAGGTGCAACTTTTGCCTGTTGCTTGCCCCTCTGAGGCCAACAGAGTCAAACGAAGGAAAAGAGCAAGGGGCGACAATAGGCAAGGTCGCCGTGTGGCCAGTGGCCCTCTCGCAGGAGGCTGCGAAGAAGGGGCACGGCCAGAAATCGTTCTTATCGTTCAGAAGTATTTTGTTCCGCATTGTATTTGCAACTGCTGACACATCCACAACTCACGCGTCGAAATCGGGCGTCGTGAGTGAGGAGCGCTAAATTGTACATGATAGTATTTTACAACAAACTAACACACATCATCGTATGAATGTCGAACGAGACAACACGAAATGGCAACGCACGCCCACAGAGAATGCGCAACAAAGCAACGACCACAGGGCAATCCGAGCTGACCTGAAGCAGTACAAAAGAGCTGAGCGCAGAGGAGTGGCAACCAGCCGCAAAAACACTGCCTCTGGGGTCATCTTGAATTGGCATGTTCTCTGTCAGTTGATTTGGGGCTGCACGTGCGTTTCCAACATACAAGGTGCAGGAGGGGAGAAACTGTGCCCAGAAACTGTGGGTCTATGTCTTCATGAAGCAAAAAAGCCGGGTGGCAAATCCAACACAGCATACCAGACTGGCGACCCCCGTCTGCTATTGTTGCGAAGCTGGGTGCCATCGCCGGCGCAAGAACAAGGCAAACAAAAAACAGAAAAAAAATACTATCCTTTCCGTTTGCTTCACTCACTTGCTACAGGAAAACATGAAGGGAAAAAGAACCTTGTTGTTTTGTTGACCGCTTCCACCTTTAAAAAATCTGTGACAGCCCATAGTTGTGTGTGAGTCCTTCGGACGTGTCTACCTGTCTGAAGTACAGAAAGGTGGCGGAGCACAGGAAGGGAGAGAGAGAAGGGCGCTGATCGTATGGCAAACGGTAGGAAGCATTTCCCTCAACACCTATCCCCTGCAGGGATTGTGTTGGTTGCACAATAAAAACAATAAAAACACAACATCGGAGGGTCCAGAAGTGGATAAATACTGTTTTCGCTCAGCAGGTGCAGAAAAAGCGTGTCATTATCTCGCATCCCCTCCGTCCCCCCGGCTAGCGTTTTCTCTTGCCGAATCTTAAGGTTACCGGCGACCATAGCACCCCACCCCCCCCCCACCTACAAATGAAATTGCAGACGTAAATACAAGTGCAAATTGAGCTCTGCACACGAAACAATGTATACAGGCCAGGAAGAAGAAGCCGTGCCAAGGTGTAAGTCACATATAGGGGGGTGGCCATGGGTTATGTGTGGGCAGCAGAGAATACATCGAACACAGGGTGTGCTCATTGTGTTCTGTGCTAGGTGGGGTGGGGGGGTAGGGGGGAGCCATCGATCTTGCCATAACAGAAACGCACACTATTTTTTCCTCCTGGAATGTCGGGCCGAATCGGAGACGACAGGGCTATATCAAACTAGTCGGCCTTTGTTTGTTTCCCCCGACTTCATCCCGCTGCCTGCGCGCACCCCGTTGGGACTCTATCGCATTGGAAAGGAGGGGCGGGGAAAAGGGTTTGCTTCAACAGGTCAGTCATACATGTGGCCATGCTTCCTCCCACCCCCCATCCCCCCCGCGTCGGTGCCAAAAAAGGGCTCTCCTGAGAATTCCGTCAGGGACTTTAAGATACACCAACAGGGCGGGGGGGGAGGGGTGTGGGACAACGCTTGCGGGTTGCTGTGCCCCCCCCCCCTCCCACCTCCTCGGCAACACACTCCCACCTCAATCTTCTCGAGCTGGGCGCAGACAACCACGAACCGCAAACATTTTTCATTTTTTTCTTTTGGCATCGAGTGGCAGGCAGCCGCAAAGCAGTTAAAAGCGTCAATTCTTAGCAGATGCTTTCTTTGGCACCGCCTTGGGGGGGGGGGGGGGCCCAAGAAGAAAACAATTAGGGGGGGTCAAATGGGGGTGACAAACACGATTTTTCAAAAAACCGGCGCAGAGGCCCCAAAGCCCCCGTAAACCCTCCAAACCCCCCCAGATCGGTCCGGAAACCCATCGAACCCCACTTTTCCACCATTCCGGGCACCTCAGGTGCCCGAATTGGGGTACCTAAATTTTGTGCCACCGTTTGGTACCGTACAGTGCCACTGTGTGGGAGGTTGGAAAAGAAAATGCCCCAACACACCACATCTGAGGGTTGCAATGCATGTTGCTTGCCAACCACGTCATCCGGTGGGTGTCAGGCGCTATGTAGGTGGCATTAGCCAGGTCTTCGATGTGTTCTGGCTTGTATATATACCTCCCTGCCTGCGGCACAGGCACTGCCTTTGTCCCCCACACCAGCCACAGAGAGCGTATTGTACTCGGTCCACGGTTGCTGATTCATTGTGATGCGTTGTATCCTCGAGTGAACGTCACACACTAGTGGCACCACCACCCGCCATCCGAGAGCTGTATTGACTTTGCGCGCTTCCGTTGTATTCACCTCGCCACGCATATTGCACCGTTCAGTACCAGTGCTCTTGGGCCAGGCAAAGTAGACCGCAGCAACTACCAATTCTGGCACAATGGGTACCACGACAGCGCACTTCATGTGTTCCCGGAATGTACAGCTCGTGTTGCAACAGTCGTTGTCAACACATCCCGGTTGTGGAGCACTGCTGCACAGGAATCACACGACCATCTGGACTGTTCCGTACCTACAGGCAGCCTCCCGGTGCATGGTGGCAGGGAGGTATATATACAAGCCAGAACACATCGAAGACCTGGCTAATGCCACCTACATAGCGCCTGACACCCACCGGATGACGTGGTTGGCAAGCAACATGCATTGCAACCCTCAGATGTGGTGTGTTGGGGCATTTTCTTTTCCAACCTCCCACACAGTGGCACTGTCCGGTACCAAACGGTGGCACAAAATTTAGGTACCCCAATTCGGGCACCTGAGGTGCCCGGAATGGTGGAAAAGTGGGGTTCGATGGGTTTCCGGACCGATCTGGGGGGGTTTGGAGGGTTTACGGGGGCTTTGGGGCCTCTGCGCCGGTTTTTTGAAAAATCGTGTTTGTCCACGTAAAAGGGTGGCATTTGACCCCCCCTAGGGCAGTGAACCCAATAAACGACGTTTATTTCAGAAACCGTTTTTCAATAAACGTTAAACGTTTATAAACGCTAAACGTTTAGCGTTTATTTAGCGAAGCAGCTTGTGCCCGCACCCCACCCACATAATCTGACCTCACACACTCCCACACGATTCTGGTGGCAGAAAGTGCCCAATATGCTCCGGAAACTCAATTCCGCCCACTCCCAGGGGGTGGTATGCCCCCGACATGCCGTTTTTAGCAACCAAAATGTTTGGGACAGAACTTGTACCTGGGCTGCACACCACAGGACACATCAAGCAGAGCAAGCACACCTCAACCTGCCAGATGCACAGAAGAACTGTTGTCGTTGATTGTTCTGAAACATAACAGCTTCTCGGTGCCCTCCAGAGGCCAAAAGGCAAGCCAATATGAGGTAATCGCGCCAGGAACAGTTGTGGGAGAAGTATGGTACAGTTCGCGTCCCATTTGACGCTGTTCTTGGGAGCTTACGGCAGCTGGGTCTGTGGCACGGCGCATCCGTTGCCAGGGAGCGCGTCCTCGGGTGTGGTGCCTCACCTGTGATCATGTGGCACAGGGACGCCATACGAGAGTCTCTCAGATGCCTCCTCTGATGGGAGGCAACTGACTGGAACAGGCACCTGGTACAGCAGGCACGGGTACAAGAAGTGGCCAGAAATAGCGCCGATGGTTTCGACCTTGCGCTTCGACATCTTGCTGTCCTCACCGCAGCGGTGCCCCCCCGCCCTGGAATTTGGGGTGTGGTGCGCTGGCCATGATGCATTATGATGTAAAGTGACTCAGTGGCAGAGCCTGCAGGGAAACGTTTATTAAGCGTTTATCTGAACGTTTATTTCCGCTCAGAATTCTGAAAAACGCTAAACGTTTATAAACGCTAAACGTTTTCAACGTTTATTTAATCACTGCCCTAAGGGGGGGGGGGGGAGTAATCTTGCTATGTCCCCTCTCTCAACCAGCCACCCCCCCCAGGAATAACAAAAACAGACCGATGGCTCGACATCAAAGAAGGTGAAGGCGGGAGGGGCGGGGCAGATAAGCCCTTGGGGCAGGGAGGGTGGGGGGACGGCAGAGCCAACAACTGGGTCAGCGAAGCCGCACTACAGACCGCCTTTATCTTTTTTGTTGAAGCAAACAGTACGATTGGGACCCCCCCCCCCCCCAGATGGGATTGGACGTACAAAGGTCCTCCTCCCTACACAGAAATCATTTTCGAGCGCCGAGGAAGGGAGTGATGGGTGAGGGACGATAGGAGCCATGCAGAGCCACGTCAGTTGGAACAACACATAGCAGGATCGAAGGGCAAGATGGCCCTGGCATGACGTTGGCTGGATTCACTGGGAGGGGGGAGTGGGGATGTGTGTGTGTGGGGGGGGGGGGGGGGGGGTAGGGGTGGGTATACACGGTGGGATCTTGTAAATTTTACATGTATAACTACAAGTACCGTATACGTAAATATTTTGGAACGTAAATATTATGGAACGTAAATATTATGGAACGCTGGTGGGTTGGCGTTCCAGATTTTTTTCGTTCCATAATATTTACAGGGCTTTCTGCGACTCGGGGACTTGGACCAGGTGATCGGACGGCGTACAGAGTCCCTGACGGGACCTACTCGTGCACTTTTCGCGCGATTCCTGACGCAAGCCGTCCTCACCACCGAGTCCCCAACTGGCCCTGTAAATATTTGAACGATTTTGAACGATTTTTGGCCGTGCTCGTAGCATTCCCCGTTGAGGGGGTCGCTATTTCGTGTTCTCCTGGCCGCACGGAGGCATTGCCTTACGTCGCCTCTTCCTCTTTTCCTTTGGTGGTGTGTTGGTCTGGCACAGAGGGCGGGACCGTGCCGATATTTTGGAACGTAAATATTATGGAACGGACCGGCCAAAAATGGGCCCGTTCCATAATATTTACGTTCCATAATATTTACGTATACGGTATATACCGTATACGTAAATATTTTGGAACGTAAATATTATGGAACGTAAATATTATGGAACGTAAATATTTTGGAACGCTGGTGGGTTGGCGTTCCAGATTTTTTTCGTTCCATAATATTTACAGGGCTTTCTGCGACTCGGGGACTTGGACCAGGTGATCGGACGGCATACAGAGTCCCTGACGGGACCTACTCGTGCACTTTTCGCGCGATTCCTGACGCAAGCCGTCCTCACCACCGAGTCCCCAACTGGCCCTGTAAATATTATGGAACGTAAATATTATGGAAGGAGGATCCTTGAAATCGGTAGTGGACAGTAGCGGACAGGGCGGACATTTCCTTGTGGAAAAAGTGCCCGAAAAAAAAATTCGAAAAGGTCCCCCTTACAGAATTAGCCTTTTTTCAAAAAATCGGAAAATTTCGGACCGCAATTTGTACCCAAGAAAGTGCCGAATTTTCGGACTTGGTCCGATTTGAACGATTTCCGTGCCTCTTGCAACCCCCATGAGGGGGGGGCTGCTGTTTCGGGTTCTTCCGGTGGTACATGCTGGGGTGTCAGGACAGGTAATCCTGCTCGCTGTACCCGGTGATCCCTGACGCAGCCAGGAAGTGGAGAGCCTTGGAACCCTGGTTGAGGCCTGTAACACCCGGCCTTCCTGCCACTTGTGGCATTGTGGAGTGGAGGTGGATATGGAGAAGGTTCTCTCTCCGTCCGGTCGAGCACAACCGTCCTCTCCAGCCAGGGGTCATCTACTTTCCAAACAAGGGCCAGGAACATGCTCAAACAAACTAATTGATCAGAAAATCTGGCTTGCCGTGGAATCATTGAGCAAAATTTGGGGAGTGATGGGTGCCCCATTGCTGCATATGACATGTCCATTTTTGACGATTTTTGGGCAGAATTTGGTGCGTGGGACCTTTCGATTTTCATGAATTTTTCGGAATTTCGTGGGGACCGGTACCCCATTTGAGGGCCAAAAATCTCATTTCCGAGGCCTGGGAATGGTCGCAGTGGCCTCAGATGTCCAAAAACGTTCAATTGACCTCTCCTCGAAAAAAAATTCGAAAGGTCCCCCCTACTGGCACCCCGGATTAGGACATGTCTCTGGGGGTGTCCGGGGGGCATTTTTGGCCCATTTTTGGCTGGGGAAAATGGGCCATTTTTCACGATTTTTTCGGTTTTTTGTCCGGACCGGCACCGCATTTGAGGGGCCAAAATCTGATTTCCGAGGCCCGGGAATGGTCGCAGTGGCTTCATTTGGCCAAAAACGTTCAATTTACCCTTCCCCCGGGGTCAAAATTGGACCCGGACATCCGGACACCCGGATTTCCGGGTCCGGGCATGTCCGCCCTGTCCGCCCTGAAATCGCCTAAGGGGCCGGGGGAAATCCAGGAAATTCGGGAAATCCAGGAATATGAAGAATCCTCCGAACGGACCGGCCAAAAATGGGCCCGTTCCATAATATTTACGTTCCATAATATTTACGTATACGGTACATGTATTATACATGTATAATACTTGCATGTCAACTATTATACATGTATAATACATGTATATGCCTGAAATATACATGTAAAATACATGTATATCAAGTAAAAATACATGTATAATACTTGCATGTCAACTATTATACATGCATTTTTACTTGATATACCTACCACCCCCCGTGTATATGTCACCCCCCAAAAGGGGTGTGTTTATGTCACCCCCCCAGGGCTGCTGGGGGGGTGACATAAACACACCTTTTGGGGGGTGGGGTGTCGTGGGCACTCTTACAGGCTGAGACGACGTGTTGGTCAACATTTTGGGGAGTAAATGGCCTCATCACGGTGGCCAGGACTGGGACCTCCCATGTGGGATATCCCAATGGGGTCTCCCACACGGGTGATGGTCACTATCCCACAGGGGAGGGCACGTGTTCCCCCCTGGGAGAACGTACGGTACCGACCTTGTCCATGGGAGACCCGATTGGGTCACGTAGGTTCTCCCAGGGGTCATCATGTCCTCCCATGCGACATCCCATGGGACGGATGGGATATCCCTAGGTGTTCGTATTGCATCTTGGGTTAGCATGCTGGCATCGCAGCAGTGTCCCCTCGAGTCCACTCAGTGAGAACCGATCCTGCTCTCCTACTCCTGCTCTACGTGACACCACACATCGCTCTCCTCCACATTGCGCTGGAAAGGAGGGGTGACACACACACACACACACAAGCCCTCAAGACTCTTGAAGCGGCCTGACTATTTAGTGTCTTCGTCGCAGCAAGGGGGCGATATATACCACCCTTTTTATTGATTTCACGTGTCAGTGTTTGACTTTTTCGCAACTTCATTTCTTCCTTTTCTCCCTCTCCAACCCCACCCGTGACACCACCAGGGTTTAGCTAGCCCTGGTCCGATTATCCCCGGTTCTTCGCTGAAGAGACGCGGCCGGGGGGAGGGGTACGAAGAGTACGCGTCGAAACCGGTGTCACGTCGTGTTGGGGAATCCTTCGGGAGTGCGATACTGAAGGGGAGGTGCTACTGCCCGTGCAGGGCGACACCGCCTTAAAACTTTATAACCACACACAAACCCTCTATTCCCCCAGGCCTGATGAGCAATCCCCCCTGCCTCATGTTGTGACTTCCTTTCTACCTTGCACAAAACATCCCATTTGCCCCTTTACTTCCTTCGAAAGTGTTGTGACTACCCCCCCTTCCCCACCCCTCGGGAGTGCCACTCCTCTGGTGGTTAAAAGTGACCCGCCGTTGTGCCTTCGGCATCTGTTGCGTGTGCCGTCGTATGCTTCCTATGCACTAGTTATAGCTATCCGGGGGCGGCCTGCTGTCGCACCAGTGGGCTGCCCCACCTCTGCACCCTCGGTTTTTAAGATGTTCACCACAGCGGAGAATGATCCCCTTCTCTGTGGCGATCGAGCCAAGCTGGACGAGGTTCGCCTTCGGGCGAAGGTCATGTGGGCGGACAAAAGGTGCCTGCTCCTGAGACTCATCAGCAACCTGTTTCTTCCTTCAAGCCCTCAAGACTCTTGAAGCGGCCTGACTATTTAGTGTCTTCGTCGCAGCAAGGGGGCGCTATATACCACCCTTTTTATTGATTTCACGTGTCAGTGTTTGACTTTTTCGCAACTTCATTTCTTCCTTTTCTCCCTCTCCAACCCCACCCGTGACACCACCAGGGTTTAGCTAGCCCTGGTCCGATTATCCCCGGTTCTTCGCTGAAGAGACGCGGCCGGGGGGAGGGGTACGAAGAGTACGCGTCGAAACCGGTGTCACGTCGTGTTGGGGAATCCTTCGGGAGTGCGATACTGAAGGGGAGGTGCTACTGCCCGTGCAGGGCGACACCGCCTTAAAACTTTATAACCACACACACACACACACTGGAAGCCGGGGATTGCCTGCTGATACTGAGACGCAATCTCCGCGACGACGCGTTGAAGAGAGCGCGGAATAGCCGCCGAACGAAAGATGGTGGGAGAGGGGATGCAGCGGGTGCGCTTTGGAACCGCACGTATCATCTGCTTCCGGAGGAAACGGGAACGAGAAGGACAGACAGTACGTGTCTTGCGCTCCAGAAAGACCCAACGCAGGCTCTTCAACACGGACAATGCGGGGTCTCTTCAACTTCAGTGCCACCTGCTCGCCAACGCTGTGTTGCAGGTTGCTTCACGTGTCGAATGGGTGACCCAGCACTTCACCTGCAGCGCAAGCATTTCAACATATTGCCCAACGACGACCCATCCAAAGTGAGAGTACGCGGTGCTCCTCCTCGGTTATTCTCGGTGATGCGCTGTCCGTGCCATTCATGTAGGTTGTCCGGACGGACACGCTTCTTGTGCCTGACATGTGAGCTTGAAGTGTTTGTCTCGCAATAACGGGACACCATGTCCTGTCTCCTCCTCCCCTTCCACCGGGGATGACATCCAGTTCCCTGTCCTCCCGACAGGCCAACCTGGAGTGCCAAGAGACGCCCCCCGAGCGTCTCTTGGCACTCCAGATTGGCCTGTGAGAGGGCTGAGGTGTGCGCGCGTGTGCGTATAGGGCCTCAAAGGCAACCACCCTAAAAAGGTGTGTTTATGTCACCCCCCTCCCGATTTTTGCACCTGGGGGGGGTGACATATACACGGGGGGTGGTAGGTACATGTATTTTACATGTATATTTCATGCATTTACATGTATTTTACATGTATAATACTTGTCATGCAAGTATTATACATGTAAAATACTTGCATGACAAGTAAAATACATGTATAATACTTGCATGACAAGTAAAATACTTGCATGCAAGTAAAATACATGTATTTTACTTGCATGCAAGTATTTTACTTGTCATGCAAGTATTTTACATGTATAATACTTGCATGACAAGTATTATACATGTAAAATACATGTAAATGCATGAAATATACATGTAAAATACATGTACCGTATACGTAAATATTTTGGAACGTAAATATTATGGAACGTAAATATTTTGGAACGCTGGTGGGTTGGCGTTCCAGATTTTTTTCGTTCCATAATATTTACAGGGCTTTCTGCGACTCGGGGACTTGGACCAGGTGATCGGACGGCATACAGAGTCCCTGACGGGACCTACTCGTGCACTTTTCGCGCGATTCCTGACGCAAGCCGTCCTCACCACCGAGTCCCCAACTGGCCCTGTAAATATTATGGAACGTAAATATTATGGAACGGACCGGCCAAAAATGGGCCCGTTCCATAATATTTACGTTCCATAATATTTACGTATACGGTATATCAAGTAAAAATACATGTATAATACCGTAAACGGAAAAAGGGTGGACCGTAAAAATGTTCCAAGTTCCCAAAAAAAGGCCAAACGTTCCATCTTTTTTACGGTCCACCATTTATTGGGACTGAATATGGAAAAGACAATGCGATTTTCGCCCGCGGGCTGGTGGGTTGCGGGGCGCGGACTGCGGCCTCCACGCCGCAGACTCCCGCACGTAGGCCTCCCGACCTCCCAGCTTTGGACCCTCCCTCCACCACCGCAACCAACACCAGCAAGAGAAGCAAGTCCTCCCTGCGTGTGGAAAGGGCACGATCACCACCACTCACCTCGAGACTCACCCACCACCACACCTCGAGAAGTGTAGTACCATGCAAGGAGCGTTCCGGTAGAAGTAAAAGTAGAACCTGCTGCACGAGCCCACAAAAGCAGCCACAGTACGGCAGGGCGCGCAGACAGAAGCTGAGACCACCGGGCTCCCTCCAGATGTAAATTCGTGAATCAGTGCCCGGAAAATTCAGGGAAATCGTACTCCTTTAGTGTAGTACACCCTGCAGTAACTGTGGGAGAACAGTTCCCGGACGATGGTGAGCGCACACTCTGTGTTGAGGCCCTGCGGTGTTAATCCTGCAGCTTCAGTCGTGCGATTTCCTTGGTTCCTTCGCGACTTCGTCGAAGGAATTCGTAAAAAAAAACCGCCAAGTCCACTATCCCAACCGTAAAATAGGTGGACCGTAAAAATGTTCCAAGTTCCGGAAAAATCCCATTTGTTCCATCTTTTTTACGGTCCACCTATAGTACGGTTCACCTTTATTACGGTTTTGAGTGCGCGTTGCAGACCCGCGTCTTGTCGTGTATGGCCAGGTGATCAGGTACAAGCACTGGAGAGGCGCTACGGGTCGGTCCAGGCCCGGGGGTTTCCCACGCTGCGGCACGCCCTGCTCTGTTAATCCCGGTGTAGTCTGGGTATACGTCACTACCCCAGGTCAGACAAATGAGTTTGTGAACGTTTTGTGAAAGTTTGTGAATGTTTGCGAAAGTTTGCGGCGTTGGTCCTGGGCAAGACGTTAAACTACCTGGGAGGGCTTCCCCAGACCATGACGGGTGCTTGCACCAGGAGTTTGAAACAGCCACTCATGCCTTGCGATGCTCAAGTGCCTGCTGGACCCCTATGTCCTTCAGGCCCCAAAGCAGGCAACGATATGGGAGCAACCTAACAGGGGAGGTGAAGAGGGCACGGGTCTTAGCCTGATGACACACTGCAACCTCAAGGTGACTGGCGACACCTCTCCCACAGTCTGCGGCGACTCTGCCGTGGCGACAAGGCTTCCTGTCATGGGAGATCGCTGCGTGGATCAACGTGGCACTACCCGTGTGCTCGGCAGGTTGTTTCGGCACCTGTTTTCTCCGTGTCATGCTTTTCGTGAGCGTGTCAGAGATGTTGGCACACGCTGGGGAGGGTTCACATGATGACATAACATATATCAGAAGCACACACCCACGTGGCGCTGTCCTTGGCAGGACTTTGAAAGTGCCGCCTTGATATCCTTGTTGGATAGAACCCTCATATCACACCCTCAATCAGCTGACGATCTGTTGTGATCTGTTGTGATCGCGATCCAAAATTTTAAATTTTTGAAATTTTGGATCGCGATCACAACAGATCACAACAGATCACACCTCATCACAACTCATCACAACTCATCACAAAAGGGTCACAAGTCGTCACAACTGGTCGCAACAAATCACAACTGGCCACAACAAATCGCAACAAATCGCAACAAATCACAACAAATCACAACATTTGGCGTTGTGATTTGTTGTGATCGGGTGTGATTCGTTGTGATTTGTTGTTTTTTCCCCCAGCCTGATTACCCCATATGCACAAATTTGCTGAATTCGAAGCAAATGACGAGGAGGCTTTTGCAAACCACCCGAATCGATGGAAGTCATTCCTGTGACACCTGGCTCTGTTGAGGGGCGTGATGGACGAATTGCCCATCAGGCGAGGCACAGGCGCGCCCTGAAGCGCAATCGTATTGACGAGCTTCGGGTGCTCTGTGAAAGAAATATACTGGCTGTGAATACCGACAGCCATCTGATTTTTCAGCAGGGCTCCACGCAGGATAACAAGACCATACAGGCCCATACCTGTCGGGATATGCACATCGAGATCAATCCATACAGGCAATCTGTGCCTATCCAGGCCTGTACAGGCCAAGGCACGCCTATACGTGCATGTAATTCGCGCAAAAATCAGTGGGACAGGGGCACAATCGTCGAAACTCGTGTCCGGGCAATTTCCGACACCCCCTTCACCACGCCTACCCCGTATTGCATACATAGGGCGTTATTGCGTTATCGTTATTGTTATAACGCGTTATTCGCGTTATTTTTTTGACGTAGAAACGGGCAGCATCTAATTCTGTGTCAGACCAGAAAATCCGACCCCTACCCCTCGGGGATGAATTTCTAGCACGTAATCACGTACTTGGGGGCTAACCTGTGGGTCGCAAAATTATTTTTGAATTTTGAATCCCAATAACGCGTTATCGAAACGTTATTTTGAGATTTCTGCGCGTTATCGGATGAGTTCGGGCAACAAAGTCGCGTTACCGGGTGAAGAAAAACCCAGAAAATCCCCTGGGATTTTTCCCCCCATAATAACGCACGGAGATAGCGAGTTTTGTGCATTTTTTGAGAAAAATCGTCTTTTTTGCCCTTCCCAAGGGAATTTAGGTGGAATCACCATATTTTTTCGTGTATTCGTGCGGTATCAGCCCTTTTTCGGGCAACAAAGTGGTGGTAACTGGTGAAGAACACCCCAAATTATCCCTGGGGATTATTTGGGGGCATAATAACGCACCTACATGGCGATTTTCGTCCAAACAAGTCGTTTTTTGGCCCTTCCAAGGCTGTGGAAACCCGTTATTTTTGGTGTGTTCGTAATATTACCATCTCTTTGGGCAACGAATGAGGAGTGTCTGCTGAAGAGCACCCCACAGTACTCTCCTGGGAGGTGTGCCTCCAAATAACGCACCGACATGGCGAGTTACACACACACACTGACAAACCCACTTGCCTGGTGAAGGTGTGTGGAGCACGGTTGGCTGAGCTGATGGATAGTTTCCGCGCGAAGGTCGTGTGCGTAAAAAATACCCGTCGGGGGCCCTCGCTACCAAGTGTGACTGAGTGAGAAAAAGTGAGAAATCAGCCATGTTTGGCTGACAAATGACGACTCGTGACTCACAGTGACTCGTAGCGAGGGCCCCCGTCGATGCCGTATTTCAACATTTTCACACACAACAAGAACCTTGTTATGCTGAACAAGATAGTTGACAGCGCTTTCGGTGGCAAAACACAATCTACCTTGCCTTGTTGCTCAAACTGTGCGCACAGGGCCCGGATCCGAATTTTTGGCCAAATCTGGCTCTCTGGGTGTGCATGTGTCCCAAAAATGTGTTTCCGGACACAGTAGTGACGGTGTGCTAAAATTTCGAGCACAGCACAGAACAAAAACGGGGCACTGGGATACCCTCCCGAAAAAAAATCGAAAAGGGATCCCCTGCAGGGTTTTCGCTAGCACCGGGGGGGTCAGGCGGTAAAAATATCGGTGCGGTGCTCTTCGAACCGAAAATCAGAGGGGGAAAAAAAAACTTTCCGCGGTGGTGATTTGCACCGAAAAATCCCCACCCCATCGGGAGCGCACCACGAACACACGTTCCGCTCTTTGCTGTAGTATAGGTGTACTGATGGTTCACCGCAGCGCGGTGTACCATCGGTGTACCTACACGAGTGTACGGGCACTGGGTGCCACTGACCCCCGATTCGAATGGTTTCGGGGTCGTTTTGTCCAACGACGCCCCTTTCTCGACATGTTGCCGTCGCATCCACGCAAGGTGGTGGCGATCTCGTAGACAGGCACACGGCACAGGGGGGTCTGGGTGGCGGAGCCCCCCAGCCGCCGGAGGCCACGGTAGTGAACATCTGTTCATTGCAGTCTCGGGCAGTCGGGATTCCCTCGGGTTTGTGATGCTCGTAAGTAGGCTTCGCTGTTTCGCAGCCCGACCAGCAGGAGATCACCGGTCCCTGGGTGACACCAAAAAAAATCGGGGGGAAAAAAAAAAAAACAAAAACGGTGCTAAGCACCGCTCCCAAGGGCGGTGCTTTGCACATTCCGAAAAACCGAAAAAACCCCAGAAAAAAAACAATTGGTGCAAAGCACCGGTTTTCGGTGCTAGCGAAACCCCTGATCCCCTGCCGAACTCACCCAGAAATACCAATAATAACGCGTTATAACGCGTTAATAACGCGTTATTTCCGTTATAACGCGTTATAACGCGTTATACCACGTTATAACGCGTTATAACGGAAATAACGCGATATAACGCGTTATAACGTGGTATAACGCGCCCAAATAACGCGTTATTTGACGAATAACGTTATCGGTATCGTTATTTTTGTTAATAACGTTACCGATACCGTTATGAATGATATAACTTCGGATAACGTTATCGCTAACGTTATTAACGTTCCTAACGTTATAGATAACGTTAGTAACGTTACTAACGTTTTCAATAACGTCATAACAACCGATAACGCGATAAAAAATGCGTTATTATTTTTCGATAACAAAAATAACGCGTTACGAGGCGTTATTTTCGTTAATGTTATTCCGCCCAAAATAACGCGTTATAACAATAACGCTAACGCAATAACGCCCCATGTATGGTATTGTGCCAGCAAAAGGGCGTGTCCAGCAAACAGAGGTGGGCCTACGGAACCACCAGGAACCACCGGTGGGCAAATTTTCCGGAACCCCAAAAAACACCCCATAAGGCCCCACAAATGGTGTTGGTGGCCTCAGGATATCATTCTGGCACCCTTTGGGGTCGGTGCGTGTGTCAGGTAGGGGCTGAGAGGTGTTTAGAGCGTGTCCTGAAAATACCCATTTTCTCACAGGGGTATACCCACCCCTAGGCATAGGGTGCGGGCGATTCGCCTATCGCCCTATATTCGCCCAACCGGGTTCGAGCCCCGATTATCGCGTATCGAATCGCCTTATCGCCCATTATCGCCCAATTATCGCCAAATTATCGCCCAGTATCGCCCGTTTTCTTTCACACTTTCTGAAGGGGTCTTCAGCTAGTGGTGAGTGGGTTGCCGCTCTACTGGCCCTGGGTCCCACAGGGCCCTGTGACCTCGTCAACAACTGGGCCAAGACCTCGGATTCTGCATCAGAAATCAGCTTCTGACCACTGACGTCATGCGGGTGGGTCATTTGTCTCCCTAAATTTGGGAGAACCGGGTCTTCACTGAGGCAATGACCCACTCACCACCTCAGCAGTGATGTGACGTCCCTGGCCGGGCCGTTTTGCCCCCAAAAATACGACGGAAAAATTATCGCCCACTTATCGCCTTGACAGAATGGGCGATAATGAGGGCGATAATTTTTGCGATTTGGGCGATAACCGAATCGCCCGCACCCTATGCCTAGGGGGGGGGGGAGGGGGGAGCTACTACTCGTTGTGTCAAAAAATTCACCACTCCCGCCGTCCAGCGTTGACACCTAAATAAAAAAACACTTTGGGGGGGGGGGGGGGTCTTCGCTGGTCGTTATGCTTCGTTATTCTTCGTCAGTCTTCACCTAGTTTTCTTAGGAAATGCACCAAAAATGCACTGACGATCACCCCGCTAGCGAAGACCCCCCTTTTGCCTCCTGCAAAATCAGTAAGGGGAGAAGAACCCAGCGGGCATTCGTCGATCGCGAGAACATCCAAAATCATATAGCGTGGGGGAGGCCAGGGAGGGGGGGTGGGGAGGGGAGCGGAACACCCTCTTTTTCTTTTTTGGCTTTCAGTATCGACGGCCGCAAACCCTCAGGAATTGTTCACCTTCCTTCGCCTTCTGCAGTTGGCTGGAAGGGGACAGGAAGGGGTGGTGGTGGTGGCGGACAGAGGGGGGGGGGAGCGGGGGATGGGTAGGGGGGGAGGGGTAGGGACAGGCGGTTTCAAAAGGAGTATCACGAGAGGAAATCGTCAGCGAAAACCCTTCTGGAGACCGGTGGGGGGTGGGGGGTGGGGGGAAATGGTGTTGCGCGATGCCATGGTGACGGGTGGCCCCGGTGGGGCCATGGTGGGGAATATCCCTCTAAAGTGCAGGAAAGGTGAAACGTGTCACCGTCGATTATTCCCTGCACTCTCTGCGATTCCGCTGCCGTTGTTTTCTTTTTTTTGCGCTGCATCAACGCTTCCGCAACCCGAAGCAGCAAGCACGGTCAAAAGTGCCACAGAGTTGAGTGCACGCCCCTCCCCCACTACCCCCCCCCCCCCTTTCCTGGTCTCTTTGTGATCAGCACGCACAGAGAAAAAATAACCCCATGAAAAAAAAGCCATGAAAAGCAAGTCAAAATGACAAACAAATCAAATCAAAAAAATAAAAAGTGTCACTTCAACTCTGCCGCTCTTCCTCTACTACTTGGTACTTCGTTTGATGCGTTGACGCTTCCACACACACTTACAAACAAGCCCTCAAGACTCTTGAAGCGGCCTGACTATTTAGTGTCTTCGTCGCAGCAAGGGGGCGATATATACCACCCTTTTTATTGATTTCACGTGTCAGTGTTTGACTTTTTCGCAACTTCATTTCTTCCTTTTTCTCCCTCTCCAACCCCACCCGTGACACCACCAGGGTTTAGCTAGCCCTGGTCCGATTATCCCCGGTTCTTCGCTGAAGAGACGCGGCCGGGGGGAGGGGTACGAAGAGTACGCGTCGAAACCGGTGTCACGTCGTGTTGGGGAATCCTTCGGGAGTGCGATACTGAAGGGGAGGTGCTACTGCCCGTGCAGGGCGACACCGCCTTAAAACTTTGTAACCACACACAAACCCTCTATTCCCCCAGGCCTGATGAGCAATCCCCCCTGCCTCATGTTGTGACTTCCTTTCTACCTTGCACAAAACATCCCATTTGCCCCTTTTCTTCCTTCGAAAGTGTTGTGACTTCCCCCCTACCCCACCCCTCGGGAGTGCCACTCCTCTGGTGGTTAAAAGTGACCCGCCGTTGTGCCTTCGGCATCTGTTGCGTGTGCCGTCGTATTCTTCCTATGCACTAGTTATAGCTATCCGGGGGCGGTCTGCTGTCGCACCAGTGGACTGCCCCACCTCTGCACCCTCGGTTTTTAAGATGTTCACCACAGCGGAGAATGATCCCCTTCTCTGTGGCGATCGAGCCAAGCTGGACGAGGTTCGCCTTCGGGCGAAGGTCATGTGGGCGGACAAAAGGTGCCTGCTCCTGAGACTCATCAGCAACCTGTTTCTTCCTTCAAGCCCTCAAGACTCTTGGAGCGGCCTGACTATTTAGTGTCTTTGTCGCAGCAAGGGGGCGATATATATCGCTTTTTTATTGATTTCACGTGTCAGTGTTTGACTTTTTCGCAACTTCATTTCTTCCTTTTCTCCCTCTCCAACCCCACCCGTGACACCACCAGGGTTTAGCTAGCCCTGGTCCGATTATCCCCGGTTCTTCGCTGAAGAGACGCGGCCGGGGGGAGGGGTACGAAGAGTACGCGTCGAAACCGGTGTCACGTCGTGTTGGGGAATCCTTCGGGAGTGCGATACTGAAGGGGAGGTGCTACTGCCCGTGCAGGGCGACACCGCCTTAAAACTTTATAACCACACACTTACAAACCCACTTGCCTGATGAAGGGGGTGGTGTGTAGAGCACGTTTGGCAGAGCTGAATGACACGTTCCGCGCGAAGGTCGTGTGCGTAATAATAAAAAGCATGCCCAAAAGGCCTTTGGGCACGATCGTCTGTCATTATAATGAGTTGTGTCGGACGGGGTGGGTGGGGGACAAAAGGGGGTGGGGAGGAAGGGACGAAGTGGAGAAAAAAAGAACAGGGAAGCGAGGACACCACGCAGCAAACAAAGGGGGGAAGAGGAGGAGGAGGGAGGAGGAGGGGGGCAGTGGTTGGTGAAGGGCGTTCGCTCTGAAGCGCAGGAAAGTGAAAACCACTCTTTTTTTTAAAAACATCCCCCTCCCCCCCAACTAGAATTCGTTGGGTGGGGCGAAGGGGGGGCGGGGGTGATGAGGGTCGGTGAGGGTTAGAGGGTGGGCCACAAACAGCCTTCACGAAGGTTGCCTGCACGCTGCCCCTCCACCCCGCACTGCGCACCACCTCCTCCCCCGCATGGCACACTTTGGCACGACAGAGCAAAGAGCTCCTTCCTCCCCCTTCCCCCCACCCCCCGCCCCGAACAGAACAGTAGCAGGTGAGGGTCGAGGGAGAGGTGCGTGTGTGGGGGGGTGGGGGGTGGGTAGAAATCTCAGAAAAAGATAAGGCGTCGGAAGGCTATATGCGCCTAACCCAGGCAGTAACAGCAAGTGGGAAGAGGGGCAAAGAGATAGATAGAGAGAGAGAGAGAGAAACAGAGAGGGGGGTGGTATACCCAGTCCGAGACGTGCCGGTGGTTTTGTCTGACGCCTGTGTTGCCGCTGGAGGCTGCAGGGGAGGGGTGGGGGAGGGGGATGAGACAGCACGTAGGCCCAAAAATCGGTTGGGAGAGCCACAAGTCCCGGAGTAAAAACAAAAAAGGCAACAAAACAGCTCTGAACACATTACGCCCTTGCCCCTCTGCTGAAAAGGGAATCGGAGAATGTGCACCTGAAAAAATTGCGGGGCGTTCCGCGAATGGGGAGCAAGCCCCATGACATGCCGAGGGGGTTGATCTTTTGGTTTTGATGATTTTTTGATTTTTTTTGCTTTGTTTTGAAATTCCTGTTGTTGTTGGAGTGGGCACGCGCCGCCCACACCTCAACACAGAACTGTTTGAAAAGTTTTGTCACGTTGATGCAACGTAATCACCCCCCCCCCCCCCCCCGCCCCCCCCCCCCCCCTCTCTCCCTCTCCCCCCCCTGCAGGAGGTCTGCCGTGCAAGATAATATATGACACAAACAGCACACCCAAGACATTCCCCCCTTCCTCGACAACCCTGCCCAAAGACATCCACAACACGAAGTACACCTCCCCACTCATGGGGTCCCCAAGGGGGCCCTCGCTACCAAGTGTGACTGAGTGAGAAAAAGTGAGAAGTCAGCCATGTTTGGCTGAAAACTGACGACTCGTGACTCACAGTGACTCGTAGCGAGGGCCCCCCAAGGCACTTTTTCAATCTTTCAATCTTTCAGACTCCTTCCGATTTCCAGCGGCAGAACGGCCTCTCCCCTCTCCCCCATTCCCTTGCTCGTCTTCTCTATAGTTGAACCGAGGCCGGCTTCCGTCGGGCTTGTGTTCATTCAAAAACAATACTGGGTCTCTTTTTGGGGAGGGTCAGCGTGCTGTTCTGGCGGTTCTGGCGGCACACAAAACGGGGTCACCATACACAGACACACCCCGCAACGCATGCTCCAGCGGCGGTGCCCCTGAAACATTATCGAGGTCTGCAGAGTCGTATCTCCTTGAAAAACACCCGTAACAACCTACGAAATACGATGAGAAACACTTGGCCTCCATGCCGTGGATGTTGCATCGGGCGATTCCACCCATCCCCTCCGCTCTGCTCCCCTTCAGGCCTTCTGCCCCTCGGACACCATGTCGGCGGGCTTCGGAAGGACACCCCCGTCGAGGTTGAGCGTGTCGCCGGGCTGGCCGGAGGTGGGCTGGCAGTTGTTCATCCAGATGCGGCACTTAAACTCCCTGAAGGCGCAGTGGCAGAGCTGGCGGAAGTCGGGGCGCGCCACGGTGCTGGAGTAGTGGACAGTCAGCTTCAGCCTGTCGAACTGGAACTCGCAGCGGTGGATGGTGACGACAGACTTCCCCTTGCGGGCCTTCTCCTGCACAAACTCCAGGGCACGCTCGTCGTCGACAACACGCTCGTTCTGGAAAGTCCAGACCTCCTCAGGGGTGGCGGGGCGGACCAGGCGGTACAGCGTCTGCGACGACTTGTCACCGGGGTTCTCCATCACCTCGCCTGTCAGCATGCCCAGGTCAATCCCCTGATGGCGGTGCGGTGCGGTGCGAGGTTGGGCTTCCCCTCCCCCCCAGATGGGATCCCCCCATCGCACCCATTCACACCCTTGGCCCCCAACCCCCCCAACTGCATCGGCAGAGAGATCGACATAGGGGACATACCTTGGCAGCCTCCACGATCCAGTAGGGGTGGGATGCAGCGATCTTGCGCATCTCCTCGAGAGGGCGCTGCGTCGCGAAGAAGGCCCGGCGGCCGTACTGCAGCGGAGTGTGGTGGTGGTGGTGGTGGTGGGGGTGATGAATTTGCGTGTTGCCATGGCATGCGTGGTTGTTGAGAGGGGGGCTGCGAGCCGTTTCGATCAACCCATCTGCATCCTATGCACCCACAGGCATACCCTGAACTGCACGTTGGCCACGTTGGCCATGTCAATCCCGGCAGGCTGCTCGGTGATCTCCGTCGGGAGCGGCGGGGCGGGCGGCACACGGATCGGCTGTGTCTCGGCCTTCTCAGCCTTGACCTTGGTAGCGGCACCACCGGTGGCCGACTGCAGAACGGGGTGGGGTGGGTGGGGATCGGGTGTTGCCGAACTTCAAACAAAGCATAAAACAACAAGCAGTGGAAGCGATCAATGCAATCATCTGGAAGGTGGAAGACTCGAGAGACTGCTGCTGTATTTTGCAATGCCAGCGATGCCCCGAAAGGGTCGACATGATAAAACGGCGTGAGTATTATACCTGGAACCGCAGCGTGAAGGTCTCGCTGCTGTCCAGCAGCTCCAGAGCTGTCTGCACCTGTGTGGTGGGAGAGGTGAGTGTGTTGCAGTCGCCGGGGGAGTGGCTTTCCTTGAACCAGATTCAGGGCTCCCCTGAGGGTCGATTGGACTGTTGAAATTCACGAAAGCGCGTTTTGATGCACCTCATAGAGTAAGACCCCTCCCGTGCCCCGCACTCCGACACTTCTGCCGACCCTGACCCATACCGTCGTGACGCGGAGCATGTCGATGTGCGTCAGCGTCATCCCCTTGAAGCGGCGCAGGTCTGACTTGTCGGCAGGGCTCCCCTTGGTCACACCCTCCAGCTGCAGCTTGTTGGTCCACTTGGCGCCGAAACGCTCGCCAGACGTCTTCGTCACCTGATCCGGGAAACATTGTGGCGTACAACTGCATTGCCCCCCATATCATACCTGCTTCGTAACGGTGCCCTGTGCGTCGGCGTTGGCCTTCGAGGCGTCCTCAGCGGGCGCGACAACGGTGTTGGCAACGGGCGCCTGCTGCTGCTGCTGCTGCTGCTGCTGCGCCTGCGCCTGCTGCTGCCCTACGGCACCGAACTGCATGGGCTGCATCGGCATCCCACCGAGTGCCATCTGCGGCTGCTGGACCATGCCGTTCATCGCCTGCTGCATCTGCTGCACCGCCTGCTGCTGCTGCTGCTGCTGCTGCTGCTGTGCCGGGATCCCCTGCTGGCCCATCATCATCAGGTTCATCATGGCCGACATGTCGACCGGCCTCTGCTGTGCCTGCTGCTGCTGCTGCTGCTGCTGGAGCATCTGCTGCTGCTGGAGGGCCTGCTGCTGCTGCTGCTGCTGTGCCTGCTGCTGCGCGTGCATCTGCTGCTGCTGCTGCTGCATCGCCCCAAACTGAGGGTACGACTGGTGTGCCACCGGGCTCATGAGGTTGCTGTGGCTGCTGTGCGGCGACGACTGCATCGGCTGGATCGGCTGCTGCGCCGAGAACGAAGCCGACGGGCTCCCCGTCTGCCCCACCACCTGCATCGGGTGCTGCGCAGAAAACGACGCCGACGGACTCCCCGTCTGCATGACAGGCTGCTGCGGCGCGGAGAACGAAGCCGACGGGCTCCCCGTCTGCATCACCATCTGCCCAACCATCTGACCCATCGGCTGCTGCGCCGAGAATGACGCCGACGGGCTCCCCGTCTGCCCCACCACCTGCATCGGGTGCTGCGCGGAAAACGACGCCGACGGACTCCCCGTCTGCATCATCTGCTGCTGCGGCGCGGAGAACGAAGCCGACGGGCTTCCCATCTGCCCCATCACCATCTGCCCCATCGGCTGCTGCTGCGCAGAAAACGACGCCGACGGGCTCCCCGTCTGCCCCACCACCTGCGTCTGCATCACCGGCTGCTGCGGCGCGGAGAACGAACCCGAAGGGCTCTGGCTGGGGCTGATCCCTGCGGTGGGGTCGCGCGCCATCGCCAGCGAGAGGTGCTGCGCGTAGGGCCCGTTCGCCTCATCCCTGTTGCTGTTGCTGAACGTGTCGAGCAGCGGCGGGCCGTTGTCCGTCATGCTGATGCTCCGGGAGCTCTGCTGGTTGACGTGCCCCTGCTCGGCCGCCAGCCTCATCTGCCTCGCGTGCTCCGCAATCGAAGGGTCCGCCCGCATCAGCGTCGCAGCGCTGGGCGCCGCAGCGCCGAACGTCGCGGTGGGGAACGTCATCCCCCCCTCGGCCTGCCCGGGCCCCTTGGGGAACGCCACCTGCCCCTGCTCGTCTGCCGCGCTGAAGCTCTGCCTCGCCTCGCTCGCAGCCTGCACCAGGTTGCCGCTGCTCTCGTTGGCGCTGGTGGGGGACATCAGCTGGGAGTGCGACGCCTTGTTGCTCTCGCTCCGTGCCGGGGCGCCGTAGGGGTCGTGGCGGAAGGCAGACGAGTTGGCATCCGTCGGGCTGGAGAACGACGCCAGGGCAGGCATGTCGGACCCCGTCCCTGCGGGGGAGCGGCTGCCCTGCACCTGCATCATCTGCTCCTGCGCGAACTTCAGGAGTGCGGGGTCAGCAGCGCTGCCCATCCCACCGCGCGCCACGGGGAAGGCGTGCTGCTCCCCGTTCGTCGGAGACCCCGCCGGGCTGTTGCTGCCGCCGGTCCCCACCTCCAGCTTCCGGCTGCCTGCTGTGGGGGACACCTCCTGTGGCGCGCCCTCATAGGGGTTGTGCACGAAGGAGCGGTTCGTCAGCTCCTCGCCCTGCTCGCTGCCGGTGGCGGAGGGCACGGTGGACTCATCGATGGTGCTCTCAGTCTTGTGGATGGCCATGTCCCTGTCGGAGCACTGGCTGCGCACGTCGCACTCCGAGACAGAAGACTGAATGAGGTGCATCCTGCGGATAAAACGGGAAAGACTCGCCCCTCAAAACCAGCCCCTAATTTGTGTTTTTCTTTTTTTTTCTGTTTCTGTTTTTGTTCTTCCTGAGAGGGGGAAGAAGGAAAGCAGAGAGGAGGTCCCGTGTGGGTAAGTTGAGAGGTAGAGGGAGCAAAAAGCTAAATCCCGCGGTGGCCGGGGGAAGTTTCGAAGGTCGTAATGTGGTTTGAAAGAATAAGCCTCTCGCGAGAGAGAGGAGTCGGGGAGGGACAGGTGGCGGCGGTTGAGCTTTGTCTTCCCTACGCAAGAAAGGAAATTTGCGACGGGAGGGGGGGAACTGTGTACCTGTGGTGTATGCAAACAGACTATTCTGCAGGTGGGTGAGATGATTGATGGCGGTGGTGTGTGTCTGTGTGCAGGAGGGAAACAAACGCGATGTGCGGCACTGCAAGTCAAACTCCCAGGCCTGTCGCTAACTTTTCGATTTTGGAGATTTGGTGGGTTGACGCTCCTGTTTTGGGGGGGGATCAGGGGGGAAAACACTAGGGGTCAATTTTTCTCGCGCGCGCTTCGCGCGCGCTCGTGTTGTTGCCAAATTTTCCGATCGGTGGACCACTAGGTGGGCACGGTGTGAGGCGCTGGGTTCCTTCCGTGGTTCCTCTCCCGCTCGCGCCGTCGGGTGCCGGAGGAAACCAAAAAATGGCTTTCGGGACCATGATTTCGACGCTGCCCCCTGATATGTCACGGCCGTCAAAGCGCAAGGACTTGGTTACTAGACGGGCACGCGAGATGGGGGGTCTGGGGGGCAGAGCCCCCCAGCCGCCGGAGGCCACGGTAGTGAGCATCTGTTCATTGTGGGCGTACAGATTCTGTGTGAGTTGGCTGCGTCCTCCTGAGGCTACTGGAGTGGTTGGATTCCCTGACCCGGTGGGAATCGAATGACTTGAGTACGAGACATACGCCACAGGGGGGTCTGGGGGGCGGAGCCCCCAGCCGCCGGAGGCCACGGTAGTGAGCATCTGTTCCTGCAAAACCATACTCTCTTCGACGTCGACCCAGTGAAAGTGGGTTGACGCTTGGTCGACGCTTGGTGAGCGTCGACCCAGTGTAACCGGGCCAACGCTAGGTTAGCGTCGACCCAGTGTAATAAATGGGTTGACGCTTGGTCCAGGCTTGAATGGCAACCCAGTTCCACGAGGTCGACGCTCCAAGCCTCGACCAAGCGTCCACCCAGTCCACTGGGTCGACGCTGGGTCGACGCTTTTTTATGGGGGGGGAAACCCAAAATCACTGGGTCGACGGTCGACGCTTAGCGACATGCCTGTCAAACTCCCATCGGGGGGTGGGGGGGGGGGGGGGGGGGGTGGGAGAACATCGTGTGACACTTCAGGAATTCCCAGGAAAAAAACTCCCTAGAGATGGGGAGCAAAAACATGCGACTGCAAAGGCGAAAATGGCCCGCCGTTGAGCCCGTTGCTTCGGCACTAACCCCGGAGACTCAGGCACACTCCCATAGCTAGGCCACGGTTAAGCCTAGTCTTCCCACGATTTTAAGGTCATATTGTTGGATCCCCTGAGGGGTCAGCGTCCAAACCATAATAAGAGAGGGAGGGAGGCCTGCTGTTCCGCGGGGGGTAAACAGAAACCAACACTCCCCTCCCCCCCCCCCCCCCCACAGCCTTTTTGGCTGTTGCTGAGGTTCGGTCCTTTCGGTTCCCGCGACAAAAAGCACTGCCTCTTGTGAGCAGCCCTGCAAGGAGGGGGAAACTACATCCATCCCGTTCAATCCTCTCTCCGACAGTTGTTGCATTGCACGCTTCCACGGCACGGGGTGGGGGCGCACAGGGGGTGAGAACAAGAACAATCACCCTCCCGCTGCCCCACAGGGCGTGTCACACGCGGCACGAGACAGGAAACGGCAACAAAACGATGGGTTGTTAAGGTTAAGGAGGACAGACGTGGGGGTGGTGGAGGGGGGTGGAGGGGGGTAGGGGAAAAGGGGGGGGGGGGGGTAGGGGGGGTCAAATGGGGGTGACAAACACGATTTTTCAAAAAACCGGCGCAGAGGCCCCAAAGCCCCCGTAAACCCTCCAAACCCCCCCAGATCGGTCCGGAAACCCATCGAACCCCACTTTTCCACCATTCCGGGCACCTCAGGTGCCCGAATTGGGGTACCTAAATTTTGTGCCACCGTTTGGTACCGTACAGTGCCACTGTGTGGGAGGTTGGAAAAGAAAATGCCCCAACACACCACATCTGAGGGTTGCAATGCATGTTGCTTGCCAACCACGTCATCCGGTGGGTGTCAGGCGCTATGTAGGTGGCATTAGCCAGGTCTTCGATGTGTTCTGGCTTGTATATATACCTCCCTGCCTGCGGCACAGGCACTGCCTTTGTCCCCCACACCAGCCACAGAGAGCGTATTGTACTCGGTCCACGGTTGCTGATTCATTGTGATGCGTTGTATCCTCGAGTGAACGTCACACACTAGTGGCACCACCACCCGCCATCCGAGAGCTGTATTGACTTTGCGCGCTTCCGTTGTATTCACCTCGCCACGCATATTGCACCGTTCAGTACCAGTGCTCTTGGGCCAGGCAAAGTAGACCGCAGCAACTACCAATTCTGGCACAATGGGTACCACGACAGCGCACTTCATGTGTTCCCGGAATGTACAGCTCGTGTTGCAACAGTCGTTGTCAACACATCCCGGTTGTGGAGCACTGCTGCACAGGAATCACACGACCATCTGGACTGTTCCGTACCTACAGGCAGCCTCCCGGTGCATGGTGGCAGGGAGGTATATATACAAGCCAGAACACATCGAAGACCTGGCTAATGCCACCTACATAGCGCCTGACACCCACCGGATGACGTGGTTGGCAAGCAACATGCATTGCAACCCTCAGATGTGGTGTGTTGGGGCATTTTCTTTTCCAACCTCCCACACAGTGGCACTGTCCGGTACCAAACGGTGGCACAAAATTTAGGTACCCCAATTCGGGCACCTGAGGTGCCCGGAATGGTGGAAAAGTGGGGTTCGATGGGTTTCCGGACCGATCTGGGGGGGTTTGGAGGGTTTACGGGGGCTTTGGGGCCTCTGCGCCGGTTTTTTGAAAAATCGTGTTTGTCCACGTAAAAGGGTGGCATTTGACCCCCCCTAGGGCAGTGATTAAATAAACGTTGAAAACGTTTAGCGTTTATAAACGTTTAGCGTTTCTCAGAATTCTGAGCGGAAATAAACGTTCAGATAAACGCTTAATAAACGTTTCCCTGCAGGCTCTGCCACTGAGTCACTTTACATCATAATGCATCATGGCCAGCGCACCACACCCCAAATTCCAGGGCGGGGGGTCACCGCTGCGGTGTGGACAGCAAGATGTCGAAGCGCAAGGTCGAAACCATCGGCGCTATTTCTGGGCCACTTCTTGTACCCGTGCCTGCTGTACCAGGTGCCTGTTCCAGTCAGCTGCCTCCCATCAGAGGAGGCATCTGAGAGACTCTCGTATGGCGTCCCTGTGCCACATGATCACAGGTGAGGCACCACACCCGAGGACGCGCTCCCTGGCAACGGATGCGCCGTGCCACAGACCCAGCTGCCGTAGCTCCCAAGAACAGCGTCAAACGGGACACGAACTGTACCATACTTCTTCCACAACTGTTCCTTGGCGCGATTACCTCATATTGGCTTGCCTTTTGGCCTCTGGAGGGCACCGAGAAGCTGTTATGTTTCAGAACAATCAATGACAACAGTTCTTCTGTGCATCTGGCAGGTTGAGGTGTGTTTGCTCTGCTTGATGTGTCCTGTGGTGTGCAGCCCAGGTACAAGTTCTGTCCCAAGAATTTTGGTTGCTAAAAACGGCATCGTCGGGGCATACCACCCCCTGGGAGTGGGCGGAATTGAGTTTCCGGAGCATATTGGGCACTTTCTGCCACCAGAATCGTGTGGGAGTGTGTGAGGTCAGATTATGTGGGTGGGGTGTGGGCACAAGCTGCTTCGCTAAATAAACGCTAAACGTTTAGCGTTTATAAACGTTTAACGTTTATTTAAAAACGGTTTCTGAAATAAACGTCGTTTATTGGGTTCACTGCCCTAGGGGGGGGGGGGCCCTGTTTTTTTGGCTCACAAACACAATTGCGCACAACAGCAAAAGAGAAGAGAAGCACAAAAAAAGCTGCACCGCCTGGGAATCCGCATCGGCCCGAAGGCAGGTGAGATCCGGGAAGATCTGCACAGGGGCGCACGGAACATACAGGTTAGGGGGACCCAGTGCGACGAGCCCATGCGTTGTGCAGTGGGTGCAGTGGGTGCAGTGTGGGGTGGAGTGGCATCCCGAAGGGCGGTGAAGACACCCCCCCTCCCCCCGGGAAGCCTCTCCTCCTCTAGAACCAGGGTGCGCACGGGCGGCACTCTCAGATGGCAACAAAGCCCGAAGGCAGCCCGGTAGGCTGCTCCTGAACTGGCCACTTTTTACGTCGTTCTGATGTGATTCTTACGTCGCTCCCAGCCACGAGATCCACGGGATGATTTCCAGGGGCACCCACAACAGGCTTTTCACAGTTCGGGCAGGGGGCGGGAGAGGGAGAAGATTTTCACAGCGACCCATCTTGGAAAAAACGGACGCCTTCTTCGGAGGGGTGCAGGGGGTGCAGGGGGTGGGGGGGCAGGGGAGAAGACCGCAGACGAGGACACAGAGATGGCCTTCGCCATAGGCGTTTTCCTCGATAAAACCAAGGTGAAGTGAGTGATTGGGGGTCTTCACTCTAAAGTGCAGCAAAAGTGAGCCGCATAGCAATATATAGGTTACAACGACATGACACACTTTGACGCACCTCCTCGGCACCGCGAATATCCCAACTTGTGACTCTGAGGCCTGCGGGGTGTTATCCTATTGGCGTGGTGGTGGCAGCGGCGGTGGGGAGGAAAAGTGTATTCCACCACACCGCCCCCCCCTCCCCACCCCCACCCAGACCAAGAGCCTAGAGGATTTCGGTGTACTGTGCAATCCCAGGGGCGAGGCCACACCCGTTGAGCCTGTCGTGCGCATCGTGCCTGCCAAGGGGTGGGTGGGTGGTGATGATGGCGGCGGTTACCCCTTCTCCTTCTCCAGACCTGGTTCTCACACATGGGAGGAGTGGGCGGGCGACTGGTGCGAATTCCACCCCATCGAGCGCAGCTCTGCTGCCCCCCCCCCCACTGCCCCGAGGGCCCGGGGTGCTCAGACCCCACCCCTAGAGGCAGTGACACCCAGAGCCCCGCAAGACCCGCCGACCCCCCACCCCCACACCACAACGCCATACCTCCTCCAGGCCTTCTCCTTCGAGCTGTCTGCGAGAGGCCAATACCCACGCGCATGGGCGAAGCAGAGGTATCCCGCAATGGCCATGGCGTAGCACCCCACCGACACCTCCAGGACTGGCAGGGCTGTCGAGAGGAGGGAGGGAAGCGAGGCGCACATCGCGAGCATGAGTGAGACCGTGCCCAGGGGGAGGGCGGGGTGCAGCACCACGAGGAAGAGGCGCACCAGGCGTGGCTCGCACCACCGGAAGACCGACAGGCCCAGGATAACCGGGGCGGACTGTGTCATGATCTGCACGGCAGTGCAGGTCAGGAGGAGCATGGGCACATCCGCAATGCACAGCAGCAGCACGACTGTCACCGCCGCTGCCCCGAGAGTCGTGCAGCTGTATAGGCAGGAGGAGGGTGACGTGCACAGCCCGACGTATCCCTCCGCCACCCTGAGGTCGTGCGACACGCTGGCCTGTTTGAAGACATCAACCGACACAACGCAGATGCAGAGCGACACGAGATACCCCAGGGGAACCACGGGGCCCCAGTCCAGCCCCGGGAGGAGCGCCGCCATCGCAACCGCCTTCACAGCCAGCAGCGCGGCGGAGGCAACCGCTGCGTAGATGTAGGCGAGGGACACCCTCACGGGCACGGCGAGGGGGATGCGCTCCGCTTCCGCGGAGAGCTTCTCCGACGCGATGCCCAGCAGGGCCAGGACAGAGGGGGCGGATGGGGTGGGCCCAGCGGCGCTGCCCCCGGAGGGGTTTGGGTCGTGGAAGTCTGAGGAGGAGCTCCCCCTGGAGGGGGTTGAAGAGAGCTGGATCTGCGCGGCGTACATCCCGATGTCGCTGACGAAACGCATGTCGTAGACAGCGAGGGCGGCGCAGCAGAGCAGAGGGAGTGCGCCGCCGCTGCCGCCGCCGCCACCACCACCCCCTCCTCCTCCACCCCAATCCGCAGCGGTCGGCGCAGGGTGTGGGGTGGCGGCAGAAGGGGTGGCAGATGGGGCAGCGATGGAGGCCCCGACACCCCGATGGGGTATCCCATTCGTCGGGACGAGCTGTCTCACGACAGCCGATGCGGCGGTGGAGTTCACCCCGGATGTTGGTGGCGGTGGCGGTGGCGAGGCGCCCTGGGGGTGACCGAATATCCCGCCACTATAGGGGGGGAGGCGGGGGCCGAGCATGGCCTGCCTCCACCAGGCCTGCACCGCTTCGCCCCGCTGCTGCCAGAGGCTGTAGCACAGCAGGGCTGTGATGGAGAGGAGGAGGATGAGCTCCATCAGGACCACGGCGCGTGACCCCGTCGGGACGACAAGCGCGATGAGGACCATCGGGATTGTGACGGAGACGTGCTGTGGGGACCCTGCAACCTGGAGGAGCAGCGCGAGCCCCAAGGGGGCCAGGAAGTACATTGAGGAGAAGGAGGATATGAAGGCGAGGGCTCGGCCCCACCGCTTCCCAAAAGCCTCCCTGAGGTAGCAGTGCGTCGCGTCGGCTGTCGTGTTGGGCATCATCGAGCCGAACTCCCCCTTGCATGCTGCGTGCACAACGCCCAGCAGCAGGCCTGCGCAGTAGGCTGCCAGGCCGCGGAGGTGGCATTCCTCTGTGATGAGGGGGAGCGTCGCAAGCCCCCCCAGGGATACCCCCCGCAGGACGACCCTTGCCACTGCGGCACCCATGCCCCACACGGGGCGCTGCGCGCGGTGGTATCCCGGGTCGTACATTTTTGGGGGTTAGGAGAGAGGGGGGGGGGGGGGGGTAGGGGGGGTCAAATGCCACACGACGCGGTCTTCACCTCCCGGCGGGTACCCGGGTTCCCGCCTCCGGGTACCCGGCCGGGTGGTCCGCCGGGTACCCGGGGGTACCCCCCGGATACCACCGGATACCGGGATCCGGGTACCCGGATCCCGGTATCCGGCCGGGTACCCGGGCGGGTACCCGCCCGGGTACCCGGCCCGGGAACCCGTGAATTATTGTCCATAACCCAGAGTGTATAGGGGGACCCTTTTCAAATTTTTTTTTCGGGGGGGTCCTATTTTGGACGTTTGAGCCCGATTTCGAAGGAATTTTTGAGTTTTGAGCCTATTTTGGGCCCTAAAACGCGTTAAAACGGGTCCCGGAATTTCCGGAAAATGGCTGTTTTTTGGCCTTGGCGAAATTTCGCCCAAACTATTGACCCAAACTTGTCTGGGCCCATAATCGGGTCCTGGTGGTCTGGAACTGTCCATTTTCGAAGGCAGTCGTGAGAAAATCGCGACGTTTCGCCCCGAATTCTCACTCATGTGACCCCAAAAATCAAGCAAATGAGGTTTGCTCCGGCTTACAAAACTCCAAATCCGAGTTGTGGAAGCCGGACCTTGTTGTGGGAGAGAATCGGCCAAGTGAGGAGGTTTCTTGTGCGAAATTCGAGCAATAAAGCTCAAGTAATCAAATGCCATGACCCCAACCACAACCCCACCCCCTGCCCTCTGCCCCCCACCCCTGTGCAGGTCATGTGCCCCATCCCATCCCGTGTTGCCTTGTTGCAGATTTTCAAATTGGGAAATTTCAGGTGACCCGATGATAGGGATGTACCCCGAGGGTCTACCTGCAGGGATCCACTTTTTGCTATGCCTGCATTGCTGCTGTTTGCGCTTCTCGCCTCCACACACCACCCTGGGGGGAGGGACAGAGGGCGGAGGGGGCTACACACTTACACAACCGATCCGGTCAAACAATGCCACGTCATCCCCATTGGGGTCCTGGACCGCGGCGTCTCTCCCAGCGAATTGGTGTCGTCATCAGGCAGGCTAAGTAGTTGTCTACACAGGACATTGGTTTTAAGGGGGTCTGAGTTCTGCGGAACTGGCTTCAAGGGACGCCCCCTCGTAATGACTGGGTGGATGGAGCCAAGTAATACCAGGTGGTCGGACACCGGAACTCTCGGCATTTATTAGTCGCGGGAACTGTGTCCGTGTGGTAGGTGACCCCTTCCGATTCCACTGATTCCTCTCTTTGAACATGTAGTGTTGAAAGATACTTGGTGTTCTGATGCTTTACAGGGTACTTGACAAAGGAAAGAGGGTGGTCAGTCTTGTGATCCACCCTGAATCCTTCCTGTGAGCAGCAGATCCACAACACCTCGACTTCTTTCAGCGGCTGTATTGATATTGCCTGACACAGCAAACATGATTCAATTGGAGGAACAAGCCTCGTACACCAGCGGCCCAAAAGGTGGATTTCATGTATGGTTTTAGGATTTCCACGGATGACGTACGAATCGTAATGGTGAAATACGAATCGTGCATATCGTATTTTATATCGCATTATATCGTATACGATTACGATATAAAATACGATATTATGCGATATTACGAATCGTTTAGGATGATGCATGGCCACACGGGGTGGGCACCGGGGAAAAAGGCACCCAGCACATCAACGAGGGGCGGCGAGACTACCACCACCACCCCAGATGAGTCACCCACTCCGAAGCCAAAGGCTCTCAAAGAGCAGCTGGCGAAGCAGAAAGCAGGGGCGCGAGTGAGCTACGTGACAGCGAAAACACGTCATGATAAGCTGCAAGGCGATGCCAAAGACGTGTACGCCGTCAAGGATGTCGCGTCTCTGCAAACCCGCAAACCCCAGTGTTCTCCCGATGGCGAGTTTGGGGGCGAAATTCTCCATTTGTATTTTTTCCCCCGAAAACCCGACGGCGAGTTTCGGCATTTTTTTGGGAGTGGAATTTTTCACAGGTTTCAGACAGTTTCCCACTCATCGACCTGCACAACTTCCCAACAACGAGCGTCCCTGGGTTCGTGCCCCACTACGAACCGCAATTGATCCAAAGAGTCCCAGAACGCGAAGGAGAAGGCCAGATGTTCGCTACCGTGGCCTCCGGCGGCTGGGGGGCTCCGCCCCCTAAACCCCTGTGCTGTGCACCTGTCGAGTGTGCATGTACCATTTGGTGTACCATGGCAAGTGGGAAACGGCACAACACCAGGAGTGCGACATGGTCGTGAGTGAAGACGGAGTACGTGCAGACTACCATCCCTGCACAACGAAGTCTGTACGACTTCCTCGTTGTCCACTCACACCGCACATTGCAAAGCGTATCGATCAGAACGAATGTTGTTGCGGATATACGCGTGCATTGCATGAGGTGCTCGCGCGCGAAGCGCGCGAGCAATTTTTTTTAGCACCCCTTTTTCCGGATCAAAACTCGCCATCACCCGCCCGTGCGGTCGAGCACCAGAAGAAGAAGCAGTCGGGCGGTGAAGACAAGAACGGCGACAGGCAAGGGGGGCAGCAGAAGGCGCACGGAGCCAATCCAGCACCGGAATTCGTGAGTGACCTGTCGTATTCACTTTGCGTCGGCAATACCACGGCCAGCCAGGCGGAGCTTGTGGTGTTGGCGATTCGGAAACACCTGTACCCGAACATGCCCAGCGGACGCGCCCTCTTGCAGAAACACAGCAGCCACACGGATGCACTTCTGAAGGCGCTGAAAGATGCTCTCAAAGGTCGCACCGTGCCTATTGGCATCGACGGAACTACAGCAGCATCGATCCACACCTCGTACCTCGCTCTGACTGCATATGTTGAGCAACAACCGCTGCTGGTGTGCGTTGAGGTGTTCAGGCTGGGGTGAGCCCTGACGCAGTGATGCTTGAAGATGTGCTGCAGCGGCTCGAATGCGACTACTCGTTTACGATCGCGTCTGTCAACATGGACAGATGCGCGACAAACCAGCGCCTCATCAAGCTCACAGGGCGTCTGTCGGTGTGGTGTTTGGGGCATCACGCCAACAAATGTTGCAAAGACTTCTACACGAAGCGCTTCCCCCTCGCCATCCACTTCGTGACCTTCTTCTCACAGGCGCCGCGCACCACCTCAGAAACGAGGTGGTCAGCGCTGTTTCACGTCGTTGAGCATGTGGCACCCCGGACCGACCTGCTTGCAAGCTTCTTGCACGAAGAGCTTGAGCGCGCCTACAAACCGCAAAGTGTCCGAGAGTTAGCACATTTGATCGGAGGGGATGGGTGGGGGGACATGCTCTCGGAGATCCAGACGATGCACAGAGCCTCCTACAGTTCTTCCTCTGGATGAGCAACCCCCCCAGCGATCAGAAGTCCTGCTTTGTCGTGGGGGAAGTATGGAAGAGCATCCAACACGTCACCAACGAGGAACAACAACTTCTCAAAGAGCTGTGGGACACGTTTTCCTCAAGAGAGTTCTTTAAACTCATGGAGGTGATGGACCCGGAAGCAGTTGCCCAGGAGGTGATTGCTGATGAAGTGCTGGAGGCGTCGGAAGAGAGGTGGCGGGACGTCTTGGGGCGTAACACCACTTAGCCGGATCCCATCCTTGTGGTGTTGTCTCATGTGGCCACCTAGCCATCCCATTGCCTCCCTCAGAAGCCTGTAGTAATAGTGCGATATGGGCATATCGCATACGATATCAAAGCTGACTAAACACGATATAAATACGATATATTGCGATATATTGCGATATCGCCTTAAAAAATACGATACATATCGTATTTACGATATGATACGATATTACGATTCGTACGTCATCCGTGGATTTCCCTTACTACTGATGGTGTAGAGACTACAAAGCCTGACCTGATGACGCCGCCATGAACCTGGGAGACACGCCGCGTGAGAAGGGACCTCGGTGCGGGGTGGCGTGAAGATCCTGCCTGAGTGCCCTCGTCGGGACCCGCGGTAAACCGTGGCGTTCCCCCCGAGGCAAGTCCAGGACGAAGGTTGCAGATAACCGCTGCACCTCTTCGTCCGAAAGGAGCTCACAGGATAGGGGAACTGCCCACACCCCACTCACGACAGTGTATCCGAAAGGTGCACTGCGCGTGTGGTGGCGGTGTCGGGTCCAGACCCACCTCGTTCCCCCATGCCCGTCAGTTGTTGCCCCTCCAGGGGTGGCTGCTGTCTGGCATGGGGGGCGCCCTCCCTGCCTTGCAAGGAAAAATGTAGAACGGCATGCTGCCCGTTTCTTCATTTTTTCACCTTGCCTGGCAGGGGGGGGCCCACCCTCACGGGGGGAAAAAGAGGAACGGCATGCTGCCCGTTCACTCTTTTTTCCTCCCGTCGTGGGTGAGCGGCTACCCGGGTACCCGGCTGGGTATCCGGCCCGGGTACCCGGGTATCCGCCGGGTACCCCCCGGGTACCCGGATCCGGGTACCCGGGCCGGTAACCGGGACCTCCCGGGTACCCGGCCGGGTACCCGGATCCGGGTACCCGGAAAGGTGGAGACCGCGTCGTGCACCCTTTTACGTGGACAAACACGATTTTTCAAAAAACCGGCGCAGAGGCCCCAAAGCCCCCGTAAACCCTCCAAACCCCCCCAGATCGGTCCGGAAACCCATCGAACCCCACTTTTCCACCATTCCGGGCACCTCAGGTGCCCGAATTGGGGTACCTAAATTTTGTGCCACCGTTTGGTACCGTACAGTGCCACTGTGTGGGAGGTTGGAAAAGAAAATGCCCCAACACACCACATCTGAGGGTTGCAATGCATGTTGCTTGCCAACCACGTCATCCGGTGGGTGTCAGGCGCTATGTAGGTGGCATTAGCCAGGTCTTCGATGTGTTCTGGCTTGTATATATACCTCCCTGCCACCATGCACCGGGAGGCTGCCTGTAGGTACGGAACAGTCCAGATGGTCGTGTGATTCCTGTGCAGCAGTGCTCCACAACCGGGATGTGTTGACAACGACTGTTGCAACACGAGCTGTACATTCCGGGAACACATGAAGTGCGCTGTCGTGGTACCCATTGTGCCAGAATTGGTAGTTGCTGCGGTCTACTTTGCCTGGCCCAAGAGCACTGGTACTGAACGGTGCAATATGCGTGGCGAGGTGAATACAACGGAAGGGCGCAAAGTCAATACAGCTCTCGGATGGCGGGTGGTGGTGCCACTAGTGTGTGACGTTCACTCGAGGATACAACGCATCACAATGAATCAGCAACCGTGGACCGAGTACAATACGCTCTCTGTGGCTGGTGTGGGGGACAAAGGCAGTGCCTGTGCCGCAGGCAGGGAGGTATATATACAAGCCAGAACACATCGAAGACCTGGCTAATGCCACCTACATAGCGCCTGACACCCACCGGATGACGTGGTTGACAAGCAACATGCATTGCAACCCTCAGATGTGGTGTGTTGGGGCATTTTCTTTTCCAACCTCCCACACAGTGGCACTGTACGGTACCAAACGGTGGCACAAAATTTAGGTACCCCAATTCGGGCACCTGAGGTGCCCGGAATGGTGGAAAAGTGGGGTTCGATGGGTTTCCGGACCGATCTGGGGGGGTTTGGAGGGTTTACGGGGGCTTTGGGGCCTCTGCGCCGGTTTTTTGAAAAATCGTGTTTGTCACCCCCATTTGACCCCCCCTAGGGCCGTGATAGAAAATACGTAAAAAACGTTCAGGGGGCCCTCGCTACCAGTCACGGCTCGTCACAGCTCGTCAGCCAGTGAGGGGAAGTGGGCCGTGGCTCACTTTTTCTCACTCAGTCACACTTGGTAGCGAAGGCCCCCTCAACGTATTTGAACGTTCAACGTATTTTTAAAAAAATGCGTCGAAGTTGAACGTTTTTTTGGCTTTTGGGCGTTTTCACCCACTGGGTGCACTCTACACATGAAATCCCCCCTAGCAGTAGGGGGTGGGCCCCCTGCACACACTAAAGGGGACACCTGTGGGATGGAGAGTGTCACGCGTGGCGAAAAGGCGGTGAAAACGGGGTTCTGTAGTCCGAGAAGGGGCGGGACCCGGAAAGGGGTGGTTGGTACCCCCTCTTTTCAGGGTTGACTAACTCCGGAAAAGCGGGGGTACCAACCCCCTCTCGACCTATCTCCCAGTTTTACCCCACTCGACCGGCTGGAGTCCGTCGTGTAGAGGAAGTGGATGGCCGAACGTGAGCTGGATTTAGACCGTCGTGAGACAGGGTGGTTTTACCCGACTGAGAGAGAACACCTCGAGCCGGCGTATGTCGACAGCAATATGGGGAACTCCCATTTCAGTCCCTGGTATCTACGTGTCCGAGCGGACAGTGCCGTGATGCTCCCACTGGATCGATTATGGCTGAACGCCTCTAAGCCAGAACCCAGTCTAGAGACATACGTGACTTGCCAGAACCGTGGGATATCCCGCATGGGAGAACCGTATGGGATATCCCACCTGCAGGGGTTCACCTCAACTGCACCAGCCCGCTTCATGGAGCAAAGGACAAGGGATGCTGTCGACTGCATCGCGAAGCAAGTCGCTGTAAAATCGTGCTCCAAGGACGTCTTCCGCACGGTTGTCGTGGTGCCACCAACTCGCCCTTGCTCTGCTTGAGGAAAGGTGGGTTTGTGACTGGTGGCCCCTGCAGACGGTAGGCAATGTGAGAAACGTTCAAATACGCTGAACGTTCAACGTATTTGAACGTTCAACGTATTTTTAAAATCGGGATTCTGAAAAATACGCGTATTTTGCCTTCACTGCCCTAGGGGGGGGGGGGGGAGAGAAATCCCCCCTCTACGCTAAGAGAGAGGGGCTGAAATTGATGGATTTGTCGTTTCGATGTTGGTGAGTTGGGTGTAAAGTGTGGGGGGTGGTGGGGGGGGGTGAATGTGGCAGGGGGTCTGGGATTCCCCCCCCCCCCCCCCCCCCCGGGATACTCCCAACCCAGCTCCCCTTGTGTTGCCAGGGGCTGGGGGGCCTGTGAGGGGGCGGGGTGGGGAGGGGGTGTTTTCCCTGCAGGGGGAGGGGGGGGGGGGGGGGTAGTGAATTCAGAAAGTTGTTTTTTGCGGCGGTGTGACAAGAATGCAAACACTTCACTAAAAAGGGCGGGGCGGGGGGGGCGGGGGGGGTGGCTGGGCCCCTTTGAAGTGCATGCAGAGGCGTGGGTGGGGCGATGGGGGGAGGGGTGTCATGTGTGGGACTACTCGCCAGAGAGCGGGATGCGCTGTGGCCAGCGCAGCAGAGCCAGCGGCTGCTGCGATCGGTTCTCACGACTTCCATCAGCCGCATCACATCGCATTCGAAGAGCCCGGCTGAAAAGGTACAAAATAACAGGCGGTGGCCGGGGCAGCACCTCGCATGTGACATAATAAGGAGAAGAGGCACGCCCCCGCCGCAGCGGGGCGCTGCCTCGGTGAGTGCTACAGTGCCTCTGCAGTGACCCGCCCTCGCGCCGGGATCGGATGGCGCCACAGGTATGGCGCGGCACCGCGCGGGGGGGGGGGGGGGGGGGGGCAAGGCATGCGCCGCGGTGTGGGTGGCTATGGGGGAGCTGGGTAGTAAAACCGCTTCCCCCGAATTGCCCGCGAAAAAATGGCAGGCGGCAGGGGGTGGGATGCTGCCGCCATGCCCCTATTATATCATCACACATAGGGGGCCTTCGCTCTGGAGTGAGAAAAGTGAGAAAAAGTGAGCCCAAAAATGGAAAAAATGGCAAAAAAAAGAGTGTGGGGAGTTGGGTCCAGTTTAGCAAAGTTGTCATATTTTTCGGGTGTTTTCTGAATGGGGACACCCGAAGAACCCCATGACATGGTCATGACATGTCGCCATCTGCAAAATTGATCTTCACCTGACCGTGAAGACCGGAGGTGGTGAACACAGTGTTACGCAATCACTTTAGTGGCGTCCCCACAGTCCAGCGGGATCCGGTGTGCCAGGTGGGGGGAGGCGTCGTGGCCTTGGGACACCAGGTCAGGTGCGTGTTCCCCGTTGAGGGGAATTCCATAGAAGACGTGCGGGTTCCCTTGGTATTTTGAGCGTCTCATTGTTCCAGGTAGACCGATACCCCTCCGGCTAAATTGGCCAGGTTGGCGAGGCGTTCATGGCGTGTTAGCACTACACCCCTTAATCAGGTTTTTGGTTCCCATGGCGACACCCTCTTCGTCTAGGGTGAGCCTGTAGTGGAGGCAATCTACCTGCGCCGAAATGTCTAGTGCTGTCGAGACCCCACGGGAGGCAGCGAGGAAAACGCTATTACCTGGGATCCCCCGTGTTTAAGCCCCCCCTGGGGGGTCTGGCAAGGGGGGGCTTAACCACAGGGGGCCTCAAGTTGTCAATACCACCGCGATGAGCCCGATGACCTGAGGGCCATCCTCCAGCACCCCGTCGAGGGGCGCTACACCTTCACCCCCTCGCGAGCGGCTCATGAAAGCGATACAGGAGACGGGCGCTGTATGACAAGGCCGTACGGCTGGGGACGAACCCAGTTCCGGAGGGGTTCATCCCCGAGGCGATGAAACACGTGAGCTACGGGACTGGGCGGGCCTGGGCGGAGATGCGGGTCGAGACAGGTCGCAGCCCTGCACCTGGCCGCACAAGCTCTGGGGTTTGCGACGATCCGGCTGCAGGGACCGCGGCGTCGATCCAGCAGCCTGCACGAGGTGTAGCCATGCGGCACCGCCTAGCCCTCCCATCCGGGGCCCCCCTCCAGCGCGCGCAGTCGCTGCATCGGGGGGACGCGGAGGAGGCGGAGCTGGTGAAGCAGCTCGCGGAGGCCTGCGTCAGGGAGAAGCGTGACGATGGCGAGTTCTGCGAAGCAAGAGCGCATCAGGTGGCTGCAGGAGGACCTGTGCCGGATCGTCGAGCCACCCAACGGCAGGCAGCCCCTGCAGGGTTCAGGTGTGGCAGTGTGTGCGGCAGCATTTCCAGACTCGGTGAGACAGGAGGCATTTGGGTCGGGGATGGCTTGCAGACAAATCCGTACGGGAAGTTGGTGTGGTGCTGTACAATGCACATGTCGGGCGGGCGTGTCCTGCACACGTGGGTGGCAGGGCTCTTCGTAACAATCGACCCAACGACCCACCGAATTTGGTCAGGGGCTTGGCATGGCATGAATCATGTCAACCTGTGAACAGACGTTCACTACGGCGGCTGGGGGGCTCGACCCCCCTGTGGCATGTCCTTGCGCGACAATTTATCGTCACATCGGGTAGGGTCCGGGCTACCCAGGATGCAGCCCAATTCACACGGAATCTGCGCCCGCCGTTTTGCAATTTGGGTTAGCGTGCTGGCATCGCAGCCTGGCCCCGAGGGACCATGCCGTGAGTAACCGCGCCCACCAGGAATAAATGTTCACTCCCATGGCCTCCGGCGGCTGGGGGGCTCCGCCCCCCAGACCCCCCTGTCCAGCAGGGACAGGCACCCCGTTTGAAAGGCAGCCTACTGGCTCCTGCGTGTCATTTGAACATGATGCACACTGTGCGAAGTGACGCAAGAGTTCACGCGCCTATTTCAGGGCGGGGGCAAGCCGCTGTCGATACCACGTCATCGTCCGCCAAGCTATACCCCCAACTCGTCAATCCTGGGGGAGGTCCTGCACCCCCAAGGAAGATAAGGTTAAACCCCCACCCCCACCCCCAGCATAGCTCTCAGTATTTCCCGTGCATGCAGCGCATGCATCCACAACTTTTGTGGATGCATCCACACACAGGCTGGAGCTCCGAAGCCCTGCATGCAGGCCTGCCTGCAGTGAATGAATGCCTGTATGCCTGCATGCATGGATGTGTGCATGCATGCATCCATGCAGGCATGCCTGCATGGATGGATGGATGGCTGGATGGATGGATGGATGCATGCATGCATGCATGCACACATCCATGCATGCATGGATGAATGCATGCATGCATGCAGGCATCCATACCCGGTTTGCCTGCAGAGGATGAAATTTCAAGGAAATGTGCCAAGGGCCGGTATGGACACCCCTAAAACCCTTCTGAAACCAAAAAGTCCACGAAAGGGGTTAAAACGGCTTAATTCGTTGATTTGTTGCATTTCCCTGCAATTTTCAGCCAAAAATCGAATTTGGCTGGGCGAGTAGTTGGTCAAAATCGCGAAAATTCCCAAAATACAGCAGCAGTCTCTCGAGTCTTCCTTTCAGATGATTTTTGCATTGATCGCTTCCACCTCAACCCGTCACTCGTCACGCGTTTTTTTTTCTCGCTGGCGCTAGTGATGTCGGCTGGCAGAAAAAACACACAACAAAACCCCCCCCCCCCCCCCCCCGCGTGTCGAGTGACCTTACCTGTCTGAAGTACAGAAAATGTGTCGGGTTGGGTGGAGCATACACACACACATACACATATGTTCACACAACACAGGGCAAACCGCACAAACGTGTTCACACATCCGGCATCCTATGCGAAATACCCGCCGCTCCCCGGGAGCTGTTGCGGGAACCATCTGCTCTTCCGACCCACCGAGACTCTTGCCGTATTTTCTCTACCACACGGGGTGTGTTTTACCAAAAAATCGATTTTTCACAGAGGCCCAAAAACGTGTTTCTGGGTGAAAAATGGGCCCAAAAATCGGTTTTCCGACGTTTTTTGGTCGATTTTTGGGGTTTCCAGCGATTTTCCTGTGTCAAATCGAAAATCCATTTTTTTGACATTTTCGGGCATCCCTGGATGCCGTGGATGCATGCATGGATGCATCCACACCATCCACGGGCCCACTGAGAGCTATGCCCCCAGCCCCGCGACCCCACCCCCACCCCGCGCTTCGCGCGGGGTGGGGGTGGGGTCGCGGGGCCGCGCTTCGCGCGGCCCCCCGCGCAAAAGTGTCAGCAGGGGATGTGCTGTCCTGCGCTGGACGCGGGGGGCGGTGGGGCGCCGGGGGGGTGACGACTGGCCGATGGCCAGGGGGTGCTGCGCGTTCCCGTGCGCTCAAAAAACGATGCGCAAGGGGGCTGGTAAAGGGTGGGCCTCTCCCCCACGGAGAGCCGCCCGTGCGGGGGTGGGCGCGAACCCGACCCGGGAGGCGCGCGTACTGGGGACAACAACTGCCGAGGCGGGCCGAGCGGGGTGTGGCCCAAAGCTGGCGGCACGCGAGAGGGAGGCGATCGACCACTGACTGGGCGACGGGAGGGGAAGAAGTTGGGCGGGCAGCTGCAACGCGAGGCGCAGTCGGAACTGGTGCACACCTTCGAGGTCACCGAAAGGGCTGCCGCGGAGCGGGAGCTGATCACCGACGCGTTTGTTGACTTCTGGCACAGGAACGAGGGCGGCTGCCTGTCACGAAGTTGTCTGCCGGCCGTTCCTGTGGAACCTCAGCGGACACCGGCGACGACTACGCCGGAAAGCTGGTGACAGGGCTGCACGGGCTTACTTTGGTACCCGGGGGCGAACCGGGGGACTGCTACACTCCCTTCTCTGCTCACGGGTGTCTGCTGCATCTCGAGGCGAGAAGCTGCACGGGCGTGAAGGGTAAAGGGGGTGCGAACGAGACGGAGGAGCACAGCGCAGGGGCGCGGTAGAGATGTGTGTGACGAGGGCGCGGGTGTCAAAGCTGTGCTTCCTGAGTGGCGGAACTGGCGGAGGTCGGCGGCGTGAGGCGACGGCGGGCCGGACGACGCTGCCGAAACCCCGGGATACCTCCCTCGAGGTGGTGACGGGCAACGGGACGGAAGCCTCACTTGGTTGCAGCGGGAGGGACGGAGCACTGCGATCGCCGAAAAGCCACTAAGTGACTGCGATGGAGTGGGGGAGGAAGGCGGCCTGGGGGCATGACACAGTGTGTTAGAAGCCTGGGGGGGCATGACACAGTGTGCTGGAAGCCTGGGGGGGCATGACACACTGTGTTAGAAGCCTGGGGGGGCATGACACAGTGTGTTAGAAGCCTGGGGGGGCATGACACACTGTGTTAGAAGCCTGGGGGGGCATGACACAGTGTGCTAGAAGCCTGGGGGGGCATGACACAGTGTGTTAGAAGCCTGGGGGGGCATGACACACAGTGTTAGAAGCCTGGGGGGGCATGACACACTGTGTTAGAAGCCTGGGGGGGCATGACACAGTGTGCTGGAAGCCTGGGGGGGCATGACACACAGTGTTAGAAGCCTGGGGGGGCATGACACACTGTGTTTGAAGCCTGGGGGGGCATGACACACTGTGTTTGAAGCCTGGGGGGGCATGACACAGTGTGTTAGAAGCCTGGGGGGGCATGACACAGTGTGCTAGAAGCCTGGGGGGGCATGACACAGTGTGTTAGAAGCCTGGGGGGGCATGACACACAGTGTTAGAAGCCTGGTGGGGCATGACACACTGTGTTTGAAGCCTGGGGGGGCATGACACAGTGTGTTAGAAGCCTGGGGGGGCATGACACAGTGTGTTAGAAGCCTGGGGGGGCATGACACAGTGTGCTGGAAGCCTGGGGGGGCATGACACACAGTGTTAGAAGCCTGGGGGGGCATGACACACTGTGTTTGAAGCCTGGGGGGGCATGACACAGTGTGTTAGAAGCCTGGGGGGGCATGACACAGTGTGCTAGAAGCCTGGGGGGGCATGACACAGTGTGTTAGAAGCCTGGGGGGGCATGACACACAGTGTTAGAAGCCTGGGGGGGCATGACACACTGTGTTTGAAGCCTGGGGGGGCATGACACAGTGTGTTAGAAGCCTGGGGGGGCATGACACAGTGTGCTAGAAGCCTGGGGGGGCATGACACAGTGTGTTAGAAGCCTGGGGGGGCATGACACAGTGTGTTAGAAGCCTGGGGGGGCATGACACACTGTGTTTGAAGCCTGGGGGGGCATGACACAGTGTGTTAGAAGCCTGGGGGGGCATGACACACAGTGTTAGAAGCCTGGGGGGGCATGACACACTGTGTTAGAAGCCTGGGGGGGCATGACACAGTGTGCTGGAAGCCTGGGGGGGCATGACACAGTGTGCTGGAAGCCTGGGGGGGCATGACACACAGTGTTAGAAGCCTGGGGGGGCATGACACACTGTGTTTGAAGCCTGGGGGGGCATGACACAGTGTGTTAGAAGCCTGGGGGGGCATGACACACTGTGTTAGAAGCCTGGGAGGGCATGACACACAGTGTTAGAAGCCTGGGGGGGCATGACACACTGTGTTAGAAGCCTGGGGGGGCATGACACAGTGTGCTGGAAGCCTGGGGGGGCATGACACACAGTGTTAGAAGCCTGGGGGGGCATGACACACTGTGTTTGAAGCCTGGGGGGGCATGACACAGTGTGTTAGAAGCCTGGGGGGGCATGACACACTGTGTTAGAAGCCTGGGAGGGCATGACACACAGTGTTAGAAGCCTGGGGGGGCATGACACACTGTGTTAGAAGCCTGGGGGGGCATGACACAGTGTGCTGGAAGCCTGGGGGGGCATGACACACAGTGTTAGAAGCCTGGGGGGGCATGACACACTGTGTTTGAAGCCTGGGGGGGCATGACACAGTGTGTTAGAAGCCTGGGGGGGCATGACACAGTGTGTTAGAAGCCTGGGGGGGCATGACACAGTGTGCTAGAAGCCTGGGGGGCATGACACAGTGTGTTAGAAGCCTGGGGGGGCATGACACAGTGTGTTAGAAGCCTGGGGGGGCATGACACAGTGTGTTAGAAGCCTGGGGGGGCATGACACAGTGTGTTAGAAGCCTGGGGGGGCATGACACAGTGTGCTGGAAGCCTGGGGGGGCATGACACAGTGTGCTAGAAGCCTGGGGGGGCATGACACACAGTGTTAGAAGCCTGGGGGGGCATGACACAGTGTGTTAGAAGCCTGGGGGGGCATGACACAGTGTGTTAGAAGCCTGGGGGGGCATGACACAGTGTGCTGGAAGCCTGGGGGGGCATGACACAGTGTGCTGGAAGCCTGGGGGGGCATGACACACAGTGTTAGAAGCCTGGGGGGGCATGACACACTGTGTTTGAAGCCTGGGGGGGCATGACACAGTGTGTTAGAAGCCTGGGGGGGCATGACACACTGTGTTAGAAGCCTGGGAGGGCATGACACACAGTGTTAGAAGCCTGGGGGGGCATGACACACTGTGTTAGAAGCCTGGGGGGGCATGACACAGTGTGCTGGAAGCCTGGGGGGGCATGACACACAGTGTTAGAAGCCTGGGGGGGCATGACACACTGTGTTTGAAGCCTGGGGGGGCATGACACAGTGTGTTAGAAGCCTGGGGGGGCATGACACACTGTGTTAGAAGCCTGGGAGGGCATGACACACAGTGTTAGAAGCCTGGGGGGGCATGACACACTGTGTTAGAAGCCTGGGGGGGCATGACACAGTGTGCTGGAAGCCTGGGGGGGCATGACACACAGTGTTAGAAGCCTGGGGGGGCATGACACACTGTGTTTGAAGCCTGGGGGGGCATGACACAGTGTGTTAGAAGCCTGGGGGGGCATGACACAGTGTGTTAGAAGCCTGGGGGGGCATGACACAGTGTGCTAGAAGCCTGGGGGGCATGACACAGTGTGTTAGAAGCCTGGGGGGGCATGACACAGTGTGTTAGAAGCCTGGGGGGGCATGACACAGTGTGTTAGAAGCCTGGGGGGGCATGACACAGTGTGTTAGAAGCCTGGGGGGGCATGACACAGTGTGCTGGAAGCCTGGGGGGGCATGACACAGTGTGCTAGAAGCCTGGGGGGGCATGACACACAGTGTTAGAAGCCTGGGGGGGCATGACACAGTGTGTTAGAAGCCTGGGGGGGCATGACACACAGTGTTAGAAGCCTGGGGGGGCATGACACAGTGTGCTGGAAGCCTGGGGGGGCATGACACACTGTGTTAGAAGCCTGGGGGGGCATGACACAGTGTGCTGGAAGCCTGGGGGGGCATGACACAGTGTGCTAGAAGCCTGGGGGGGCATGACACACTGTGTTAGAAGCCTGGGGGGGCATGAGACAGTGTGTAAGGACCACGTGGGAGTATGTCACTTTGGAGCCAGTTTTGTGTGGCACCCAATTTTTTCACCTCTGCCAGAAATTTCTTTTCGAGATTTTTCGCAAATTTTGCATTGTCCCCAACACCCCTGTGTCACGGGACCTTCGCTCTGTGTCAGTGACACACAGTGACACAGAGCGAAGGCCTGGCGGCGTTTTTGCCGATTTCGCCTAAGGTGAAAAAAACCGCCTGTGTGACACACTGACACAATTTGACACCGTTTGACACAGAGCGAAGGCCCCCATAGTGTCATAACGGCCGTCATGGAGGGAGTGGATTTTCAGAGAATTCACTACCTCAGTTCCCGCTACCGAAATATAAAAACGGCCGTTTTCATGTTTTGTTGGCGAAAAAATCCTGCCGTCCGCGTTTTTAGGTCCTGGGTAAGACGTTAAACTGCCTGGGGGGGCCGTCCCCGGACCATGACGGGTGCCTGCACCAGGAGTCTAGCACGGCCGTGGTCCAGGGCATGACCGAAAACTGCTTGGGTACCGAGGCTCCCCAGACCAGGAAGGGTGGAGACACCTGGAGTCTAAATAGTCACACCACGTCAGGCCAGACCTTCGCATTGCACTCCGCGAAGACTGCCACACAGCCGCGGGGCAGGTGTGCAGCCTGTGGAAAACCTCGTACAGAAAAGGGTCGGCGACCGCCCGCCCCCAGTCTGAGAGGCATCAGCCGAATCTCGGTGGAGGCGGGCACAAAACAAAAGGGAGAGTCGTCACTGTGCATATCAGCACGGTCCCGCCCTCTGTGCCAGACCAACACACCACCAAAGGAAAAGAGGAAGAGGCGACGTAAGGCAATGCCTCCGTGCGGCCAGGAGAACACGAAATAGCGACCCCCTCAACGGGGAATGCTACGAGCACGGCCAAAAATCGTTCAAATCGTTCAAAAACGGCCGTTTTTTCCCCCTCCTATTTTCCTTTGGAGATTCGGCTCCTGCTTACCGTACCGAGCTGAGGAAACACACTTGACAACTCCCTGTTGCCTGCACATGACATTGGGCACTGCGATTCTCTGTCGACTGTACAAAGAAAAATGGCTTCCGCCCTGCCTGTCGCTCGACAAGCAGCAGACACCCGAGCGCGCACTTCCCTGATTCCGTGCCGTCCCACCTTCTGCGCATGCGGTCGCCAGCCCAGGCCAGCTCCCTGCCAGGGGCACTGGGGGGTCGTACTTCCCCACCTCAGACACTTTCTCGATGACATTCTCAATGTCGGTGTACACTGCGTCGACAGGGGCACGCCGTTGGCACACCCAGCTGCGCATCGCAGTACTTCTGGAGCAGCGATGCGAGGGGTGCCGTCAGGCGGATGGCGGCCTGCAGGTGGGACTCGAGCCCAGCGATTTCGTGGGCATCTCTGCCAACCGCAGAAGCGACGCACACGTAGCAGGGCCGCTGTCCTGCAGCGGGCCCGGAAGATTGTATAAATGCCCGGGGACGTGGTGCAAGGTGCAGATCCACTCAAGCGGTGCAGGTAGTGTGTGTCGGAGAGAAGCGGGATCGCACGGCCGGTGGTGCCGTCTTGCTCGCCTGCTTCTCCCTCTCAGCTGCGTCAGAGATGTGGCACAGCACATCCTTCAGCGCCAGTGCGGTCGTGAACCCATCCAGCTGGTGCTGCATATTGCCCGGGATGATCGCCCGTGCCTTCGGGAAGAAATCAGCGAAGGCGGTGTCCTTCTCATCCGGGGTGCTGTCGCCGAGATCAAGGGAAAGCTCTGTCGGAAGAGCCCTGATGCCAGTGAGCGACACCCACCTCTGCCTGCACGGTCATCCACGACACACGTGCCTAGATTGGCCGCAACCATGTTCAGCCCCTCCTCGGGACACACTTCTTGACAGCATCATGCACCATGCCAGCCGGTGATCCGGTGAACAACGCACCCCGGGCGATCCGAAGTTGCAAGCCTGCCACTGAGGGTATCGCACTCCGACAGCGCCAGCTGTTTCCCTGGCTCTGCACTTTCAACGCTGCGTTCTTCTTCTTCTTGATATGGCGCGGTCCGTCAAAGTGGTCCACGAAGTCTGAACTCTTCGCATCATACTTGAAGGCGCGCTCAATGCTTGCTGCAGGGTGTCCCTTGCAGTGGGGAGGCACTCCTGGTGGTGGGATCTCGCCTGCTGACCCACGCCCCATACAAAATTCCCAGGTAAAAAAAACGGCCGTTTTTTAAAATGCTGAAAATCAGCGGCCGTTTTTGCAGGTCCACAAAATACAAGGAATTTTTTAAAACGGCCGCTATGCAACCATGATCACATGCATGCATGGGGGGAAACACGCCAAAACCATTTTTTGGACAATTGTTTTTTGGCCTGTGGTAGCATCAGCCCTGGTGAGAGAGAGGGGGGGTATACTGCTGGTTTCGTTTATTTTGATTTGGTTTCACTTCTTTCTTTGACAAAACGTGCTGCAGCATGGGCAGTCACGAAACACCATAAGACGACCCTTAGTGACATCGCAGAACCCCACAGCAGGCGAGGTTTACTGTTATGATTTGGCACGCCCCACCCCTTCCCATGGGATGCATGCGAGCTTCGCCGGCTGGCGATTCTGTTCGGATTAGTTTTCAGCTTCATACTCCCATTCCGGCAGCAAAAGGCAATAACAGGCTTTCCGGCATGCATCGCTGCCGCTCCGCACGAAACGGGGCTCTAAAGCCGTGCAGGGGAGGGGAGGGGAGGAGCGTATGTCTTGCCGCGTTGTCGCGGGGCGCCATTCTTCCACGTGAGAAGGGGGTGGAGCAGGAGGTGAGAAAGAAGAGTGAGCCACCTCAAAAGTGTCTCTGCGCTTTGATCGGCACTTTTTGCCATGGTTTATCTTCACTATGGTTTCTTTTTTGCGTTGGCGCTTCCACACTTGGTAGCATAATAAACTGGATGTAAAAGCGCGCAGAGCTTGACAACACAGCCGCACAGAGGCCCAAGAGCCCTCCCCATCTCCCCACCCACCCACCCCTCCAACTCGGCTCAGCATGCAGCTGGCAAGAGGGCTTTCGGTCCCCCCCGCCCCCCCCCCCCCCCCTGTGCTGAGGGACCGGGTCACCACAGAACGTAAAGAACCGGCAATTGAAATGACAGAACAAAATAGGAATGCAAAAAGTGAGGGGGGGGGGGGTGGGGCAGGCGGGGTGCCCACGAGGGGGTCTGTTGGCTAGTGGAGGGATCATTGGAGTCCACTCGGTGCAGCCGACACGTTTGGAGGTGGTGCCTTTGCTCGACAACACGGTAGGTGAAGTCAAGGCTTTTACCAGGCATGGTCAGTGGCCAGGGGGTGGGGGGGCAGGGCAGAATGGGCTGCAACCCTCCCTAATCAATTCTGGCCTGGCCAAGCACCTGGTCAAAACCCTGACGAGGGCACCGTGAATGCTGGAGGGGGGTGGGGGAGGTATCACATTGTAACCTCGCTCAGAAGCGCAGAAAAGTGGCCCCCTTCGTGACCCCCTTCGGGATGTGTAGGGTGTTGGCGCGTGCAGCAGGGGGGATGGCATGTGTATGTGCAGAAAGGCCCCTGTCCGCCTTCACTCTGTATCATCCCAGGCCTGCGCCTGGCTGCGATTCGGAGATAGTCTATGATCTCCAAATCCCGAAGGCGCGGGACCTCCCTGCACTCCCCCCTCTTATTTGCGGTTTGTACCTAGCGATCCCATCTTTTTCACCCACAGGGTTCAGGACATTTTCGCCACAGCAATATGCGCACCCTGTTGAGAAGGAAAGATTCGCCCCAACGATCTATCTGAGACAACATCGTGTTGCTTTGAGGTGCATGCTTTTGGTTTAGAGCATCTGCAAAACACATGGCTACATATTTTGTCAGTGCGGTGGCAGAACACATCGAAAACGCACCCCTAATCTTGATGTGATCACCCGCTGCCGAACACACACACACACACAAGCCCTCAAGACTCTTGGAGCGGCCTGACTATTTAGTGTCTTTGTCGCAGCAAGGGGGCGATATATACCGCTTTTTTATTGATTTCACGTGTCAGTGTTTGACTTTTTCGCAACTTCATTTCTTCCTTTTCTCCCTCTCCAACCCCACCCGTGACACCACCAGGGTTTAGCTAGCCCTGGTCCGATTATCCCCGGTTCTTCGCTGAAGAGACGCGGCCGGGGGGAGGGGTACGAAGAGTACGCGTCGAAACCGGTGTCACGTCGTGTTGGGGAATCCTTCGGGAGTGCGATACTGAAGGGGAGGTGCTACTGCCCGTGCAGGGCGACACCGCCTTAAAACTTTATAACCACACACAAACCCTCAAAATCCCCCAGGCCTGATGAGCAAACCCCCCTGCCCCATGTTGTGATTTCCTTTCTACCTTGCACAAAACATCCCATTTGCCCCTTTTCTTCCTTCGAAAGTGTTGTGACTACCCCCCCTTCCCCACCCCTCGGGAGTGCCACTCCTCTGGTGGTTAAAAGTGACCCGCCGTTGTGCCTTCGGCATCTGTTGCGTGTGCCGTCGTATGCTTCCTATGCACTAGTTATAGCTATCCGGGGGCGGTCTGCTGTCGCACCAGTGGGCTGCCCCACCTCTGCACCCTCGGTTTTTAAGATGTTCACCACAGCGGAGAATGATCCCCTTCTCTGTGGCGATCGAGCCAAGCTGGACGAGGTTCGCCTTCGGGCGAAGGTCATGTGGGCGGACAAAAGGTGCCTGCTCCTGAGGCTCATCAGCAACCTGTTTCTACCTTCAAGCCCTCAAGACTCTTGAAGCGGCCTGACTATTTAGTGTCTTCGTCGCAGCAAGGGGGCGATATATACCGCCTTTTTTATTGATTTCACGTGTCAGTGTTTGACTTTTTCGCAACTTTATTTCTTCCTTTTCTCCCTCTCCAACCCCACCCGTGACACCACCAGGGTTTAGCTAGCCCTGGTCCGATTATCCCCGGTTCTTCGCTGAAGAGACGCGGCCGGGGGGAGGGGTACGAAGAGTACGCGTCGAAACCGGTGTCACGTCGTGTTGGGGAATCCTTCGGGAGTGCGATACTGAAGGGGAGGTGCTACTGCCCGTGCAGGGCGACACCGCCTTAAAACTTTATAACCACACACACACACACACAAGCCCTCAAGACTCTTGGAGCGGCCTGACTATTTAGTGTCTTTGTCGCAGCAAGGGGGCGATATATACCGCTTTTTTATTGATTTCACGTGTCAGTGTTTGACTTTTTCGCAACTTCATTTCTTCCTTTTCTCCCTCTCCAACCCCACCCGTGACACCACCAGGGTTTAGCTAGCCCTGGTCCGATTATCCCCGGTTCTTCGCTGAAGAGACGCGGCCGGGGGGAGGGGTACGAAGAGTACGCGTCGAAACCGGTGTCACGTCGTGTTGGGGAATCCTTCGGGAGTGCGATACTGAAGGGGAGGTGCTACTGCCCGTGCAGGGCGACACCGCCTTAAAACTTTATAACCACACACAAACCCTCTATTCCCCCAGGCCTGATGAGCAATCCCCCCTGCCTCATGTTGTGACTTCCTTTCTACCTTGCACAAAACATCCCATTTGCCCCTTTACTTCCTTCGAAAGTGTTGTGACTACCCCCCCTTCCCCACCCCTCGGGAGTGCCACTCCTCTGGTGGTTAAAAGTGACCCGCCGTTGTGCCTTCGGCATCTGTTGCGTGTGCCGTCGTATGCTTCCTATGCACTAGTTATAGCTATCCGGGGGCGGCCTGCTGTCGCACCAGTGGGCTGCCCCACCTCTGCACCCTCGGTTTTTAAGATGTTCACCACAGCGGAGAATGATCCCCTTCTCTGTGGCGATCGAGCCAAGCTGGACGAGGTTCGCCTTCGGGCGAAGGTCATGTGGGCGGACAAAAGGTGCCTGCTCCTGAGACTCATCAGCAACCTGTTTCTTCCTTCAAGCCCTCAAGACTCTTGAAGCGGCCTGACTATTTAGTGTCTTCGTCGCAGCAAGGGGGCGATATATACCACCCTTTTTATTGATTTCACGTGTCAGTGTTTGACTTTTTCGCAACTTCATTTCTTCCTTTTCTCCCTCTCCAACCCCACCCGTGACACCACCAGGGTTTAGCTAGCCCTGGTCCGATTATCCCCGGTTCTTCGCTGAAGAGACGCGGCCGGGGGGAGGGGTACGAAGAGTACGCGTCGAAACCGGTGTCACGCCGTGTTGGGGAATCCTTCGGGAGTGCGATACTGAAGGGGAGGTGCTACTGCCCGTGCAGGGCGACACCGCCTTAAAACTTTATAACCACACACACACACCACACACACACATTAATCCTTTTGGAAAGCGTCAGTGGCACTCTGGCAGAGGCAGGCCCTGAAGCCTGCCCTTCAAGCCCATAGATAATCACGCCGCTTTGACACACACATAGGTAAAGGTCACACTATTTTTGCAGCAGTCTTGCACTGTCTTGTTGGGGATAGCGAACTGGCATCGCGCAGCATCCCCTCTCGAGGCCACAGCGTGAGGACCGACCCCGTTGTGTCAGTTGTGGCAGTCTTGCACTGCTGCAGAGGGTGAGAAGGCACCGGGCATCACCCGCACTGTTAAGACGATCTACGCCGTAACACACAACACACAAACCAGAACAGCAGACGGCAGACACCGCACGTCCAGATTTTTTGCGTAGGAGAGAACCTAATGATCCCTCCGCTCTGTGGCGCAACACACACGATGCACACACAATGCCACTGGGATGTGTCCCTCGAAAGGGGTTTTTACACTGCCCAGCACAGGGTTCGGACATTGTTTTTGAGGGCCTTCCCCCTGAAGTGCAGGGCGAGCGAAATGCCGAACAAAACAGGCTTGGCACAGGGCGACGGCGGCCCCGTACAGACATATCGGTATACAGATGTGTGCAGGGGATGGGGGTCGGGGATTGGGGGCAAGATGACACAGGCAGGCGTGGTACAGAAGAGACAACAGAGACAGAGTGAAAGACAAATGACAAATAGGATCCGTCGGACGTAATGTGTGCCGTATTTCTTCCCCGTTTTTTCATTTCTTTCGACAAGACCAGGGTATAAGATAGACTTTTTTTCTGGCGCCGTTTTCCGGTTTTTCTGGTTTTGAAAATTTTTCGCGCGCGCCTTCGGCGCGCGCGACCCGCGCAAACCCTCCCAGAATCTGAGAGGGCCCGGTGCCTGCGCGCGTCCTGTCGTACTGAGGCTGCTTGGTGGGGCAGGCGCAGCAGCTGCTTTGAAAGTTTGGACTCTCGGCCAAAAAACCGGTCTGGTGTAATTTTTTTACGCAGGGGGGTCTGGGGGGCGGAGCCCCCCAGCCGCCGGAGGCCACGGTAGTGAACATCTGTTCCCTACAGTCTGGATTCGCTTGTAAGTAGGAAGGCTTCGCTGATCGCAGCCCGGCCAGCAGGAGATCACTGGTCCTTGAGGGTTCAACCTTCAGGGTGGAGGAGGACGGGGGAGCGACCACTCGTGACAGGTGTGCGTTGTGGGTGGAGTGGGTGCACGACAGAATGGCCAAAGGGTCCACGAGATCTCTGCACACATTCCGTTATCGAGGAGATGGGCTAGCTGTGACGACAGGCAACAAACAAATCTCATCTGTTAGTTGCCCCCAATAGGCTTGGCGACCTTCAAGACTGCTTGAAATTCGTTCGTGTTCTCGTCTCAGCCCTCCAGACAAGCAGATCTGTCTCGAGTTGGTGGGCTGTCGCCATGTATTCGATGGCACCGAGTGACGCTGCACAGAGGCAGACGACACGGTGAACTCCAGCGGAGGTTACCCTACCTCCGCTGGAGTACACCGTGTGTCTCCCATGAATCTCAACCAGCGGGAGTCTTAGCGTAAATTAGCTGGAAAATAGACTCCCGTCTTCAGTACAGACTGCAGTCTTAGACCCCTCTTAGACACTCGCTAGGGTGGCTGGAGTCCACCATGTGTGCACCTTCAAAACAGAAGAGACCTGCATGACGAGGGCATCACCACCCACCGGGCCACCCGCTAGGTCCATTTTTCTTCTCCGCTTCTCTGCCTTCTTTGGACTATTTGAGCTCTGTGCGGATCACGATGGGGTCACTTTCTATTTTTTTATGGCGTTTTTTCTGACTGTTCTACTGTCCCAAAGTCACAAAAAAACCCGCCAAAAATGAGACCGACCTTTTTTTTTTTTCCAGAAAACCGGGAACCGGGAAACCCTGGTTTTGAAAACCGGAAAACCAGACCTATCTTATCCCCTGGACAAGACCATGCTGCAGGCGTGACCCAAAACACTGCGAGGGGCCCACCCAGCCTTCAGGGGCATAACCAGGGCTCAGACACAACAGAGTCATGCCATGCCATGCAGCAATAAAAAGGCGAGGAACAGCGCAAACAAAACCCAAGGCCCGTCGATATTCCCCACAACCCCCACCCCCACCGCGCGTGCAACAGAAATGACACCAAGGGCACCGAACGAGAACATGGGATTCACCCGTTCGCGGCTTGAGGCAACACTGCAGATGCCACATGCGTCGTCTTGCAGAGATTATAGTCAGAACGTTGCAACGCTTTCTGCTACCTCACGACAGGTCCAAGATCACATCCCCTGTCGGGATGCGGTTCTCCGCGAGCCGCCTGCTAAACCCTGTCGCATCGGAGCTGGCGCTGGGTGACAGAGGCGCTGGGGGCGAGGCCATCCTCCTGCTGGGCGGCTTGATGCCTGACCGGCTGCTCACCGATGATATCCGATGCATGGCGGGCCCCCCGCGCCCCAGCCCGGAACCCGACAAACCGCCACCGCCACGACTCCGGGGGGACGACAAAGTCAACGAGTCTTCCCGGGTGAGGCTGTGTGTCGCACCACCCACCGGCGCGTAGGCCGGCACCGCTGCCCCATGCATCCCTGTGGTGCTCCCTCCAGCCGTCGGAACCGTCAGCGGGGTGATCGTGGCAAACCCTGGGCGTGTCGGGGAGGCAAGCGTCTGCCTCAGAGGGATGAGCATCGCAGTGGGCTTCTGCTCCAGCAGCTCCTCGTCTTCGTCATCCGCATACTGCATGTCGTAGGCAGCGGTGAGTGGCGTCGCGGCTGCCAGGGGCGATTTCACGGAGGTGGGGGGGGCGCCGGCGGGGCGGGACCTGGGGGATTTCTTCTTGGAGAGGCCGACCTGGCGCGACATGTCGTTTAGCCCCCCCGGGATTTTGTTGAGGCCGGTGGCGCGGACCACCTCGTTGAGCTTTGCGGCCTTCGCCGCATCCTTTGTGAAGTTTCCGACGTCGAGGGCGCCCTCCTTCATCGCGGCGAGGAAGCGCTTCTCCCGCCTCCATTTGATCAGCTGGAGGCAGGCAATGGCGCCGTAGACCGATGCGGCCAGAACGGCGATCCACACGGTGTGGTAGTGCTGCCACACCTGCATGTCGCCGCTGCCGCTGCCGCTGCCTGCCGCCACTTCTGAGGCATCGGGTGCTGTGGTGGAGTCGGGCGTGCCGGGTGGGGACGGCGTATCCCCAGCAGCAGAGGCAGGGGTCACGAGGGCAAACACTGCCAGCACCACAGAGGCAGCAAGGGCTGTGGTGGCACCGCGCAGCCTGCGGTGCGCGCGGGGCATTTGATTGGGGGAGGCCCCGCTATTGCTGCTGCCGCCCAGCCCCGTGATTCAATGAAGGGGCCTTGCGGGTGTGGATGGGCGGCCGCACTGGGGTGCGGGCTTGTGTGCACCACCACCCCGGAGTGGGGTGGGGTGGGTGTGGAGGAAGAGGGAGGGGGTTGCGGCAGGTGGGGGAGTACCGCTTCCCTGCGGGGGGCGTCGTGTGTCGTGGGTGGGGTGTGGGGGTGGGGTGTGTGTGTGTGTGTCTTGCTTGGTCAGGGGATACATTACGAAGGAGAGAAGAGGAGGGGGGGGGGTCAGGTCATACAGCTAGGTCTGCTTGGACGCATCAGTGATGCTTGCCTTGGCCTGCACTTGCGTTGGCTGTGAGCTTCAGGGGGACAGCACGCCAGCGGTACGTTGTCAAACTTGAAATTAAGATACAAAGAGGGGATCTGGCTGCGTTACGCCCCAACAACCACCAAGTTTCAAGGGGCAAGGTAGGGGGGGGTGCTGGGGGTCCTTGTTGGAAAACAAGTCATACCATAGATAAAGGCGATGGGAGAGTCAGACGAAAATCACAGCATTCTTCTTCCACGATGTTTGCTTGCGAGTATCTTCAGTTGATTACGTGTCAGGCGCCCGAATTGAAGGTCGCATCTGTCTGCGCAATCCTTCTCCTCCTGCAAAGCGGTCATGCTTCATCTGCAACATTCATCGCGGGTGGGAGGCAACATGATGACACTCACATAACGTTGAGGAGGAGTCCGGAACATGTGTAAGTACCTACCACCCCCGTGGATATGTCACCCCCTAAAAGGTATGTTCATGTCACCCCCCTCCCGATTTTTGCACCTGGGGGGTGACAGATACACGGGGGGTGGTAGGTCTTCATTATACAGCACAAAATTGTCAAAGATGTGCTGAGGATGCCAGAGGGGGTGGGAAGACAAAGGTGCAACGGAATGACACCCAACTGCATTTGTTCAACGCAGACCCCAGGTGTGTGCCAACCACGCGAGCGTCTGTAGCACTTACGCACAGAAAATTCCCCTCATTCTCCCCTCATTCTCAACCACCAGTCGGAGAGGCAGCAGCCACGACTCGGCAGGAGGCGGGCACAACAAAAAAAAGGGAGAGTCGTCGCTGTGCACATCAGCACGGCCCCGCCCTCTGAGCCAGACTAACCCGCCCATTAAGGAAAAGAGGAAGAGGCGACGTAAGGCAATGCCTCCGTGCGGCAAGGAGAACACGAAACAGCGTCCCCCCTCACCGGGGGACGCGCACGAGCACGGCCAAAAATCGTTCAAAATCGTTCAAATTTCCCAGTGGCGCCCCCGAACGAACGACACCATGCATATCCCACCCATATCTCAACAAAGGGCTGTCGCTGCTAAAAGATGAAAGATGTGGCAAGCCTTGCAGGCTCAACTGGCCCTGATGTGGCAAGACCCACACAGCGTGCCTCCGGCTGCACAGCAGGGCTCACCAGGCAGCCTTGCTGTCGTCACCATGTGTGATCGGCTTCGGGGCGAAGAGGCCGTGGCGGGTGTCCGCACTGCCGACAGCCTCCAGCACCACCTCATAGAGGGAGCACTCCTGCCCTGCCGCCTTCACCGTGCCGACAGCCACTGCAAAGCCACGAGTGGTCACAGCAGACGCAACAGTGTCATCGGCTGTGGCGAGCAGCACTCTCCGATCTTCGACCTGTGCCCGTGAGAAGGCAGCAAAGCCGAGCTGCACGCAGGGCCCCACAGCTGTCACGAAGCGCTGCCCCTTGGTCCCGATGTAGCCGGAAAGCGCCTTCCCGCAGCACATCCCGCAGTGCAGTTCGTGGGGCGTCCCTGACACCGCCATGTTGACGAAGCGCAGCGCACCCTCAACGTGCCCGACGCAGGGCGACGTCACACCCCACGACAGCAGCACGGCCGTGCCGCACACATTGAGCAGGCGCCCGTCACACCGCCCCAGGCACGTCAGGATGCGCGAGAGTTGCGCGTTTGTCTGCGTCGTCGGGTCCGCGGTGCCGGACGCCAGGCTGCAAGTGAGGAAGGCGACAGTGGCGCTGCCGACCTCGAACAGCTTCTCGTCGAATCGCTCCGCAACGCTCATTGTCGAGCGCGACTGTTTGCGCTTCGTCCGGTGCGGGCTGACAGTGCTCGTGCTGCTGTGTGTCGAGGCGGTGTCATGTGAGCTGTCCTCCCGCACGAGGGGGTTGCCTGCACGTGCAGCAACGACACTGCGGATGTGGGCCGTGCGCTGCTTCAGGGAGAACGGCACCATCAGCGACAGGGGCGCCTGCTCTGCGATGCCCTTCAGGGTGCAGTTGCCCAGCGGCAGCACCGCAGCACGCCCTTCGCGCATGGCACCCACCCCGTCGACCACAGCACTGTCCACCACCACGCCACCCCCGACGCCCTGGGCCTCGAGGCGTGCGGCACGGTTGACTGTCGGGCCGAAGTAGTCGTAGCGCTGCAGCACTTCGTTCAGCTCCACGTTCACGTCCCCGAAGTTCACACCCATGCGCACACGCACCCCGCAGTAGCCGGTGTCCATGTCGTGCATGCATGTCGGCAGCTCCAGAAGGCTTGCGGGCCAGTCGGCAGAGACGAGTGCCTCTTGTGTTGCCAGGGCGAAGTCCGCTGCGCTGTCCAGGTCGGGAAACGCGACCATGAAGGCGTCCCCGATGGTCTTCACCTCGTACCCGCCGTGCGCAGCGATCTGCTCCTGCATCACCGCGTTGTGCACACGCAGCCCGACAGACATCCCGTCCGGACACGCCTCCCACAGTGCTGTCGACCCCTGGATGTCTGTGAACACAACAGCAGCACAGCCGGACTCCAGGCCAGGGGCCTCGTGGGCGTCGAGGTCGATGTGGTGTGCCTCACGTGCGAAGATAGCCTCCGGCATGAATGTCTTGTACTCGCGCATGTTGACGACAAGCGTGTTGATGGCGGCAGCCATCACGCCGATCTCCTGCAGCAGGGAAGCGTCTTCCGCAAGGGCCTCGATGCCCTCCACATCGGCCTGCGACACACGCAGGATCTTCACGGCGAACTGCGCGAAGGGCTGGGTCAGCACCGCGTTGTACACAACGAAGGCCAGCACACCGACCAGCAGGATGCCAATCACCAGCAGCCACGTCGCCTGGGTCCTGCGGTCAAGGTTGTCCTGCGCCACCTTGTCCTGTGCAGTCAGCACTGTATCCATTTTCGCTGCATTTGCCTTCGACTCGCGCACGATGTCTTCCTGCGGGATCATGACAGCGACGACGAGCTGCTTGGCCTGCGACAAACTCGATGGGTCGGCCTGGGTCTTCGTGTACAGTGCAAAGGTGAGCGCCTGGTCGGGGATCCAGCGTGCATCGCCTGTCCGCATCAGCTCCTGCACCTGGTCCACAGACAGCGTCTGGTTGTGCACACGCAGGTCGTCGATGTGCCCCGTGTACTTTTGCCCGATGGAGTAGTTATGCACCGCGACTGACATCGGCACACGGTCGCCCATCGGACTCTTCGTGCGCCGCACACCATCCACGTACATCGCACAGTAGCCCATGGAGCGCCGGCGTGCGAAGCGCACCGCTGCAGTCAGGAAGACCCACTCGCCCACAGGCAGGTCGCGCACCGCAGCTGTGCGGCACCCGTACGACACGATGGAGATGATGACAGACCCGTCCTCGTACACACGCAGGTTCGTGTCAGGCGTCACGGAGTCTGCGAAGATGATCCCCTTCCCGTCCGCCTGGGAACGCTTGACCCACACAGACACGCTGTAGTCGTTCTTCATGAACACCTTCTCGCGCACCACAGGCTCCCACCGCTCGCCCTGCACGCTGGGACGGGCATTGCGCTGCGTCACAATCACGTCGCCCACCCCGCCCCACGGCATGGTGTTGTTGTAGTAGTCCAGCGTGCTCTGGTACCCCGCCACACCACCCACACGCCGCCGTGCCACACGCGGCACACGCTGCGTCAGGTACGGCGACACGCGCACCGCCCCAGTCCCGTCGAGGTACAGCGCCTGCCCCCGCCCGTCGCGCCCTGCATCGAACCGGAAGCACCCCGACCCGCCGCCCTCGCACTCCATCCACGCGTCCCACACGTGCCACCCCGCCTCGCCCACCGCACCGTCGAAAGGGAACCACAGCCACTCCGTGCGGTGCCCGTGGTAGTAGTCACGTGCTCGGAACGTGTCTGATATCACCTGCCTGTCTGCCGCCTTCGCGTCAAGCCGCCCGTACTTCGCCAGCACGAAGTGTGCGTACGCGTTGAACTCCCACTGCAGGGAGTCAAACAGTGTGAACAGATGGAAGGCACGCTGTGTGCTGCCGGTGAGAAGATTGCCGTAGTGGTCCACTGTCCGCCACATGGCATTGCGATTTGTGTCTGCTGCGTAGATCAGTCCGTCCTCTGTGTGCACCACGAAAGTGGTGCTCTGGGCCAGAGGGCTGATCACTTTTTCACTCGCAACCACCTCAATGAGATCTTCCGACATCTGGTCTGCAGGGAAGGACACGACGCAGAGGCCTTCATTCTCGATTCTACGGGTGCTCGTCAGAAACGGTGCGGTCAGCTTCCCTTGCCTGTCGCCGGATGTTATCGGGATGACTTGCAACTCGCCGATGTGATGTTCCTGGACATCGTAGCTGGAGCGGTGGTCGGGACTCTTCTCCATCTCCACCACATTCGGAAAGGAGGCGGGGAGGTCTGTCAACCACAGCCGCTTGAAGGGGTCGTGCACAGACGGCTCAAACACAACCGGCTCAAACGCAACCTGCGTTATGTTCTGGAATAAGGGGTGCAGATATGGCTGGTTCGTGTCGCGCAGTGTGAGCTGCGTCCCGTTCAGCATGGGCGAGTCCGGATCGTTTGTGACACCAAACTCATCCCAGTACCACCCATCAAAGAGGAACACCTGCAGCATCGAGCCTGTGGTGAAACGACGACGATCTTTGAAGCGGCGAGCTGTGGCGAGGTCATCAGTCCTCGCCTTCCAGTTGGTGTAGGTGCGCTGGTCGGTGCCAAAGGGTGCAAACCCGAGAACCAACCCGATGTCCTCTTGGAGGCGTTTCAGGGTGGCATCGATGCCACTGCGCAGTGACACAACCACGGTCCTGATGTAAAGCCCGATGAGGTCGTTTGTGAGCATCTCCTCACGCAGCACCATGACCTGGACAGCCTCCTCCTTGTTGTTGCGCTGTGCCCTCTCCGCGTCCTTGCCTGCACTGTCCGCAAGTATGAAGGTCACAATCGCGAGCAGCACAGCCAGCGAGGCGGACAGCAGTGTGGACGACAGCCCCAGCGGGATGCCGCGTGCTGCAGGCAGGGATGTGGCGGTCTGCCTGTCGTGGGCCAGCTTCAGGACGATCGCGAGTGTGGCGAGTGGGATGAGCACCACACCTGCCACCGCCACAGGCTCCTCCATCAGCGGCTTCGTGTCGGTGTCCACGGTCAGCTCCGCACCGAAAGGAACCGCCGGGGCAGGCGTGTCGTTCCACACAACAGGTGCAGGCTGCCGGAACAGGAGCTCCACCTCGTATGTGTGCTGCGCCACCTGCAGGCCTTTGGTTCGGAGGAAGTCAAGTGCGTGAGGCGCGAAGTAGGACTCGCCCATGGATCCGATCGGCAGGTTGATGTTGCGCCCCACACCGTGAATGCGGCGCTTGTCAGGGATAACCCACGCACGCACACCTGCCCTCTGCATCAGGACTGCATAGTCGGGGCGTGAGCACCGCCAAGAGTCTGTTGGGGGGCGGAACGCAACGATGCGGTCACGCACAAGATCTGTGTCCCACTTGTCGAAGTCACACATGTAGTCCTTGTTCGGCAACAGCTCCAAGTCGATGAACAGCACCTTCTCCTTCAGCGGGAACTCCAGCATGTCCGCCATGCTGTTGTGGCGCCGCATCGGCAGCAGCTCAGGCTGCCACAGGCACCCCAGCTCCTCCTCCGTCACTGGGTCGTGCATCATCAGCGGGCATCCGGCACACAGCCGCTTCGCAGGGTCGGGGTTGGTGCGGCACATGCCTTCCTCCAGGAACCACCAGGGGCAGTTGCCGCCAGCAAAATCCGACAAGTCTGCCGCCTCCAGGTTCGCACGCGGCTTGTCTGCACCACAGTGGTACACAAACTTCCCACGCACCTCGCCTGTTGCTGCCTTCAGAAGCTTCAGGATCGGCAGGTCCTGTGCCTCGGGCTTGGCCTGCATCATCACAACGTCCTCGATGCCTTTCGATGACGAGTAAAGACGCCACGGGAGGTTGTCGTACAGTGCGTTGTGGAATGTGAACATGAAGACAGACAGCTTGTTGCCCAACTCGCGCTGCACACGTGCACCACCGGCAATCCCACCGCCACACCCAAACGAGTCCATGTAGTTGTGGAACGCGATGGTGCCTGACAGGTCTGCGTCCCCGTAGTCGGATGTGCTGCACCCACGACCCGTGTGCGTCACCACACGCATCTCCCTGCCGTTGTACGGGCTGGCGATGTCCATGTTCGACTCCTCGATGTAGGGCGTCTTCTCCAGCGCACCGACGCAGTGCTGCAGCCCGATGTACTCAGCAGGCACGCCTGACGTGAACTCGAATGTGTAGGCACACGGCCCGCACAGCTCGCTGCGCTTGATCCAGTTGTCGAGGTCGCAGTACACGTCTTGATTTTCGAGGTTATTCTTGATCAAGTCGAAGTCTCCATCAAAGCGGCGCTGCATCAAATCAGAGAAGTGTGGGTTGTACGTGCTGATGCACTGATACATGTCATAGTGGCACTCAGGCACGCCTGACAGAACCACTGTGCTGAGGACTGCCACCCACATTGCACACCTGTGACGTGGTGCGTTGGTGGACAGGTGCCGATTAAGGTACCAAGTGTGCAGGCCTACAGATCTGAATACCGTGAGGAGTCTGCAGTGAATAAAGGTTGGTGGGTTATTACCCCACCAACATAACTTGTCGTCGTGGAAACCGCTGTCGCGAATCGTTACACTGCGACCAGAAAAAGTCAGAAAAACTGGAGGTGCGGTCTCCCAGCGAGGGGAGGTTGAGACATATTTATGGGAAAATGGGTGGACCAGGTGTTTCTCGTGGGGGATGACGTCTTTATGCTGAATCCTCTGGACACCCGCCCCTTTTCCTGTTTATTCCCAGCCAAACCCCCCCAAACCTGCTACACGGGTTAGCCAAACCAGGTTTTCTTGCAGGTAACATCCAGACGCTCACTACCGTGGCCACCGGCGGCTGGGGGGCCCCCCAGACCCCCCCGTGGCGTATGCCTGTCCAGGACCCAAATCCTTTCGAGTCACATGCAACAAGCCTTGCAGTGTTCCTCTATCCCGGTCCGTGGGGCTATACGAAAGGTGCGCCAATGTGCCTGAGCGGTTCCTCCGCCTCCCCGTCAACACCTTTGTCTTGAGTGGTGCATCGACGGAGGCGTGACGAGAGCGAGAGCGGAACAGTCCAAGACGGCACGTTTTCGTGCATCTTCCTGGACACAGTGGGTGTGCCCCTCCATGAAAACCCCCCACAAACAGGGATCCTGTTCAGCGCGCTTTTTTGACACCCAAAACTGGGTTTTGGCCCCGACCCCCCCCGGATTTAGGATTAGCCCTGGTCCCCCTATACATACCCCTATACATCCTGGATTTTGGACCAAAATTCCCCCATTAACCCTTTAGAGACCAGGGGGGTACGATTTAAAATGCCAAAAATTCGAGATTTTGGCCACCTTCCCCAGTAAGGAATTTTCTACTCCACCATCGGAATTTCTTTTCATGGTGAAATGCGTTGTTTCAGAACTGTCCGAGAATCAACTTTTTTTTGAGAAAAAAATATTTTTTTCCCCACGGGAGGCGACTCCCAATGACCACCCAAAATATTTTTGTTCGATTTTGGAGCCCAACCACATTTCCAAACCAGACCCCCAGATTCGGGGGAAAAATCCGAAAAATGCGTTTTTCGGGCAGAACGAGGACATTGGATTCCACGATGCCGAGACTTGGTGAAAAATTCAAAAAATTCCGAATTTTGCCTGCCGACCCAATTTTTTGGTCAAAATTAAAAGTGTCAAAAAGGCGAAAAATACAGGGTTTGTGGGGTCAGGTCACCAGACTCAGACGCACCTTTCGGGCAGTTTTGGGACGTATCCTTCCAGAAATGCGTTTTTAGGGGGCTTGGGGGTGTTTCGAGGCCATTTCTGTGACCACAGGTGCAGGACCCTCGGGTGGCCAGAAACCACCAAAAACCGAAAAATAGGTGGGTCCGAAAATTGGTTTCGGCTGGAAAAATTTTCAAATTTGGACTTTTTTCAGATTTTTTGCTGTCGTGAAACGCGCTGTTCCAGCCGTTTCCGAGAACATTTTTTTCTCGAAAAAAATTTTTTTCTCGGGCCCCCGCAATTTGAAGTGCTGGGCGGGTATCGCCGGAAATGTTCTTTCACAGGGGACTGCATTTTTTCCCGGAAAAAGGTGCGTTATTTGCGAGATTACGACGCGTTGAGTTCGGAACATTATTCGATAAAAAAAATCTTGAAAAATTCTTAGTGGAAGGTACTTTACTCACCAATGAACCAAAAGTGCCCCAAAACCAGAAAAAACCCAATTTTCGGAAATTCTCGATTTTTCCTGATTTTCGCACTCGCAACAAATATATGCCCTTCGGTGGCCCAATTTTTGTCTCGGTTGTTCGTGGAAAGAACTGCGACATCCGAGTTCACCAAAAGCGCCCTATCACTTCACAGCTACAACCGCTCTGATGAATTTCCTTTTGTTTGTTGCGTTGACGCTTCTACACACAAAACCCTGAACTGATCACACCCTGAGCCTGATGAAGGGTGGGGTTAGTGTATAGAGCACGTTTGGTTGCAGCTGTGGTGGGGCGCTTTCCGCTCACACGAGTGTGCTTAATAAAAAAAATCGGTGAAAAATTCCTAGTAGAAAGTACCTGAACGCCAGTGGCCAAAAAAAACTGAACTACCCACACACATGTGTGTGGTTGGTAACTACAGTCGTATTGGGGGTCTTCGCTACGGGGTGACCGTCAGTGCATTTTGGTGCATTTCCTGTTGAATTGGCTGAAAACTGAAGAAGTTTGTCGAAGTTTGTCGACCAGCAAAGACCCCCATTTACTCTGAATGTTATTTGTTAACAAACCGCCATTTTGGAAAAACAATTTAAAAGTGAATTAATAAAATGTTATTCATAACATATGTTATTGGGTACTCCCATGGAGTCACCGCCGCTCGGGCGAGAAGTGCGTTGAGCATACACAACACCAACCTTCGTCAGGTTTGGGAGTGTATAAGCAACACCGCAAGAAGGAACAGAAGCATAAGCGGACGCAGCGACACTTTTGTTCCTTTTGCACCCCTGTAAACAACACCCATTTTCCCTTCGGCTGACACCGTGGGGGTGGGGGTGGGGGTGGCTGCAGGACTGAACACCGCGATGCCGCCCGCAAGGCGGTGCCAGGCATGACCAGTGCCCCCGACTATGCAGCTCATCTCTTCAGCTCTCACTTCCAACCCAGCACCCCCAACCCCTACTATGCACGATCGGATTCGCCGTATTCCCAGCAGAACCCAGACGAGAGGGGAGGAGCAGGGGGGGAGCGGGGGCACTGTTTTGGGGGATCTCTCTCTCTCTCTAAACTGCACAGCGGCATTTGCCCGGTTTTTGGAAAAAACCCCAGCAGGGGGTTGCCACCTGTGTTCCTCTCTTTTTGGAAAGGCTCGACTAGTTATTTGACTGGTTGCCGCAACAAGGAAGGGTGTGTGTGTGTGTATGTGTCTGTCCGGACCCACTCACTCGCCGTGCCTCCGCATCCATTCACCTTCACACAAGGCGGGGATGTGGGAGAGCCAAATCAACAATTCTGGGGTTTCCCGGATATATCCCCCCCCCCCCCCCTAGGGGGGGTCATAAGCCCCCCTAAAAACGTACGAAAACCAAAATTTTCAACATACCATCAGAACCGCCCTAATACCTGATCTGACCCGAAAATCCGACCCATACCCCCCCGGAAACTGTCTGGGGCCCACTTGTGACACCTGATACGCACTTTTGTGATGATTTTTTGGGGTCCTAAAAAATGTACCTCAGTTTCGTACCTTGCCTTTGTACCTGAACCACTCCCGACCGCATTATTTCGTGCTTTGCCTTTTCTGCGGTGGTTCTGGCTCAGGTGGCACGCATGTTGCCTTCCCCAGTGCCTCGGCAAGGTCTTTCTTGACCTGATTAGTGGGAATGTTGTGTTGTTGCGTCAGCAGAATGAGTTCAGCCACCTTCTGGGTGTAGTACTTCGATCGCATATGGGTCATTGTGAGTACTTCGTACGCCTGGGAGGCTGCATCGGCATTAGTAGGCAGCGTTGTAGATGCTTTTGCTTCGTCGATCTTAGCCTGTGAAGGCACGATTGGGATATTGTACGCCCTGAGAGCCGAAGTGGTTATGATTGTGCTGTGTAATTTGCGCCCCGCAGGATATGCACACCACGCAGTCTCGACAACACGTATGAGAGTGTACCATGTGGGGACTCAACAAGGTCATTGGATCGGCATCTGCCTGCCGACTCAGCCCCCACACAGTGCGACCGCAAGGTCGCCAGGGATGTCTCAACGCCAGGGGAATACCCTCCCCTGGCGTTGTACAACCCTACTCTCAACCCTCGGGTCCTCTCCTGGAGGCGGTGGTGGCGGGCCCGCAACGCTTCGTACTTCCGGTACAGACTGAGGTAGTCTGCCCGGCTGACCCGCTCATTGCTTCCTAGATCATCTGCTGCTCTGGAGCTGCCATCACTCTCACTGCCCACATCAGTTGGTGTGGGGGTAGGAGCAGGACGAGTGGGAGGAGTAGGAGTGCAGGTGACATCTTTCTTGGCTAGCAAGGAACGCCGCTTTTCCCGCACGTGCGTGCAGTTGATGCACCACTGCATATATCTGTCGTCACCACGTCCCACTCGCTCTCCTATGTACCCAGCCCGACGGAGCGCCCGAAATAATGTCGCCTCACCGATGTCGTGTGCCGTTTTCTTTTTACGCAGGTCTGCCACAACGCTCTCTGCCGAGACCCCGCACATCTCCCGTTTGGCGAGCGTCTTTCGAGCAAGGTACTCCTCTGCAGCAGCATCTGACACCTCTGCGAGGCCCTGGGCACGCGGCATGTGTTGCTCGGCGTGCTGAGTGAGCGTAGTGACACCCTTCCCTTGCAAAGAACGAAATAATGCGGTCGGGAGTGGTTCAGGTACAAAGGCAAGGTACGAAACTGAGGTACATTTTTTAGGACCCCAAAAAATCATCACAAAAGTGCGTATCAGGTGTCACAAGTGGGCCCCAGACAGTTTCCGGGGGGGTATGGGTCGGATTTTCGGGTCAGATCAGGTATTAGGGCGGCTCTGATGGTATGTCGAAAATTTTGGTTTTGTACGGGCTTATGACCCCCCCTACCCCCCCCCCCCCCTCCAGACCAGCAACATAGGCAACTGCTGGTTCGGAGACCAGCAGAAACCCAGAAATCCCCTACAAACTACAGCCTGAAGCCACACTGAGCACAGAGCCACCGCTGCTCTATGGCTTTGGCGCGCTGCCGCCACACCCCGCCCCCACATACCATCTCAGGCGGAAGCCGAGATACACCACCACTTGCCCTTGCCCCCTCCCTCCCACGAACCCCCCCGCCCCCTGCCCCTCGAGGACAATATGCTCCCCCCCCCCTCCAGAATAACGCGGATTTGAGGGAAATCCAACGCCGAGGGGGCAAGGGTTCGTGCTACACAACTACAAAAAGATGCCGCCGGTGTGGGGAGCTGAGGCTTCGGGCCGAAACAAAAGTTGCGCCAGAGAGGAACGTGCGCATGGCCCTGCGCTGGCGAGTGATGGCCCTGCTGGGTTCGCACACCGGGAGGGAGCGGGGGGGGCCGTTCTTCTCCCTTTCTCTCTCAGCAGGTTTGGGCCGCCTCCACCCCAGCGGTGCTGCGGTGGAACCCACGCGAAGTCTCATCGCGGCACCGCATCGCGCCGCGAGCGCGCATGGGCGCGCTGGTCGGCCGCAGCGGTTTGCGTGGTGCCTCTGCCGCCTTCAGCTGGTTGACGATACGCTTCGAGCTGTCGAGGGCGAGGCGGAGATCACGCGTGTGCAGGAGCTCCTTCTGGTACTGCCCGCGGTAGCAGTCACGCTCCTTGCATGCCTGGGCAAGGCTCTGCTCTGCATCCCGCAGCTGCTCTGCAGAGGGCGATGCCTCAGGCGCCTTCGCAGGCACCGCCGCGTCCGCAGCGCACCGCGCCTGCACCGCCTGCTGCCTCTGCAGCAGGGCACTGCACGCCTCGATGTTGCGCAGCAGCCCCTCCACAGCCTCGGGCTTCGGCGTCCTCTTCGACCACGCGCCGCGCGGCGCGCTTGCACCTGCAAAGTCTGCAGCGCGGAGGGAGAGAGAAGGGTGGGGTGGGGTGGGGTGGGTCTATGATTTTTAGAAACAGGAAAAGGCACCCGACCTTGATGCAACAGCTCTGGGGTGGGTGGCTGAGGGGTATAGCGGTATATGCTTGTTTGCGCAACACACTTCTCGCCGTGATTACACGCGTTCTACCAAAAGCGCCCTATCACTTCACAGCTACAACCGCTCTGATGAATTTCCTTTTGTTTGTTGCGTTGACGCTTCTACACACATTCCGCTCACACGAGTGTGCTTAAAAAAAAAACCATACCTGCAGCTGACACGAAGCTCAGCGGGAAGTCTGCTATGGTGGGGCAGAACCCATTCGCCTCAAGGTCGATGTTGCGCGTCTCGAGGAGGTACTGCTGCGTGCGGAACCAACACTGCTGCACATGCCGCAGCAGCCCCATATCCAGCAGCGGCACCCCATGCCCCGCCAGCCCATGCGCCACACTGCCAGGCGTGGTATCATCGTGCAGAGGGAGCGCTGCGTTCGCCGCCTGCTGCTGGAAATACTTCCGCTTGCTGAAGATGGTCACACCCGGCGGCACCACATCCGGCACACCCCTGGGGTTGCTCACGGCAGTCCCTCCCTGGGACGAGAGCTGCGACGCTGCCGCCTTGGTCCGCACCCCCTTCTCCCCGAGCGACACGATGATCTTCGCCAGATTCCTGCTGTACTCAAAGAGGTATTCCACCTCCTTGTGGAGCAGCTGCTGCTCCTCCTGCGCACGGCTGCGCACCGCAGCAAGCTCTGCCTGCAGCACCCCCACCTCGTGGTGGGCACGCTCGATCGCAGAGTCTTTAAACTGCATGAGCTCCTGCGTGGCCTGTTTGTGCGATTCTTGTGCCTTGACGAGCAGGGCGTCGCAGTGCTTCTTCTCCAGCTTCCGACCTGCCTCGATCAGCTCCTCCCGGGAGCGGACCCGGAGGTGGTCCATCGTGACGGATGCAGTTCTCGAGTTGCACCGCAGCTCCTCGACATGGCGTTTGTAGGTCGCCTCCACACGCTGGAGGTCCTCCCGGAACACCTCGCGCCCCTCGCGAACCCGGATCTCGTTGTCCTCTTTCACCTTCTGCAGCGTGTTCGTCAGGTTCTCCACCTTGTCCTTCAGAAGCGCCTGCCGCTCCAGCCCCTCCGCAAGCTGCTTGTCGTAGTGCCGCCGTTTCGACATGTTCTCCTTCTCCTGCTTGCTGAGGATTGCCTGGTAGCGCCGCGCCTCAGCCACAGCAGCAGAGGCCTTCGCAGTCAGCCCCTCCTCGCGCACTGCGGTGGGATGGGGGTGGTGGTGGGGGCAGTGGGGGTCGTGGCATGGTGTGGCCAGAAGGGGTAAATCCACCCCCTCCCGTGTCACCCGCAAAGTGTCACTGCGATGCATCTGTATTTATTTGCCAACCGTTTCCTTGATGCGTTGGCACGTCGGCACACAGCCCCCCCTCTATAGATCTGGAACGAGTGTACACCGGTGGCGTAATATGAAGCTGCCTCCTTTCTGCCTCACAGGCGAGAAGGGCGTGCCAACCCCCCCTCCCCTCATACACGTGACTCTTTTTATAGTAGTGTCGACCAACACCTGCTCTGGTGTGGCCTGGTGTGACCTCGCCAGATCTCCACGAGACAGACAAAGGGGGTCCAACAATATCACAGCACCCCACCCCCCACCTGGCACACACCTGCATATGCCGCCACAATCATCTTCAGCTCCGCACGCCTCGACTCCGCCTTCCTCCCCGTCTCCGGAGGCGACGCACGCCGATGCGCCAGCGGGACCGCATCCGACACAGACGCACGCCGCTGCTGCTGCTGCTGCTGCGCAGACCCACGCCTCTCACCACCCCCACCAACCCCATCATCAAACCCCCCCATCGCATCGCCGTACTCCTCCGGCTCGTTTGAGCTGTCCCCCACTCCGGGGGTGTAGTCGGTCGCGACGTGGCCGCCGTCTGCCTCACCCCCGCCTGCATCCAGCAACGGGTAGAGCAGGTCGAAAGGGGTCTGAGTGCCAGCCTCCGAGGCATGCAGGTTGAACCCCGCGCTGCTGCAGGGTATCGGGCTCCGCGGAGACGTCTGCAGCGTGTGGGCCAGCATGGCGGTCTGCACGTCGGGGATGTTGGAGACGGAGTGGGTCAGCCCGGTGAAGGCGGTGCTGAAGGACGGGGGCGTGCCGAGCACACCCAGGTCCACAGAGGAGAGCAGCACAGCCACCGCCGCGGCGGTGAAGCTGGAGGCCAGGTTTTCAAAATCCAGCGGGAGCGACTCGGGTGGCGGGGGCTGTGCCCCGGGGGCAACCGCCCTCACCCTGCCCTGCTTCAGCGTTGCCGCCGACACGGTGACGGGTTTCTGCGAGGGGCTCTCCACGAAGAGGCTGTGCTTCTGCGCCCGGTCCGCCCAAGACCTCTCATCGCACGCCGCGACCTGTTTGCAGCTGAGCAGCAGCGTCTCGAGCGTCTCCCGGGTGGGGTGTCCACCCTGCTCCAGCCGGCGCTGCACATCAGCGACCTGCCGCCACTTCACACCACCCACCAGCTTCAGCAGCTCGGGTGACGGGGGCCCGGCGGGCGGCGGTGCTGCCACGGGCTCCGGCACAGGGGTGGCAGCAGCAGGGGGTTCCTGGGGTGGCGGCGGCGGCGGTGCCGCGGCGGCTTGTTGCTGCTGCTGCTGCTGCTGCTTCGCCGTTGCGGCGTCCTTGCGTGGGCTTTTGGAGGGGGCTGCCCCCTTCCCACCCCCCTGCCGTTGCGGCGCCACTGTTGCTGATGTAGGCGCGGAGCGCCGGCGCTGCGGGGGGGGAGGGGAGGGGAGGGGTGGGGTGGGGCGGTGTGATAGCCCTGCAGAGGTGGTGTGTGTTGGTGTGTTTGTTGATTGCCAGACCTGTGTGTCAGGTCGGGTGGGTGAGGGAGGAAAAGCCTGCCGGCAGCGCATGTATGAACAACTCATGCATGAGGGGTGGTGCACAGAACAAAGGGTTCTGCGGGTGGTGTGCCACACGGGGAGCCACACGGGCCCTAGCTGAAATGGAAGGAGAAATACGCTTCAGCAGTTGGATGGGGCGGGTTGTGTTACTGCTGAAGTGCGAAGCGCTGCCTCAGTGTACATCACCTACACCTACACCTCCCCTTACCCCACACACCTACACCGGAGGAGAGAGGGATACACGGGCAGGATGTCACAGGCCGACCTCCACGGGGTCTCCTCCGGTAACACCGGCCCCCAGGCCGGTGGCCAACAGGCCGCCCCCCTGCCCCCCCTCGTTTTCAACGAACCCCGGGAATACACCCTCGGGCCCCTCCCCCCCCTGTACCGCGCGGCGCATGTCCGCGCCATCCTCCGCCATCTCCAGTGGGAGGCGCATGTCGAGGAGCCGAAGGACGGCGTAGCCGTCGTCATCGCGGACAGCCCCCCCCCCTCTGGCACCCCCCCCACATGGTCGGTGCAGGTGAACGGCAAGGCCGTGGCCCTCACGGACACGGCGATGCTGGAGGAGGAGAAGCGGCGGCTGGCGGAGGAGCGGAAGAAGGGAGAGGAGCTGGACCGCCTCAAGAGGCGGTACGACGGCCTCCAGGCCAGAGTGCGGGAGGAGCGCGAGGCGGCGGCGAAGGCGGGCCGGGCCGCCAAGTCCAGGACGCACCTGGGGAAGACCGGACGCGGGGGTGGCGCCGCAGCGGCTGCGCAGCAACACGCGCAGCAGGCCCGCCAGCGCGTGGAGCGGCTCCAGAAGGACCTGGAGCGTCTGGGCCGCCGCCTGGTGGCCCTCGGCCATGACCCCGCCGCAGCCACCGCCGCCGCCACCGCAGCTGACCCCGGCGCCAGTGCCCCCACGCAGGACGGCGTACCCGCGCTGCAGCAGGAGGTGCAGCGCCTGCATGATCTGCTCAAGGAGCAGCAGAGACAGCAGGACCTGCAACGGCAGCGCCTTGAGCAACAACTCGCTGCACAACAAGGCCACCAGCAAGCGACCACGCAAGGGGAGCGCGCCGAAGTGCGGCGACTTCAACAGGAGCTTGGGGAGCAGAGGGCAGCCGCGCAGGAGGAGCACGCCGAGGTACGGCGACTCCATCAACAGCTCGGGGAGCAGCAAGCCCGGCAGGATGAGCTCCTGCAGCGCCTGGCAGCCCAGCAGCGCCAGCTGGACGACCTCCAGGAGCGTCCCGCCGCGACCCCCCCTCAGCCTGGCACGCCGAAGGCTGTGCGCGAGCTGAAGACGCAGCTGGAGGGGCAGGGCGTGGAGCACGCCCGAGTGCACGGGGAGCTGCGCGGCCTGCTTGTTGGCCTGCGCAAGGACGCGGAGAGCGGCCTCGGGGAAGAGCGCCGCAGGGGTGAGGCCCTCGGCGGGAGGGCGGCGAAGCTGGAGGCGAGCCTCCGGGCAGTGCGGGAGCAGCTGCAGCAGCACGCCACCCGCCACGACCAGGGCGAGGAGCACCGCAACGCCCTGCTCGCGGAGGTGCAGGGGGCCCGGGAGGCGATGCTGGGGCTGCAGGGGAGCGTGGGGGAGGCGCAGCAGGCACTGCCCCAGCTCCAGGCGAAATCCCTGCAGACGGGGATGAGCGGCCTCCGCAAGGAGCTCAAGTCCTTCAAGGACGAGCAGAGGAGGGTGAGCAGCGCGGGGCAGGCAGAGGTCGCCCGCATCACGGCCGCGCTGAGCGAGCAGCAGCAGAAGGGGGTGGAGCTGCTGTCGCGTATGGCCGCCGTCGCCGATGAGGGGCGCCTCAGCCAAGCCCAGGCGGACGCGCGCCTGACAGCCGCCCTCGCCGACGTGCAGGCGACAGCGCAAGCGACTGCGGAAGGCCTGCGGGCCGCGAGCGAGCAGCAGCTGGGCGAGCTCCGGGAGGAGCTGGGCAGGCAGCGCGTGGGCAACGATGCCCAGCAGGCCATGGTGGCGGACGGGCGGCGGCAGCTGGAGGGGATGCGCGCCGAGCTCGCTGAATCACAGCGGGCAGTCGCGGAGGAGACGAGGGCGCACCTCGCCGAGCTCCACCACCACTACCATGCCCAGCCCGCCCGGGGGAGGCCAGGTGAGCAGCGCAGGAGCCGGTGCCGCTCCCCGCGGCGGGCCCGCAAACGCGAGGGCAGGGACACCTCCAGGGAACGGGAGAGGGCCTCGGCGACCCTGCAAGAGGTCATCCGCGAGGATGCGCAGGTGAGGGAGGCGCTGCTCCATGCAAATGCAACGGCAACGGCAGCAACAACAACAGCAACAACGGCGCCACCCCCCCCAGTGGCGGCAACAGCGGAGCCGGCCAAGACTGAAACGGCAGTCGCGCCACCACCGGCAGGGGCTGACCAACCTGCCCCTACAGCCAACGCTGACCTCGAACCCCCCGCGTCTGATAGCAACAACAACACCACCACCGCCACCTCCGCAGCGCCCGCAGCCGCCCCTGCGCCCGGGGATACACCCGTGCCCGCACCGCAGCAGCAGCAGCAGCCTGACCCCGGATGCGGAGGCGAAGGGCAGCCCCCGGCGTCCGAGCAGCTACCCCCCCCTCAGCAACCCGCGCTCGGGAACAAAGGGGCCGAGGCCGGACAAGGGGACGCGGCAGCTGATCAGGACGTCAACGACACACCCCGGGTGGCGGGGAAGGGCGCGGGCAAGAACGGCAAGGCACCCCGACTGTGGAGGGGGGCTAAGCGCTACACCCCCTACTAGGAGGTGAGGCGCCCCCTCAAGGGGGGACCCGGCCTACACCCTAAGGCTTCCGGTTCCCCCGGCGGGGGCGCCGACCAGGGGATAGGGGGAGCGCCCGTGGCGCAGCACCCTCTCGCCGCCGGCGAACCCTCCCCACAACCCCCCCATAGAAAACCAAAACCCGCAGGGACAGGAGTAACCTCTGCGGGACCCTTAGATAGAGCGAGAGAGCATAGAAGCCACGCCCCTGGGGCAGGAGAACCCCGGGGGCTTCGGGGAGGAGGGGGACAGGAGTACTCCCCCTCCTCAGTAGAGCAGGACGACCGATGGCTGGCAGAGATGGCGCAACGACTGCTGGCAGTGCGAGAGGCGGTGGCGAAAGATGGCAACTGCCAATACACCGGCCTCGCGGTGCAATGTGCGGGATGGACGGCGGCCTCTCTCAGAGCAGCTGTAGTCGAAGCCCTGGGACAGGACGCCGAGAGGCGAGCAACCTACGCGCCCGATATAGATGACCCCCGGGCACCCCCGTCCTACGACGACTACATCGCGGCGCAGGCACAGAGCGGGGTCTACGGGGACGGGGCTACACTCAGGGTAGCGGCTGAGGTGTTGGGGGCCCAGGTGTGGGTACTCGGCACTACGGATAGGCTGTACCTGGGGCGCGTCGGGTCAGGCGACAAAGTGATATGCCTCACGTGGAGGCCCTTCCACTACGACGTGCTGCGCATCCCCCTCACGCTAGCCAGGGAGTTAGCAGCCTCCACCACAAACAGATGGAAACTCCCCACCGCGACTCCCACCCCTCCTCCAGTAGCTCCAACCGCAACCGCTGCTACCACAATCTCCCCGTTACGCGGCCCTGCTCCCAGGCCGCCGCCGCGACGCCCCGCGCCGCGGCCAGCGTCTCCTGGGGTACTCAGGGTGGCGTCAGCCAACGTCACGTCGCTGTCAACCCACTTGTGTGATGTGGCGGACCTGAAGGCAGACGTTGTGGCCCTGCAAGAAACACGTGTCCCGGACCCCAGCAAGGGCACGCTCAGCAGCTACTTCGCGGCCCACGGCTGGTCCATGCACTGGGGTAAGGGCATGCCCAAGGTCAAGGGGGCCAATGGCTACGAGCAGACCCGACCCGGAGGAGTGGCAGTCATGGCAAAAGAGGGCCTGGTAGCGCAAGTGGTGCAACCGAAGACCAAGCTGGAAAAGAAGCTGCATGACAGTACCCGCCTGGTACACGTGGTGCTCGCAACCAGTAACGGCAAGACAGCGCTCCACATCCTGTGCGTTTATGGTCACTCTGGGATGGAGGTGCGAGTGCAGCGGGAGACCCTCCTGCAGGAGGCGCTGGACCTCGCAGCCGGCCTGGGGCAGGTGCCCGTGTTGCTGCTGGGGGACCTCAACACCAACCCGGAGACCAGTGCCGTCCTATCCCAGGCCTGCCGGGTGGGTGGTTGGACCGATGCGGCGGTCTCATACGCAGAGCTGAAACAGCAGGAAGTTCGGAACACCTGCTGGGCATCGAAGGAAGGCACCAGACTGGACATCTGCCTGCTGAACCCCTGCGCGGCGCCGGCCTTGCGCTCCGTCGAGGTGGCAGAAAAGGGCGAATACGGCATCCCCACGCACTGCCCGCTCTTCGTCGACCTCGATCTCGCCGCCTTCCGCCGACCGAAGCAAATCTGCATCCTCCCCGCCCCCTTTCCTAAGTGCAGGCCCACGCTCGGGGGCGCTGCCGCCAGAGAGGTGCTGCTGGATGTGCTAACCGCAGAGGAAACGAAAGAGGGTGCAACAGGAGCGCAACTCCTCCGCCGGGCCTCAGCCTGCAGCGAGAACTTCCTGAAGCGTGTCCACGTGGGCCAACTCGGAAGGCAGGAAACGGCGTACACGGGCAGGGCGGAGGGTTACCACATGCAGCGGTCGAGGGTGGCCACCAAACACCGCCCCGCCTCCGCCCGAGGAGCGGGCGACAAGAACACCCGGGCGAAGGACAAGCTGTTGGGGAACCTCCGGACCCTCATCCTGGAGGGCCGCCACCGACTGCTGGAGTCTGCGCCATACCCCCCCACACCCAACGAAGAGCACGCCTGGGGCGCTGCGAAGAAGCGGCTGAAGGGAGGGGGCCTTCCCCCGGGGCTGGAGGCGGCGCTGGCGGGCACCACCTCACAACTGCCGGACCTCGAGACGATGGAGATGGCCCTTGTCGCCCTGGAGGGATCTCAGCGAGGCATGTTCGACGCGCTCCGCGACGAAAGACTCCGCACGTGGAAGGCGAGGATGCAGAAGGCCTGGACGCAGGAGGCGGGGATAGTGTTCTCGTACCTCGCAGACCGCTTCTGCGCCCCTACCACCTTCATGCGCCGCGAGGATGGCTCCTTCACGGCCTGCCCCAAGGAGGCGGATGAACTGCTGAGGAGCGATACTGCGTGGGGGGGCTACTTCCGGAAGTATGCGACGACGCCTGAGCCTCGCTGGGACACCTTCCGACAGAGGTACAGCGACTTCCTCCCTGACCCGGCCGAGATGGAGTGTAAGACCATTACGGCAGAAGACGTTGGGACAGCGCTGGCTAAAATGTCTACATCCACCTCGCCGGGCCTACACGGCTGGAGGGTGCACGAGCTGCGGCAACTCCCAGGGGACCTCCTCAAGTTGTTCGCGGAGGTGTTCAATGAGGTCGAGAGATCGGGCGAATGGCCGGAGCAGCTGATGCACGCCATGATTTGCCTCATTCCCAAGCCCGGCAGCTCAGGTGAGCCGCTGTCGCGGCGCCCCATCAGCATCACTCCCGTGCTGTACAGGGTGTGGGCAGCAATCCGAGTGAAGCCTGCGCTGAAGTGGCTGGAGAGCATTGCGCCTGAGGACTTGCACGGATGCAGACCTGGCCACGGCGCGGAGGACCTCATCTGGCACCTGGCAGCACGGATCGAAGAGGCCCACCTCACAGGACAGCCACTGTACGGTGTCGCCCTAGACTTTAAGAAATGCTTCGACACGGTGCCGATTGACCTGACCTTCTGTCTAGCTGCGGAGCTCGGCTTCGACGGCCGAGTCCTGCGCACCCTGCGGGCAGCGTACGGGTCAATGCAGCGGCACTTCCGGGTAAGCGGCACTATCGGGGAGGGCTTCCTGCCAACCAACGGCATCATGCAGGGCTGCCCCATTAGCGTCGTGCTGATCAACGTGCTGGTGGGTGTATGGATGCGCATGGCGGAGCACCGGCAGGGCACGAGGGCGTTGTCGTTTGTGGACGATGTGTACGCGGTGACCCCCAGCCCGGGGACCTTGCAAGCAGTGGTGGATGACTCTGCAGATTTCTCCCACGATACCGGGATGGTAATATGCGCAGAGGTCAAGTCACATGTCTTCTCGACGTCCCCCGAGCCGTTGACCCCGATAGTCTACCGGACACGGGACGGCACGGCTACCCCCCTTCGACAGCGCGATAGCTTCGACTGCCTCGGGGCCATGCTGCATGCGCGCCCGCTCGAGGGACCCGAGGTGCCCAAATCGGAGCGCGTCGCCCGCCGAAAAGAGGGCGCAGAGCAGAACCTGCGCAGGACCTCGGCACTGCCCCTACCGGTGCAGTGGAAGGGGCAGGCAGCAGCGATGACAGCGGGGTCCAGGCTCTACTACGACGCCCTGGTCACCCGCTGGGAGGACGCCGACATCAGGCGATGGAGGGGGCTCTTCGTCGCCGCGCTGTGGTCCGGACCCCCCCGCAGGGCGCGGGAGGCTGTGCTGGATGTCCTCCACCATGCACATCGGGTGGACCCCGCCGTCGCCCCCCGCTACCGGCAGATCACCACCTGGGCCATGCAGGTCAAGAAGTGGGGCCGCTGCAGGGTTCTGTCTGAGACGGCTTGGGATAGCAGAGTGAGGCTTACAGGGACAGGCCCCTTCGCGCTTTTCCGAGCGGCCCTTCGGTGGATAGGATGGAGCTGGAGCACGGCGACCACCCTATCTTACACTGATGAAGCGGGACGGAGCATAGTCTTCGACCCCACCGCAGCAACAACGAGCGGATGGGGGATCTTCGCTCATGACCTCCGCCAGGCCCTACGTACACAGGTGGCCAAGGCGCTGGCTGGTCGTCGTGACGACTTTGCGGGCGCTCAGCACGGCATCGACGGGCAAGCCACACGCTGCGTCCTGGAGGGAGAGGGCGCCGCGGTCACGGGATACCAACGGGGCCTCCTTCGTTCCGTCATTGCAGGGGCGGTGCCTGTCCGAGGGCGCACGGGGCAGGGCGGGATCTGCCGATACTGCAACGCAGGCACCCCCGAGACGGTGATGCACCTATGGTGGGAGTGCTCCGCGTGGGACCCAATCCGACAAAACCACCCCATTACGGCTGTGGACCGGTCAACCTGGCCACCTTGCTTGGCGTTATGCGGGGTGGCGCCCGCCTTTAGACACGGCATCCCGGAGGACAGGCAGCCCCTGCCACTATCCTTCGCACGCAGGGTGGATATAGTGGCGCAGCTGCACCGCTACTTCATTGCAATCCTCTCGGCGCGGCAGGAGAAAGATGGACTGCTCGACCGCTCCGCGCGCCACCACCGCACCCTTCACTATCCATGGGGGTGGTGCACACCCAACCCCGAACAGGCCTGCATCCCTGTGCGGGCGCCGTCCACTGTCAAACAGACGTGGGGCAAGCGCCCCCCGGAGCTGTGGGTGGCCCTCTGCGACTGGCTGCGGGGCCTGAAATGGGGGCCGCAGGGAGGGGATCACACCGTGACCCTCATGGAGTTGGCTGTCGACTTCGAGCTGTCGACCGGCCTCACCCTCCCAGAAGTCGAAACGCGCCGCATCCGCCCCCACACACCTGACCCCCCTGAGAGGGGGCCGCGGGAGGCCCGCCCACGCATCCCCGAGGGCGCATCCCCGGGGCTCACCCTCTACTTCGACGGCGGAGCAAGGGAAAACGGCACCCCCTTCGCCCTGGCGGGTGCAGGTGCGGTGCTCTACCGAGACGGCCTCAAGGTGTCGGAAGAGATCCTCCCTCTGCTGAACGTACGCAGCAACAACATCGCTGAGTACGAAGGGGTTCGGGCGGGCCTACGGCTGCTCAGAAGGGGCGACCCGCCCCCTGAGGGGAACGTTACGGTGCGGGGTGACTCGCAGGTGGTGCTGCGACACCTAAAAGGGGAAGCGGTTTGCCGCGATAAATCCCTCCGCCCCCTCTTCCTCAGCACGGCACGGCTGGCTGCCGACCTCGGGCCCCGGATCACCCTTACGTATGAGCACGTGAAAAGGGAACTCAACGTCGATGCGGACGCCCTGAGCAACGCCGCCATGGACGAGGCTGAGAGGCAGGGGGAGACCTCGCAGGAGCAGCTGCGGCAGGACTTCGCAGCCTTCCAGAAGAGCATCCTGGGCAAGGCTCACTCGTTGAGGCAGCTCTGCGAGGTGGTGCGCAAGACTTCCAAGCAACCATGGCACTGTGGCCACACTGCGAGCTCCACTGTCCTCACCGCGATCGGGGGAACCGTGGCAGGGGGCCTGTCCAGGAGAGCCCAGCTCAGCCCAGCCACCGAGTCGGTGATGCGCAGCCTCCAAGCGCACACGGCAGGCCCGGGCTTGAACCAGCGGGACACAGCCTTCCACTCCCGCGGCATGGCGTGGGCCGCAACCTTCGCACCGCAGCCCCACTACCCAGAGGGGTGGCAGCAAGCGGCCCAGCAATGGACTGCCAGCAGCCGGCAAGCCAACGCCCGGACAGGACGGTCATGGGAACGACGGGGCGCTGCTCCCCGGACTGCCCCCCCTGGAGCCAGACGGAACGCGAAGATGCTTACCTGCGCTCTGCACTGGAAACCCCGCTGCGTGGACTGCCGGCGCCGGCGCCTCTCGGAAGAGGACTGCTGCCGGGACCACCACGGGAAGAACGACGGCTTGCAAGTCACCATGGAATTTTGCAAGACGCATCGCATGGGCCGGTGCGGGGACTGCCACAGCAGTGCGAAATCACTCACACACTGTTGCGGCACGCACCACGCTGGCTATGCCTCACGCCCTCCTCGGAGTGGCACTGAGTTGGCCCCACACTCTAACCCGAGTGGGGCATCCGCTGTGACGTAGGGGTGGGCGGGGAGTGGGCACAGATCCGCGCAGGGTTACCCACTTAAAACCACTATCACTACACACCTACACCCGCAACTGCCAGTCTCAAGATTTGGGAATCAAAAGTTAGGATTGTATCGATGGTCAGGGTTGGACAGGGAGCCGGACCACTTCCACGAGGAAGCATTGACAGGAGACTGTGCGGCGCAAAACCGGATGATAGGCCGTTGCAACCGGAGTCCGGATGTCAACAGAACGTGCGGCCCACCGGGGCAAGACACACAACACACAGGCGGGGGAACCACACCTGAGCAGAGAAGGGGGCAGCAGGGAGGGAGGGGGACTATTCCGCATCCCCTGACGCGCTCCCCTCAGGGCTCAGCACGCTGCACGCAGGACGCGCAATAACAGAATTGGACGCTGTCCCCGTGAAGACCCACCTCCCGCAGGGGCTGAGTGCAACGCCGAAGCCGTCTGACGTTCCGCTGCCCAGGACATCGCCTGTGCTGAGGCGTATCACCGTGATGCAGCCCTCGCATCCAACCATCGCAACATCGCCTGGCTGTGACACAGCCAGTGAGAACGGGTCGTCACCGAGCTGAACAGTGCGGAGGCAGCTGGGAGGCTGCGCACCACACTTTCAAATCGTTTTGGGCGCATGAAACCAGCTGCCTGTCGCCGGTGGTCAGGACGAGGTCACACACATACCCACGGTGTTCGCTCAGTGTGGCGGTGTGGCTGAGGGCATCGTTATCCCACACACGGATGTCCCCATCTAATGACCCGGTGAAGATCCTCGCCTCGGATGCTGCAATGCCGCAAACAGTGTCGCTGTGCCCCTCCAGCACTGTGGAGCTTGGTGTATCCCCCAAGTCCCACACACGCACCTTCCCGGCACTGTCGCCGGAGAGGAGGCGTCCGCCTGGGGTCCATGCTGCACTCCACACGTATCCGTTGTGCTGCAGACACCACGCCTCCTCCCAGGTGTCTGTTTGCCAGACACGAATGATGTTGGGGAGGCACGTTGCCAGCCACGAGCCGCAGTGGGAGAAAGCCGTGTGGAGAATCGCCTCTGTTTCACCCCTGGTGCCGAACGCTTTGAAGTCCTCCACTACAGCAGCGGCAACGGTGTCAACCACAACGAGGCGCCCCATGCTGCAGCTCAGTGACAAGAACCGGCCGCATCTCGACAGCGCGATGTGCTGCACATGGGTGTCGCCTGCAGGGTACTCCGCAGGCGCCTTCACCTCCGCCCAGCGCCGCACCAGCTCCACGCCGCCCCCGCCCTCCAGAGGCGTGTTGGCAACGCGCTCTGCATCGTCCAGCTCCTCTTCACACCCTTCGATGCGTGCCGCCAGCCCTGCAGCCTCGTGGGTTGCGATGGCGGGCCCCGAGAACATCATATGCAGCGCGTCAGTCTTCAGGCCGAGCACGGTGGAGGCGTCCGAAACGCCAACGACACAGCTCCGCCCGCTGGGGACGTGCGTCACGGCGACATCCATGTTGTCACCAACCCCACGGGTGGACACACCCGGGGCACGCTAAAGACAGGGGTGTTGATGCAGCTGCAAAGGTCATCCCAGGGTGGCACAATGCGAAGCAGGCAGCTGGAAGCGGAAGTGTTGCTCCTTTGTTTTGCAATATTGTTGCAAGGGGGGCTCGGGGGGTGTGGAGGGGCTGGGGGTGTGCTGCCGAGCGCAAAGGCCGGTGTGATTTTTTTGAGTTTTGAACGGCCTTTTTTTTACGCACGCTTGTGAGCAGAAAATGTCACGACGCCACAGCCAAACGTGCTCCGCACACAACTCATCGTAGCATCGCCTCCCCCATCGCAGGAGTTGGGGTTCCTGCGTGGAAGCGTCAACGCATCACAAACAAAATACGAGCAAAGAGCGGCTGTATGTAGTGGAGTGACATTCTTCTGTCCGCCACTCCTCCCCGTACTGTGTGCCTGCCGCAATCACAGGCATGGGGTGGAACAAAAGGCTTCTGGAACATCGCAGAAGTGATGTTTCTGAAGCGGGAAAATAGTTTTATGCTGTTCTGCAATTTGCCTGACGTGCGACACGGACAGGCAAGTGACGTACACAATGCAAGCAGAAGGCAGTTCCACTCATGGAGCATCGACGCAGTCCATCCCAACACCATTTCCCACGTCGAAGCGTGGGGTAAACGAGGCACCACCCCATTTCCGGAAGGAACGGGATGTACAAAAGGACAGAAATGACACACTTGCAGACTCCACCGACCCACTCACTGCCCCCGCTCCCACCCCCACCCCACCCCACCCCTTATAACACACGTTGCCTGACAGAATGTACAGTACTGAGTAACCCTTGGAAGGGGTGTTGGTGGGAGGTAATGGGATGGGGTGGGGTGGGGTGGGGGGTATTTTGTGGATATTTCTATCCGGAGGAATCGCGGGTGTGGTTCCTTTTTTTTGGCGAAATAAGAGGCGCGTATGTGGGGAGGGAGGGGGGGGGGGGGGGGGGACGTCAGGAGTACAACAGAACAAAACAAAGGGGGATACACACAGTGCAGTCCTCTGTACCCTTCCTTCGATTGCCCGCCAGCCTGCCCTTATGAGGCACACAAAAAGTGCCGTTGGACCAGAAGAGGGGGGGGGGGGAGAATAAAGACACCTCCCCCGCCCCCCCCAGCAAGAGGGACGGAACAATCATTTGCGGCATGGCAATGCAGCAGATGCATGTGGTATCAAAGAAGCACACACACACTCACGGGTCGACCTCAAGTGCCAGGTGGCGGGTGAGGTTGCGGCACAGTCCCAGTCCAGCGGCAGACGGACGAGGAGGTGGCGGCGGTGGCGCAGGGGAATGCTGCCCTTCAGCAGCAGGTGGAGGAGGCGGGGCGTGCAACCCACAAGTGCGTGGACAAGATCCACACCAACGTGTGGCCCATCGTGGGGGACGGTGGACGGGTGCTTGTCTCACATGCCCCCCATCCCTTCAGCACTGCGACGAGTCATCAGACTCCCCAAGATGCCCGTACACCTGTTTTGTTGTATTGCAGAGGGTAACATTACACGGCTCCAACAAACAAAACCACACGCAAAGAACGGCTGCTGAACGGCGTTCCGACTTAACTTTTCTGCGGACCATCTTCTCCGGGAAGGGTTGCCCCCCCTGGCACACACACACACACACACACACACAGGACCATCCAACACGACCCCGACAGGCAAGGAACACGCCCCACGACCCCCCCCCCCTCCCCTTCGACGACATACCTTGAGCGACGACATGATGACATACAGCAGCCAGAGGAGGAAAAACAGCACGGTGATGGCATGCCTCCTGGGGCCCCCAAGCTCCCCGCCGTAGACATAGCGGTTTGCGCAGAGGATACCCAGGCCCAGCACTGCGCAGCACAGGAAGAGCACCACGCTGTACACGAGGTCGCCTGCAGGGTAGCGGTACACTTCGCCTTTTGCCACCTTATACACAGAGGCGATCACCCAGGGCAGGCCGAGCCCGAGGAAGACGTTAACGCAGTTTGAACCTGTCACGTTTCCGACAGAGGAGTCCGCCGTGTCGTCTTCTTCGGCGGTTAGCTTTGAAGCGAATGTGTCAGGGAGGGATGTGCCCAGGGCGACGAAGGTGATGGCGGTGACGGGGGGGCGCAGGCCGATGGCGCATCCGAAGAGTTTGGCGACCTCCGCGACAATCGCGGTGACGGCCCCGATGTAGCCCAGGGCGACGACGAAGGTGAGCTTGCCCTTCGCGATGCTGACGGGGGGGATGGCGGCGCACGTCACCTTCCAGAGGAGGGAGACGAAGTGCAGCGCGTAGTCAAGCGAGGTGTCCCCCTCCACGATGAACGCGCTTTCCAGCTGCGAGCGGTAAGTCTTGTCCTCGACACGGGGGGCTTCGACTATCCCCCCGAGCTTTTCGAGGAATTTCAAGACGGAGGGGTCCTCGCAGATCTCGACGTGCACCTGTTTGACGGAGATGTCCGCGCTGCACTCAGCGATGGATATCATGAAGTCAGACGCCTTCTCCAGCGAGGCTGTGTCGATGATCCGCACGGTCACCATCATGGTGGCGTTGCCTGGCTCCACTGTGACATGCTCGTCGATGCCGTGGTAGTCATCTCCGTCTACCGCTGACCCGTCGTGCGTCTTGACGATGAACTTCACAGAACCCGACAGGGAACCACTGCGGGACACCAGCACTTGGAGCTGTGGGGGTGTGAGGGGAGGTGTTGTGCTGTGCTGATGATTCGGAGAGCCAGGGTGGGGGGCGGAGTCTTGCTCGGTCAGAGGATACAAAGGAGATAGGGGGAGGGGGAGGTCAGTTCATCCAGTTCTGCTTGTAGCATCAGTTCGCGTGCGGAGGGCACACCACCCGGATTGGCGACGCCGAGCGCGAAAAGGCAAATCACCACGTCCCCCCGGCAAGGTGAGGACTCTACCGCCCCACCCCACCCCACCCGTTCCAAACAGGCACCCCCCCCTCGAGCATACCGAGCCACACCCTTCGTGCACACGGAGGCGGAGGACGTCGTCCACCCCCTTGTCCAGTGTCTCCGTCTTGCCGAAGATCTGGTCTGTTGCCGCAGGCATGCTGACGACGCCAGGGCAGAAGCACTGCGCAAACCCGATGCTCGGGTGCATCACAGCGGAGAGGAAAACCTGCAGGGTGTGTTTGCGTGTGGGTGAGGAGTGGGGAACCCAGCGGCACTTCACGGCAGGGCCACATCCCACCCCTCTCCGACAACACACGGCCTGCGCGCAACTCGCCACAGGGGGAGGGGGGGGGGGGAGTGTGTGGTGGTCCTGCTGTGGCGCATGGAATGCTGACTCCCCCCCCCCCCACCCCCACCCCCAAGTGTCCCCCACCTCCCCCCCCCCCCCCCCCCGCACATACCTTGGCTGACAGAATATTACCCAGCACGGCACCGCCGCCAGCAGAGAGGAGGCAAATGCCGAGATCCTGCGGGGGTGGGAACAAGGGGGAGGTGGGTCGGTTGAGGGGTGGGTGGCTGTGGTGGTGCTGTGCGGGAACCGGAGAGCTGCAGAGCCGGGGCAGGGCACGAAAGAGCCCTGATGAAGGGCGCTGTCGTGTCTCGCCTCCGCCCCTTCCAACCTCACCTCAGTGAGTGGAGTCTTCTTGACGATGATGATTGAGCGCCTGTTGCACTACACAAAGGTAACACTGGTGGCCCCCAAGTCGCACTCTCGTGAGTGCTCTAACAAGTTAGCTCGGATGGTGGTGGTGGTGGTGGTGGTGGTGGTGGAGGATGCATTATGTCATGCACGATGCAGCAGTCGCCCCCTGCGATGGGAAGTCAGGGACGCAGACCGACACATACCTTGTTGGACTCTTTGTTGATGACTGGAATGCGAAGATGCGCACAGGTCTCCCCTCCCTCCAAGATGACATGCCCCTGTATGGGCTGGTAGTCCACACCCGGCACGGCCGACCCCGCCGTCGTTTCATACTTCGCCGTGACAGTCCCATTCGCCGGCCCATACCGCACGATATCCACCTCCACAAAATCGGACTTCGGGTTCATAAGATACGACACATTCGACCACTCCAAGGCACACCGCTGCGCATCATCACCCTCACACCCACCCCCGACACCTCCACCTGTTGGTGCCTCTGGCGCCGCACCCTTCAGGGGGTTGGTGACGCTGGGTGGCGCTGGGGGTACCGGTGCCTCCTCATCGTCGCAGAGAGCTTCGCACACGTCGTTCACCGCCCGGTTCCTGGCGCGGTGGTGTATGGAATGCCGTGCTCTGACGGAGTGGCCCATCGCATGCCCACGGGGGACGGTAAACCGCTTCACCGCGTCGGTCAGCTCGGTGTGGTCCTTTGAGGGGCGCTGCTTCTCGCTCTTCATAATCTTCCACAGCTTCGAGATGTCCGCCCTCACAGCGGGGTCTGTCAAATCCGCAGGTACCCCTGACGCCGACACGACCCCTTGGATCTCCGTCGCCACCACACGGCTCCCCCTGCGCGTGTCGACATGGCTAGAGTTGTCCTTCCCCAATGCCTTCAGATCCGTCAGATCTTCCACGTTGTCCAGCCCCGGAGCACCCTTGAGGCTGGCGGATTCATGCCCCTCGTCGGGGCAGCGTGACCCGAAGAGGTAGCCCTTGTCCTGCAGGAAGGCGAAGCAGACCAGGACAGGGAACATGAGGAGCGTGAGGAACGCCTCGAGGATTGTAATCTCGCATTCCGTCCAGAGGGAGAGGACGACTGCCATCCAGACGTAGGCCAGGAGGGAGAAGACGGAGGTGATGACGAAGACGCCGAACTGTTCGATTTTCTTGGGCTGCTCGACGGCGGAGACGCAGATCCCGGTGATGACGAGGAGGTTGAATGCGGCGGATCCGACAATCGTCGAAGGGCCCAGCTCCCCGGGCTCCGCATCCAGGGTCTGCGTCGTCTCGATAATGCTCAAGAGGATCTCTGGGGCAGAGCTGCCCAGGGCGAGCAGGGTGAGGTTCGCCACCGTTGGGTTCCACACCGAGGTGCGGACCAGGATCTCGTTCCCTGTGTCGGTATCCACAACGGTCTGTGAGTCCTCTGCGGTGATCATCTCGATAGAGCGCATGAAGACGTCGCTGATGATGGCAATCCCGACAAACAGATAACATAGGCAGACGAAGTAAGCCGTTGCGCGGATCGCGCCGTGCCACATGTTCTCCGCTGGGACCAGAATCCACGACTCGCACACCGCAGTCCCGTTGGGATAGTACTCAACGAGAAGCCCGTTGGGGAGCTCGTTAACCACCCTCTGCTCGCCCTGGGGGAGCTGCGCAATGCTGATGGCAGCCTCGCATGCCCCCTGCGCCGCAACAACGATGAATACCTTCAGGAGTGCCGAGAGTGTGGCCTTACGCACCCCGCAGGCCCGGTGGACCCCACCACCAGGGTGCCTCGGTGGCGGAGCCAATCTGGCAGCGGCGGCGGGGCCGGCACGCCATGTCAGCTGTCTCCACCAGGGGGTTGCGGCAGCCGGACCTGCATGCGGTGGGCTCCGGGTGGTGGTGTGGGTGGCGGGGCGGCGTGGTGGCGGCGCTGCTGCTGCTGCTGCCGCCCCTGCCCACGGCAGGCGCCAGGGCATTGCACTCACGGGTGTGCGGCAGAGCCACGGCAACAAAGCCCTCTCGCCTCCCCGGCGGCCCCCGGCCTGTCTAGAGTGTAGAGTGTAGAGTGTAGGGGGTGAGGTGTGGGTGTGGGTGTGTGGGTGTGCCTGTCAGGAAGGGTGATCATGATGGACTCATCGGGGTGCCCGTGGGGATGTGGGTCTTGTGGGTGTCGCCCCGTCGGGCAAGACAAGAAGCGGCTGCTGTGCTGCTGGACGCGGCGGACGAGATGGTGCGCAAGAAAGAGCAACACGTGCTACGTGCTCCTCAGGGAGCGGAGCAGATCCCATCCCGATGCAGGACGCAGCGCCCCCTGTCCGCGCTCACACGGAGGTTGTGGCGATCCCCATCGCCGGAAGGTTCGGGTCGCAGAGAGGGAGGATCAGGAGAGGGCGACAGCTGGACTGACCTTCACGGTAGCACAAGCACACCACCGGGTCGGTATGCCAAGGCGTAGGTGGATACGCTGCGCAGAACCGCAGGACCAGGGGTGCAACGGTGTGTGGGCCAACGAGCACCAGGAGGTGCTGAGGCGACGGGCTGGGGGTGCAGCTGTGCACGTCCTTCCGAGGGGCGGCCTGCATCGCGGCGTCGGAATCCGCACCGGCGTTCGTGCAGGTGAAGCGGAACGATAGTGACTATGGGTGAGACCTGCGGGGTGGGAGCACAACCACTGCCCCCCAAGGGCAGCAACAGAATTTTCGGCTTCGAGGCAGGGAGCAGCACAACGTTACGGCCGATGACGTTACGTCCTTGGCGCGTTGACGCTTCCACCACCCTTCAGCCTGCTGCTTTGATGCGGTTGTGGATCACATGTGAACACGAGATAGCGAGACACACAACAGGAAAAGTGTCGGCGGGTTGGGGGCGGGAGGGAGGGGTGGGGAGACTGCGGTGTACGAACTGCGCAATTCGGGACTTTCGGGCAACACCAGACATGATGGGGTACTGTGACTACATCATCGCACTTTCGCACTTGAACGATTTTTGAACGATTTTTGGCCGTGCTCGTATCATTCCCCGTTGAGGGGGTCGCTATTTCGTGTTCTCCTGGCCGCACGGAGGCATTGCCTTACGTCGCCTCTTCCTCTTTTCCTTTGGTGGTGTGTTGGTCTGGCACAGAGGGCGGGACCGTGCTGATATGCACAGTGACGACTCTCCCTTTTGTTTTGTGCCCGCCTCCACCGAGATTCGGCTGATGCCTCTCAGACTGGGGGCGGGCGGTCGCCGACGCTGACGCGCCTGGCGGCCTGTGGAAAGTGACGTGGGGCTGGGATGGGGGGGGGGGGTGCTGGGGGGTCGGGCCGAAGCCCTTGTTCTCTGATGATGTTATTTGGTTCACGCGTTCAGGTAGTCCTTCTCGCCGTGCTCCGTTACCCCTGCCTCGGCCAGGTAGCGCAGTGCCTCCTTGCAGTTGTGCAACAGCAGGTTGTGCACGTTTGTGGCTGTGAGGTGGTGTCGGGCCGACGCTGTCGCGGGGCAGCCGAAGAAGAGGTGCTTCAGTGAGACCCCAGGCGGGGGGTGGCCCGGCGCATGCTTCAGGCAGGGTTGGCAAGGTGGTTGTGCCGTGCCCGGGATGTCGTGGTCGTAGACCAGGCGGTGGTGGTCGGCCCGGAGTCGGCGGATGGTGGTTTCCCCTAAGCGGGTGAGTCCCTCCATGCGGAGGTCGGGGCGTTGCAGTCGCGTCTCCCCGATTCCCGAACGGTACGCGTACACGCTGTCCGTGCGGGGCACCGTTGCGTCGTTGTAGATGTGTCGGCGGAGGACGACACGAGCCGACGCGAGGCTAACCGGTTCCACCTGCGGCCGGAAGGCACCGATTTGCGCCTGTTTGTCAGCGAGTTCGTTCCCTGCTACCCCAACGTGTGACGGGATGTAGCGGAGGTGGGTGGTGACATCGTGGGTTTGGGCGAGCTCGTTCAACCACCTCCAGATGTCCCATTCGGTGGATCCTCTCGCTCGCTGCGGGCCGCTCAGCAGCGCGTTCAGTGCGCTCTGCGAGTCTGTGAGGATGGCGATCGTTTCGCCTGGGGATACCAGGGTGCATAGGTGAGCGAGGGATTCTCTGATGGCCACCAGCTCCGCCTGGTAGCTGATGCAGCGGAGTCCTGCCGGCCAGGCGAGCTTTTTCCTGAGGCGGCCCTCCGGCATGCTGTACACCGCTGCTCCTGCGCCGCCCTGCTGTTGCCGCGATGTGGAGTTGGAGACTGACCCGTCGGTGTACACATGCCAGGCGCATGTCGGGAGGGCCTGGATGGTCTGCTCTGCCAGGTCCCGGAGGGTGTCTTTCGGGGTGGCGGCCTTTGGGGCGGTGAGCCCCGGCAGCGTCGCCAGGATGTGTACTCGTGGCAGCACCAGGTTCCATTCCCAGGGGGGGATGGGGTGTGCTGCATGCAGGGGGGCCAGCAGGGGGGTGCGCCCGTCGACCTTCGAGGATTTCACCAGACTCCGTGCCTGATGTAGCCAGCTGCCTCCCGTGTTCCCGGTGTTTAGTTGCGCCCGGTATCCTGGGGAGTGGGGCACGCGGCGGAAGCGTTCGTGGTCTGTGCACACCGCGACCTTGAAGTCGAGGTCGAGGTCTCGCAGGTGTGATTCCCAGAGGAGCTTTGCCGTGCTGGTGTTCTTCATACAGCCCGTGATGATCAGGGCTGCCATGCGGTGGACATCTCGCAGGCGTTTGAGGTTCTTCGTGGACAGGCCAGGGGTGTAGACGCTGGCGGCGTACATCAGGATGGGGTAGACATATGTCAGGTAGGCCTGGCGCAGCGTGTCTCCACTTGAGCCCCAGTCAGTGCCTGCCAACATACGCAGAATGCTCAGGCGTCGCATGCAGGTGGTCACGACGTGGTCGACGTGGTCTGTCATCGTGTGGCAGGCATCGATGTAGACCCCGAGGTACTTCGCTGTCGATTCGTGCTGGAGGGGGGTGCCGTCTGGGAGCTCCATGCGTCTGTGCTCGCCCAACGCTGCGGGCGTCGTTCCCATCAGCGTGTAGCAGCACTTACTGGGGGAGAGCTGCAGCCCGTAGAGTGGGATTTCGGCGGCGAGTGTGGATATGACGCCCTGTGCGGTGATTAGGGCTTCAGTGTAGTTGTCCCCGACGACGAGTACTGCGATGTCATCTGCGAACACCGCTGGGTGGATGTTAGGGGAGGCGGTGATGGCTCGAGATACATCGTCCATCACGCAGTTGAAGAGCAGGGGCGAGAGCACTGTTCCCTGCGGGACCCCGTTGTTGAAGTCGTAGTAGTCGCTTCTTACCCCGTGCACCTGTGCGGCGGCTCGGCGGTTGCTGAGGTAGTTGTGTAGCCATCTGGTGAATTTCGGGGGGAAGCCCTTCCGTCTGACACTGTTGATGACTGCGTGCTTGCTGACCTTGTCGAAGGCTTTCTCGAGGTCGAAGTACAGGGTGACAGCTGCCTTTCCGGAGGAGAGGGCGTCCGTTGCTGTTTGGGTGATGTAGGCTAGTTGGTCGGTTGTCGATCTCAGCCGCTGGAACCCTGCCTGGTTCGCGCAGTGCCCCTCCACCTGTGGGTAGGCGTCGTCGAGCATGAGCTGCTCCATGCGCCTCTTCACCATTTTTTCTAGCACCTTGCACGCTGTGCTGGTGAGCGCGATTGGTCGGTACGAGGACGCTGCCGTTGCTGGCTTCCCCGGTTTCAGGATCGGGATGATGACTGCTCGTGTCCACGCGTCGGGGAGGATGCCGCTGTTCCACGACAGGTTGAGCACATGCAGGAGTCCCTGCCGTGCCTGGGGGCCCAGATGCATCAGCAGCTCGTTGTTGAGGTCGTCAGGCCCTGGGGATTTCCGCTCCTGCAGTTCGGATAGAGCCGCGTTCAGCTCCTCTTTGGAGAAGTCGTCTTCGGCAGCTGAGAGCTCGGGGGGTGTCTGGTCATTCGCATGCTGCGGGGTGTGTGCTGCTTGTGGCTGTTGGTCGCTTCCTTCGCTGATCTTGGCGTAGTGGCTGCAGAGGAGGTCCGCCTTAGCTTTGGGGTCGGTCACCGGGACCCCTCCGTCGACAAGTGGGAAGGCAGCCTGTTGGATTTTGCGGCCGTCGAGTTCTCGCACAAGCCGGAAGGTGGCGCCGAGGTCGCTGCTGGTGCTCGCGGCCTGGCACCTGGTTTCCCAGGTTGTGCGCTTTGCTTCGAGGACGGCGTTGGTGGCGTCGGTGGTCAGCTTGTCCAGCTTGTCGTAGTCGTCCTGGGACAGGTGTGCGGTCTGGGCGTGTCTGCGCGATTCCTCGTTCCGCGCCCGTATCGCACGTTTCACCTTGCTTGTGAACCACCGCTTGCGGGGGCGAGAGCTTCGCTTCGTCGGGATGTGTTTGGCTGCGACCGTGCGTACCAGTCCCAGCCACTTGTGGAAGGATTCCTTCGGGTCATTCCACTTCGTCACTTTGCGTGACAGCCGTTCCAGCTCCTCAGTGAATGCGGGCCAGTCTGCCGCTGCCCAGTTCCATAGTTGGCGGGCTTTGGCTGCCGGGTGTGTGGCTGCAGCTGGCGTTCGTGCAAAGGGGACGGTGTATTGTATGGCGAAGTGATCGGACTGCCACTGGTCTAGGGTATTCCAGGTGACCTCCCCCAGCTCGTAGTGGGCGAAGACAATGTCCGGCGAGGACTTGGAGTCGCGGCGCATGCGTGTGGGGTGGTCAGGGTCGTTGCACAGCGACATGCCGTTGAGGAGGGACCAGTGGTACAGGTCTGTTCCCTTGTCGTCGCAGCGCGCATGTTTATCCCAGGCACGGTTGTGGATGTTGAAGTCGCCGGCGATGATGGACTCCGGCGTGTGTGGTAGCAGGGATGTAGAGAAGTCGTCGCGGCGTGGGTCGTTGCTAGTGCCGACTCCCGAGGGGCGGTATACATTGGTGAAGGTGATAGCGCTTTCCGGCCCCGTGACGCGCACCGTGAGGGTCTCGGTCACACTGGCGTTTGGTGCGGTGGCAATAAGAGTCGCGTGTAGGTCCTCCCGCACTAGGGTTGCGATCCCGCCTCCGGAGGTGAGCGTCCCCTTACAGCGCTTCTGGGTGCGGCGTCGGAGAAAGACGGAGTAGCCCGGGAACTTGGGGTCCCCCCCCTGTGCTGCTCGGAGTTCCTGCAGATGCACTACGTCATACCGCTGGGTTGCGAGGTGGTGCTGGAGCTCCGCCCTTTTTGCCTCGGTGAGTCCGTTGCAGTTCCAGGTCAGGCACTTGAGGTGCTGCGCCGGGCCAGGGTTCTGCTCGATGTCACCCGCCCTGAGGAGGAGGTCACGCCCGGTCTCGTAGATGTGGCGCTGCAGGCCTGGAGATGGCGGGCCTCCCCGTCAGTTGAAGAGGACCTCTTCGCACTGACGTTTGTGCAACCGCTCCTTCGGGTGCTTTGTGCGCAGGGTTGCGGTCCGGGACGGAGAGAGTGCCCGGCTCTTCTTCTTGGGGGTTAGCCCCGTGTGGGTTCTGGCCGGGGAGGCGGACTTCGGGGGTGAGCCCTTGGTCCCCCGGCACTTTCAGGCCGATAATGATCAGCTCGTGACTTCGATAGGTCCCACTTCGATAGGTCCTGCCCCACCCCTTCCTCCCTCCCTCCCTCCCCAGATCAGGGCCTCGAGGGTAGCGGAGACGGCTGTGCCCATGGACACGCACCGCACCCTGAAGACGGATACACCCCCAACCCTGTTCTCCTCTTCTTGCACACCAGCTCTCTGTAGGAGGTCACACCTCAGCACAGTCAGGGACAGGCATCGTATCCTTCTGACGCGCCCTCGAGCCTCTTGTAGAACGTCGTCTCCATCTGACTCATCCGTGCCGCCAGATGGGAGGGCCGAAGGGAAAGCTGTCCCGTTGCATTGCAGCCTTCACTTCAGGATCATCCTCCAGGGAGTCGTTCACGTACGGCAAGGCCTCGGCGGTTTGTTGCACAGCTGCAAGCTTGATCTCACGGTCGGCCTTCAGGGAGTAGTGGACGTATGGCAAGGCCTCGGCGTTCCGTTGCACAGCTGCAAGATTGATTTCACGATCTGCCTTCAGGGAGTAGTGGACGTCTCGCAAGGCCCGGCCGATCTGTTGCACAGCTACAAGATTGATTTCACGATCATCCTGCAGGGAGTCGTGCACGTATTGCAAGGCCTCGGCGGCTTGTTGCACAGCTGCGAGATTGATTTCACGGTCGGCCTTCAGGGAGGAGTGGACATATTGCAAGGCCGTACCGTCCTGTTGAACAGCTGCAAGATTGATTTCACGGTCGGCCTTCAGGGCAGCGTCGACGTGTTGCAAGGCCGAACCTGCCTGCTGCACCGCGGTGAGATTGATCTCACGATCAGCCGTGAGGGAGTTGTGGACGTACTGCAAGACCCAGCCTCGCTGTTGCACAGCTGCGAGATTGATTTCACGGTCGCCCTCCAGCGAGTCGTGGACGTCCTTCAAGGCCCAGCCGGTCTCTTGCACAGCTGCGAGATTGATTTCACGGTCGGCCTTCAGGGAGGAGTGAACGTATACCACGGCACAGCCGTTCTGTTGCACAGCTGCGAGATTGATTTCACGATCGGCCTTCAGAGAGTCGTGGACGTCCTGCAACGCAAAGCCGAAATGCTGCAACGCTGCGAGATTGATTTCACGATCAGCCTTCAGGGAGTGGTGGATGTCTTGCAAGCCCATGCCGAAATGCTGCACCATTGCGAGATTGATTTCACGATCGGCCTTCAGGGAGTCGTGGACATACTGCAAGGCCATGCCTTCCTGTCGTGTGGCTGTCAGATTGATTTCACGATCGGCCTTCAGGGAGTCGTGGACGTACTGCAAGGCCATGCCGTCCTGTCGCACTGCTGTCAGATTGATTTCACGATCGGCCTTCTGGGGTGTGATAAACGTGTTGCAAGACCCTGCTGTTCTGTTGCACCGCTGCGAGATTGATTTCACGATCGGCCTTCAGGGAGTCGTGGACATACTGCAAGGCCATGCCGTCCTGTCGTGTGGCTGTCAGATTGGTTTCACGATCGGCCTTCAGGGAGCCGTGGACGTACTGCAAGGCCATGCCGTCCTGTCGCACTGCTGTCAGATTGATTTCAGGATCACCCTTTAGTGAGTGGTGGAGGTACTCCAAGGCGCTGCCATTCTGTTGCACAGCTGTGAGCCTGATTTCACGATCAAACTTCTGGTACTTGTGGACGTATCGCAAGGCCAGCCCGTCCTGTCGCACAGCTGCAAGATTGATCTCACGACTGGTAATCAGGAAGTCGTGGACGTATTGCAAGGCCCGACCGTGCTGTTGCACAGCTGCAAGATTGAGTTCACGGTCGGCCTTCAGGGAATCGTGCACGTACTGCAAGGCCTCACCCTCCTGTTGCACAGCTGCGAGATTGAGTTCACGGTCGGCCTTCAGGGAGTCGTGGACGAATCGCAAGGCCCAGCCGCTCCGTTGCACCGCTGCGAGATTGATTTCACGGTCGGCCCTCAGGGAGTCGTCAACGTATTGCAAGGCCCCGCCGTTATCCTGCACAGCTGCGAGATTGAATTCATGATCGGCCTTCAGGGAGGAGTGGACGTACTGCAAGGCCTCACCGTTCTGTTGCACAGCTGCGAGATTGATTTCACGGTCGGCTTTCAGGGATTCGTCGACGTATTGCAAGGCCCAGCCGTTCTGTTGCACAGCTGCAAGACTGATCTCACGATTGGTTCTGACCGTGATGTGCGCGGATTCAAGTTGCTCCGGCATGTCCCGAAGAGCTTCGAGAACGTCCTCCTTGTTCGACACCCACAGCGGAACCTCCCACACGTCCTTGCGACCGCTGTGCAGGTCATCCAGGTAGTGCTGGGACAGCAGGTCAACATCCACTGTGCACCCGTCTGCGACAGCTGCACCACTGCTCAGAGGCTCGTCGCCACACAAGACCTCGCCCCCCACCGACAGCTGCAGGTCAGCCACCTCCACACCAACAAAGTTGGGAAGCACCTGCAGTGCAAGCTCCTTCAACATATCCGGCGTGTCGTCGATCCCGATGTCAGCGGCATGCTGGTCACCGGTCCTCCTGTCGGCCAGGAACACCAACATGCCTCTTCCTCGTGCCCGTGTGCACAGGCAGCCGTGTTCACACCTGTGGTTGTGGGGGAGGAGTGCAGTGTGCAAGGCTGGCCTGTGGTGCGACACAACGGCCAGCACGGCTGATGCGGTCAACCAACAAAGTCTAGTCCGTTTCTTGGGGTAGGGGTGGGCTGCACGGCTTCAAGAATGCCATCTTTCAGGCGATCCGCCCCTCTCGTTGCTGGGGGGCGTGACCTGCCAGTGAACGGTGCACGTATCCCGAAAACACAGCCCCGCCTCCGTTTTAAATTGCCGCGGGGGCGGCGGGAGGGGGTGTTTATATTTAAAACCCCGATCCAGGTGTATTTCTAGTGGGAGATGAGGATGAGTCCTCCGTGCATCCCGCCCCTTTTCCGGGTTTTTCCCAGCAAAAAACCGGGTTTTTTCCAGCCAAAATCTGGTTTTTTTTCTGTAGACCAACACACGCCAGTGTATTGAAGGAAATACTTTCCAAGCGTTGCAACACGACTAACACCACTCACTTCCTCCTGTGCTCCTCCACCTTTTCTGTACTTCAGGCAGGCAAGACACTTCGAAGGACGTTCCGGGGGGAAAGATCAGGTTGGGGGTTGGGCGAGAAAGAGAAAAAAAAAGATACTTTGCAGATGGGCCAACAACCCAACACTGCCCAACAGAAGTGCTTGCACTGCTTACAGAAGGGGGGGTGGATGCGGTCAACAAACAAGTTCTGTTTCTTTTCTTTCGTGTGGTGAGTGGTGCATCGTGTAGGAAAGTATTTCAGCCAAGAGCCAGACATTCACTACCGTGGCCTCCGGCGGTTGTACGATTGGGAGTGTGCTGTAACAGCACTAACGGTATGGCCGCGTGATTCTCACCACAACATCACTCCTGTCGTGCCAATCAATAAGAGCGGGATCAGCGTGTTTAGTTGTTAGTAGTTGTTAGGCAACAGCAGACAACTCCCCACGGCAGGGCTGCGGGAGGGTTGCTTTTTGTTTTGCCCCTGCCTTGTGGCGGATATCTTGTCCCCAAGTCCTTCGATACCCATCAGGTCAGGAATCCAACGGCTCCAGTAGCCTCAGGAGGACGCAGCCAACTCACACAGAATCTGTACGCCCACAATGAACAGATGTTCACTACCGTGGCCTCCGGCGGCTGGGGGGCTCCGCCCCCCAGACCCCCCGTGGAGCGTGTGTCTGCCCGTCTAGTAACCGCAGCAAGTCCTTGGGCTGTTTCAGCTGTGGCATATCAGGGGGTATCGTCGGAATAACGGTCCCGAAAGCCGTTTTTTGGGGGGGGTTTTCCTCCAGCACCCGAGGATGGCGCGAGCGGGAGGAACCGTGGAAGGAACCCATTTGGTAAAAGAGACCAAGGGCCCCACACTTGGGGAGGAGGCACATTGGGTACCATTTTTGGCTGGAAAAATGCGGGGATGAATCGGGGATATTTTTGGCTGGGAAAGACTGGGGATTAAAAATACACCTGCCCCAATCTGCCATTTCAGAACCAATGGAGACAAGAGGCAAAACCAAAAAAGCAAACCAAAAATACGCAACCTCGAGGAGAGGAGGAAGAGGAGGAAGGTGGGCTTTTGCACCGCGGCAACGGAATCAGGCAGGCAAAGAGTCCTATAATAGGGGGCCTTCACTACCGGCAAGTTTCCGGCAAAAAAAAACTCCGCACCGTTTTATGCACCGTCGCGAAGACCCCCAGTGCGTGTGCTGGTGAGTTAAATCCGGTGAAGACACGAAAAAGCTGTGTAAGCATTCACCGATTTTTGACTTCTGATTTTGCTCAGATGTCATAGTGTCATAACGGCCGTCATGGAGGGAGTGGATTTTCTGAGAATTCACTACCTCAGTTCCCGCTACCGAAATATATAAACGGCCGTTTTCATGTTTTGTTGGCGAAAAAACGGCCGTTTTTTTCCCCCTCCTATTTTCCTTTGGAGATTCGCCTCCTGCTTACCGTACCGAGCTGAGGAAACACACTTGACAACTCCCTGTTGCCTGCACATGACATTGGGCACTGCGATTCTCTGTCGACTGTACAAAGAAAAATGGCTTCCGCCCTGCCTGTCGCTCGACAAGCAGCAGACACCCGAGAGCAGAGAGGAGTGTAGCAGCCCGGTTCGCCCCCGGGTTGTCCCAGAAATCCAGCACACCCTCGGAACGTGGTGGCCTAGTCGTAGATCACCCAGGCCCCGCTCGTGACCTCCCCGAAACAGAGGGGAGGTGGCACCGGGGTTCTGACACCCCTACGACCCATGCGGCCGTACGCGCTCGGGCACAGACGGCGGACCGCAAACCAGAAGGACTTCCCTGATTCCGTGCCGTCCCACCTTCTGCGCAGCTGCGGTCGCCAGCCCAGGCCAGCTCCCCTGCCAGGGGCACTGGGGGGTCGTACTTCCCCACCTCAGACACTTTCTCGATGACATTCTCAATGTCGGTGTACACTGCATCGACAGGGGCACGCCGTTGGCACACCCAGCTGCGCATCGCAGTACTTCTGGAGCAGCGATGCGAGGGGTGCCGTCAGGCGGACGGCGGCCTGCAGGTGGGACTCGAGCCCAGCGATTTCGTGGGCATCTCTGCCAACCGCAGAAGCAACGCACACGTAGCAGGGCCGCTGTCCTGCAGCGGGCCCGGAAGATTGTATGAATGCCCGGGGACGTGGTGCAAGGTGCAGATCCACTCAAGCGGTGCAGGTAGTGTGTGTCGGAGAGAAGCGGGATCGCACGGCCGGTGGTGCCGTCTTGCTCGCCTGCTTCTCCCTCTCAGCTGCGTCAGAGATGTGGCACAGCACATCCTTCAGCGCCAGTGCGGTCGTGAACCCATCCAGCTGGTGCTGCATATTGCCCGGGATGATCGCCCGTGCCTTCGGGAATAAATCAGCGAAGGCGGTGTCCTTCTCAGCCGGGGTGCTGTCGCCGATATCAAGGGAAAGCTCTGTCGGAAGAGCCCTGATGCCAGTGAGCGACACCCACCTCTGCCTGCACGGTCATCCACGACACACGTGCCTAGATTGGCCGCAACCATGTTCAGCCCCTCCTCGGGACACACTTCTTGACAGCATCATGCACCATGCCAGCCGGTGATCCGGTGAACAACGCACCCCGGGCGATCCGAAGTTGCAAGCCTGCCACTGAGGGTATCGCACTCCGACAGCGCCAGCTGTTTCCCTGGCTCTGCACTTTCAACGCTGCGTTCTTCTTCTTCTTGATATGGCGCGGTCCGTCAAAGTGGTCCACGAAGTCTGAACTCTTCGCATCATACTTGAAGGCGCGCTCACAATGCTTGCTGCAGGGTATCCCTTGCAGTGGGGAGGCACTCCTGGTGGTGGGATCTCGCCTGCTGACCCACGCCCCATACAAAATTCCCAGGTAAAAAAAACGGCCGTTTTTTAAAATGCTGAAAATCAGCGGCCGTTTTTGCAAGTCCACAAAATACAAGGGATTTTTTAAAACGGCCGCTATGCAACCATGAGATGTGCATCGCAATAGACTGCCCGCCCTCCCTTGCAAGCGGCATGAAGTTGAGGCATCCAGGGTTAGCAGCGGGGATGGGGGGGGGGGGGGAAACTATATGTGTGGGTGTTGTGTGTGAGTGTAAGTGGCCCAAGCCAAACAGCTTCTTGCGTCGCATGAATAAAAGACACGGTGGGATCTTGTAAATTTTACATGTATAACTACAAGTATATACATGTATTATACATGTATAATACTTGCATGTCAACTATTATACATGTATAATACATGTATATGCCTGAAATATACATGTAAAATACATGTATATCAAGTAAAAATACATGTATAATACTTGCATGTCAACTATTATACATGTATCTTTACTTGATATACATGTATTTTACATGTATATTTCATGCATTTACCATGGTTTGACAGAATTCTTAAGAGAAAAAGCTCTTTTTTCGTAAGAATTCGGGAATTCTTAAGAATTTTCAAGAATTCTTAAGAATTCTTAAAATTCTTGAAAATTCTTAAGAATTCTTGGAAATTCTTAAGAATTCTGAAGAATTCCTGAAACTCCTGAAAATTCCTGAAAACTCCTGAGGCGTTTCTGAGGGGAGGATGGGCAAGTTTTTCAGTCATCGGGGGCTCCAGGTGCTAACTTCCACCCGGTGCGGCTCAGATCCTGAAAACCCGGCTTCGGCCAGTGTAGTTGGATGCACCGGTGGGCAATTCAAATTGCACAGCTGCTCCGACGAAAGGGGAATCAATCCCTCCGGATCCGGAACCCCTCCGCCGTGCCGGAGAGGATGCTGGGTTTGCAGTGGTGGCGCACGCATCGTGTTTTCCAGAAGTGCGTACGGCGCACGCGTGCAAGGACGGCGCGTCCGTGCGGCAAAATGTAGCACACACGGTGGACTCCAGCCACCCTAGTGCAGTGGTGGCAGCGTACGGCCGTACGGTCCGCGTACGCGTATGCCGTACGCACTTTCTGAAAACCGCGCTGCGTACGCGTACGCAGAATTTTCGTACGGCTGGTATTCTATATTAGTCAGGGAGTGGGAGTCTTTAGCCTAAAGTAGCGGGAAAATGGACTCCCGCTAGCACCAAAAACTCCGGCGAGACTCCCGACAAGGGTTACCCGACCACCGCTTGCGTCCACCGTGCAGGAGACGGCCATTCTTCTCGAATAATGGCTGATCCTGAACGGGCGTCATGGTCACTCTGTGTCGGAAGACATGCGACTCCTCTCCCGATATCCTGCTCGACTTCCCTGTTCGTGACTGTGGAAAGGACTACCCAACGTTCCAGAGGCTGTGTATCTTGGCATCCACGTTGACTCATACATCCGTCGAAGATGAAAGACTATTCAGTCGATTGCACCTGATCGGCCAGACACAGTTGATCCGTCTCTGTCTCGAGACCGCGGAAAGGGGGTTGCCACCCCCGCTTTTCGGGATACCAACCCCCTCTCGAACTATCTCCCATTATACCCCCACTCGATCGGCTGGAGTCCGTCGTGCAGGCACTGAGCACCCTGGGCGAACTTCCTGAAGGTCCCCAGAGGGCGCTCTATGCATACATGATGTAGCAAGCAACGAAATCACCCGCATCTGCGCCCCAGGGCACGCAGGACGATAGGGAATCCGGGAAGTGTACCCCTCCGCACGACCGGTGTATGCGAGCTGGTCTCGAACAGCAGTCTGCGAAAGACCACTTCACAAGCACCAAATGCATCATCTACTGCATGGCCTACAGCATCCCCACACAGACGTGGTCCTTCTGTTCTCCAATCGGGAGAAAGGCATGCATATATTCACCTCAGCTGCAGCAATGATGAAGAAGGCACAGGACGCACGAGAACCGGCAGGAAAGTGGATACCGTAGAAGGAATAGGAGGAAGGAAGTGAATCGTCCAGATCTGCCAACCTACCACGTGCAGCCAGAATAACCCAGAACAGGACCTTCTCACGTGGGGCTGCTGAGAGCATGGCAAAACTCATTCAAAATTGTTCAAACCTGCCTCCGGTGGATCTTCACCGGCGTAATCTGGGAGGAAATGACCTGGGCACAATGTCCTCCCCCTGGTTGTGCCGAGAGGGTGCAGGATCAGATTCCGTACCGGCACCCAGACTGAGCCTGGGACGGGATGGGAGACACCAGTATACTCAAGGGGCTCGCCTCCAACAGGTCGTGGATTTTGCCCAACGGCGAGATATTGGTGGCGCCAATGGACACCTCCACCCTCCTTGCAATACGTCACCCACGAGAAAGGGCTCCCAGACTCAGACCGTAACAGTGGAGCTACGTGTTCACGCACATTTTCATGTGCTTCAATCGCACACAAAGATGCCCACGCTCGCTAACACTGTGTTGGTAGAGTTTCCATCCCTGGCTTTATGTGCCGAACAAGCGTGCTCTTCAGGTAGGTTGAGGGTTTCCTCAAACTGCAAAGGCAGTTGCTGATCGATGGCTGCCTTTTTTGCGCTAACCAGGCTCCTGGTCTCGGCAGCAAAGAAGACTGTTGGCAGCGCATGTGTTCACCCATGTACCCCACAGGTAACGAACCAGCGCACAAACAAAAAACTACCGCTTGTGCGCAGTATGTCTACCCGCTCTCTCTTCAAGGCGAAGGAGATTGAGTGGGATTCGCTGAGCCTCTGCGCTCCGGAGGTCGCGAAGTGTGTGTTCCCGGAGTATGATGCTGAGCACGAGGGTGAAGGATGCCTCAACTGTCGTTCGTGCGGACACCGCGCGGCGGTTTCGTGCCTCGATACCTTTGTTCCCTCCTCCTGTAACGAGGAGTTCGTCAAGGGGATGGAGGACAAGGACTGGATGTGCCCGGTGTGTTGCTGGGTAGCCAGCCGGTAGCCAGTCTCCCAAGAAGGCGGAAATGCAGCGATGGATGGCTGTCCCAGCTGGCCAGAAACAGGTTTGAGGCCATTTTTGTGACTATTTTCCCTGGAAGAAGGCCCTGGAGGGGGTCATTTTGTGATTTTCACCTTCTCCCTCAGAAAACCTCCCAATAAGAACGTACATCCGTATGCTGTCAGGGGACCTCGTGCGTGCCCCTTTCAAGAAGTCCTAAGAATTCTTAAGAATTCTTCAAGAATTCTTGGAAATTCTTGGAAATTCTTAAGAATTCTTAAGAATTCTTGGTAAGAATTTCCAAGAATTCAAGAATTTTTAAGAATTGAAAAAGTAAGAATTCTTAAGAATTCTTACTAATTGGGGGTCTTCGCTCCATCCGCCAAAAAAAACCAAAAAAAACCGGAAAAACCCCGTGAAAAAGTCGGAAAAAAAGAGTGTGGGGAGTTGGGTCCAGTTTAGCAAAGTGAGCTTATTTTTCGAAAATTGAAAAATTGGGGACACCAAAAGTCCCCAGAAAAATCTTCGACTTGGCCCGCAGAGTGATTTTTTTGGTGAAAAACGATTTCAACAGTTGTCCAACAGTTGCTGTACAAGACGGCACACCGTTCTCTGCGCATGGGCTGCTGCACGTGAATCATTTGGATGTCCGAGGGGCTATCCGGAACGAGGAGGGCCACGAGCCTGAACTACCCGCCAGCAGCGATCCCGTGCCAGGGCTGGCAGGGGGCCGCGGCCCCACCTCCCTTTTTCTGTAATTGTTTGGGAGGGTGGGCCGCCAGGGGTGGCATGGCCCTACCCTCGGCCCTACCTCCCGGGTCAGATTTTGGGGCTTTTGGGTTCGGCCTTGTGGCCGAGTTTTCATGCGCCGCAGCGTATGAAAACCCAACGGCATGCTGGGGGCTTGATGGTGTTCATCGAAGCGCACCTCATCATGCCCCAAGCGAAGGACCATCCCCGCCTGGAATGTGCAACAGCACCAACCGGTGTGGGGACTAGCCTTCGAAGACTTTCAGGATGTTCACTACCGTGGCCTCCGGCGGCTGGGGGGCTGGATTCCTGATTTTTGATCCAGCAGGACGACCAAAGGCAGCAACATCCGGTGCTTCTCGAATTGGGTGAAAATGTTCTGTGGCCGTGCATTCGATCCTGTTTGCATCATACCACGGGAAGTCGGGGCGGGGTTGGGCTGCACTTTTTTTCTCGCGAGCTCGGCCACCCTGTGCCCGACCTCTTTTTTGGTTTGCCCGACCCCCAGCGAGATCACTGGCAGCCAGACCTTGTTCAACATAAACAGCAGACAAGAGAGCAGAATGGAGTGTGGGGCAGCTGCCGTGCTCCCACACATAAACAGCGCACCTCTCGCGCTGCCTGCACGAAAGGGACGGGTAACCTGCAGGTCACCCACAGCAGCCTACTGCCTACGTTCTATACAAGATCAGCGCCGACCACACGAAAGGCTGTTCGACCTGCGGCGCAACAAGAAGCTCCGGTGGGAACAGAACTGAGCGGCAACAGGATGCAATGCAGGCCCACATCCGATGCCCTGCGGCAAGAGCAGTCACATCGATATCTTTGACAGGGCCTGCCCACTGGTGTGTGACGGGGTGACCTGCAGATGGTGACCTGGCCCACGGCAGAACACCTGGGTCGGGGGATGGCTGCGACTGGGCATTACCTAACTCTTCATGATGCAGGACTGCGGTCAATTGGTCCAAAAGAGCAAGTATGGCTCCCGCTCAGCTCTCACTGAAGCTGAACCAGATGCAAGTGGTGGGAGGAGGAGGGTGTCCCGGGGGAGGACACACCGGCCGGCAACCCACGAGGACTGGCCCGTCCCAGTCGACAGAAGAACAAAGCAGGAACACGGACTCACCTGAAACGACATACTGAAGTGAGGGAGGAGGAGGCGAGCACAAAAGGGCGTCGGCTACCGCACGCCCTTTGAGCGCAGCCGACGACGACCGAACCGGCCACCGGCCGGGAGGTGCGTGTGGCGTGGGGGGCGAAGCCCCCCACGCAAGGGGGGTCCGGGGGGCGAAGCCCCCCGGAAAAAAATTTGGGGTTTTTTGGCCTATTTTTGGCCATTTTCCGCTGCATTTGTTTGATTTTGGGTCGGGAAAGGTATGGCCAGGAAGTGGGAAAAATTGAGGAAAAAGTCGGAAATTTTCAGGTTTGCCCATATAAACCATGGGTCACAGATTCCGATTTTTGGGTCAGACTCCAAGTTTGACACAAGGGAACATAGGCAAAAATTTTCACCTATTTTTGGTCACCTAAGGGGGGGGGCTTCGCTCCGGGTCACTGACCCAAGCTGACCCAGATTGACCCGGAGCGAAGCCCCCCATTTTCCTAAGGTGAAAAGCCCCAGGGTGACCCAAATTGACCCAAGTTGACCCAAATTGACCCGGAGCGAAGACCCCCATGTTCGTTCCCATAGGAAAAAATTTGGGGTTTTTTGGCCTATTTTTGGCCATTTTCCGCTGCATTTGTTTGATTTTGGGTCGGGAAAGGTATGGCCAGGAAGTGGGAAAAATTGAGGAAAAAGTCGGAAATTTTCAGGTTTGCCCATATAAACCATGGGTCACAGATTCCGATTTTTGGGTCAGACTCCAAGTTTGACACAAGGGAACATAGGCAAAAATTTTCACCTATTTTTGGTCACCTAAGGGGGGGGGCTTCGCTCCGGGTCACTGACCCAAGCTGACCCAGATTGACCCGGAGCGAAGCCCCCCATTTTCCTAAGGTGAAAAGCCCCAGGGTGACCCAAATTGACCCAAGTTGACCCAAATTGACCCGGAGCGAAGACCCCCATGTTCGTTCCCATAGGAAAAAATTTGGGGTTTTTTGGCCTATTTTTGGCCATTTTCCGCTGCATTTGTTTGATTTTGGGTCGGGAAAGGTATGGCCAGGAAGTGGGAAAAATTGAGGAAAAAGTCGGAAATTTTCAGGTTTGCCCATATAAACCATGGGTCACAGATTCCGATTTTTGGGTCAGACTCCAAGTTTGACACAAGGGAACATAGGCAAAAATTTTCACCTATTTTTGGTCACCTAAGGGGGGGGGCTTCGCTCCGGGTCACTGACCCAAGCTGACCCAGATTGACCCGGAGCGAAGCCCCCCATTTTCCTAAGGTGAAAAGCCCCAGGGTGACCCAAATTGACCCAAGTTGACCCAAATTGACCCGGAGCGAAGACCCCCATGTTCGTTCCCATAGGAAAAAATTTGGGGTTTTTTGGCCTATTTTTGGCCATTTTCCGCTGCATTTGTTTGATTTTGGGTCGGGAAAGGTATGGCCAGGAAGTGGGAAAAATTGAGGAAAAAGTCGGAAATTTTCAGGTTTGCCCATATAAACCATGGGTCACAGATTCCGATTTTTGGGTCAGACTCCAAGTTTGACACAAGGGAACATAGGCAAAAATTTTCACCTATTTTTGGTCACCTAAGGGGGGGGGCTTCGCTCCGGGTCACTGACCCAAGCTGACCCAGATTGACCCGGAGCGAAGCCCCCCATTTTCCTAAGGTGAAAAGCCCCAGGGTGACCCAAATTGACCCAAGTTGACCCAAATTGACCCGGAGCGAAGACCCCCATGTTCGTTCCCATAGGAAAAAATTTGGGGTTTTTTGGCCTATTTTTGGCCATTTTCCGCTGCATTTGTTTGATTTTGGGTCGGGAAAGGTATGGCCAGGAAGTGGGAAAAATTGAGGAAAAAGTCGGAAATTTTCAGGTTTGCCCATATAAACCATGGGTCACAGATTCCGATTTTTGGGTCAGACTCCAAGTTTGACACAAGGGAACATAGGCAAAAATTTTCACCTATTTTTGGTCACCTAAGGGGGGGGGCTTCGCTCCGGGTCACTGACCCAAGCTGACCCAGATTGACCCGGAGCGAAGCCCCCCATTTTCCTAAGGTGAAAAGCCCCAGGGTGACCCAAATTGACCCAAGTTGACCCAAATTGACCCGGAGCGAAGACCCCCATGTTCGTTCCCATAGGAAAAAATTTGGGGTTTTTTGGCCTATTTTTGGCCATTTTCCGCTGCATTTGTTTGATTTTGGGTCGGGAAAGGTATGGCCAGGAAGTGGGAAAAATTGAGGAAAAAGTCGGAAATTTTCAGGTTTGCCCATATAAACCATGGGTCACAGATTCCGATTTTTGGGTCAGACTCCAAGTTTGACACAAGGGAACATAGGCAAAAATTTTCACCTATTTTTGGTCACCTAAGGGGGGGGGCTTCGCTCCGGGTCACTGACCCAAGCTGACCCAGATTGACCCGGAGCGAAGCCCCCCATTTTCCTAAGGTGAAAAGCCCCAGGGTGACCCAAATTGACCCAAGTTGACCCAAATTGACCCGGAGCGAAGACCCCCATGTTCGTTCCCATAGGAAAAAATTTGGGGTTTTTTGGCCTATTTTTGGCCATTTTCCGCTGCATTTGTTTGATTTTGGGTCGGGAAAGGTATGGCCAGGAAGTGGGAAAAATTGAGGAAAAAGTCGGAAATTTTCAGGTTTGCCCATATAAACCATGGGTCACAGATTCCGATTTTTGGGTCAGACTCCAAGTTTGACACAAGGGAACATAGGCAAAAATTTTCACCTATTTTTGGTCACCTAAGGGGGGGGGCTTCGCTCCGGGTCACTGACCCAAGCTGACCCAGATTGACCCGGAGCGAAGCCCAGAGAGGAGACAAAATCAAAGAATGCCCAAGGCCCAGTGTGAGGCGCTCGGGGAAACGCTACGCCCCGCGTGAGATGCATGAGAGCAATGCGCCCGGAGAAGGGTCGGAGCGGGTGGTGGCGAAGGATTATACATATTTTTTACACGACTTCGGCAGTATTGTGCCTGGGTCGCACACAGCACATCACCAGTGGGAATTAACCCTTCAATGAAATGCCTTCGCTCAGAAGAAGTTCAGAAGAAGCTTTGCTGTCAACATCTCACTCGCTTGGGTTTCGTCGGTACTCCCACATCCCCGCCTTGTGTGAAGGTGGGTGGGTGCGGAGGCACGGTGAGTTGAGTGGGTCCTGACAGGCGACACTCTCCTCCCCACACGACTCGTGACACGAGTGTGTCTTCATAAAGGCGAGCTGCCGCACGATCAAAATACCAGACAAACGTTTTGCAGTTTGAGTTGGCGAACTGGCCTCACACAGTGTCCTCGAGGATAAAAGACACACAGCGCAAGGAACCAAGCCCGCTGTAGACAAACGCAAACTAGGCACAGCTTGACACAGAGCGAAGGGACTCCTGCTAGGGAGAACATTCAACAAGAAGCATGCGGGGCGCATGGTGTGTGTCCTCTCAAGAGGCACACCCCAGTCAGAGTGCGGCGTGGGTTCTGCGAAGCAGAACAAAAATATGTGTGCCTTGATGCCGCGCGCTGCCGGGGGTTGCCGTCAAAGAGAGACGGGGGGGGGGAAATGAAGAAGACTTCAAGAAGGCCGTAATCCTTTCGCGCTGTGGTTGAAACAACCTGTCCGGGCTGGGGGGGGGGGGGGGGTAGGGGGGGTCAAATGGGGGTGACAAACACGATTTTTCAAAAAACCGGCGCAGAGGCCCCAAAGCCCCCGTAAACCCTCCAAACCCCCCCAGATCGGTCCGGAAACCCATCGAACCCCACTTTTCCACCATTCCGGGCACCTCAGGTGCCCGAATTGGGGTACCTAAATTTTGTGCCACCGTTTGGTACCGGACAGTGCCACTGTGTGGGAGGTTGGAAAAGAAAATGCCCCAACACACCACATCTGAGGGTTGCAATGCATGTTGCTTGCCAACCACGTCATCCGGTGGGTGTCAGGCGCTATGTAGGTGGCATGAGCCAGGTCTTCGATGTGTTCTGGCTTGTATATGTACCTCCCTGCCTGCGGCACAGGCACTGCCTTTGTCCCCCACACCAGCCACAGAGAGCGTATTGTACTCGGTCCACGGTTGCTGATTCATTGTGATGCGTTGTATCCTCGAGTGAACGTCACACACTAGTGGCACCACCACCCGCCATCCGAGAGCTGTATTGACTTTGCGCCCTTCCGTTGCATTCACCTCGCCACGCATATTGCACTGTTCAGTACCAGTGCTCTTGGGCCAGGCAAAGTAGACCGCAGCAACTACCAATTCTGGCACAATGGGTACCACGACAGCGCACTTCGTGTGTTCCCGGAATGTACAGCTCGTGTTGCAACAGTCGTTGTCAACACATCCCGGTTGTGGAGCACTGCTGCACAGGAATCACACGACCATCTGGACTTGTTCCGTACCTACAGGCAGCCTCCCGGTGCATGGTGGCAGGGAGGTACATATACAAGCCAGAACTCATCGAAGACCTGGCTAATGCCACCTACATAGCGCCTGACACCCACCGGATGACGTGGTTGGCAAGCAACATGCATTGCAACCCTCAGATGTGGTGTGTTGGGGCATTTTCTTTTCCAACCTCCCACACAGTGGCACTGTCCGGTACCAAACGGTGGCACAAAATTTAGGTACCCCAATTCGGGCACCTGAGGTGCCCGGAATGGTGGAAAAGTGGGGTTCGATGGGTTTCCGGACCGATCTGGGGGGGTTTGGAGGGTTTACGGGGGCTTTGGGGCCTCTGCGCCGGTTTTTTGAAAAATCGTGTTTGTCCACGTAAAAGGGTGGCATTTGACCCCCCCTAGGGGGGGGGGGGGGGGGAATGTAGCCCAGCACCGAACGACTTAGGTTGAGCAGCACACTTTTGTGTATCAAGGCTGTGTCGTGAGGCCCTGTGAAGTGGCATTTTTTTTCCAGGTGCTAATTTCAAAGCTCCAGATCGTACGAATTCCTTCGGTACTTCGCGGCGCTTTGTAAATTAGGAAATCGCAGCAAAATCACAGACCTGTCCATGATGTCATGCCTCGTGGGGAGGCCTCAAAAACAGAAGCCCATAGGATATGGGGCAGATCGCAAGCCCAGCGGCTGAATGGCACACCGGGGCGGAATAGGGCACGCCTGTGTGTGAAGTATCCAACTGTCCAGACCTGAGATGTCACGACCTGGAAGGGTGCTGTTATAGGCGCCGCATCAAACAGTGCAATGTGTGCAGAGTCAGTTGCGCCTGCGATGGCAAACCGGTTGATTTGACGGAACTTTTAATAACCATTATACACAGCGCAGCCACGGCACTGCCAAAAACGTGAGATGCAAAAGGAGAGAGAAGCCAAGAAGATAAATCACGTCGTGAAAAGCAGTTTTCACACCCAATGATCCCCCCGTTGACTGGAGTTGACTGGCTGGGTTCAAAGCGTGTGTGAAATCCGGCCTTCAGAGCGGGGGCCCCTTCTCGGGGGTTCAGCCGCTCTGGGTCGGTGACGTGTAATGCTCGCAACAAGACACACGGGTGAAACCTCTCTTCGTAGTGGAGAAGTGAAGGGAACGGTGCGACTCCCCGACAGAAACAGGGATGTCAAAATGTCGGAAACTTTCCAGGAATATTCAGGAATTATTGGCGGGAGAACACTGGAGCAGTGGTGAACCTCAAGGTGTGGGGCCATTAACCCCTCAGGAGGTAGTTTTAGACGCCTCGAAACGGTATGGAATGTTCTGGTTTGGGCATGCTAGTAGCATGGCACCGTTGTTGGGCGTGGCACGCACAGAAACTGCAGGAAGCAAAGTCAAGAGTATTAAGAAGAAGAAGAAAGAAGAAATGAAGAGAGGCGCATGGCACACAACTGGGCCCGGCCCCTTCCCGGTCACAACAGAACAATGGCATAACAAGTGTGTAAATTGCATGCGCAACACAACATTGGCCCCGCCTTGCGCCGGTGCAACAACCGCAACGAAGCGGTGCTAAACCCAGCGGGGAATGGCAGTGTCACGGCTCTAAATCAAAACCAGGCAAGACCATAACCGCACTCCTTTCGCTTTGTGATAGACAACCCCGCCCAGCAAACTGTGTGAGAACAGATCCGGACTAATGTGTTCTTTTTTGCACATAACACACCTGTGTGGTACGGGAAATGCTACGAGGAACGCGATGGACTCGGGACTGCTGCTGGCCTCTCTTGCTATGGTTTACTTATGTTTCGTGCTCCACCTGCTCCACCTCATTCTGCACTTCAGATGATCCACTTCACGTGGGTTACGGGGTTTGGGACAACGATGATATGTTGTGTCCGACGACAAGGTAAGGTAAGCTCATCGAGGTACACCAAACCGGAGTTGTCAAATCAAAAAAGACACACCGCCCGAGAGGCAATTGGTGTGACACAACAGCGATGACACAACCACTCTGCCCGAGGGGGCGCGTTTTTAGCGACCGAGACCTCCTCTCCTGACTGAGGGACACACGATCTGACCGTCCGAGAGACGCAGCATTCTACCCTGCCCGAGGGGCACCCACTCTCCTGACCGAGAGACACGCAGTCTTGCCCGAGGGGCACCTGGTTTCCTGACCGAGACAATATTCTGCCCGAGGGGCACTCACTCTCCCGACCGAGAGACACGCAGTTTTGCCCGAGGGGCACCTGTTCTCCTGACCGAGACAATATTCTGCCCGAGGGGCACCCACTCTCCCGACCGAGAGACGCAGCATCTCGCCCGAGGGGCACCTGTTCTCCTGACCGAGACAAAAATTTTGCCCGAGGGGCACCCGCTCTCCCGACCGAGAGATACACAATCTTGCCCGAGGGGCACCAAATCCCGACCGAGAAGACGACCCTCACACCATGCTCGTGTCAGGTCTCAAGAGGGCCGAAGCCGCGGTTGAGGACAACAACACCCCCACGCACTGGTTCTAATAAATGACGGCGAGGTGCACGGGGGGATCAGCACGAAGGAGAGGCGCAAAAAGATGGGGATGATGACGCCGTGGTGTTCAAGGTGGTCCTCCGCCGCTTATGAACGTGACAGCGGGACAGCGCTGCGCCCGTGGCCGCAGCGGATTGAGGACATTCCCATCAGCCATCGAGACTATCACCGCGCCTCGCCGAAAACCTGCTTCACGCTTGATCGCGCTCAAGGTTTCCAAACGCATACTTCAGCTGGAGGTTCCGTCACAGAGGCGCTGACAAAGGCGGGACCAAGAGCAACAGTCGGGTGCTGATAAATGGGTCGATACTGATGCAGCAAAGTGACGTCAGTGATATCCAACTCCTACTTTCCTGACCGAGACACGATCTTGCCGAGGAGCATCGGACCGAGACACCCACTTCTGCCTGAGGGGCACCTAGCCGAGACGCATTTTTCCTGCCCGAGGGGCATCTCGCCGAGACATTACCTGCCTGAGGGGCACCTGGCCACGACATACCTACAGCTTACGCTTGCGGGGCACCCTGCCTGAGGAGCACCTGGCCAAGACATACATTTCCGCCTACGAGGCACCCTGCCCGAGGGGCACCTGGTCAAGACACACACTTCCGCCTACGGGGCACCCTGCCCGAGGGGCACCTGGCCAAGACAGACACCTCTGCCTACGAGGCACCCTGCCCGAGGGGCACCTGGCCAAGACATACACTTCCGCCTACGAGGCACCCTGCCCGAGGGGCACCTGGCCAAGACATACACTTCCGCCTACGAGGCACCCTGCCCGAGGGGCACCTGGCCAAGACAGACACTTCCGCCTACGAGGCACCCTGCCCGAGGGGCACCTGGCCAAGACAGACACTTCCGCCTACGAGACACCCTGCCCGAGGGGCACCTGGCCAAGACATACACTTCCGCCTACGAGGCACCCTGCCCGAGGGGCACCTGGCCAAGACATACACTTCCGCCTACGAGGCACCCTGCCCGAGGGGCACCTGGTCAAGACATACATTTCCGCCTACGGGGCACCCTGCCTGAGGGGCATCTGGCCGCGACATACACTTCCGCCTACGGGGCACCCTGCCTGAGGGGCACCTGGCCAAGACGCACATTCATGCCCGAGGGACACCGGGCCGAGACATTACATTCCCTGCCTGAGGGACACCTGGCCGAGACACATTCCTGCCGAGGGGCACTCACTCCCGACCGCGAGACGCAGGATTTTGCCTGAGGGGCACCTCCTCTCCTGACCGAGACACAACCCCGCCCAGCACAGTGCCGAGGGGCATTTACGCTTTCGACTGGAATACCGAGCCTGACCCGGGGAGACACAATCGTGCCACAATCGTGAGGGGCATACTCTCTTGATTGAGAAATACACCTTTTTTGCCCGAGCGACGGCACCTGAAGGCGGAAGGGTGGCCTGTCACACACAGCCTGCCAGATCCAGCTCGAGCACGGTGACGCGACGTGAGCTTTCCGAGGGCGACAGTTTTCGTGTACCAATGCAACGCCCCCGGACACGCCCCCGAGAAGCCGGCACGTCTGTCGTGCCCAGCTTATCTGCGCGAATGCCGACTACGCGCACCCCGGCGTCAAGCGGATGCCCGCACACGCCCCAAGCGGGGCATACTCCGTCGAAGCATAGTCTCCCTGCCGGGGGACACACATTCAAGCCTGCATTATTCACAGGGGTCAGGGGGAGTTCCGGGCGTCTGTGGCCCGGTGTTGAGACGTACGACCTCACAGTTCCATGCAGGGAAGGGGAGCTGCTGACTGGACACCTGCGAGGTGCCGTGGGACATACACAGAGATCAGGTATCCAACACAGCCGAGACGCTCTCCCAAGCTGCACTGCTCGGGGAGCAAAAGAAGCAGCGACTGAGAGACGCGTCCGCATCGCCTGTGTCAGCGGTGCCGCCGCTGAGGGGGTCCACCGAAACCGCAGCCATGGCAGCGGGCCGAGATCATTCCACAAGGTTGGGGGGCAGTCGGCCAGTCTTCCCGAGTACCCAGCAGCCTACTCGACAAGCCCGAACAGCGACTGCAGCGTGCGACAAGCTCCGGTCCGCGGGGACTCACCTCTCTCATTAAGAGGGCGACTCCGAGAATCCTTCTGGCATGCCCACACCTCCAGGGCCTCGAATTTCCTCACGCACCGGGAAATACGCCCTCCACACTGAGTCCGGGCGTTACCACTGAATCGACGCCACGTGGGGCCACAGGGCCTCCGTTTGATGCGCTGTCTACGAGGCGGGCGATGGGGCAGGTACAGTGGGGATCAGCCCAGTGGGAAGGGGGCCGCAGGAACGTGTTGTCCACCGCTCGAGCGGAGTTCAGGAGACGACAGTGCGCGCGATCGCCCTCTTTCACCCAGAAGGGCCGGCACCTCTCACACCTACCCCTGGGCACTCCATGCAGCGTCTCCAGTGCGCCATGAAGAGGCGCGTTGGGCTTCACCCCGCAACTCGCTCGCAGCCAGCGAAGACCGGAGAGGACACAGAGAGCCACAGAGCGATCGAGATCACGCCGGAAAGCACCGGGTGTTGGCCGGGCTCCCGAAGGGCGAGAGTTTAAGACGGCCGGACAGTAGACTGCTGCGGAGGAGCTGGGAGGCGAGTTTCAGACTGTGATTTCTCGATCCGCTGAGCCCTGTCCCCAGGCGAGAGCTGCCGGGTCATGGTGGCTGAATATGCACGAGCGTCGCGGTGGTGGTGCTGGGAGCGCACCAGAGGACTGTCACGCTGAGGGGCTGGGCATGGCCACTGACTACCTGGATACGGCCGTCTCAGTGCATCGCCCGGGGTGCAAAACGACATCGAGGATGTCAGGAAGAAGGGTCATGTGGGAACACACCAATATGTCGGAGACGTGAAGAAGCCTCGAGGGGAAGGGTTCCCCAGGGGATGGAGGATCCCGAAGAGGTACAGGGTGAGGATTCAAATACCCGGAGTGGGAAACGCACCAGACGTCGGGGGTCAGCCAAGAGCGGGTGGTTGCAGCACAGGCGGGGCTGTGTGCAACCTTTGCCCCCTTAGTTTCGCCGGGTTGAGACGCATCAACTCTCTCGCCGGGTGCGGCAACTGGAGAGACAGGCATGTTGTCGATAGGGCACACCAAGAATCACGAGGCTGACCACACGACGGCGGCACACGGCCGAGGCAGGCGGATCCCCTCAGCGAGTGAGGTTCGATCGTTTTCCGTACAAGGTGCTCGTGACAACGTAGAAAGCGGTACATTACCATCGGAGGGATGCATACGATGGGCGACGGAGCCTGATCACTTCAATAGTAGACCGTTCGCGCGGCGTCCCTAAGTCCTTGGGTCCTAAGGGTCCTGGGTGGAAGCGTCCAATGCAACACTCACAGCATAGAGGCCAAGTGTTTCTCGTAGTATTTTGCACATAACACACCTGTGTGGTACGGGAAATGCTACGAGGAACGCGATGGACTCGGGACTGCTGCTGGCCTCTCTTGCTATGGTTTACTTATGTTTCGTGCTCCACCTGCTCCACCTCATTCTGCACTTCAGATGATCCACTTCACGTGGGTTACGGGGTTTGGGACAACGATGATATGTTGTGTCCGACGACAAGGTAAGGTAAGCTCATCGAGGTACACCAAACCGGAGTTGTCAAATCAAAAAAAAAATATGGGGGGGGGGGGTTCAAAGTGCAAGAGGTGGAGCCCGTTCAACAGGTGGAAGCGTCCAATGCAACACTCACAGCATAGAGGCCAAGTGTTTCTCGTAGTATTTGTCGCGCACACTTGATTTTGTCTCAAGGCTGTGTTGAGGCCCAGTGAAGTGGCATCATGAAAGGTGCTATTCAATCCTACGGCAAAAAAAGCTTCAGTCATACGATTGGCTTTCCCCCTCCTCGTTACACCACGGCTTCGCCACGCCCCGCCGCCCTCTGTAACTATAAAAAGAGAAATAGAAAACAGGGGTACAGGATAACAGGCCCCGCCAGGGTTTAAGACAAGCTCGATACACGAAGTGCCAACCCTGCATTCCATGCTTTGCACGGCTTGTCTCAGAGCGAATACCCGGAAGGCCCCCGGGTGTGGAAAGGGGAGAGGAACCTGAGGGCCCCAAACAACGAGGGGAGAAGGGAAGGGGTGGGTGCATGGGTGGGTGAATGGGTTGGATGGAAGGCAAGCGGGCACAACGCACAACTGATGAAGCGCGCCCTTGTGTGATGAAGAAGCCGGAATACCCGCATTGAACCCGTGTGTCTGTGTGTGTGGGTTTGTCAACAATGCGGAAAATCCGTGGGAAAGGCGCTGCAGTGGCACTGATTGCGCGTCGCCGCCCCCACCCCACCCCCTCCCCCACCCACTGATACAGCAACGATGCAATGTGATTTGGTGGGGAGGTATATTTAGAGAGCCTTCCACGCGGTGCCCGCATTTTTTTGGGTGCAATTCCCCCCCGATGATGATTTGATAGTCGCCGAGCTTCGCCCGAATCATTGGCCTCAGGCTTGGGTCGCGAAGGCTCCCTAGCCCCTTTCGCCACCCAGCGCAATACCCGGCGTTTTGTTCATGTCACCATAGGGGAAAACCATTGCAATGCGGGAGGCACGATCAGCTCTCCCTGTGGAACCGCGTGAGGAACACCTCCAGGAGATCGTTCGTTGCCTGCGGGTTTTCGTGCTGCATCCAGTGCCCGGAGTTGGGCACCAGCGCCTTCCCGACGAAGGAGGGGACAGAATCCAGCATGTCGTACCCGTTGACAAACTCATGCTCCCCCGCCAGGAAGTAGTACGGCACCTGCAGGTCCCTCCCCGAGAACAGCTGCTGCACATCGAGGTACTTCACGTTGTAGTAGTTCAGCGGGACATCCGACCCACTCCCGTTGAAGAACTGCGCCTGCCTCTCGATCAGGCTCCCGAACCCCGGCATCTCCGGGATCGGGTCAGGCACGTTGCAGAAGAGCGTCTTCGACGAGGGGTACGCAATGGGGTACAGCTGCAGCGAAGGGGGGTCCACACGGAACCCGCTCTGCGACGACCCCACGTAGTAGATCTTGCGCAGCCACTCCTCCGGGTCTGATGCAAGCTCCTGCCGGCAGGCGTCGCTGCGGAGGTAGCTCTGGTAGGACGCCATGCCCACGGAGGCCAGCAGCGCCTCGAACGCATCCTCCTGCGCAAAGGGGCTCGGGTCCATCACGGGGGGGAGGATGCCTAGCGGCAGCGACATCACGGCCAGCCCGCGCACCAGGTCCGGGCGGAACTGCGCTGTGAAGAAGGCGGGCACCGCCCCCACGTCGTGCCCCACCAGCACAACGGAGGTTGCGTTAAGCGACTGGATGAACCCCACCGTGTCCTTCACCAGGTTGAGGACCTGCAGCGAGTCGACGCTGCCGTCCCCCCCGGTCGTCTCGCCGTACCCGCGGAGGTCGGGTGCGACTGCCCAGAAGCCACGTGCCCCGAAGTGCTCCAGCTGCGGGCGCCAGCTGTCGCTGATCTCAGGGAAGCCGTGGAGGAAGAGGGCCAGGGGGCCCCTGTGGGGGTGCCCGCACTCGAGGTAGCTCACCTGCAGCCCGTTGCGGTTGTCGATGGTCTTCCGGATGATGGGCTGCGGCTGTGGGGGCGGCGGGGTGCGGACGCACTCCCCCCTGTAGAAGTGTGGGTTGAGGCAGCGGCTGACGCGCAGCAGCGAAACGCACTTCAGACCCCCCCCGCAGCACCGAGGGCGGTCGGTGCAGTCGCGGAACCTGTCCAGAAGGGGGGCCCCGTCGTCACACTCGCCGGGATGCGGGAACTCGCAGTGGTGCCCTTCGGCGCACTGGCTGTCTCTCTTGCACGAGCCACGGTCGTGGAATAGCAACCCGGTTGCCTGGGACATGGCAGAGGCCACGAGAAGCAGCGTCAGGCGACACATCTTGGACAGCACAGCGTCTCAGCTCTCGCAAAGAATACACAGAGGCCGAGACAACCCCAGGGTGGCGAGGGGAACGGGCAGTGTGTCCGGGGGGCGCAACAATGTGAACCTGAGGCGGAAAGGCGGGTGCGGGTGGGGATGAATGCGGCACACACACCCTGTCGACACCCTCCCGTTGGGGGTGTCGGATTCACACTCAAGAATGTCGGGGCGGGGCGAGGGGGTGGAGTGGGTGGGGGGATGGTGGGGGAGAGAGAGTGTTGCGTGGCTTCTTTTCAGCGGAACCATGCGCTGAAGGCACACCATTTTTTTTCTCGCTGGAGGCGGGGGGGGGGTTTTTTTTGTTGTCCAGCGGGGTTAGCGGAGCGGGCATCGAACAGAGCAATACACTACACAAGGAACATACAGGATGTCGATCGCACTCATCGCGATTAGTCTCCTCCAGGCGGTGCCAAGGCGGCAACACCAAGAGAGAGCACAGCCGCAGATGGGGTGTAGGGGTAGAGTGGGGCCTTCGCTCTGTGTTAAACTAAACTGTGGCAGGATGACCTCCCCTTGTTTGTGAGGCGGTTCACTTTTCTGCACTCTACCATAGTATACTGAGCGGCAACCCCACCCCCTCCGGAGTTGAAGAAAGAGGCGAAAGAGGATTTTCCTTTCCTGACCTCCCGCAGCTGCAGGGGTGGGGTGGGGGGGGGCCGAGGGGCGGCGACAACAGCAGCACTCCCTTGGGGTCCTGTCAGAACTACCACGCCATGCCTCTGAGATCGGCCCTCTTGACACACCGGATGACCCACACAGAGGCTGGCAGCAGCCAACACCCCACGCTCACACCAAGCCTCCCTGGGTAAAGGCTTGACCAACAAAGATGCCATCTCTTGGGCTCCATGGCAGGCAGGCAATGTCTGTTGTGCATCGCGGGTGTCAAAGCATGAGCCCTACGGAGGCCGTTCGCACTGCATTGTGCCCCTACACTACCTGGTGGCAGTTGTCTGTCTCCTCTGTATCCTCTTTTGTGAGGCGACAATCAGTCTCGCCTGACTGCATTTCGTAGGGAAAAAAACGAAGCGAAGGCATCACGAAGGGGCGCTGCAACCCGATGGGGCACAGCCAAGACAATGCATGAGCAACAAAATGGGCCAAAGCGGTCTGTCTGTGAGGTGTGCGGCAGTTGGATGCTGCGGCATGTGTGGTCCTGCCTCGTTTCCACGTGGCAGTGAGAGAGGCTGTGGGAGGGGGAGGGGGGGGTTTTTTTTGATTGTCGAGAGTGAATGAAAAAAGCAAGTCTCCCAGCACCCTTCTCGCAACGTTGGTCCTTTTTGTAGTCACCGTGTGGGAGGGGGGGGAGTGTGGTAGATTTCCCGTTGTGTGCCTGTCGGGTTTTGTGCACCCATATCACTGCAGTTCACATATTTTTTTACGACAGGACCCCACGGGCCATTTCATCCCAAAGCCCCCGAACAAAATACAAGGAAAACCACAGGGAAAGCAGGAAGCGTGGGATTTTTTTTGACAGAAAAACCCCCAACCCCCCCCCCCCCTCCCGACACACAGCGCAGCGTTCTGCGGGGGAGGGCGGGAAGGGGGATGGAGGGATTTGACTTCCCTCCACTCTCCCCCCCACCCCACCCCCCCACCATTGCGCTGCAGTATACATCGCACACCACATATCCACGTCTCCCCCTCACCGCCCACCCCAACGGCAGGCCCAACCACTACCCGCCACCGGTGGCGCGAGCCACCAGAAATGTCTCTGCAACACCCCACCCCCACCCCCACACAGCCTACATCGAACCGCGCGACACCTCTTCTGGGGGCGCGGGCGGCGCGTTCGGCTCCGCATTTGACCTGCGGAGGTGGTGCATGGTGTCTCTGCCAAAGGGATGCTGCGGGATCAGATTCGCCTGAGGCGACGCGGGGTCCTCACCACCACCACCACCACCACCACTGCCACTGCCACCCTGTGGGGACCCGGGGCCCCCATCTCGCCGCATGGAGTCCATTGCAGGCGCAGTAGGCGGCTCCATCGGCACGATGTCTTCAGCTTCGCTGATGTCGCTGATGGTCTGCGACAGGTTCGGCGCAGGGATCGCCTCGACAGGCCCTTCCACCATGCCCTCCATGTCGTCGGTGTGCTGCCGGAAGTACACCACCCCCATGGCCTGTGTCTTGATCCACCCCTTGCCCCCGTCGATGTAAACCTCACGCCAGTGCCCCTGCGATGCGCCGGTGCCTGCGAGGGCGCTGCCGACGGAGACACTTCCGGCGATGGTCATGGCACTATCGCTGGGGGAAAGCTTCACAGCAGCTCCGGCGCGCGAGGCGACACAGATCCAACGCACGCCGTGCGCAGCCTGCTGCCTGGCAGGGGTGGGGGACGCAGGGGCTGCTGCTGCTGGTGGTGTTGGTGGGGCATCACGGGGGCCAGCTTCACCTGCGCCGCTGTTGCGCCGGGTGCGCCGGGGTCGCCGCTCGGGTGACTGCGCCTCGGCAGTCTCGTTGCGCTGCTGCTGCTGCCGCTGGGGCTGCGCCGTGTCGCCGTTGTTGCCGCGCGCAGCCTGCTGCTGCTGCTGCTGATGCTGCCGCCCTGCCTGCGGGCCGGCCCCCCTCTGCTGGGGCCCCTCACCCGCAGAGCAGTTGCCCATGCCTCTCGTGTCAAGTGTAAACGCCTTACCTCCTGGGGGCGGGGCGGTGTGGGCGGTGCATGCAGGAGGGGGTGGAGAGTCGGCGGGTATGGGGCATCACGCATTCACTCAGGGGCAAGGGAGGGGAAGGGGTGGGGGTGACTGCGGCGCTGGTGTTTTTTTAAGGTGATTTGGTGTGCCATGTGGGGCCACCGCACACAGACACATGGGCAATGTGAAACCTGCGGTTAAAAGGGTGTCGGCACATCGGCGCGTGGGGGCGGCAGGCAGAGGCACCAGGCTAGACTGTCCCAGCCCTCTCTCCCTTCAGACATGGTTTTTGCCAGCGTTCTGGCAAATCATGCTTCAGACCGTGATATTTTCTTCTTTGCGTGGGCTGTGCGAAATGACATCCCTTTTTGAAGCAAAATCAACCACCACCGGAACTACAGAACACGCAAAAACACGCTGGTGCCGGATGCACCTATATCGGAATGCGTACAAGCAGCCTTCCTGGCTTTGAAGGGGTAGATATTGGGAAACCTCTGCATGCGTCTAGGGTGGGGTGTGGGTGGTTCGAAGAGAAACAACGTAAAAACCGTGGACACATAATCAAGAACATCAACACTTGTTTCGTTGTTGGAATAGGCACCCCGCCCGTTGTGCACGCCGCTTCACCTGGGAGGGCTGGGGCGTGCGCGTGAGGTATAGAGACACACGGAAGGGTTTTTCCTAGTTTTCTCGGCTCACCCCCCCCCCCCCACAGTAAGCCCCACTCCACTACCACCCCGACCCTGCCCACCCACCCACCCGCCCCCCCCCCCCCCCCTAGGGGGGGCTAAAACCGGGAGTAAACCCAAATTTTCAACTTCGCCGCAGAGAGGCCCCCAAGGGCACCAAATGGCCAGAAACACCCCATATCACCCCGGAAATCCGGTTTCTACCCGAAATAGGCCCAAATTCCGCCCGGAAAGCCCATTTTTTGCGTCTCCAATTTTTTGGCACAGATGTGGTACCGGTGCTGTGCCAGTTTACAGCGGCTGCTTGCAACATACAGCGAAACCTGTGGTCGAAGCAACCGAATGGTTCATCGGTCAAGCTCTACTTGACGACGCGGATTGATGTAACAGCACCATGTACCGAGGGGCGACAAGCAGCACCGCGAGGTGGGGGCAGAGGCCAAAGTGCACTCGTGTTTGCACTGAGAAGGTTGGTATCCCTTGTAGATTGAGGTTCCGGAGATGATGGGCACGCACTATGGGCGGAAGCAGGACGCTGCTCAGAAGGTTTGCCCATTCCGACGCCATTCAGAGGTGGCAATAACTCAGCGACCTCGAGATCCCCCAAAGTGAGCACTTGATGCCCTGTTCTCATTGAGAGTAATCAACTAGCGGCCCTTGCCATTCTAACGGGGCGGCTACGCCCTCAAATAATTGAAGGCAACTGACAAGGAACCTGCTGATGAGCTGAGCGCCACTCGGATCGAGAACGTTTTCCTTCTCGAGGATAAGCTCGTCTCCCTCCTCCGGGAGATGCACCGGAGTGGCTGGCGCAGTTCATGTCGTGCCAGCCAGCATTGGGGTACGTGAAAAAGGTACGGTGGCACGCCAAGCACGATACACACACCTTGCCGATCTTAAAAACTGTGAAGGGGGCGGAACACTATCGAAGTGGCTCAATCATGACTACATTGATGCAATGGTGACATATGACGTCAAGCCGCAGTGCCTGCAGAAAGGAGTGCCCGCCGGCTGTTTTTCTCAGGCCATTCAGGTACCGCATCTGGTACCACATCTGTGCCAACTGAAAAAAATCGCGTTTCTGGGCCTCTCTGGGCCACACAGGTCACCAAAACCCCCCAGAAACACGTTTCTGGACTGGTTTGGGTCGGTTTGTAGCATTGATTTCATGTTTAGGGGTGCTCCCTGAAAAAGTGGGGTTTACTCCCGTTTTTTGGGTTGAATTAGCCCCCCCTACCCCCCCCCCCCCGAATCGAAAACGTAACCAGAACAAACAGTATCCACAAAGCCAGAAGGCGCTGTGAAACACAGCCATAAGGAAGGGCTTCGCCTCTTCCGTTTCAAGGACATCCTCGCCTGCACTGCATGTCTCTCCTGGAGGCACGCTTCGCTCGGAACCGCAGAATAGTTGGAAGTGCCGCCTTGATATCCTGTTGGGATCGAAACCCTCGCATCAGACCCTCAATCAGCTGGCACAGAATAGTGAGAAAGAGTCAGCCATCCCTGACAAACCTGGCTGCAAAGTGACACGGTTTGATGCACACAGTGTCGAGAGCGGGGGTTCCCCATGTCTTGATGTGATATACACCTGACACAACAACACACATTTTGCGAAGCCCATTTTTATTCGAAAACAACGGAGGCGTGGGCGGAGGGGAGAATGAAAAACGATAGAAGTTTCCGGTGCAGAAAAAAAAATGGAGGGGCCCCGTTGATATGTGTGAAAAGGCGGCCTGGCTGACAGAACAAACAAACGACATGTTGCCCCCGTTGCTCTGGGGGGGGCAGAGAGAAATAAGCCCTTTTTTGCAAACCCCAAGACCCCACCCCCTCAGCAGCTTCCTGCAGTGTGGGTGGAGGGGCAACGCAGGGCGCAGCCAAAAGATGGAACACACGAGGCGGAGGGGGCTGCGTGCTGTAGTGCGCAGAACGGTACGCACCGAGCAAATCGCTCTTGATGCAATGTCCTGTGAACAGCACACATAACCCTGAGGGCAGGCAGCGTTCGTTCTGGGCTATCTGCTCCATCATAGACTATGGCGGAAGGAGAAACCACGGTTCGTGCAGAGGATGACGTATCGGTTCTCATACAGCATGTCTCGTGGACTTCTGTACGATGCAGGTCCGCTAATCCAACATTGACAACGTGCAGAGGAGAATTGGGGGGAGAAGAGGGATGATAAAACGAGAGGTGTTGTTCACTGGGGTGTTGTATTTGCAGGAAACGCGCAGAAGGCAGCGCCATTTTCTTGGCGAGAAGAAGCGTTGGCGTGTGAGTTTTGGGCAAGGTGAGGTCTCATCGGCAGACCCGTGCGTGGGATCTCCGAAGGGAGGCCATGAGCCACAGCACCACCAGCACGCACACTGCACATGCAGGAAGGTCGTGCCGGGATGACTGCCGTTCACCCTCACCCCTTTGCAACAAGCCCCCCTTCTCCCACTCTCGTGACAGAGGGGGTCTTCACTACCGGCAAGTTTTCGGCAAATTTTCGACGATTTCACCTATAAATAGGAGGAAATGCACCCCAAAAAACGCACCGATTTCGTCACCAGATTTTGCGAAGACTCCCAGAAGTTCCGGCCGTATTCGGTGGGGGAGGGGGGGGGGGGGTTTGTTGCGATTGCCCTTCCGAAATCATGGCCCCGCTGATGGCAATCGTCGCCTCCATTTTGGTCTGCATTTTTTTCCAGCGTGCGACGCCGTGTTAGAATGCGCACACAGCACAGATGGTGCCGACGCTGCGATCCGCCGACTGGGGGCGCAATCGCAAAGCGTTGCGGGGGTTGGGGTTGGGCGATAGGAAGAGGCTTTCGAAGAAGGGGGGGAGAAGAAGAGTACAACACCATTGCTTCTTTATACACCACGACAAATACACATAACACTGCGGCCGCAGGGCGGCAGGGGTGAGGGGGGTTATCGCTCGTTGCCACAATCAGCATCCGTTATTCCGCTCGATCCTCTCCTGACAGTTGGTTCCGCACCCTTGGCTGGTCAAGACCGTTGCACAAAGAAAACTAGCTGTGCACAGCCTTGTCTCCTGTGTCTCCGCCAATGCGGACAGGGCACAATTGTATGCATTTCCGAAGCGAAACCCCTCTTTTCTGCTGGTTTCTTCTCTTTTATTTTGGCACATATAGGTGGTTGAAGGTTGATTCCCACTCCAGGTAGCCCAGGAAAGGTTGGGGTGTGCACGGCGCGCTGATCCGAGGAGGTCCCAGCCAGCGCGACATGCGCGTGGGGTGTGAGGGTTGCGTGGGCAGTGTAGCGGGGAAGGGCATGTGACGACAGGGCAGCGCGTGGCATTATTCCTTACTCTTTCAGAGGCTTCTGAATTCTTTGTTGGGGAGCAGGTGCTGGCGGCCCGCGCTCCCCACCCCCACCCCCACCCTCATATCACATCCACGGCTGCAAGAATCGATTTTTTTTATGCGCTTGGCAGTCTTGCAGCCACAAAAGGCACCCTCCACCACCGTAATTTCGTTCGCATGCCACACCCCGATGTGGGCTCGTCCTGCAATTGTGAGAACATCATCGCCCCTCCCCCCCCTCCCCCCCTCCGCCCCACACGCAACCCCTTCACCCCCGAACAGTGGACCCTGAATGATAACGAAGCAAACCCGCATCGAGCCCACCCCCTCCTCCCTCCCCCTCTCCTCCCCCCTTTCCTTCGCTTCTTTGACAAAGTGTTGCATCATGGCGCCAGTCACGAACCCTCACGTGCATCACTCTCTGTCTTTGCACCATGCGCCGCAACACACGCCAACATGTTCGCCCGTCATCCCCTCCTTCAGTATCAAGACACCACACCACACCCCTACACAGGAAGACAAGACACCGCCACAACATCCCCTGCCGCTGTCACCCTCAAGTGATTTGACATCGTGCCGCTGGCGTCCTGCCCCTCCCCCCTCCTGAAGCTCCTGAAGCCCCAGCCAACGCCAAGGCATCAGCCAGATCAAAACGCCCCTCCCCCCTCCCCATCCCCCGTTCTCTCTAGAACCCTCTCCCCTCAGGAATACGTCCGTGACAGTGATGCCTTCCCATGCGCCGACAGCACCGCCGCAGCAGCCGGCGCGGGGAGGGAGTTCCGGGAATTCTGCTGCCCGCTGGCACTGCTGCCGCCGCCCTCGCGTTGGTGCTGGCTGCTCGCGATGAGGAAGAGAGAGGAGTGGCACGAGCTGCAGAGGCGTTGCGCACGCCAGGGCGGGGGAACACCCTCGCCCATCACGGAGCATATGGAGCAGATGAGGATGCCGCAGCCGCGGCAGTGGTGGCGGCGGAAGAAGAGGGTGAAGGTGCGGGTGCAGATTGTACATCTGCTGGCAGACCGGTTCGACAGCCAGGAGGGGTGCGACCTCGTCAGAACGACGGGCGGGATGTGCGCGACGGACACGGTGCTCACCAGCACATCCGAATTTCCGTAGAACGGGATGCACCCCTGCACCTGCGCCAGCTGTTCAGACTCCGTCGGCTGCTTCTTCACCCACCTCCCCCCCTCGTCGACAAACCTCCCCCCGCCCCTGCACCGGCAAGGGTCCTGCCCGCAGAGGCACAGCACGCGCAGCCCCAGCGCATTCTGCCTGCAGTAGCTCAGCCCCCCGGAGTCCTGATCCTCGTCGTGGGCCCACTCGAGGGAGGACAGCCCCGCAGGGGCGCCCCCCATCTGCTGCCGCCGCTTCATCCGCGACCTGCGGTGCCGCTTGGCTGGGGCATAGAGCCGGTGGCCCGGCTTCAGCGCGGCAGCGCTTTGCTGCGGGGGTTTGAATTGTTTGCACCCACGCTTCTCCGCGTCTGCAAAGGCCTTCCCCGGCTGAGGGGGAGAGGAAGAGGAGGCTGTGGGTGTGTGTGAGTCGCTATTTGCCCCCGGGGTCGCAGGCACGGTGCTCGCCGGGGATTCCGGAGGCGAGGAGGACGGCGCCCCTCTGTCCCCCGGAGGTGGGGGGAGGCCGCTGATCCGCATCCCGACCCCGGCGCCCGCCCCCTCCGGGCGTGGCGGGTTGGGCCCCCGGACGCCCATCATTGACATCGCCCAGGAGGGCGCGCGCTGCCCCACCGGCATCGCGGTTGCGGGGGCGACATGCGACATGCCGCGCTACCCACCACCACCCCCACCCCCGCCCTCCCTCCCCTTCCCTGCCTGCCCCTCTGCACGCCGGAGGATCGAGGCGAGGGGAAGGGGATGGGGATGGGGCCGGGTGTGAGGTGTGTGGTGTGGCACGCCACCGCACTCCCTGTCGGGGGGTGGTGGCTGGGTGGGGTGATAGGGCGTGTGTCAGAAAAGAGGGGGGGCCTCGGGGGGTGGGGATGCTGTCGGGAAAAACCCCCCCGCTGGAAAGCCGGGCTTGCTCTGAAGGGTGGCGGGGTGGGGTGGGGGTGGGGTAGGGTCTTCCTGGCCCAGAAGGCTTGCGCAACTTTCCCCAACCTTTGGTCCTATCAGGGGCGGGGGGGGTTGTGTTCGCTGGAGCTTCAGGGCGTGAGGACACGACACCTGATTGCCTTAGGTGTCCTGTTGCACTGCAGCATTCACTTCAGGATCATCCTTCAGGGAGTCGTGCACGTACTGCAAGGCCTTGGGGTTCTGTTGCACAGCTGCGAGATTGATTTCACGATCGCCCTTCAGGGAGTCTCCTCTCGCACTTAGCGTGTTGTCTAAAGGGGGTTTCTTACAGAGAAGGGGCAGTGAGGCAACCAAGGGGCAACCAACCAAACCTTTGCAACCTCGCGTGTGTGTAGCGTGTAGCAGGGGCATGCCGCTATCTTCGTATATCTAAAAGAGATGGAATCAACATGGATCCCAGGGGGTGAGGGTGGTGGCTTCACCCCAATTTTTTTGTGTCAAACGCGCCGTGCTCACGCAAGGCGTTCAGAACTAAAAAGGTTGCAGTGGGGAGCACTGTTTTGTTCACCTACACTCCACGCCCCCAACGTGCAGGTGACCAGAAGGTCTTGCACAAACAAAACAAAAGAAACCCGGCGGTCCCAGCAACCCTTTTTTGAGCACATTTATGATGCGTAAAAGTGTAGGAGTGCTTCCGACGATCCTGTTCCTTTTCTGTGTGTCTAGCTATCTCGTGTTCACATGTGCTCCACACCCACATCAAAGCAGCAGGCTCTAGGGTGGTGGAAGCGTCAACGCATCATTAAGGAAGAAGGAAGCACGGTTGCTACGCTTTTCTTACAGCCCGTCTGAGGTGGAGCCCGTCCCTCGCTAAACTGGCTGCTGTAAGTGACACAGCTTTGACACACAGCGTGGCACAGAGCGAAGACTATACACCAGCACACACCACGGCATAAGCTAATCCATTTCCTTTCCCGCCGCATTTTCGTGTGAGAGAGGGGAGGAGCCACAGGCCCCCCACCCCCACACAGCCAGCAGGCAGGCCACAGCCCCCACAGCCCCGTGTATACACCAACACCACACCGCACCACCCCATTCTCCAGTTTAGGCAGCACGACAGTGCTCCCTAAACAGGGGAGGAGGGGGTGCGTAGTGACTATGCCCTGAGGAGTCGCTGCCGTTTGCAAGCCCCTCCTCCTGGCCTGGGCAAAATGCCATCCCATGCAGGTCACCAGAGACAAGCAGCCCCTAACACACTGTGCCTCCGTGTGGCACTGCGCTCGGGAAGGACCCGCCACCGCGCCCCTCTGAGCGACAGCTCTGCCCGCAGGGCAATCCGGCGCTGCCCGACCCTACCTATCCCCCCCGCGATAGGGTGGATATCTGGGCGTCTGCCCACCGCACCAGGGACATTGCCTGCCGCTTCTGCGACAGGCGGAATGTGACGATCATCCGGAGCCTGAAGGAGATGCCGCCCTGCTGGAGGATCAGCTCGTCTTCCCTGCGAGGGGCGTGCGGAGGGGGTTTGAACAATTTGAACTATTTTTGGCAGTGTTCGTAGCGTCCCCCGGTGAGGGGGGGTCGGTGTTTCGTGTTCTCCTGGGCGCACGGAGGCATTGCCCGGTTTTAACTATCGAGCGTGAAGGCAGAGACAAGCAAAAGCCTGGCGGGAGGAGGAAGGGAAGGGAATCCTTAATAGATTTCCATACCGTGGCGTCGTGGGAAACCCCTCGAGGAAGCGGTGCCCGACATCGATCAGCAGCCCCAGCGCGCGCCGCTCGTTCCCAGCGGACAGCGGGGCCGCAAACCGCTGCGACGGGTCCGCCGCATGCTGCCTCGCCTCCGCGCCGCTCAACGCCGCCACCCGCAGCAGCTGGAACAGCTCCACCGGCACAGGCTTCGCTGGGGGCGCGACACAGGCAGCTCGCCTCGCCAGCGCCGCACGCAGCCCCAGGCGCTGCACCGCCTTCACCACCAGGCGGTCCTCCTCGGCGTCACGACCCTCCGCCGCACCGCCGCTGCCCCGGTCCCCCGGGAATGCAACGTGCCGCGCCACATCGATGCAGTCGTGGCTGTTGTTCGGCACGCTGAACCCGTGGTTGAGGAAGTATACAAAGTCCCTCTGCCCGTAATTCTCAAACACCTCATCCCCTGCGCCGAACCCCCACGCAGCATAGGTCGTGGCATGCGTCCCCCCCTCCGCATGGGTGGCGTGAACCTTCGACGGGTCGGGACCCTCCTTACAGTTCACCATGTCGAGAAACGGGACAAGGCACGGCCTCCCCCCCACCCAGATACTCCGCGTCGCGAGGATACTCTTCGCCCACCGAAACTTCGAATAACTCCCAAAGGGCTTCTGCGGGAAGACCCCGGGGTTCTTCGCGAAGATGCTGGCGTTGAGCTGCCGGTGCTGCTCCTTCCACGACACCCTCTCCCTCCGAACCCGGGGCGCGATGTCCGCCCCTTCGAGCTCCTGCAGCTCCGCATCGCTGTAATACTGCGGGGTGTCCATCAGATGGGGTATTGTGTTGATATAATGCCTGAAAAAGGAACCCTTCCGCTTCACCCACCTCTCATGCATGAGGAAGAGGGCGATGCGCAGCAGCCTGTCCTGCACACCCGAGATGGCGCGGTGGAGATCCGGGCTGCGCTGTAGCATAGTGCCCTCGCTCATCAGCAGCCCCACAGGGATGCGGAGGTAAGGCTCCCCCTCCTCGATTCGCTCAGAGGTGTAGACGCCGTAACCACCACCTGCGCCTTCCGTTGGCCTGACAGACAGCTTGAGCTGCCCACCATAGTTCTCCCGAAACCACGCGTTGAACCTCTCAATCCGCTCCGCGGTGTTGGATGTGGCAGGCGAGCTGCGGTCCCCCTCCGAGGGCCCGCCAGAGGTGCCCCCACCCCTGCCCTGCTCCTCCGGCGCAGCGGGGCAGCATGGGCCAGGGAGAAGCAGCAGCAGCAGCAGCAAGATGTTGAGGAGAAGGCGGGTGTTTTTTTGTGCGGTGGGGTGGGGCTGCCGTAGGGCGCGCAGAGGGGTGATGCCCGGGCGGTGGGGAGGGCGTGCGGGGGGCATTGCTTGGGTTCGGCGTCCCTGTGGGTGTTGGAGGGGTGGGGTGTGGCAGAGTGCATGCCATTTATGTCTGGAGAGCTTGTGGGAGGGGGTGGGGGTGGGGGAGGTGGGGGGGGGGTCTTGGCAGAAGTATTGCTGACACGGTGGGATCTTGTAAATTTTACATGTATAACTACAAGTATATACATGTATTATACATGTATAATACTTGCATGTCAACTATTATACATGTATAATACATGTATATGCCTGAAATATACATGTAAAATACATGTATATCAAGTAAAAATACATGTATAATACTTGCATGTCAACTATTATACATGTATCTTTACTTGATATACATGTATTTTACATGTATATTTCATGCATTTACATGTATTTTACATGTATAATACTTGTCATGCAAGTATTATACATGTAAAATACTTGCATGACAAGTAAAATACTTGCATGCAAGTAAAATACATGTATTTTACTTGCATGCAAGTATTTTACTTGTCATGCAAGTATTATACATGTATTTTACTTGCCATGCAAGTATTTTACATGTATAATACTTGCATGACAAGTATTATACATGTAAAATACATGTAAATGCATGAAATATACATGTAAAATACATGTACCGTAAACGGAAAAAGGGTGGACCGTAAAAATGTTCCAAGTTCCCAAAAAAAGGCCAAACGTTCCATCTTTTTTACGGTCCACTATTTATTGGGACTGAATATGGAACGGACAATGCGACTTTCGCCCGCGGGCTGGTGGGTTGCGGCCTCCATGCCGCAGACTTCCACGTAGGCCTCCCGACCTCCCAGCTTTGGACCCTCCCTCCACCACCGCAACCAACACCAGCAAGAGAAGCAAGGCCTCCCTGCGTGCGGAAAGGGCACGATCACCACCACTCACCTCGAGAAGTGTAGTACCATGCAAGGAGCGTTCCGGTAGAAGTAAAAATAGAACCTGCTGCGCTCGCCCACATAAGCAGCCACAGTACGGCAGGGCGCGCAGACAGAAGCTGAGACGACCGGGCTCCCTCCAGATGTAAATTCGTGAATCAGTGCCCGGAAAATTCAGGGAAATCGTACTCCTTTAGTGTAGTACACCCTGCAGTAACTGTGGGAGAACAGTTCCGGACGATGGTGAGCGCGCACTATGTGTTGAGGCCCTGTGGTGTTGATCCTGAAGCTTCAGTCGTACGATTTCCTTGGTTCCTTCGCGACTTCGTCGCTCGGAACTCGTAAAAAAACTGCCAAGTCCACTATCCCAACCGTAAAATAGGTGGACCGTAAAAATGTTCCAAGTTCCGGAAAAATCCTATTTGTTCCATCTTTTTTACGGTCCACCTATAGTACGGTTCACCTTTATTACGGTCCACAATATTTCCTTTTACGGTATATCAAGTAAAGATACATGTATAATAGTTGACATGCAAGTATTATACATGTATTTTTACTTGATATACACATACATCGGGCGTTATTGCGTTACCAGTAACGGTAATACCGTTATTTTTTCGGTAAAATAACTTACCGTTAATAACGTTCCAGAACGGCCGAATAACGTTATCCGAAAATCGGTAACGTTATTTTTCCGCGTTATACCGTTATCGATAACGGTAATACCGTTATTACCGTTATCAGGAACGGTAATAACGTTATCGGTAACGTTATTACCGTTATTACCGTTATCGGTAACGGTAATACCGTTATCGGTAACGTTATTACCGTTATTACCGGTAATACCGCGTTATTTTCGGTATTTTTGGGCAACTTCTATAGGGGGACCCTTTTCGAATTTTTTTTTCGGGGTGGCCAGAATGGGCTGTTTTAGGCTATTTGAGGCCATTTTCGAGCAAATTTTTGGGTTTAGAGCCACGCAAAGGGTCTAAAATGGGCATGCCAATCTCAAAAAATGCTCAAAATTCCGAGAGATTTCAGATTTTTCGAATTTTTTGACCGAGAAAATTCTGACCCCAAAATGTGGTCCTTGTGGTCTGGAACTGTCCGTTGTCGAAGGAATTGGTGAAAAAATCGTGATTTTTGGCCTCTGGATCACCCATGCCGTCCCAAAAATCAAGCAAAAGAGGTTTGGTAGGTGCATTTTTGGGTGAACATGAGCCATTGTGCCAACCTGCTTGATTTCACCCGAAAATCGGAATCCGTTGAATATGGTTTCTGATGAAAATGAGAAAATTTTCGACCTTCTTCGCAGTTTTTGCCACTTCCTTGCCCCATCTTTCCCACCCAAAATCGAAGTACCGTGAATGGTGTTGTTGAAAGGTCCAAATTGCGTTGGTTGTGCGTAGTTCTGCCGAAATCGTGCACACGTTGTGCATAGTGCATGTGTAACGCCATTTGCGACCAAAATGTAAATTTCCTGCACCCGAGCGTTGACGCTTCCACACACCCTTACAAACCCACTTGCCTGATGAAGGGGGTGGTGTGTAGAGCACGTTTGGCAGGGCTGAATGACACTTTCCGCGCGAAGGTCGTGTGCGTAATTAAAAAACGGTCCGAGGGCCGGAGGCCCGAGGCCTTTTTTTACCTGCACGAGGGTGCAATTGAGGCCGATACGGGGTGCAGATGATGGTTTCTTGCACAACCCAGTCATGTTTTGCACATCACGACGAACTCGGAAATTCCTCATATTTGCACTCCAGGTCTCATATTTGCACTGGTGCAAATATGGGACCTGGAGTGCGTGCAAATAATGACTGGGGGGTGCAAGAAAGTTCAAATTGCGTAGTTCCTGCGTACTTCGTGCGTAGCCCGAGCGTACTTTGGGTAGTTCGTGCGTATATTGTGCGAAGCGTCTTTGACAGCACCAGTAACGGACTTTTGGAACGTAACTATTTTAGAACGGACCGGGAAAAAATGGGCACGTCGCTACTTCGCGCTACTTCGTCGCTCGTAACGAGTAAAAATATCAGGTGGTTTATACACCGCCAATGTGAGGTGTGCGGGTGTATTCCTGAAGGATTCACTTCTGCGTCCACACTGAGTGATTTTGGAGTGATTTTCACTCCAAATTTCACTCCAGGAACATTGGATGCTGCAAGGTTGCAGGGGTTTCTGCAGTATTTGCCTTGAAAAAGCCAAAAAAACATGATTTTTTCACGAAACTCGACATGTCCGTGCGTTATTATCCAAAAAATGGTCCCAGGGGGGTATTCTGGAGCCATCTCCACCAAAAACTACACCATCCGCCCGCAAAATTGTCCGAATAACGCAAGTTTTCATGAAAATAACGGAAAAATAACGCGTTTTTTTTTAGGAGAGGGGGCCCGGTGCCTGCGCGCGTCCTGTCGTACTGTGGCTGCTTGGTGGGGCTAGCGCAGCAGGTTCTACTTTTGCTTCTACGGGCTCTTAGCACTGTAACATGAACTACACGAACAACAAAGCTCTAGGGCAAACAAACCGCGCACTGGCCGGGGTTGAGCTGCGTGGGGCTCCGTGCTGGCGGCATGAACAAGGGGCTGTAGGTAAGTCTACCATTCACAAGGGGCAGCCCGCTGGTGAGGGGAAAAGGGGGCGAGGTAAAGGGGGGGGGGGGCAGGGGGGGAGAGGCGAAAGCGACTGACAGCGAGGGCGTGGACCGACTCCGCTGGCGCATTCACCGGAAGAAAGGGGAAGGGGGCACGGGGGTGGGGAACGGGAGGGGGGGGGGGGAGGGAGGGGCGAAAGGAAAGAGGGGGGTAGGGGGGGGGGGGGGGGGGGGGGAGCCGACCTACGGCTATCTCGCTCCCCTGGCGGCCCTACTCCCCTGGCTCTGGGACCCCTGGGAACTCCGCTGCGAAGACCCCCGCGCCCCTGGCCGGCTCGCCCGCGCCCGCTTGCCTGCCCGCGCCCTCAGACGACAACAGACCACGTTGTACGCCTCCGCCTGTGAGGCCTTGTCATCCCCCAACTCGGCCCACCAAGCCTGAATGGCCCGGAGCGCCGCCTCCTGCTCCTCCTGCGGTCGGTGCACGTCGGGGCAGAACTGCTCCTCCCACTCCCCCACCGTCGTGGCCCCGTCGTCCTCATCCATCTCCTGACCACGCTGCGGCGATGCCGACTCCCGCTTCCGCTTCGGCTGCGACGACATCGAGGTGGCTGGTGCTTGCGCAGGGTTGGAGCCTTCCTCGGTGGCGGTCGGGTCGGAGCGGCCGGTGGCCGGGGCGCCGGTGGGTGCAGGAGGGGGATCACCTTCTCGTCGAGGGGGATCACCCTGGTCCTGTGGCTGCGGGACCCTCGCAGGCGGCTCCTCCGCGTCCCGAGGCCCCAGATCCATACAGGTCTCCCCCTGCTCCACGCATTCCCCACACGCCCTGCAATCGCAACCGAAACAACGCCAGTGTTCGACTGCGGTATCCACCGCCTCTGCACAGCGGGCACAGTAAAAACGGCGGCGCGACGGCTGGGACGGCACCTGGCACATGGGGAGGCCCTGCTCCCCCCCTGGACAGCCAGTCCGCCCCAACACCGGCGAGGGGGCGAGGGCAGACACTGCCTCCGCCAGAGGTGGGGGCACCAAAAGGGGGGTGTAGTGCTTTCCCTGATGCTTGACTCCAAGCACTCCGACGAAAGGCTTCACCCGGGGGCGGTGGACCGTGGGGGGCGCTTGATCAGATAGGACCACCACAGCCCACCCCGACCCCAGCGCAAGTCCATGTACTGCTACCTGGTCCGCCCAAGAAGCCTCGTCCCGGCTACCCTCGACTCGCATGGCCGCAGCCCAGGACTCGCTGTTCGGCTCGGCCCGAGCACAAAGGCCTGGGTCACGTAGCACCGCCTGGACGGCTAGCCTCCGCATGCCCGCCGCCGAGCCTCCCATAATGAAAGCCGCCGCATCGAAGAAGCAGTCGCCTGGTGTGAAACGGAACCCCGTGCACTCCTGCATCCCCAAAGACCGTTGCAGCCTGGACAGACCGTCCCCTCCCCCTGGGGCCCGGCCCTCCAGCAAAGCCTTTGTCAGTGCGGTGCTCGCCGGCGGCGGAGGAGGGGGCTCCGCTTGCCCCGGCGGATGAGGGGCCACCCCTTGGTCCTCGCGTGGCAGAGGTAGTGGCGTGCAGACGCACCTGGTGTCGTCTTCGCCCAGCTCACAGCAGGTCGGGCACACCATCCTCGAGCAGTGACCACACTCCCCATGGCGCACGGCCGTGGTGAAGAGCGACGCACAGAACTGACAGCAACCCGGTGACCCCGACACATCCACGCGCCCCGGGATAACCGGGCCCTGCGGCACCTCGACCTCCACACACTTCGTGTATGTGACCTGTTCCACCACCTGGTCCGGCACCGTGACCGGCTTGAACCCCCCGTCCACGCCGCCCACAAAAAGCGCTTGGCATGGTTCACCTGGGGCCACGAGAAGAGGGGGGAGGTTGTCTCTAAAAACCACAGCGTGGACGTCGAGGGCCACCGCCACCCCACGGAGGGCCACCTGGTCCACGTCTTCGCCACCCCCGGAAGCCAGCATACGCCCCGCCCACTCGTCGGGGTCTGAGAGGAGCAGACGGAGTGTGGGCGCTCGACGGACGCACACCACCGCCAGGCGCAGAAGCTTGTCAGCGTCGATGTCAAACCCCAGGTCACACGCCGCGGCCGTCACCGCCACCACCCACGTTGCTGGGGCCCCCTCCGCCACTGACCCACCCAAGGCGGCGACCTGTTCTGGCATCGTAAGAGCATTACCAAGCCCCTCTGCCAGGTCCTCAATAGCCACTCGCGCCCCTCCTCGCTTGTCTCTCCACTTTTCGATGACGACAGAGGGGGACGGAGATGTCGGTGCTGCCTCTGCCCGAGGGACCGGGTCCGCCTGGGGCACAGGGCGCTCCTCATCAGGGTCAATGAACACCTCCCCCTCCCCACGCGAGTCAACCGAGAACCGCATGAAGTGGTCCGGGTTCAGGGGGGCCGCGGCCTCTGTAGCCAACGCCGTCCGGCTCACTGCTGCTGGCGATATGGGGCCGCATTCAAGGAGTGTTCGACCCAGGATGTGGCTGTACGCGCTACTCACTCTGGTGGCGTGGCTCTGGGTGACCAGAACCCTGCTTCGCCCCGTCCGTTCCGCTGCTAGGCGGCCCAGCTTGCCGAAAACCTGGTGCGCCGACGGCCCCAGACCCCCGAAAGCCTCCATCGCAAAGGCCGCGAAAATCTGGCCAGATCTCCTGCAGGGATCACGATACCTCCTGTTCTTCTCTGCCTCCCCCGCTGCCGCCGCCGCTCCAGTAAACCTCGCAGCAGCTTGGACCACGGAAGCCGCGAGGGGATTGCGGATCGTCACGTCGATGACCCGCGGCCACACCCGGCGAGTGACAATGTCCCCGGGGCGCTCCTGGGAGTCCGGAAGGATGTGGAGCGTCTCCATCTCGGGGCTCGTACCCGCTTCCACCGCGAGTCTGTACAGGCTGTCCCGCACGACATCGTGACGCCGAGTGGGCCCACCCCCCACCCTACAGTTCAGCGCGTGGGTGCCGTGCGTGTCCATCTCTTGCCCACACCTGCCGCACTTGGCGTCTGGCTCGAAGAGGGAGATGCCCAGCCTGTGCCGCGTCACCACAACCATTTCCTCTCCCCCGACACGCGTCTCTTCCGTCAGCTTGCCCGCATACGTGGCCCCTGCATGTGGGAGTGACAGGGACCGGTACCTGGCTCTGTCACTGGCGTCTGCCCGCTCGTGCAAGTCTCGGTGGTGAACGTCGATGATGGCCAGGGAGAGGTCCTTCTGTTTCACCATCTCCGTGGGGCGGGACTCCGAATCCACAGCATCCCCCTCGCTCACGTCGTTGTTGTAGGCCGAGCTCAGGGTGTGCCACGCCGCCGTATCCCAGGTGAACTCCTTGTCCAACTCCCGACATAACAGATACCCGTTCTGCATGGAAGCCATCGCTGCGGCGTGCCAGTGCTCCGTAGAACGGCGTATACCGAGCCCACCCACCCGGACCGGCAGCGTCGCCTGTCGCATGGCGTCGTCCGGGAGAGTGTCGTCCGCCAGGCAGAGGATACGAGTCAGGCACTTCTCGACCGCCGCATCGCTCTTCGCCAGGTATTCCGTCGCACCCCTATGTCCCAGTGCACGCATGTAGAACACCAGGCGCGCGAAACCCTCGCAATGCCGGAGGAGAGCAAGGGCCACCTGCCTGTCTTCGAGCGTCGCCAACGCCTCAAGGTAAGGCGCGAATTCAGCCAGCTTCTCGTCCATGTAGCGCTCGCAGAACTCTCGCGACCCTATGGGCGTGCCCAGGAGGGTGAAATCGCCCCCCTCACGGTACACCACTCCCGGCTTGTCAGTCTCATCAGGGAGGCGAAGAAGAAACCCTTGCGCTTCAAGCTCGGTCTTCGAGAGGCGGTTGAGGTCGATAAGCTCACACTTGTCCAGCTTGACCTCCAACCCCTTCTCCTTGCTCCACTTCACCACGAAATCCAGCGCCTCCTTCACGACTCCCGCTGGCCCCATCAGCACGCCGTCGTCCAGGTAGAAGACACTACCTCCACACCCTGCGAAGTGCCCGACCAGCATCTCAGCTAGCTCTTTAATGGCTAGGGAGAAAAGAAGTGGTCCGAGGGGGTCCCCCTGCTGAACTCCACACGTGGACTGGAAGACGTGCCCACTGTACGATAGTGTGGAGGGGGACCCGTAGCACCACTGTGCGAAAGGGAGGAGGCCCGGGATGTCTCGTTCAACCACCTCTAGGAACGCCTCCCGGTGGACAGAGTTGAACGCGTTCTTGAAATCGATTTTAAGAACGACAGCATCCCGGGGCCCACCACCTGCGGCTGTCGCCTTGGCGCGCTCCGCCCACTGTGCCACCACCGCTACACCCGCCTCGAGTCCCCGTTGAACTGCGACGCCCACCTGCTTCCCTTTCATCAGGATGCGCCGTGCTGCGTCTTTATGGCGAGTGGAGAGCAGCTTGGCGGTTAGCCTCCTCAGAGTCTCACCGCACGCTATCGGTCGCACATCACCGTCGCTCTTCTTCAAGGCGGTGAGCTTGGCGCCTGCCAGGATCGGCATGATCTCCTGCGGAGCCCTGCCTGACGCCATCAGGTTCACCACCTGTGTGAGCCACGCCAACGGCTTCGCCCCTGCCGCGTCTTTACACTCAACTGCCTGGCGGACGTGATCCGGGCGTAGCCCCACTTGACCCCCGGCCGACCCATTAGGGAAGGTCTTGAGTGCACTCATCACTTCGGCCGGGGTGAAAGGCCGGCACGTGGCAGGGGCTGGTTCGCGCGCATGCGGTGGAACTCCGGTCGGGTGTTTCGATTCAAGGGCTGCACGCGTGCTGTCTGTGTTCTCCGCCACCACCTCAGGGATGAGGCTCTTGTGTGCCGCGGACATGCGATTCTGCCGTGCATACTTCGCGACACGCCTTTCCATTTCGCCAGGGCGCGGGGGCCCCCCCACTTTTGGCGGCTGCGCCTTCTTCTCGCACGCTTCTACCCACAGCAGGTTGAAGTCCCCCTTCGCCCAGCGATCGAAAGTCCTCAGCCTGTCCCTGATGGTCCCCTCCATCCTGTCCCCCATCCGCGCCCCCCGTAGCAGGACTGACGGGGCCAGCAGCAGCGCTGTCCATGCCTGCACTGTGTTGTGGGCCGCCACCTCCCGGAGTAGACCGGCAAACGTCCGCGTCCATGATGCGACGAGGTGGTGCGGCACGGATTCCCACACCTTGATGTGCTCCGCTCTCACTGCTTCGAGCCCTGGGAGGGCTTTTGCCTGCACCCCTTCCCCCGCCGGCACTGCTTCGGGTTCCGGCTCGAGTCTGTGCCGACAAGCCAAACACGCTGTGTACTTGAGCGCGATGACGTTCTCGCAGCGAACACACTCCCGATACCCGATGGCGCGCAGGACACTGGGGGTCACCGTTTCACCCCTGGCTGCGTGCTTGTTCAGGTGCCCCAGCATGGACCCCCGGAGGATAGGCACGCCACATTGCATAAGGGAGGTGCGACAGCTGTCGTGCGGGCAGTACACCTTGTCCGTGGCCCTTTGCACCAACTTTGCCTCCACCGTAGCTGCGTCCATGCCCTCCGGCGTGGTGATAACCTGCTCCCCTACAGACTCCGTGGTGAGGAAAGCGGGGTGCGCCATCCTGATGAGGTCTAGCAGTTGGCCCCTTGGGATGTCCACTTGTTCGTAGTGGTCCCCAGCTAAAGCAATCACCCGGGTGCGCTTGAGGAGGTCTCTATCCTTCACACTACGGGGGCGGATCGCCACGACTCGATGAGCACCCGGTTGAATGACCACTATATGCAGGTCCCAGAGCCGCGCCGCCAGTTGCAGGGTGAGGTGGTCCATCCACCCGTCCTCTCCGATCGCGTTGGCATATGCCAGGAAAGCCTCCTTGGCCCCCCCGAAAAATGCCACCAGTTCCGGTCGCGACTTGGCCGACTTGGCGAGGTCAGCTCGACGCGCCCCGATCACTTCAGCCTCGAAACCCAGGGCCCAGTACCCGCAATCCCCCGTGGCGGAATTGGGGATGCGGGAGGCGTGCAGCAGGCGCAGTGTCGAATCAACATCAGCCCAGTCCCGCCCATCCATCGCGCTATCCTCTTCCGCACCGCCCCTGAGGTCCCCGGGAAGGAGGTGCACCGGCTCCGCCCCACTCCCCCGCACCGCGACCTGTCCCTCTTGGCCACCCGGCCCCCACGCCCATGACGGCATCCCCCTTGCTCGCCATACTATCTGTACACCCGTTTTTATAAAAAGGAGGGGCGTGCGTGGCCCCTTCCACTCGCCACACTTCCTCACCACCCACCTCAACGCTGCGCCCCAGCGGAGGATGCCCCGTGTCGATGCACCCGGCGGGGGGGGCGGGGGGGGTGAGGTGGGGGGTGGGGGAGGGGGTGAGGGTGGGGTGGGGCGGGGGATGGGTGGACGGAAGGGGACAAGGTAGACAGGGAGCGAGAGGAGAAACTCGGGGAAGACAGCACAACAGGAAGAGACACCCGAGGGGAAAGGCCCGGCCCCCACGACCCCTCCCTCCCTATCTGCTGTGGGGGCACCGGTCGGGGTGCCCCGGGTCGCGCGCCGATCTGCTCTCCCAGTCGAAGACTGGCTTCGCGGTAAACCGCGGGCGTGGCTGTCGACCACGCGCCTGTAGGTTCCCCCACGCGTTTCTGGGTGCGCACCCAGGGACCGGGCCCGGAGCCACTGACGGGCTCTATGCGCATCGTTTCGCCCTGCTAAGAGGACGGCGCACGGTACCACTCGGCCCGCTCGCCTGCTCCGCCGCCCCAGGAGGGCCGTCAGCCGCCCCCTCCTTCTCGCCCGCCATCGCCCGCGTCGCCTTCTTCTGGCCGGCTTGGCCCAGCTCGCCGCTGTCACTGCCGCCCAGCTCGCCGCTATCACCGCCGCGAGAAGTCCCAGCATCGTCATCCGCCGGGGTGGGGGGGATGGGGGGGGTGAGGGAGGGTTTTTTTTTTTTTCGATGTTTGTTGGGTTTTGAAAAGTGGGGAACGGGGAAATCTATTGGCTCGGTTTGTACCTTCCCGTTGTGAAGATATTCACCGGGCAGTTACCGAGCTTGGGGAGGGGGTTGTTGAGTAAGACAAACACGAAAATTGGGGAGGGGGGGGGGGGGGGTGGGGCGGAAGCGGATGGCAGGCTGAGATGGTGATGTCTCGCTTTTGTGTCGTTTGTGGTCGGTGGGGAGCCGAGCCTCTGCGGTGTGGGGACAGCCCCGTACCCCACCAGCCGCGTTACGCAACCAATGAAGTACAGAAACTGTAGCTTAAGAAATCGTTGGTGAAAATACGTTGGTGAAAATAACGCGTTATTTTAGGAGAAAACGTTTTCCAATTTTTTGACATCACGGAGTGGCCCCCTGGAGTGATATTTTACCCAAGAAATTTCTTTTAGGGGGGGTAGGGACCCGAGTTTCGGGTCAGATTCACCGGGAAATGCTGCCTTTTTTGGGGTCAAAAAATAACGCAAAAATAACGTTATTACCGTTACTGGTAACGGAATAACGCCCAATGTATGTATACATGTATTTTACATGTATATTTCAGGCATATACATGTATTATACATGTATAATAGTTGACATGCAAGTATTATACATGTATAATACATGTACCGTATACGTAAATATTTTGGAACGTAAATATTATGGAACGTAAATATTATGGAACGTAAATATTTTGGAACGCTGGTGGGTTGGCGTTCCAGATTTTTTTCGTTCCATAATATTTACAGGGCTTTCTGCGACTCGGGGACTTGGACCAGGTGATCGGACGGCATGCAGAGTCCCTGACGGGACCTACTCGTGCACTTTTCGCGCGATTCCTGACGCAAGCCGTCCTCACCACCGAGTCCCCAACTGGCCCTGTAAATATTTTGGAACGTAAATATTATGGAACGGACCGGCCAAAAATGGGCCCGTTCCATAATATTTACGTTCCATAATATTTACGTATACGGTATATACTTGTAGTTATACATGTAAAATTTACAAGATCCCACCGTGGACACACTTCAGGGGGGGGGGGGGGTCTGCCGCATGCTTGCATTTTTGACACGTATATTTCACCCACATTGTGCCGCACACAGGTGTGTCTGGTGCAGAGTGCATGCCATTTGATTAAGGCGGTGATGACGGCTAAGCTAAGAACCCAGTCTAGAGACGGGTATTGAAATAGAAACAGAGGGAATCACAAAGGAGGATCTCCCTTCACTCGTTATGCAGGTTGTGCCTGAGACCCAGTGCTATACTCGGCCTGTGGTGTGACATTGTACTGTGTGGGAAATAGCAGGATTTGCTGGCGTGAATGGAGTGAACACTGGCTGACACGTCACCACAGACGACACATGTGTGTGCCCTATGCAATCTGTGATGGCACTTTCAGGAGGGGGATACTCCATTGGCATAGCTTTGCAGGGTCGAAACATTCAAAACAATCGGTTTCAGCAGTAGAGCAGGTCATCTGCCAGAACCACCCGGCCTGACGGAGGAGGGGCGGATGGTCGCTCTCGGTGGTTGAAGCAGGGGGAACCATTGGATGTTGCCCTCACACAGCCGTTGTTTGTGCCCGTCACAGGTGGGCCCCCTTCGGACGTCCACCCCGAAAGGCAACTGTGCACACTGATTACCTGGTATGTGTAAGGAAATAGTATCCTTCCCGTTTGCTTCACTCACTCGCGACAGGGAAACATGAAGGGAGAAGGGGGTGGGGGGTTCAAAACAGAATACAGTGAAGACGTTCCCGCTTCTGCGTTTTGTCTGTGAGGATACGAAAAACACACTCGCGTTTTTCGCTAAATTTTTTTGCATCGGTGCCTCCGCTCAGAAGAACAAAAGAGTGAGAAAAAAGTGCCACACAAGTGACACAGTTTGACAAGCAAAGAATCCTGTTCGCTCAAATTCATATTTGGATAGCGTAGCCACGGCTCATCAAGCACATGAAACTGGATTTTTGAACGGTTTGAACGATTTTTGGCCGTGCTTGTCGCGTCCCCCGGTGTGGGGGGGAGGGGGGGGGGGGGGGTTAGGGGGGGTCAAACGGGGGTGACAAACACGATTTTTCAAAAAACCGGCGCAGAGGCCCCAAAGCCCCCGTAAACCCTCCAAACCCCCCCAGATCGGTCCGGAAACCCATCGAACCCCACTTTTCCACCATTCCGGGCACCTCAGGTGCCCGAATTGGGGTACCTAAATTTTGTGCCACCGTTTGGTACCGGACAGTGCCACTGTGTGGGAGGTTGGAAAAGAAAATGCCCCAACACACCACATCTGAGGGTTGCAATGCATGTTGCTTGCCAACCACGTCATCCGGTGGGTGTCAGGCGCTATGTAGGTGGCATGAGCCAGGTCTTCGATGTGTTCTGGCTTGTATATGTACCTCCCTGCCTGCGGCACAGGCACTGCCTTTGTCCCCCACACCAGCCACAGAGAGCGTATTGTACTCGGTCCACGGTTGCTGATTCATTGTGATGCGTTGTATCCTCGAGTGAACGTCACACACTAGTGGCACCACCACCCGCCATCCGAGAGCTGTATTGACTTTGCGCCCTTCCGTTGCATTCACCTCGCCACGCATATTGCACCGTTCAGTACCAGTGCTCTTGGGCCAGGCAAAGTAGACCGCAGCAACTACCAATTCTGGCACAATGGGTACCACGACAGCGCACTTCGTGTGTTCCCGGAATGTACAGCTCGTGTTGCAACAGTCGTTGTCAACACATCCCGGTTGTGGAGCACTGCTGCACAGGAATCACACGACCATCTGGACTTGTTCCGTACCTACAGGCAGCCTCCCGGTGCATGGTGGCAGGGAGGTACATATACAAGCCAGAACACATCGAAGACCTGGCTAATGCCACCTACATAGCGCCTGACACCCACCGGATGACGTGGTTGGCAAGCAACATGTATTGCAACCCTCAGATGTGGTGTGTTGGGGCATTTTCTTTTCCAACCTCCCACACAGTGGCACTGTCCGGTACCAAACGGTGGCACAAAATTTAGGTACCCCAATTCGGGCACCTGAGGTGCCCGGAATGGTGGAAAAGTGGGGTTCGATGGGTTTCCGGACCGATCTGGGGGGGTTTGGAGGGTTTACGGGGGCTTTGGGGCCTCTGCGCCGGTTTTTTGAAAAATCGTGTTTGTCCACGTAAAAGGGTGGCATTTGACCCCCCCTAGGCATACTTGTCCCCCCTTTATGGGGAAGCCATTTTCCCCCCGATTCAGCCCCTAAAAGGTCCCGCATATCGCGACGGGTGGAATATGGGGGGATTATGACGGAAATATGGGGGAAATACGATGAAATATGGTAGATTTATGGGGGAATACGCGGGATTTCCTGCTATTTTTGGCTGGAGAAAATATGCGGGATTTTAGTCCTTTCCGCATATTTTACCCCCTCGAGGCAAAAATGAGTCAACGGGCAGCATGCCGTTCCTCTTTTTTGCCTCGTGAGAGGTTCCCCCCCTACCAGGCAAGGTGAAAAATGAAGAAACGGGCAGCATGCCGTTCTACATTTTCCCTTGCAAGGCAGGGAGGGCGCCCCCCATGCCAGACAGCAGCCACCCCTGGAGGGGCAACAACTGACGGGCATGGGGAACGAGGTGGGTCTGGACCCGACACCGCCACCACACGCGCAGTGCACCTTTCGGATACGCTGTCGTGAGTGGGATGTGGGCAGTTCCCCTATCCTGTGAGCTCCTTTCGGACGAAGAGGTGCAGCGGTTATCTGCAACCTTCGTCCTGGACTTGCCTCGGGGGGAACGCCACGGTTTACCGCGGGTCCCGACGAGGGCACTCAGGCAGGATCTTCACGCCACCCCGCACCGAGGTCCCTTCTCACGCGGCGTGTCTCCCAGGTTCATGGCGGCGTCATCAGGTCAGGCTTTGTAGTCTCTACACCATCAGTAGTAAGGGAAATCCTAAAACCATACATGAAATCCACCTTTTGGGCCGCTGGTGTACGAGGCTTGTTCCTCCAATTGAATCATGCTTGCTGTGTCAGGCAATATCAATACAGCCGCTGAAAGAAGTCGAGGTGTTGTGGATCTGCTGCTCACAGGAAGGATTCAGGGTGGATCACAAGACTGACCACCCTCTTTCCTTTGTCAAGTACCCTGTAAAACATCAGAACACCAAGTATCTTTCAACACTACATGTTCAAGAGTGGAATCAGTGGAATCGGAAGGGGTCACACCCGACCACACGGACACAGTTCCCGCGACTAATAAATGCCGAGAGTTCCGGTGTCCGACCACCTGGTATTACTTGGCTCCATCCACCCAGTCATTACGAGGGGGCGTCCCTTGAAGCCAGTTCCGCAGAACTCAGACCCCCTTAAAACCAATGTCCTGTGTAGACAACTACTTAGCCTGCCTGATGACGACACCAATTCGCTGGGAGAGAGGCCGCGGTCCAGGACCCCAATGGGGATGACGTGGCATTGTTTGACCGGATCGGTTGTGTAAGTGTGTAGCCCCCTCCGCCCTCTGTCCCTCCCCCCAGGGTGGTGTGTGGCAAGCGAAGCGCAAGCAGGCATAGCAAAAAAAAGTGGAGCCCTGCAGGTAGACCCTCGGGGTACGTCACCGTCATCGGGTCACCTGAAATTTCCCAATTTGAAAATCTGCAACAAGGCAACACGGGATGGGATGGGGCACATGACCTGCACAGGGGTGGGGGGCAGAGGGCAGGGGGTGGGTTTGTGGTTGGGGTCATGGCATTTGATTACTTGAGCTTTATTGTCAGAATTTCGCACAAGAGACAACCCGAACCTCACTTGGCCGATTTCTCCCCACAACAAGGTCCGGAGCAAACCTCATTTGCTTGATTTTTGGGGTCACATGAGTGAATTCGGGGCGAACCCTCGCAATTTTTTGACGACTGCCTTCGAAAATGGACAGTTCCAGACCACCAGGACCCGATTTTTGGGCCCAGAACAGTTTGGGTCAATAGTTTGGGCGAAATTTCGCCAAGGCCAAAAAATCAGCCATTTCCCGGAAATTCCGGGACCCGTTTTAACGCGTTTTAGGGCCCAAAATAGGCTCAAAACTCAAAAATTCCTTCGAAATCGGGCTCAAACGTCCAAAATAGACCCCCCCCGAAAAAAAAATTCGAAAAGGGTCCCCCTATCAGTGGTCGCGCTAACTTCACTCCCTACTCCCGGCATTTTCGACGATTTTTTGAGGTACGTTTTTTATTTGCAAACAGGGATTTGTCCACAACTCGAAACGTTTTGGTACCCCAATTCAGTATGAAAAAAGTGCACCAAAAAAATGCAAGTGACCCCATGGCGTTTCGCACGGATCTCAAATATTCAAAAGAAGGCAGAGACGGGGAGAGAAAAAAATGGGCCCCGCGGGGCGGGGGTGGGTGGGTGGCCTTGATGGCTGCTGCTCTTCACGCCCTGACTTTCGCCGTTCCCCAAACTTCCACAAGCATCGCTTTACATGAAACTCTCAGCACCCCTTTTGCCTTCCCTACCGAGTGACTGCTTCCCGCGCAGCACTGGGCTCCGACCACACGAGTTCAGCTCGGAACAGATGTTCACTACCGTGGCCTCCGGCGGCTGGGGGGCTCCGCCCCCCAGACCCCCCTGTATCACTAGGCTGCAGCGTGTGCCTGTCTTGTAGCCAAGTCCTTTGGGTTCACATCAGCGAATGGGACCCAGACCACTCTCAGTAGCCTCAGGAGGACGCATCCAACTCACACAGAATCTGTACGCCCGCAACTCCCACGCGCTCCCACTACGGCGCAAGGAACAGATACTCACTACCGTGGCCTCCGGCGGCTGGGGGGCTCCGCCCCCCAGACCCCCCTGTATAGCGTGTGCACAAGGTTTCACATACAACATGCTTCGTGGGGTCCCCACGTCCAGTGCTGGCATCAGTGTCTTGAACAGGCTACACCCTCGCCGTATCAGGGGTGGCACTCAAGCTGGCACATGTTTGCCTACTTGGTGGCGTTGTTGGCAGTTGAGCTGAGTGGGGAATTCCCGTCCCTGCTTTCCGAGCAGGTGCCTGACCCCTAGCCCGGGTTGTTACTGATCACATGCTGTAGAGACAACCAGGACGGAAAATTTGAGTGTCTTCAAACAAGCCCATTTTTTCAAAATGACCCCACTACGATCCGGGCGAGGCTCGGAAATGCAACGAAACGCGGTTTCCCCGCCCAAAAACGAGCCCCTTTTTCAGGTACGTTTTTTCGCTCCCGATTTCCAAATTTTGGGAGATTTTTCCAATATTTAGCGCGACCACTGCCCCCTATACACTCTGGATTTTGGACCAATTTTCCCGCATATTTCCCGCATATTCCCCCCATATTTTCATAAACCCCCCATATTTCCCCCATACTTTTTTATGGGGGAATATGGGGGAATATGGGGGAAATATGGGGGCCCCCATATTTTTTTATGGGGGATTTGCCCCATAAACCCCCCCTATTTTCCCGCATAAAAGGGGCTCCCCATAATGGGGGGACAAGTATGCCTAGGGGGGGGGGGTCGCTGTTTCGTGTTCTCCTTGCCGCACGGAGGCATTGCCTTACGTCGCCTCTCCTCTTTTCCTTTTTTGGCGGGTTAGTCTGACACAGAGGGAGGGACCGTGCTGCTGCTTTTTTTTACGAGAGAGATAGATCCCTCTCAAGTGTTCCAGAGTATGGGGGGAGGGGAGATACGGCAGGGGAAGAGGGGTGAAGGGGGTGTGTGTGGGGAGTGGCTAGCAACACAGTCGAGAGAAGCCAAGGGGTCCAATCTGCGTCAGGTGTCATGCGTCAACAGGCTCGTTGCTGGGGTGGCCTTTGTCGCCAGCAGCACGTTTCACACCAAACCAGTGCAATGGCCAACACAGCCACGGCAACGACAGAGCCAATCGCGATACCTGCGATAGCACCAGCACTCAGACCATCATCTCCTGTGTCTGTGTCAGGAGCAGGCGTGTCCGCATGGATACAGAGAGCAGGCACAGCTGTGCTAGGAGCAGGTGTCTCCGGGGCAGGCGTGCTGACAGGTCGCGGCACCGGGGTGCTCACAGGCATACGTGCGCATGTGTGGTAGTCCTTCCCATCACGTGTGTCAACGCTCAGGGCAAACCTGTCGTTGCAGCTGACAACCAGACAGCGCCCGTCATACGTCTGCACTGTGCTGAGCGCATCCTGCGTGCACACTGCGGTTGTGGTGCTGCTCGTCTGTGCGGTTTGAACAAACGGGTCGAGCTGCGAGGCGCGCGTGACGTTTGTAAGGTCGGAGTGTGCCACAGCAGCTGCACCGAGAGCGTCGACAAGTGCTTCAGACGTTGCGGAGACCGTCGCCCCAGGCACCCAGACAGTGCGACGGACAGGGTGCCGCAGGAGGTCCCGCCAGCCGCGCGACGCGCAGCAGGTCCACACCGCACCCTTCCCCCTCCTCCCCACCCACCTGGCAGAAGCGGGCCGACATCGCGGCGGCGCCGTGCCTGCCCTGTGCGGCGAAGCATGGTGTCTCCGTCAGGCGGAGCAGCACCTCGTGGCGTTCGGGGGGCGGGGCGCCGGCGGCGTAGAGGAGGGGCGTGGCGTCCAGCAGGCTGACGGTGCCGTCGTCGCATGTGGCTGCGAGGCAGAGCTTGCCGTGCAGCGGCGTGCAGTGCCACGCCATGTCACCCGGGACGGTGGTAAAAGGTAGAATGCAGAAGTGATTGCCCACGGTATTAAAAATCCACACGCGGGGGAGGGGGGGGGGAGGGGCACCCAAGGATGCTGAGGGATCTCGCCAACCCACCAATCCCATGAAAGCCTGGCTCATGGCCTACAGGCAATGCAACCGCCGCAAGCCCCCACAGGGTGTTTACATTGTACACAGTCACCCGTCAGCCCGCCGCCGCCCAACTCAGGTGAGTCCAAGCCTGATCACGCTGATCAAGGTGGGGAAGAATATGAAAAGTGGCACCTGGAAAGGTAGCACGTTTCCGAACACTACGGGTTGGGACATACTCACACAATTCGCTTTTGGAAAAGGCATTTTCAGCGGACAACACACCAGAGCGCACCCCCACTGCCACACGCACCGCTTCTACCCCCTCCTCCCCCGCCCCGATTGCCCTCACCACTCATGCATGAGTATCACTCAACACACTGTTGTTGCACAACTGCAAGGAGCACGCTACAAACACGGTCAAAAATCGTCCAAATCATTCAGTTGCCGTAGTCTGCCTCCTTCGTCACATCCGCCACGATGCAGGGCGTCAGGGCGTCGGTGTGCGACACGACGCGGTTCAGCGTTTCGCGAGTGACATTGGGATGGTGCGTCTGCGTGCCGGAGTCTGATGAAGTGGCATGCGGCAGAAGCGGAGTCCGCACAAGCAGCGCACAGGTGAGGTACTGCGCCCCGTGTGTGCGCTACCGAGCGCCGCCAAGCAAATGGCGCACATCGGGTGGTGTCACGGTGTCGATACCTACACATTGAAGGGGCACAGGCACGACGGGTCCACTACCTATCAGAGACGCCAGACGCCAAGGTGCGGCACAGATGCGGGTCGTGTTGCTATCACAAACGGAAGTACTCTTGGATTCGCCTGGCGCCACGGGTAAGCTGCGCGCAGCCCCGGTGTGGCCTTCAAAATTCTGCAACCCCTTCCCTGTTGCTGTATCCCACACACGGATGCTGTTGTCGGAGGATCCTGAGATGATCTTCGATCCGTCTGGGGTGACAGCCACGGTGCTAACATAGGTGGTGTGGCCATCCAGCTTCTGCAGCTCCTTCCCTGTTGATGTATCCCAGACTCGAATGCTGTTGTCGGAGGATCCTGAGATTATGTTCGATCCGTCTGGTGTGACGGCCACGGTGTTAACGAAGGAGGTGTGGCCTTCAAGAATATGCAGCCCCTTCCCTGTTGCTGCATCCCAGACGCGAATACTGTTGTCAAAGGACCCTGAGATGATCTTCGCCCCGTCTGGTGTGACAACCACGCTGGTAACAAAGGAGGTGTGGCCTTCAAGCTTCAGCAGCTCCGCCCCTGTTGCTGCATCCCAGACACGAACGCTCTCGTCGTGAGATCCTGAGACGATCTTCGATCCGTCTGCTGTGACAGTCACGGTGTTAACCAAGGAGGTGTGGCCATCCAGCTTCTGCAGCTCCTTACCTGTTGATGCATCCCAGACACGAACGCTGGTGTCGTATGATCCGGAGATGATCTTTGATCCGTCTGGTGTGACAGTCACGCTTTGAACGGTGGAGACGTGTCCTTCAAGCTTCTGCAGCTCCTTCCCTGTTGACGCATCCCAGACACGAACGCAATGGTCGCGAGATCCTGATATGATCTTCGATCCGTCTGGTGTGACAGTCACGGTGTCAACAGGGTCGGGGTGGCCTTCAAGCTTCAGCAGCTCCTTCCCTGTTGCTGTATCCCAGACACGAATGCTGTTGTCGTCAGACCCTGAGATGATCATCGATCCGTCTGGCGTGACAGCCACAGCGTTAGCATTGTCCGTATGGCCTTCAAGTGTCTGCACCTCCTTCCCTGTTGATGCGTCCCAGACACGAATGCTCCTGTCGCGAGATCCTGAGACGACCTTCGATCCGTCTGGTGCGACAGCAACGGTATGCACACAGGAGGTGTGGCCTTCAAGCTTCTGCAGCTCCTTCCCTGTTGATGCATCCCAGACACGAACGCTGTCGTCGCCAGATCCCGAGATGATCTTCGATCCGTCTGGTGTGACAGTCACGCTTTGAACGGCCGAGGTGTGGCCTTCAAGCTTCTGCAGCTCCTTCCCTGTTGATGTATCCCAGACATGAATGCTCCCTTCGCCAGATCCTGAAATGATTTTCAATCCGTCTGGTGTGACAGTCACGCTTTGAACGGCGGACGTATGGCCTTCAATCTTCTGCAGCTCCTTCCCTGTTGATACATCCCAGACACGCATGATCTTGTCCTCAGCTCCCGAGATGATTTTCGACCCGTCTGGTGCAACCGCCACGCTTTGAATCGCGTACATGTGGCCATCCAGCTTCTGCAACTCCTTCCCTGTTGATGTATCCCAGACACGAACGCTCTTGTCACGTGACCCTGAGACAAGTGTCAATCCGTCTGGTGTGATAGCCACGCTTTGAACGGCAGACGTGTGTCCTTCAAGTTTCAGCAGCTCCTTCCCTGTTGATGCATCCCAGACACGAACGCTCTTGTCGCGAGATCCTGAGATGATCTTCGATCCGTCTGCTGTGACAGTCACGCTTTGAACGGCAGAGGTGTGGCCTTCAAGCTTCAGCAGCTCCTTCCCTGTTGCTGTATCCCAGACACGAACGCTCTTGTCGAGAGATCCTGAGATGATCTTCGATCCGTCTGGTGTGACAGTCACGCTCAGCACACGCTCGGCGTGGCCCAACAGAGGCGGGAGAGGGGCACCGAAGGAGGAGCCCTCCCAGTCAGAGTCTGTGAGATCGACACCTTCGAAGAAAGCGTGCTCCAGCCAGCATTTGTGGAAGCGGCTCTCTTTGAGCACAGCCCTACACAGGCGTGCGTGGCGCAGATCGCTGTCCTGCACAAGCACACCCGTTAGATCGCAGCTGAACGCATGTCGTGTACGCGCGGCGAGGGCCATGGCATTGGAAGCAGCCGCTCGCGATACCGCGTCACCGCCAGGATCCCCTGTTGCTAGGACCAGCGGCAGCAGCTCGGCCGTCACCTTTGTCTCGCGCGCGTCGCCTCCACATGCGAGCACCGTGTCCGTGAAGTACTGCAATACGTTCGGCGCATCCTGGCTGAAGGCCCTGCGCACCTTTGACCCAAGCGTGTCGGCCACACCGCCCTCCCGTGCCAGCCGCCGCGCCACAAGGAACTCGCCAAGACTCTTGTGCCGGAATGCAAACGCGCTGCTGTCGTCCTCGAAGCTCTCCACACGGAAGGGCAGGAGCCGGAACGCCTCGTCCGCCTCGCCGTTGCCCACGTTGTCCTCCTTCAACAGGCGCACTCGCTCTGTGCCCAGCACTCCCTGCCACGTTTGTGCCTGCAGCATCGCGCATGCAATCAGCTCGCCCACCCTCAGCACCTCCTCCACGTGTGCTGATCCAGCCGTTCCCTGACGCAACTCCACCTCCACGTGCTTCTGCAGGTACGCCTCGTACACCGCGACATCACTCAGGCACTGCTGCGCCTGTATGCCACACGACGACAGCTCGCGCTGCGCATAACACGCCATGTGAAGCAGGAACGGGTTGCGCAGCTGCGACAGCACCGCCATCTCAGCGTCGGCGACTGTGTGTGGAAGAACTGGCTCTGCCACCAGCTGCTCCAGCGGTGCTGTGATCTTTTTGGCCGCACGCTGCCCTGCCTTCCGTTGCTCCAAGAAACCAACCTGCTGCGATAGCGCCACAAGCACGTCACGCAGCGGCACCGATGCCGCTGCAGGATGCCCGCCTCTGCCTTCTAGCGCTAACATCACCGCCTCGGCTGCAGCCTGTACACCCCCGTCGTTTTCGTTTCCACACACCCCGTTGCCTGCAGAAGCACCCTCGACGGCAGTCTCGTGGGTTTCCTCTGCCGGCTGGTCCGCTGCCGCTGTGTGTGTCGCCTCGGAGACGCTGTCGCTGCTGATGCCATCACCACCAGCCAGCACCCACGCCCGCTCCACAATCGCCACCATCACGGCTCGATCCCTGAACGGCACCATTGTATCAGCACCCTCGCATGGACGCACCGTGTCGGCCAGTTGCCGCTGATCGTCCGCAGTGAAGCACACGTCCACCCGCTGCTGCTCCGCCTTCGCCACCTGCGCCGCACGTACCTTGCTGATGTAAGTCACTGCGTCTGCCTGCGTGAACGGCTGCATGTAGAGCGACCTGGTTCCGCTGCCGCAGATCTGCGACGGCGTGTGCCCCACACTCTTGAGATACTCGCCACGCGTCGTCACGATCACGCTGCACTGCTTCGCACACCACGGGTGCAGCCGCATCACCCCCTCCCCGCCACTGGCCTTGTACGCCCCGTCCAAACCCTCCTGCGTCAGCCCCACCTCGTCCAGCGAGTCCAGGATCACCACAACGTCGTACGCCCTGCTCAGGTGCTCCAACGCAGCTTCCTCCAGCCCGAACGACTTCCGGATAAATTCGTCGATCCCACCGCGTGTTGTGACAGTGGCCACCCCAATCGCCGGCAGCGCCGCAAAGACAGGGAATACGGGCTTCTTTCTCTGTCTCGCCGGCACACCTGCATCACCCTTCTCCTGCAGCAGGTGGCACAGAACCGCAACCGCCGCAGAGGTCTTCCCGGTGCCTCCATCCCCGACCAGGCACAACGGGTGCCGCGGTATCCCCCCCACCTCCTCCCCGTGCCCGTCTGCCGCCAGCCACTCGTCCACCTCGTGCAGCAGCATCCTCGTCTCCGCCTCAGGCACATGTGTGTCGTCCCCGACCCTGCCCTCCACGTAGCCGTCCAGGAACTCTGCGAAGAGCGACGCCGTGTGCTGCAGTACCTTCCGCACCGCCTCAACCTGCTCGGCCACAGAATACGTAGTGCCTGAGGTAGCGAGTCGCGGCTGTGCGTGTGCGTGCGCATGTGCCTGTACTTGTGTCCCCGACCCCGACAGCACGGCGTTGTCGTCCCCAGCCACCTCCTCTTGCATCACAATCACGTCGAACGGCTGCCCCACCATGCGCAGCAGCGTCGGGGACAGCTTCCACTGCACCCGGAACTCGATGTTGCTGTCGTACAGCAGCTCCGCCTCCTGCGGGAACACGCTTGCGAACCCCACCTCTGCCGCACCCTGCTTCGCCACAATCACAAAGAACGTCCCCGCCTTCCCGTACATGAAGTCCTTCGCCACATCCTGCTCCCGCGTCGTCGACGTGAAGGCGTTCCACACCACCGACGTCCCCACCTTGTACTGCGCCGACACGTTCACGTTGATCCCGCGGAACACCGTGGTCAGGCTCGCCCGCCGGCTCCGGATCAGCCGCGTCAGCTTCGCAATCAGAGGCTGGAACGTCTCGATCACGTGCAGCTGTGCCGGTGCCGGATCAAGCTCGAACACGCTGCCTGCCGCAGACTCCCGCACTTCCTTCGACAGTCCGATCGTCCGCATCGCCTGGTTCATCCCGAAGTACAGTGCTGGCCGCACGTACTTCGCCCCGTGGTTCGTCAGCACACACCCATCGGTGAATTCTTCGTGGTACTTATCGACGATGGGCACACCCTCTGCTTTGCATACAAGGTCGCCCGTCGCAGAGTCGATCCGGTACTCCACGCAGTCGCAGGTGAAGAGGTAGCCTGCACACAGATGCTCGAACCAGTCGTCCACCGCCATCCAGTCCTCGATCGCATCTGGCGTCGCCTCCACACGGCGCAGCACCCGCTGCACAACAAACCGCAGCCCCAGCAGCATGCTGGTGACGTGCTCTGCCCGGTACCCAAGATCCGGCTGCACCTCCAGCAGCTGCACCAGCCACTCCAGCAGCGGTGTCGCGCACGCCTTGTCGTTGCGCGTGAAGCAGATCTTCCGCCCGTCCACGTGGTTCTGCAGCCGATCATTCGTCTTGTCCTTGTCTGTGGGTTTGTGCGTGCGGGGCTCATGTGGCGGCGGCTGAGCCTGCGAATGCCCCTGCTGCTGCGGTGCCTCCGATGCAGTGCGAGCATCTGCGGCAGTGGCAACACGTTTCATCAAGCACGGCCACTCGTCGGTGATGAAGTGCCGCAGCCTGCTGGCCACCTCTGCCTGCATCTCCTTTACTTGCACCTCGAGCGCCTCCAGCAGCGCACTGCGTGTGCCTTCATCACGGTGCTGCATCGCGTACCATACCGGTGTGCGCCCCTCGCCGTCCGGAGCGCTGGCTGCCCCGCACCCCACCAGACACGCTGCTGCTTCGGCAGCACCGGCAACCCCTCTGCACGCGAGCTGCAACACCTCGTGCAGCAGCATCCGCCCGGTGTATGGATCCGCCGCCTTCACATCCGCATTGTGCTGCTCCAGCAGCTGCTGCCACTTGCCGCCCTCCAGTGCCTCCTGCACTTCGCGTGTGCTGCCCCACCACGGCGCCCCGTGATCCTGCACACTCGCACTCGCCCCCATCCCGCCCGCCGACTTACGATGTGCACGGCACCCCCCGTCCGTGCTTCGCTTGTATGCAATACGTAGTGCAGCCCACTGCCTGCCCTGTGCGATGTGTGTGTCTGAAGACGCTGTGAAATAATGCAGGCGGCGGTAGCGGTACTGCGCGTCTGTGTAACCGATTCCGCTGTGGTAGAGGCATAGAAGTAGTTGGGGGAGGGGGGGGGAGGGGGGAGGGGCTTTCGGGTTTGGGGCTCGCCCTCCCTCTCCATGTGCGCACACCTTGCACACCGCGGGCTGCACCCCCCACCCCCACCCCCACCCCCCTGCCCCACCCCCCACCCCCACCCCCCTGCCCCACCCCCCACCCCCACCCCCACTCCCCCCGCCCCGCGCTGCACATTGCCGAGCCAGTCCGAATCCTCTGCACCTAGCATCACGGTGGGGTGAACGGGGCAGGGGCTAGAAAGGGTGAAAGGCGAAGCCGCCTTTTCCCCCACACAACCAACGCCCACCGCCTACGCGGAAGTGTCGCGGCCCACGCAGGCACGCACTCCCCCCCCCCCCCTTCCGGACAGCCAGTATTTAACCTGTAGGGCGCCGCAGGCCCAGAGGCAAGACAGCCCCGCCCGCCACCCTCTCCAGCCGGGCCAGCAACGATGATACGAGGCTGCCCTGCTGTCCCTGGGAGCATCGCATCGGCCCGCCGGTATGTCCTGAGGAAGCTGGCCCCTCTCCTATGCATTCAGCCTCAGCAGGGCGGAGATGCTGAATGCCTGAGGACGTTGCTTCTGGTCGGGCAGTCGCATCCACAGCAAAACGCCTTCAGCAGGGCAACGGAAGGCACCCCTGTTTTGTAAAACTGAAGCAGAGGGGGGGGGGGGCGCTGCGGCCACAGCAGCAGCAGCAGCATGGGTTTTCTGACTACTGACAACCGTCCCTCTGCGAGCCTTCTCTATCCAGCGGGCTTGCTTGAGACACAAAGGTAGAGGACACAGGCACAGCTGCAGAGGAAGGCCGCAAGGGGGAGGTGGTTTGCCCGCACCTTCTCCTCCGCATCCCCGTGTGCCCGGCGCACCGCCTCCGCACGGGGGCCCGGGCACAGCGTCTCCCGTGGCAGGTCCTCGTCGCGCACCACGAAGGGGAACACTTCAGGGTCCATGTTGCGGTCGGCTGTCGGCAGCCCAGCACCGGGGTCGCCTCGGGCGACGCGCACGTCCATCTCGTAGAGGTTTGCCGCCTTGCCGCGGCCCCGGATGTCCTCACCCTGGGCATGGTAGAGGCGGGGCGCGACGCGGCGCATTGCCGCACTCCGGCACTCCGCCGCCCATGCAGCCTGTGGGGTGGGGTGGGGTGGTGGGCAGTTCAGAAGCAGCCACTCTCTCCGCTCCGCACAAAGTCACCATTCTAAACTGAGTGGGGGTGGGGGGGTGGGGGGGATGTGGGGTAGGGGTGGCATTGGTCTTCCGGCCAGGCGCTGCGCGGAGTGGAGAGGAAGGGGAGAGAGGGGGAGAGAGCGCGCGAGCGGGAGAGTGGGGAAAAAAATGAGGGGCACTGCAGGTGGAAGAGTCGCGGGGGACTTGTTTTGCAGTGCCGTTTGCGGGGGGGGGGGGGGTGGCATTTTTTGCTGCATTTTTTGCTTCATTTTTTGCAGCTTGATCAAGAAGAAGTGTGGGAGGGAGAAAGGGCCGTAACAACCCGCGAATCCTGTTGCGGGATAGCAGTGAAGAAGCATTTATGCGACACGAATGTCCCACCCGAGTGGGTGCGGTGCACACCCGACTGAGAGCCGAATATAATCTCCGATGACACGCCTGGTTGGCCGGAGGTCAAGTCACGTGATGCACGCTGCGATACGGTCATACGGTCCAAAGTGCAATGCGGGGAACAGCCTCAGAGGCTGGAGCCTCACAGCGCAGGAGGATCACGTGACACTTTCCGCCCACAGCGAAGTGGCAGTTTTTGTTGCTTGTTGCTTGTTAGTGTTGCTGTCGTGTTTGTGCCGTTGTGTGGTGTGCCATGAGGAGAGGAAACGAAAATAAAGGTGGAAAAGGCTTGCTGTGTTGTGGGCCAAAAAACATCACACCCCGGCAGAAAAGTGCCACTGCGCTCGCCCTTCACCTTTTTAATTTTGCGTTGGCGCGCCCACACCCACACTCCCGGTGTCATGAGTGGAGGAGCACAAGGGCCACGGACAAAGCACGTGACACCTCCGCCCACACAAAAGCGTAGCAACAAGCCGTGCCTCCCTTCTTCCTTGAAATGATGCGTTGACACCCTTCAGGACCATCTATCGAAACTGTCCTTTGCTGGAGAAGAACATGGCCTGGGCCACATGCCTGGGTACATCCACCACCACCCCCACCACCCCAGGGGCTCCCCCCGATTGGGATGGTGGTCGTGGTGGGTCGGGGGAGGGACGCAGAGAGGTAGTGATATGGGAGAAATCAAAGAGAGGCGATGAATGGCAATCAGGCCATATTGTTGGAGTGGGTGCGTGTGGGCAGTATATAAGCTCTGTCCCAAAACTGTGGGGGTGGGGGTGGAATGGGTGGGGGGGAGGGCGGTGGGTGAATCATATTGGCAAAAAAACAAATCAGCGCTGGTAAAAGCATGCCCAGCGCTGGTGAAAGCATGCCTTGTTTTCGAAAGTGAAGTGCTGTTGTGCTGGATTTGATATCTGGGGAGATGCCCCCAGCCTGGGCGGTGATGAGAAGACTCTTGCCAGGGCCGGCGACGAACGCACAGTCGATTCCCGGAAGAATTACCGTATCCGAAAATATTTTGGCACGCGGCTATTTTTTGGCTGGCCCGTTCCAAAATAAATTACGCTTCCGGTATGGAGAAAATTCCACCTCCAACGCATGTTCAATCTGTAAACCAGATGGGCCAGGCTGATGACAGGAAGAGGTAAGCGGGGTCTGGGGGCGCCTCAGAGACGCGGCGCCAAAGCACACCCAGGCAACAAAAGCTGCTGGGGCACGCCTATTTTTGCACCGTACCACCCCCACCCCCTCTCCCCCCCCGCACCCAACCACGGTGGGATCTTGTAAATTTTACATGTAAAAATACCGATTTTTACATGTATTATACATGTATAATACTTGCATGTCAACTATTATACATGTATAATACATGTATATGCCTGAAATATACATGTAAAATACATGTATATCAAGTAAAAATACATGTATAATACTTGCATGTCAACTATTATACATGTATTTTTACTTGATATACATGTATTTTACATGTATATTTCATGCATTTACATGTATTTTACATGTATAATACTTGTCATGCAAGTATTATACATGTAAAATACTTGCACGACAAGTAAAATACATGTATAATACTTGCATGACAAGTAAAATACTTGCATGCAAGTAAAATACATGTATTTTACTTGCATGCAAGTATTTTACTTGTCATGCAAGTATTTTACATGTATAATACTTGCATGACAAGTATTATACATGTAAAATACATGTAAATGCATGAAATATACATGTAAAATACATGTATAACAAGTAAAAATACATGTATAATAGTTGACATGCAAGTATTATACATGTATTTTTACTTGATATACATGTATTTTACATGTATATTTCAGGCATATACATGTATTATACATGTATAATAGTTGACATGCAAGTATTATACATGTATAATACATGTAAAAATCGGTATTTTTACATGTAAAATTTACAAGATCCCACCGTGACCCTGCCCTGGCGGAGAGGTTCAGAGAGGGAGGCTTTCTCTTTCTTTTGTTACCAAGCAGACATTTTTCCCGAGTCGGGGCAACGGGGGAAAATGGAGACATCGTCAAGAAGATCGATGGGGGGGGGGCGGAGTGGCGTTGGGGGATGGGGGGGGGGGGCCAATCCCTACCTCAGAAGGTGCAGGACAAGGGAGTCGCCTCGCAAAAAATAAACAGGAGAGAGAGGAAACAAACAGACGCCGTGCTGACACCCCAGAGGGAAGAAGAGAGAGGCCATTATTACCCCCCTCCCCCCCACCCCCACCCCCACCCACTCCCCACCCCGCCTCTAGCCCCACACCCACCCCAAAAAACTCGGGGAGCTGGTAACTCGCAAGAAGGAAGACTGTTTGTCTTTCCATCGTGTGTTGTGTTGTGCTGTGCATGCTGTTGATTTTTGTTGATTGCTTGCAGCGCGCCTTCGCAAAGGTGGAGCCACATCCCACCAGTCGGTGCAAAGGGGGGGGAGTGGGGGTTGGGAGAGAGACGTTGGAAATCACACCGGGAAATTCCCCCAAGCCCCCCCATCTGTCCCCCCACACCCCCCTTTTGGTATGGAAGAAGGGGGAAAATACTTTGAAAACAACATGGGAATGTGGGAGAGGGCAGTGGACGAGAGACGGGGAACGGGGGGCGGGGGACTGGGCGGGGGGGGGGGGTCGGGTCCTTTTGTCTGCTGGTTTGTGAGCAGGCCTGTCGCTAACTTTTCGATTTTGGAGATTTGGTGGGTTGACGCTCCTGTTTTGGGGGGGGATCAGGGGGGAAAACACTAGGGGTCAATTTTTCTCGCGCGCGCTTCGCGCGCGCTCGTGTTGTTGCCAAATTTTCCCATCGGTGGACCACTAGGTGGGCACGGTGTGAGGCGCTGGGTTCCTTCCGTGGTTCCTCTCCCGCTCGCGCCGTCGGGTGCCGGAGGAAACCAAAAAATGGCTTTCGGGACCATGATTTCGACGCTGCCCCCTGATATGTCACGGCCGTCAAAGCGCAAGGACTTGGTTACTAGACGGGCACGCGAGATGGGGGGTCTGGGGGGCAGGGCCCCCCAGCCGCCGGAGGCCACGGTAGTGAGCATCTGTTCATTGTGGGCGTACAGATTCTGTGTGAGTTGGCTGCGTCCTCCTGAGGCTACTGGAGTGGGTGGATTCCCTGACCCGGTGGGAATCGAATGACTTGAGTACGAGACATACGCCACAGGGGGGTCTGGGGGGCGGAGCCCCCCAGCCGCCGGAGGCCACGGTAGTGAGCATCTGTTCCTGCAAAACCATACTCTCTTCGACGTCGACCCAGTGAAAGTGGGTTGACGCTTGGTCGACGCTTGGTGAGCGTCGACCCAGTGTAACCGGGCCAACGCTAGGTTAGCGTCGACCCAGTGTAATAAATGGGTTGACGCTTGGTCCAGGCTTGAATGGCAACCCAGTTCCACTAGGTCGACGCTCCAAGCCTCGACCAAGCGTCAACCCAGTCCACTGGGTCGACGCTGGGTCGACGCTTTTTTATGGGGGGGGAAACCCAAAATCACTGGGTCGACGGTCGACGCTTAGCGACATGCCTGGTTTGTGAGGCCAGTGAATGGGGGGGGGGGGTGGAATGCTCACTTTTATGCAGGTTCTGAAGCGAGGGCGCCTCGCCCAATCACCCGTATCACCCACCCACCCACTCCCCAGCTGGAGGCGGTCTCCTCAGGGGGGTGGGGGTAAAGAGGTAAATCACACCGGGAAATTCCCCATCCGTCCCCCCCCCTTTTGGTATGGAAGAAGGGGGAAAATACTTTGAAAACAATGGTGGGGGTAAGGAGTAGAATGCAGAAGTGATTGTTCCATCCTCAGGGAGGGGGGGTATTTTTGTTCCGCGGAAGAAGAAGACGGTGAAGAAGGTCGCAACCCACTGTTCAGAAGCAAAACCGTCTCCCAGCCTGGCAGTTTGCATAATCCCTTCTTTTGTTTTGCTTTTTTTTTGATACGTTGGCAATTTTTCGGAACAACACAAAAACACACGCGGATCCCTTTCTGTCGCAATGCAGTTGATAACAATGCGCTGTCGATCTCTCAATGCGATTTCTACCCGCCACACTCCCTGCTGAGGGGGGCTGTGGCAGGAGGGGAAGGGGCAGCGCCTCATTATTGAAATGAGGCACGAAACACAACGCGGGCCTTCTTCGTTAAGCCGTGGGTGAGTTTGACGAAAGGGGGTAACCCGAATTAGCGAAAAATAGCCCGCCAGAAGAAGAAGAAGAATGACAAGAAGCATGCGTGCCACCCCCGGCACTCCTCGCTCGCCCCACATTGAAGTGTGCTGCTGAACCACCACCCATACCAACTTGGCACGCACTCCATAAAAGGTCGGGTTTTGCCCGATACAGCAACATCGTGACTAAAGTAATGCCTGACACGGATCTGCTCTTTCTATGTGGGTGGGAGCAGAAACGTGCCGCGACATGGGTGGATGCAAAACACAGTCTGTTCAAAGGAACCCCTCGTGAATTAGTTTGTTTTTGCCGCCACCTCCCCACCCCCCCCCCTCTCTCTCTCTCTCTCTCTCTCTCTCTCGTATGCTTATAGTGTGAATATCCCCGAAACGAAAATACTCGCACCCCAAGGGTGTCGTCTACTTAACTACGCGGGCCCGCGGCCCGGTAGACTCCCCTTGTTTGAGAGAGGAGCTGCTCTGGTGGGGTGAGGGAAGTGACACAGGAGGAGGAGGAGGCGCAGGCGCCACACGGTCTGTAGCGCCCGGTGACGCGCTACGTGAGGAAGGAGGATTAAGGTAGGCCCGGAAGCCTGTAGGCGCGTGCGGTGACCGCGCACGGGCGGAGGAGGAAGAGGCACCAGAACGGGGCCTTTGGGGAAGGGCTGCGTCAACGGACACGCCGTCGGGAGGGGAGGTAGTAGGAGAAGGTGGGTCCGGATCAGCGGCGCCCACGTCAGCGTCAGCGTCAGCGGTGGGGATCACGTGGTCGACCCTAGGCCTTTGGGCAGGCAGTGCCGGGGTGGAACCGGTATGCGCCTCTAAGGCGGTGCGCTTCAGCTGCGCCACGGCGGGGATGGATGGCCTGACGCCGTCGGGTGAGAGCCTCCTACGAGGCTGCATCAGGTGGCGGTGGGGTGAGCCCGGGGAGCACACGGTATGGGCCAGCCTCTTCAGGATAACTGGAGGGGTGGCGGGCTCGGGAGTAGCGGGACACGGGGTCGCTTCAGGGGAGGGCTGAGGCGCAGGCACACGGGGTGGCGTGGTGGAGGGAAGATCCCCCACGGTAGGCGCAGTCGCCTCTGGGAAGGGCGGGGTTGGCGGCACATGGGGCGGCGGGGTGGGGGCGTCTGCCTCCACAGGCGTCGCAGGGGCGGGAGGGGCGTGGTGGCCCTTCTTGCAGCAAGCGGTGGGGCGTCTGTCATCCATCTCAGGCAGAGAGGCGCAGACCCCGCAGGGGGGCAGGTCATGGTCGCGGCAGCCGTGGTGGCCACGCTTGCAGCACATGTTGGAGGAGCTGCAGGTGCCGCAGCGGAGCAGCCGGTGCGTGCTGCAGAACTGCACGGGCAGTCCGTCATCCTGGCGGTGGTGGGCCCGGCAGCAGTCTTCCATTCGCAGGGTTCGGTTGTGCCCCGCCGCGTCGCAGTCATGGCACTTGGGCTTGGAGTGGGCCCTGCAGACGTTGCGAGCCAGCACCTCCGAACGGGGGGCATAGCGCTCAGCGCCGCACGGCGCCGACCTCGGGCTGACCGTGTCGAGGGGGTCACGGGTGGGGGCTACGGGAGTAGGGTCCCACTGTTCGCTTCGCGTGTCCCGGTCGGGCACCTCGGCATACGACGGGGTAAGGTCCAGGCCCCACGACTTGCTCGAGGCCCAGTGGATCGCGCGGGGAATCTGCTCGATCAGGATACGGGTGGTGAGCCCGTGGCAGGCAAAGCGGGGGCGCGGCTCAAGACCGCCCCAGACTTCCTTCACCCCCACCGCGCGGAGGCAGTAGACACGCGAGACAAACGCGCCAGGCAGGGGCGCGCGGAGGTTAACTGCTTCACACTGGGAGACAAGGTATTTCAACATCTGCCCCATCATGCGTCCACGCATGTTGAGTGGGGCGGGCTGGGTTCCTGCCGGGGCGCCAGTAGCGATCGGGCAGACGTCGAGCCCGGAGAAGACCTCGAAGTCGATGGCGAGCTCGCAGAAGGAGACGGACCCCTCCCTCGTCCAGGTGAGACGACCGAGCCAGGCCCGCAGGGCACGCATGATGCACTCTCCGTGAGTCCAGCGGGGTGGGTTGTCCGGCAGTGAGGCCAGGTCGGACTGATGGGGCGCAGCGGGTCGCGCTAGCGCTGCGTCCCACGCGCAAACAGTTGGGGATACCCCGAGGCGCTCACGTTCCAGCACATCTCTGCGGGCGACTATCGTGCTCATTAGGTGGTGCAGGTCCTTCGCCCGCACCGTACCGGATAGGGGTTTCGGTATGATGCCCCAGTTGGCTAGGCAGGGCGGCCATGAGAGGCGCTCCTCACAGAGACCCGCGTACCGCTCCCGGGCACGGACGTCGTTGTGGGCAGGGCATTCCCAGAAGAGATGCGTGACGGTTTCGGGGGAGCCCGTATCGCAATTCCGGCAGAGGCGGTCGCTACCCGGCTCCGGCTGTGTTGCTGTGAGGGGTAGGGGCACCTCACCCGAGTCGTCGAGGACATCGAACTCGGACGGGGCTGAGCTCGACGAGTCGTCGTCATCATCGGTGTCACCGGCAGCGTCGCCGTCCGCGGGTGCTGTGGCGTGGTCGGCAGCGGTCACAGGAGGTGGAGTAGGAGCGGTCGAGCGCTCGGCCTCCGGCCCGTCAGGCGCGGAGTCCGTCGCAGCCCCAAGCTTATTGCGTCCCCAGCGGTCTGCCAGGAACACGCCCCCAACAATAATGCAGCGCATCGCAGCGGCGAGCACAGGATCCCCACATGATTGCCAGAAGTCGTTTGTCAGCACGGTGTCAACGCCGTCCTCCACACCGCCGAAGGAGGGTCTGGAGATAGCAAGCCTTCGCCAGATGTTGTGACGCAGCGCCTCGCGTAGCACATGGTTCCGTGCCGCCACTTCGAGTGAAAGCAGTGGTTCGGAACCTCCTGGAGCAGATATGAGGGAAACATCATCGCCGCAGGTGAGGGAGGCCGGCGGCAGTCCTTTTTTGAGCGCAAGCCCGATAGGCCCGAGGGGGACGTCGATGCGTGTTTTTTGCGCATACATGGCCCGAATGCGGTTGAATCGCGGGATCAATTCTGGTAGGCGGCGGCAGGAGTCTAGAAGTAGGAGCAGCATGCGATACGGCACTATGATTCCTGGGTGAAGGAGGTGTCCCTTCGAGGCAATGGAGAGGGCCGCTGCGGTGCTGCGGGAGGGATGGCGGTCACCGTATAGGCAGTTTGAGGCTCGGGTCTCTAGGTCGCGGAGGACCCGGTGGTCAATGGGCGCATACCAGCCACCGAAGATCGCTCGGGGCATGACTGCGCCAGCAATCAGGCCGTGTCGCTGCTCAAAGGTCGCAGGCGAGCTGCCCAGGCGGCGTAAGGGGGCATGCGCTTTACTCGCCCGTCCGTCGTCGCCGCGGTCTATGAACGCTGGTGACACACAGACGCGCACGCCTAGTGCAGGTGAGGCGGTTTTGGTGGGGAAGGTGGCCCCATTTACAGCGATGGTGCCGACATATCGAGGGCGTGCGCCAGAGGAGGGGTCCACGCGATGCACGCCCATGGCAATGGTTTTCTTTTCGTTTAGGCGCATTCCCGTTATTGCGCAGAACTCGCCCGTGATGTCCGCGCCACGTTGTGTCAGCGCCTCAGAGACACGCGAGATGATAGTGGCGTCATCCGCGTACGATATGCTGAGGGCCCCCCCGCTCTCTTCCTGGATCGCTTTCACCAGGACGGAGAGCAGCGCGTTGATGAGGACGACCGACAATGGGCAGCCCTGAAGAATTCCGTTCGTCACATCGAACTCCCCCCCCACTCCGAGTGGGGTCTTGAAGCGACGGCGGAGGCGCGAGTACATCGCTTCCAGCGGCCGGAGGATGCGCTCGTGCAGCCCCATTGCACGCGCCAGCTCCAGGACTAAGCGCTGGGGTACCCTGTCGAAACATTTCGAGAAGTCGAGCGCCAGGAGGTAGATCGAGGTGTCCTTGTCCAGGAGCGTTTCCTCAATCTGGGTCGTGAGGTCCATCAGCGCGTCGTCGGCGCGGTGGCCGGGGCGGAAGCCGTGTTGAGAGGGGTCAATCCAGCCCTCCTGCCATACGACAACATCCTGCAGACGGCGGCAGGCCGAGAGCGCTGTCGTCATCCTCCCCCTCCTCCAGCACATCGGTGTCGACAGCGCTGACACTCTGCATCTTGTAGCTGCTGAGCTCTGTGGTAGGCGAGGCGATAGCCTTGCTGATGGCCTCGTTGACTGCAGCCTCCGTGCCCTCCGGTGTGTACCCCACCTCGAACTCCAGGACGGACCCGCCGGACGACACGCTCTGCAGTAGCTCCGCCGTGCGGGAGGTGGTGGCCTTGGCCACAAGGGCCTTGCAGCCGGCGGCGAGCTTCTCATCGGCGGTGGTGGGGCACCCGTTGGCGCAGGCGGTGGCGGGGCAGGTCCAGTGCACCTTGATGTCCGTGCACAGGGCGGACAGCATCGCCTTCAGGAGGAGGAGGAAGGAGTCACGCATCAGCAGGAACAGAGGCAGCAGCATGCCCATCACGAGGCGGAACACGCGCTTCACCACGACGATCGTCTTGGGTGCGGGGATGACACCGCTGCCGCTGCTGCTGCTGCTGTCGCTGTCACTGCTGCTGTCGCTGCTGCTGTCACTGCTACTGTCGCTGCTGCTGTCACCGCCGCTACCGGCGACAGCAATTGGGTAGCACCCCGCGGCGCTGTTGCAGTCAGGCACCGTCTCCACCACCCCGAGGTTCTTGCACGCGTTCACCCCGGTGCACTTCAGGACGCAGTTCTTCCCGAGCCGCGTGGGGCACTTCAGCTGGAGGCCCTGGCACGCATCCTGCCCGCTGCACTCCACCAGGCACGCCTCATTAGCAGGGCAGTTGACAACGGCATCCTTGCAGGACCTCAGGTTGTTGCACACAAGCTTGGCGCTGTGCTCCACTGACCCGAAGTTCATATGGGCCCCAGCACAGGCCTCGGTATGCTGGCACTGCACCGTAATGTCCCCAACGGTGTTCGCCGCCGTGATGGACGACTCCCTGCACGACCCGGACTGGTTGCAGTCCACCTCACAGGCATCCGACCCACACCCGATGGCGGAGGAGGCACACGCGCTGTCTGCCTGGCAGAGCAGCTTCCCGAGGGACGCGCTGCCCGACAGCCACATGCCGAAGCTGCTGCCGAAGGGGTCCAGCGCTGCTGCCCCGGAGGAGATGGCGAGGTGGCTGTGGGCCTGCATGCCTTCGCAGGAGCTGGGGTGGTTGCAGTTGATCGTGCACGACCCAGACGAGAGGCATTCGACGTGCGACTCCTGGCACGACGCCTGCGCGTTGCAGCTAACAGAGCAGTCCTTCGCCCCGCAGAGGAGCAGAGACCCGGTGCACGACTTTGCGGCGTTGCAGTTCATGCTGGAGCATGTGTCGCACACGCAGGATTTGCCCGCGCAGTTGAGGTTGTCCCCGTTTGTGATGGTCTGCGCCGTGCACGCCATAACGACCCCCAGGATCACCGCGGCCCTGACAGGCTTCATCTTGTCAGGAGTGTGTGGGAGAGGGCGAAGGCTGTAGTACGCACACAAGGCAGATAAGTAAACCCTGTGGGCTTGTTTCTATATCTGTGGGTGGTCCAAACCTGCACGAAGGGTGGTGGCGGTGGCGGGTGTGGGGGGAGGGGGGGGGCGGCAGTGGCTCTTGTGTGTGATGCTTGATTTCGGTTGCACAAAACAAAAACAAAAAGAAGCCCGGCTGGGTGCCCCTGAAAAGGCTGATTTTTACGTTGTTCTTACGAAGATTTTCAGAGGCACCACCGCCCGGGCAATCCTTCATTGCGTGCTAAAAGAAAACCCCACGCGGAAAAGGGCAGCGCGTCACATAGAGTCGAACGAGGGGGCGGAGGGTGGGGGGAGACCTCCTGTGTATTTGGCGCCCCCCACAAACCGCGATGGGCACCCCGCACCCCTGTCCTTTACGCACCCCTTCTACCATCCCCCCTCCCCCCCGCCTCACACCCCTCTCGCTTGTCTGTTGGGGTGATGAAGAAGACACGGCCTCAGGACGGGGCAGGCATGGGAAGAGAGACCATCCCGGGAGACACCCTTTGGGACCGCGCGCCCGTCAGCCGACTGCTCGGAATGCAGCCCCAAGGCCTGACTCCAGCGTCATGTCAGGACCGCGTTTCTCGTTGCAGTTTCGGCCGCCCAACATCAATACAACAACACCTCATCCACGTCCTCCCAAAACAGCCTTGTCGGGTGTCTGCTGCAGGGTGGTTACAACCACCCTGCAGCTGATTGCCGGACACATTGTTGCCTCCAGGGGTACAGTCACACACAGCATAGACGCACGCTAGGTGTGCGATCCAGCGAAGCGAGAGGGGGGGAAGGGAGAGAGGGGAGAGAGGTGTCATCAATCGAGGCGACTTTACTTTTTGTTGTTCCGCGTGTTAGCTTTGGGAGGGTGGGGGTGGGGGTGTGGGGGGGGGGGGGTATAAGAGAGGGTGAGTTGGAGAGGGGAGGGGAGGGGGGGGGGGGGCGGGGGGTTTTTAAAAAATATATCGCGACGGATCGTGCAGAAGAACAACACCCAAAACAACAGAACGGATTAAGTTTGAAATTTTTTCCGGGTTCACCCAGAACCCGCCCCACCCCACCCCACCCCGTTCGGCGGGAATGCAGGCGACCCACTCTTTGTGGGTACCGGAGAGTGGGGTGGGCGCAGAGAGTGGATGCAAGGGGTTTCATCAACACGAAACCCCAGAAGAGGGCTTCCTCAGTTGGGGGAACGAGGTGCCTTGGCAGCCTCTACAAGCCGTACACACCCCCACAGGGCGGGGGGAGCGAGAAAAGGGCCCGCGTCAGCAGGCGCACACCCGCAGGGGGCATCAGAAGACGGATGCCGCCGCCGCCACCCCTCCCCTTGAGGAGGCTTGAACCAATGCTACCGCCACCCGCTCTGCTGCCCGCGCGACATGCTGGATGACAGTGACTTCGGCTTGTGCACAGAGCTGCTGTTGACGGGGAGGGTGGGGGGTGGAAGCTCACTCTCAGAAGTGACAAAAAAGGTGAAAGAGCTGCTCTACTCCGACAACAGGCAGGGTGCCAAGACCGGGCCACGCCCCCCCCCGCCCCTCACACACACACAACGCGGTATTGATTTTTAAACACACCGCATCAAGCCAACTCTGATGCTGCCCTCCCACTACACACCCCCGCAAACCGGAACAAATGCTGAACACAAAGTAAAGGCAGGGCAGTGCCGGTGGGACATACCTGGCGTTTGATATGGTGGACATCTTGCTGGGTGCGACGCTGGACCGCGAGGCCATGTGCATTGTCGACGAGCAGCCAGATGCACTGTCCGTGTCACGCACGACCCGCGTGGGCCGCGCGTCAGAGGCAGGCGCTGCTGGCGGTGGTGTCCCCTCCACATGCGCCGCATGATCCCGCACGAAGTCACGCAGCCCCCCTGTCAGCACGTAGATGTTGTCGAAGCCCTTCTCGAAGAGAAGGTTCGCGACCTTTGTGGCGGTCACACCGTCGTCGAGGTCGTATGCCACCACACGGCAGCCCTCCTTGTTGCGCAGGGTGAACATCTGCGGGAGGAAAGGGTTGGTCGCGTGGCACAGCAGGATCGGGGGGTAGTGCAGCGCACCCTGCATACGCCCCTCCTCATAGTCCTCACGCTCACGTACGTCGATCACGAGGATCTTCTCCTCCCCATCCTCGATGAGCCGCTGGAGGCGGTCGCTCTTCACACGCTTGAACTTCTCATAAGCCTTCCTATCCGTCACCTTCTCCGGCGCCTTCGTGTTGAGCATGTTCATCCCCGTGTCCAGCGTGCTCTTCGTGTCCTTAAACTTGTCATTCTTCACAATCCGCTTCTCCAGCACCGCCCGGTCCCCGATGGTCGGCTTCACCGACATCCGTGGGGGAGGGGCGAGGGTATGGGCGGGAGGGAGGGCAGGTGTAAAGGCTCCCAACGCACCCAGTCACCCCCCCCACCCCCCGCACAGCGTGGGGGCTGGGGGTCCCTCCCCTGTAGGTGGAGTGGGTGGGAGGACGTTGGTGTTGTGTTGTGTGACACCTTGAGGGGCGATGCCGCACGGCGCGATGCCAGTTGGCCAACCCCTGTTGTGCAGACCCAACGCTACAATACGGAAGTGTGTAAAGAGGGGAGGGTCGGGGGGGTGGGCCAGCGTGTTACTGTGGAGACAGCGCCCGTATCTATCAGAGATTCACAACAGTCGTGACCTGAAAGGCCCTTTCGACCAGAGGTGAATCAGAATGTTACTTCCAGAATGTGTGAGACTGGTCGGCCCCCGAGGGTAGAGGGGGGGAGGGGAGGCTGCGTGGGGCAGGGGCAGGGGAAGGGACAGAGAGGGGAGCAATAACCCGCCACGGTGCCCCACCCCCAGACCCCACCCCCCACCCAGGACCCACTGGCATTGGGGGGGCGGGGGGCAGGAGGGGTTCTTTTAGTTGGTGGAAAGGTGTCACTGTGACATCGTTTCTGGGGTGCCCCATTCTTCCTGGGGTACCCCTTTCTTCACGTTTTTTTTTGACGCTTCCAGAATGGTGGTGAAACGCACACACCTCGACCTGTGATGAGGTGAGATGTGGCTCTGCAATTACGGCACTACGCGTGCCGTAAACTCGAATGACCTGCTTTCTCCGTGTTCCATTTCCTCCTTCATTGCATGAGGCTACAGAAAAAAAAATGGCCAAGAAAAAAGAAAAGAAAAGCGGGCCTCTTTTTCATGCAAATTCAGGGCTTGCAATACGCAGTGCTGCTGTGCAGAGCACACACCGACGCACCTTTCCATGCTCTCTGTGCGGCCACCACCACCGGACTCCCTCACCACACCAACTGAAAAGGCCTCCACGCTACCCCCCCCCCCCCTACCCCCGACGCCCCTTTCTGCCTCCTGCTCGTTTCAAAGCAGTTTCGTTGGTCGTCGCTGCACCCGCGACACCCCCCCCCCCCCCCCGCGCACACTAACCCGCAAAACCGCGAATTGCTTTGGCCGCACCGCGGGGTGTGGGAGCAGTGCCATGCTCGAGCATTCACGGAACCACAGTCTCCCACGACCACCCCCTGCGTCCTTATTGGAGCTGCAACCTTGTTACAAAACGACACAGTAACATTCGTGATGGGGGTGGCGGTGTGGGGTGGCGTGGGGTAGGCGTCCCCCCCCCCCCCTAGGGGTGGTCTTACACGGTGGGATCTTGTAAATTTTACATGTAAAAATACCGATTTTTACATGTATTATACATGTATAATACTTGCATGTCAACTATTATACATGTATAATGGGGGTATGGAAAAGTCGGTGAAAAAAAATGAGAAAAAATGAGAAAAAATCGGCCGAAATTTGCTGTTTTTCGCTTAAAAAAGAGTGTGGGGAGTTGGGTCCAGTTTAGCAAAGTGAGCTTATTTTTCGAAAATTGAAAAATTGGGGACACCAAAAGTCCCCAAACAAGTCTTCGACTTGGCGCGCAGAGTGATTTTTTTTTGGTGAAAAAATGCCCCAAAAATTGTCGGGTCAAAAATTGCTGTTGAAGACGGTGCAAGATCTCTGCAGGCTGGGTGGGCGCTACGCTGACGGACAACGACAAGCCGGAGGCTGCGACTGTGAAGAATCCAAAGAACGGCCCGGGTCCTCCTCGAGATGGCGGTGCTGGCCCCTGTTCCCACCGGTGTGACACGGGGCATTCCGGGACGCGATAGCGCTGCTGCACGGATGCCAACGAGGAGGGCCACTCCGAACCCTGAACACCCCGCCAGACCTGCTTGTTACATCACAAACAGCAGACCCAGAGTGGAGTGCCTCGCCCCGGTAAACTCAAACCCTGCCAGATTGACGAGGCCACCACCTCCTGGCACTGCCTGCACGTGCACGACAGGAACGGGTGACCTGCAGGTCGTCGTGAGCAGGACCATGGCAAACCACTCGAACCTGTGTGGGGTACGGCTGCTACCGCAACTCGTCATGTGCGGTGTGCAGCGGGTGCGGGTGCGCCACGACCGGGTGGTGCGTACTCCTCCAGGAGAAGTGGGCGAGCTCATTCCCGCAAACGCCTGAGTCGGGGATGAACTACCTCCTTCAAAAAGCATCGGAGCACATTGGTGGTCGTGGCGTCAGGGAAACCGACCGTCCTGATGAGAATACGGTAAGTGATGAGAGGATGTCGGCGCCGTTTGCCCACGTCGTCAACTGTGGGGAGAGTCTGTCGGAGGCGAGGCGGGGAGGGCCGCAACACAACACGGGAACCGGGTCGCAATTGAAAAAGGGGGACCGGTTCGCGTGTGGAGGGGGGGTGCGGGGGGGAGGCCCGGCAGGCCAAAGGACCGATGCGCCACAAACCCGCGACCGACGCACCAGACATGTGTGGGAAGGGGGGGTGCGGGGGGGAACAGGATCCCAGACAACAGGACAGACCAGCCAGGACCTCAGCTGCACGAGTCTTTGTCACGTGGGCTTGACATAAGGTAAAAGGCCATTGCTACCAACCTGAGAGCAGATAGTGGCCTGGTCTCGGTGACAGCACACGAAAGACTTGCTCTCAACGCGGCATGCGGGTCACAGAAGTCAGAGCGTGGAGGCAGGGTGACGCGTCATGAAAGAGGACGAAGAGGTGTGGGAGAGAGGAGGCGAGCACAAAAGGGCGTCGGCTACCGCACGCCCTTTGGCCGCAGCCGACGACCGACCGTACCGGCCCCCGGCCGGGAGGGAGGTGGGGGGGGGGGGGGGGGGGGGCGGGGGGCGTGGGGGGCGGAGCCCCCCACATGGGGGGTCCGGGGGGCGAAGCCCCCCGGAAAATTTTTTTTCGACATGTCGAAAATCCGGCCACCCTGGGGCAGCAGCCTGGACTGGTGGCCACCCCAACCGAAAAAAATCGAAAAAAAATCCGAAAAAAATCCGAAAAATATCGGTGTGGCACCCCAGAGGGCCCGATTTTCGGTTTAGTCGGCCGAAAAAAAAAATTTTTTTTTCGGCCAAAAAAAATTTTTTTCGACATGTCGAAAATCCGGCCACCCTGGGGCAGCAGCCTGGACTGGTGGCCACCCCAACCGAAAAAAATCGAAAAAAAATCCGAAAAAAATCCGAAAAATATCGGTGTGGCACCCCAGAGGGCCCGATTTTCGGTTTAGTCGGCCGAAATCGTACTCCTTTCGCTTTATTATAGACACCCTGTCCAGCAACTGTGGGAGAACAGTTCCGGACTACTTTTTGTTGAGCGCACACTTGCTGTCTCAAGGCTGTGTTGAGGCCCTGTGAAGTGGCATGAGGTGCTAATCCAAAGCTTCAGTCGTACGATTTCCTTCGTTACTTCGCGACTTCGCTACGCTTCGTCGCTCGTAACTAGTAAAAATCGTACTCCTTTCGCTTTATTATAGACACCCTGTCCAGCAACTGTGGGAGAACAGTTCCGGACTACTTTTTGTTGAGCGCACACTGGGTTCCCTCAGGGACCGTGAATACGGCAACTTGACTGAACTGCAGGATGTCTTCCCCCAGGGGTATGAGCACCTTCACGCTGATGGCACGAACATTTATGGAACAACACTGGTGCAATTTATACGCGCGGGCAGAGAGCTGCATCCGCGACCCCTGAGGAGGAGACAAACGCGGCGACGACGGGGGGCGGGGGGAGGGGGGGTGCCCCGAGTCGTGCCTGCACCACGGACTAGTCGCCCGGACGACTAGTCGGGACGACGGGTGAAATGACGACGGGTGAAACGACGGGTGGCACCCGTCGACTCGACGGGTGGACCCGTCGAGTCGACGGGTGAACCTGCTGAAACGACGGGTGTTCCAGCCATTTCCTGTTGATATGGGCCAATTTCCATTGAAAACTAGGGGAGTACCTTGCATGGCATCAGGTTATTTTTCACGCCGAGCTATCTTCCCTGCACAGACCCACCCCCCCCATTACTTTCCATTTACAATTCCTAGTTGGTGAAGGGGCTGCCCACCGGTGGACCACCAGGAGGGGGGTGAGCCATCCAGGTGGGCAGGGGGCCTGGGGGTGGGGCCTCAAGACAACTCCCCCACGACGTCACTCCGCTCTCGAGGACAAACAAAATCACCTACGTACCTGAACTGCCAAACACCCCCCCCCCTCTCTTACGGGTGCGCGGATCTCATGTGCTCTTCGCGCTTTACAGTGGTTTTAAAGAGCTCGAAACAAACACAGCAACGCTTTTGTGTCAGCACGCGCGAATGGTGACTGAGGTAGTGCTGGCTCAGTCCCTTCGATTTTGTCCGTTTGCCGCACTCCTGGCATGTGACAGTGCAGGTCTGACACGGCGCGTTGTTTTGTGGCCGATGTGCAGCATCATAATGCGCAAACAGTGCTTCTCTCGTGTGGACAACTTTGGAGCACACAATGCAGATATGTTGCTGCACAGGCACTGTACCGGATGGGGTTGGTTCTGGCACTTCTGGCACATCCTCGCTGTTGCCCCAGGATTTGGACTTGCAGATGCATGCGAGCAGCGTTGCCTTTGGAGTGGTGTTTTCCGGGTCGCCCAGAAATTGTTGGCCCCATCGCCCCCTTTTTGTGACGTGAGATCCAAGGCTGAGGGACTCGAGTCTCCGCTGCAGTGCTGCCGTTGCTCCCTTCCAACAAGCGTTCCTCGCGGTGACACAGCAGCAAAGCTTTATCGCGCCGAACTTCAGGAGGGTCGGGGTGCTCGGTTGGTCCAGCAGGCCGCACCCCTTGCCTTTGGTCCTCTGCATTTCGAAGAGCAGCAGGTCCCGTTCGGCGGTCTGCTGCGATGTCACCCTCAGGGCATGGCGTTTGGAGACGCCATTCCCCCTCTCCAGTTCCTCGTCACTCAGGGCGAGGGGGTGTGCATCTTCTGGATCAAACCAGTGGCTCATCGAATGGATATATGTAACACCACGCCCCTCGGATGTTCTCCCAGGTGACACCCACTCCAGGACAAACACAAGGATGTGCATTGCGATGAGCGAGAAGATGAACTGTTTCGCGCACTTTCCCTCCTGGTGGTACTTGATGGGGGATGTCGTTGTAGCGGAAATGCACAAGCATTTCCATTGCAATACAGAGTAGATGCTGCACCCCCTTCGTCTTGGTAATGGTGAGTAAGCGACTCAGAACATCTCTGGCCTGGTTTCCCGTCATGTTAGAACACGTTGAGCTGCCAAGGACAGCCTTCTGCACGGCAGGTCCATCAGGCAAGATCTCTGCGAGTATTGCGATGAACCCGTTTATGTCGGCAGGGGGGGTGACCCCTGCGTACAGGCTCTCAAACCCAGCTTCATGAAGTTCCTGGATGCTAGCCCTGTGGCAGGCGTGGAGCTGTTTCAACCAGTCATTTCGTGGTGTGGTACAAAACGCGCTCCTGTGCGAAGATGACCCCATCTTACTAAATGCCGACCACAGCTCAAGATGGTCCCCTGCTACCCTAAGCAGGCGAGCCGAAACATCACGTTCGCCTTTTCGAAAACCCCTCTCTGCACTCTTGCGATTTGCTTCAGGAAGTTGAACGTGAACCACGTTCTGTACTCATCCTTCTGCTTATCGGCAACTGTCACCAACCGTGTTGCGAAGGCACCGTCGAAAATGCCTACGGCCAGCCTGCTCTGCTGGGTCTTCTGTGCCTGTTTCTTCTCCGCCTCGTACAGCTTCACCATAGCTGCAGTGCCGCGGGGCAGGCGTCGGCCATCTCCTTGAGCCCTGTCGGGTGGTCCTTCCCGTTGCTCTTCCGGAGGCCCAACCCGACAAACTCGATGTCTGACCCGCTATTGACACGGGCAGCGTACATCGTGCGACCATCCTTCGCGGTCGACTTGCTGATCACCCCACCCCCCACCTTCTCATACTTTTTGTACAGGGCAAGACTGATGATGGGATCAGTCGACTTGATTATCCGCCAGCTTGCCGAGAAGCTGCTTCAGGGCCATGTGGCTCAACCCATCAGCATCACGCTCGACAACATACGTGTTGATCCAAGCACGTACAAACACCGTCATGTCCACAGCGCTGGCGAGGGCCTGCGCTGCAGTACGCTTTGCCGCTGGCATTGATTGGTGTGGCTCGTCTGGGTGGCCTGGGTGGTGATGATGGTATCTTGGGGTATCTTGGCCTGGGTGGTGATGAGGGTACGGTATCTTGGAGACTGCCTTGTGGGTTGTGCAAGGGTTGGCTGGGGCGAAAATTTGCCTGGCAGAAAAGTGATCACCTTCATGAAGTAGGTTGCTCTGTCAAACTGACACAGTTTGTCAGAGTCAAGATCCCTCGAACAATGAAAATCCACGAGAACAGCCGTCGCACATGCACTTGAGGCCCCATCACCAACTAGGAATTGTAAATGGAAAGTAATCGGGGGTGGGTCTGTGCAGGGAAGATAGTTCGGCGTGAAAAATAACCTGATGCCATGCAAGGTACTCCCCTAGTTTTCAATGGAAATTGGCCCATATCAACAGGAAATGGCTGGAACACCCGTCGTTTCAGCAGGTTCACCCGTCGTGCCGACGGGTGCCACCCGTCGAGTCGACGGGTGGACCCGTCGAGTCGACGGGTGCCGCCTGTCGAGTTTTCACCCGTCGTCCCGACTAGTCGACCCCACCCGTCACTGCCCGACTAGTCCGTGGTGTGGGATGCTGAGACCGGGGCGCCCCTGGTGAAGGGGTCAGCGGCCTGCACATGGGTGGGGACCCATTGGGGATCGAGCTGCAGGCGGCCCCAGTCTGCAATGGCAAAGATCCAGCGCAGAAGCTGGTTTGCGAAATGGTTGCGTGAGTGGCCCACCTTTACGCACGCGACGACACCCGAGTTGTCGATGTGGAGGGTGACTCGGTGTCCGGGGTGGAGACGCGCTGCGAGCAGCACCGCAGCAGCTGCCGCCAGCATCTCCTTGATGAAGATGTGCGGCTTCTCCACCGTCGCGAAAGGCGCACGCACGACCAAGTCGGGGGAGACCACGGCCCAGACGCGCTGTGAGGCATCACACCACAGGGCGATTGCTGGGAGAGGCGGGGGCACGTCCACCCACGCGTTGATCTCCATGGCGGGGAGCTCCTCGACCACCTCGTGCACCACCGAGGGGGAGACCCGCACTTGGTCGTCCCATCCGAGGAGGGAGCTGCCCACCAGGCGGCTGATCCTGCGAATGCAGGAGAGCGTAGACCACATGTTGCATAGACGGTGCCCCGCGATGTGGCAGAAACGCAGTGCCCTCCCCGTGACAACACACAATTCCCGCGCTGACAGCGCGCCCGCCTTGAAACGCCCCAGTTCCGGGGAGACGAGGAATGCATTGACCCAGGCCTGGGAGGGGCGGTATGCATGGAGGGTGAGGTTGAAGTCGATGCCCAGAACAGTGAACCTCCTGAGGGGGACCCCGGCCCCGTCCTCCACTTTGAACTCCGCTCCCACATGCGCAGCTCGCCGGCGCACGTCCGCATGGCGGGAGACGGCCTCGTCGGCGGTGTTGCCCAGCACAATGAGATTGTCAACCCACACGACACCCCTCTCCCAGGGAAGGATGACCGACGCTGCTCGATGCGCGATGGTGGGGGCCCAGCACCAGCCCATGCAGAGAGCTGTCAGCCAGTAGGTGCTGTAACGACCCCTCTCCGGTGCCAGCTTCATCCCGAAGAAAGGGCGCACGTCTGTCGCAAGCGGGATCTGGTAGAACCAGGATCGAAAATCCTCGAGGATGGCATGGTCTGCAGCCGCGATCCGAGTGGCGGCGACGATGATGTCCGGTAAACCCATGGGCGGCGGGGGACGCATGCATTCGTTGAGCTTTATTGCAATTCGTCACCAGACGCGAACCTCCCGAGGATTTTGCCACCGTGAACTGCGGGAGACACATTTGGATGGAGTCAGATGGGGGCTCGATGACCTCAGCTTGCCGGAGAGTCGGCACGTGCTTCAACATGTTCCTCGAGATGCTGTTCTTCGCGCCGTACGGGAGAGTGTCGGGGTGCACTGCGCACTGGGCCAGGAAACCTTCCTTTGACCGGATCACTTCGATGATGCCTAGTAGGATACCCCCGGTGTCCAGCTCCAGCAGCCTATCCAGGTTCACGCGGTTCTTGGTAATGGGGGCAAGAGGCGCGTCAGAGCGTGTGGAGGGGGGTGATATGAAACCGCTCTGCGTAGGGAGGCCCACCCGCAGCGATGCATCGTAAGGGAAGATGATGTCTGGGCGAAAATCTGTGCACTCCGGAGGTGATGGTTGGCTGTAGAAGGCAAAGGGGGAGAGACCCGGAACCCCACTCACTGCCACAGGTCGAGGGACGCTGAGACCCGGACTGCCTCGCGCGCTGGATGAGCCTTCGCCAGCGGGATGTAGTGGAGGAGGGACTCCACCGTCGCATGGCGGGATACTGACATCATCTCTGCGAGTGAATGGCCCTTCTGCATGAGGTGCATCAACGCGCCCCGCCGGAGCGAGTGGCCCGACAGCTGGGGGTCCACCCGGCGGAGGGCAGCCACCAACTTCTGCCGCGTCGTGGGGAACGCCGGCGCGTCTGGAGGAAGAGACCTGCAGCGGGTCTGGAGGAAGTCGAAGGCCTGCGGGGACAGAGCGACACCGGTTGTGCGGCCCAAACGAAAAGGGTCGGACTTTCCTCCCGACCAGTCGAAGCCCACGTACGAGTCCTCGAAGGACAGGGCCCGCACGTCGAGCTTCAACAGGTCGCCGACGCGAGCTGCCGCCTTGAAGGCGACCTCCAAAGCGACGCGCACCACCGGTGACGACTCCCCGTCGATGGCCTGTCGCACCGTGGCCAGGTCGGCGGGCACTGCCTGACGAGAGGGACGGAGCGCTCCAGACCTCTTGTAGGAGCGCTCCAAGTCCCGGAGCATGGGGGTAGGGTGCTCCAAGAACCCCGCGCGCTTTGCCCACGCCTTCAGGTTCTGCAGGTACTGCAGAAGGGCTGAGGGCTTGAGGCCATCCACCACCGACTTCTTGCTGAGCCAGAGGAGGATGGCCTCGTCGACCGCGAGGGGGTGCCCCGTCCACGCCTCCCACTGCACCCGGAAGTCCATCATTCGGCGAGCGACCGAGATCTGGCCCCGCCAAGTCGATGGGGCCAGAGCACCCGATAGGGTTGACATGGCGTGGTTGTAGACCTGCCTGACCTGGCCCGGAGAGGTGATCGACTCCTGGTGCCGCGGCCGACCCGGTGCTGGCTTTTTTGGAGATTTTTTCGTCGGCAGTGGAGGGTGTGTGGTGAGGTGGGTGTGTGGGAGGGGGGGGAGGGATGGGAGGGGGCGGGACGGGGTGGGGGGGCACAGGCTGGTGGGCCCTAGTTCCGGCGGTAGCCCCCCCGGGGGTGCCCGCGAAAATCCGGCTTCCTCTCGGTAACCTCTCGGCGGGCCATCTTGGGAGGGGGGCCGGCGAAAACGGAGCGGTCAGACCGCTGCCGCTTGGGGCCCTGGCGGGGCTCGTGGCGGGGCTCGAGGGGGCCCGAGGCAGCCTGGAGGGCGGGGGCAGCGAACACGGGCTGTGTGTCCGCAGCGAAAAAAGCGGATTCCATCTTCCTCGCCCCTGCCGAGTCGCCCCCAGCGGCCCGTTCCAGCACAAAGAGCCTCATGAGCTCCCTGTGGGCCATGTCGCATAAAAATTTGTTCGCCTCCTCCAGTGTTCCGTGTGTCCCAATCTTGTTCGCCATCGCTTTCAGGTCCGACACACGGTGTGCGGCCTCGATGGACAAACTGGAACCACTGGAGGAGAGCGGACCGAACCGGACGTCCAGCCCGAGGAGGACTGAAGCCCGCCTGTCCGCAGACATGGTGGCCCACAGAGAAGGCTCAAGGTCCGTGGCGAGAGCGCCGGGGGCGAGGGAGGACTGGGGAAGCGGGGCCGGGCTGGCGTGGGGAGGGGGGTGGCCCGCAGCGATGGCAGCCCAAGCCTGGTCTGCGCCAAAGCCTGCTGTGTTTGCCCAAGGTGCACCACCAGACACAAAAGCCGGGTGGGGATCATGCTGAAGCGCGGCGACACCGGGGTGGTGTGCGGCCACAGCCGGTGCGTGGGGCGGGGGTGCACCGGCATGTGGAGCCTGCCCTGGAACGGGTGGCTGGGCGCTGGGGAGCGCTGGCGCTGGGTGGGGAGCATGTTGCAACGTGGGGATACCGGTATAGTGGTATGCCGACACAGCCGGAGCAGGGTGCGGGGGTGCACCGGCGTGCGGAGCCTGCCCTGGGATGGGCGGCTGAGCGGTGACAAACGCTGGGTGGGGAACATGCTGGAGCGTGGTGACACCGGGAGAGTGATGTGCCGACACGGCCGGTGCCTGGGGCGGGGGCGCACCGACGTGTGGAGCCTGCCCTGGGGGGGGCGGCTGAGCTGCAGGAGCACCGGGGGCGGGCGCTGGGAGGGGAGCCTGCTGCAGCGTGTGGACACCGGGGGAGTGGTGAACCAACACGTAAGATGATGTGTGGGGGGGGGCACCAGCATGTGCAAACTGCCCGGGGGGGGGCTGCGCTGTCAAAGCACCGGGTGCTGGGTACAAGTTCTGGTGGTGGGGTGCATAGGCGTACACAGTGGGGTAAGCATGTGTGTTGTGCTGGGCCGGGCTCTGATGAGGGGCCCCCGTGGGCACGGGGTTGGCGGTTTGCGGCGGCGGAAGCTGCGATGGGGGAATCTGCGGGGGCTCCTGGGGTTCGACTGGTGTCACGGCCACAGGCTCAGCTGCGATGGCCTGGCCCGCGGCGGACTCCTCCTCAGACGGAGGCGGAGGCGGGGGTGTAGTCTGCGAGGCTTCCTTGGATTTTGGGGTCTTCTTCTTTCTTCCGGCCATTGTTAAACTTGAGCGCACACTTGCAATGAAGTACAGAAACTTGAGCGCACACTTGCTGTCTCAAGGCTGTGTTGAGGCCCTGTGAAGTGGCATGAGGTGCTAATCCAAAGCTTCAGTCGTACGATTTCCTTCGTTACTTCGCGACTTCGCTACGCTTCGTCGCTCGTAACTAGTAAAAAAAAAATTTTTTTTCGGCCAAATTTTTTTTTGGTAAAACACACCCCGTGTGGTAGAGAAAATACGGCAAGAGTCTCGGTGGGTCGGAAGAGCAGATGGTTCCCGCAACAGCTCCCGGGGAGCGGCGGGTATTTCGCATAGGATGCCGGATGTGTGAACACGTTTGTGCGGTTTGCCCTGTGTTGTGTGAACATATGTGTATGTGTGTGTGTAAGCTCCACCCAACCCGACACATTTTCTGTACTTCAGACAGGTAAGGTCACTCGACACGCGGGGGGGGGGGTTTTTGTGTGTGTTTTTTCTGCCAGCCGACATCACTAGCGCCAGCGAGAAAAAAAACGGTGGAAGCGATCAATGCAAAAATCATCTGAAAGGAAGACTCGAGAGACTGCTGCTGTATTTTTTCGACATGTCGAAAATCCGGCCACCCTGGGGCAGCAGCCTGGACTGGTGGCCACCCCAACCGAAAAAAATCGAAAAAAAATCCGAAAAAAATCCGAAAAATATCGGTGTGGCACCCCAGAGGGCCCGATTTTCGGTTTAGTCGGCCGAAAAAAAAAATTTTTTTTCGGCCAAATTTTTTTTTTTCGACATGTCGAAAAATCGGTAATTCAGTACCCCGGGGGGGTATGGAATCTGGGAACCTCGACCTGGCGACTACGGGTGACTACGCGCGACTACGACACAATGCGATTTTTTGCGAAAAAATCGATTTTTTTCGAAAATCTTACTCTCTTTTCCCCAGCCGAAAAACCGCGCGTAAATCGCCTAAAAGTGACTAAGAATGACTAAATTTCCATACCCCCAATACATGTATATGCCTGAAATATACATGTATAATACATGTATATCAAGTAAAAATACATGTATAATACTTGCATGTCAACTATTATACATGTATTTTTACTTGATATACCGTATACGTAAATATTTTGGAACGTAAATATTATGGAACGTAATTATTATGGAACGTAAATATTATGGAACGCTGGTGGGTTGGCGTTCCAGATTTTTTTCGTTCCATAATATTTACAGGGCTTTCTGCGACTCGGGGACTTGGACCAGGTGATCGGACGGCATACAGAGTCCCTGACGGGACCTACTCGTGCACTTTTCGTGCGATTCCTGAGGCAAACCATCCTCACCACCGAGTCCCCAACTGGCCCTGTAAATATTTTGGAACGTAAATATTATGGAACGGACCGGGCAAAAATGGGCCCGTTCCATAATATTTACGTTCCATAATATTTACGTATACGGTACATGTATTTTACATGTATAATACTTGTCATGCAAGTATTATACATGTAAAATACTTGCATGACAAGTAAAATACTTGCATGCAAGTAAAATACATGTATTTTACTTGCATGCAAGTATTTTACTTGTCATGCAAGTATTATACATGTATTTTACTTGTCGTGCAAGTATTTTACATGTATAATACTTGCATGACAAGTATTATACATGTAAAATACATGTAAATGCATGAAATATACATGTAAAATACATGTATATCAAGTAAAAATACATGTATAATAGTTGACATGCAAGTATTATACATGTATTTTTACTTGATATACCGTAAACGGAAAAAGGGTGGACCGTAAAAATGTTCCAAGTTCCCAAAAAAAGGCCAAACGTTCCATCTTTTTTACGGTCCACCATTTATTGGGACTGAATATGGAAAAGACAATGCGATTTTCGCCCGCGGGCTGGTGGGTTGCGGGGCGCGGACTGCGGCCTCCACGCCGCAGACTCCCGCACGTAGGCCTCCCGACCTCCCAGCTTTGGACCCTCCCTCCACCACCGCAACCAACACCAGCAAGAGAAGCAAGTCCTCCCTGCGTGTGGAAAGGGCACGATCACCACCACTCACCTCGAGACTCACCCACCACCACACCTCGAGAAGTGTAGTACCATGCAAGGAGCGTTCCGGTAGAAGTAAAAGTAGAACCTGCTGCACGAGCCCACAAAAGCAGCCACAGTACGGCAGGGCGCGCAGACAGAAGCTGAGACCACCGGGCTCCCTCCAGATGTAAATTCGTGAATCAGTGCCCGGAAAATTCAGGGAAATCGTACTCCTTTAGTGTAGTACACCCTGCAGTAACTGTGGGAGAACAGTTCCCGGACGATGGTGATCGCACACTCTGTGTTGAGGCCCTGTGGTGTTAATCCTGCAGCTTCAGTCGTGCGATTTCCTTGGTTCCTTCGCGACTTCGTCGAAGGAATTCGTAAAAAAAACCGCCAAGTCCACTATCCCAACCGTAAAATAGATGGACCGTAAAAATGTTCCAAGTTCCGGAAAAATCCCATTTGTTCCATCTTTTTTACGGTCCACCTATAGTACGGTTCACCTTTATTACGGTCCACAATATTTCCGTTTACGGTACATGTAAAATACATGTAAATGCCTGAAATATACATGTAAAATACATGTATATCAAGTAAAAATACATGTACCGTAAACGGAAATATTGTGGACCGTAATAAAGGTGAACCGTACTATAGGTGGACCGTAAAAAAGATGGAACAAATGGGATTTTTCCGGAACTTGGAACATTTTTACGGTCCACCTATTTTACGGTTGGGATCGTGGACTTGGCGGTTTTTTTACGAGTTCCTTCGCGACGAAGTCGCGAAGGAACCAAGGAAATCGTACGACTGAAGCTGCAGGATTAACACCACAGGGCCTCAGCACAGAGTGTGCGCTCACCATCGTCCGGGAACTGTTCTCCCACAGTTACTGCAGGGTGTACTACACTAAAGGAGTACGATTTCCCTTAATTTTCCGGGCACTGATTCACGAATTTACATCTGGAGGGAGCCCGGTGGTCTCAGCTTCTGTCTGCGCGCCCTGCCGTACTGTGGCTGCTTTTGTGGGCTCGTGCAGCAGGTTCTACTTTTACTTCTACCGGAATGCTCCTTGCATGGTACTACACTTCTCGAGGTGTGGTGGTGGGTGAGTCTCGAGGTGAGTGGTGGTGATCGTGCCTTTTCCACACGCAGGGAGGACTTGCTTCTCTTGCTGGTGTTGGTTGCGGTGGTGGAGGGAGGGTCCAAAGCTGGGAGGTCGGGAGGCCTACGTGTGGGTGTCTGCGGCGTGGAGGCCGCAGTCCGCGCCCCGCAACCCACCAGCCCGCGGGCGAAAAACGCATTGTCTTTTCCATATTCAGTCCCAATAAATGGTGGACCGTAAAAAAGATGGAACGTTTGGCCTTTTTTTGGGAACTTGGAACATTTTTACGGTCCACCCTTTTTCCGTTTACGGTATAATAGTTGACATGCAAGTATTATACATGTATTTTTACTTGATATACATGTATTTTACATGTATATTTCAGGCATATACATGTACCGTATACGTAAATATTTTGGAACGTAAATATTATGGAACGTAAATATTATGGAACGTAAATATTATGGAACGCTGGTGGGTTGGCGTTCCAGATTTTTTTCGTTCCATAATATTTACAGGGCTTTCTGCGACTCGGGGACTTAGACCAGGTGATCGGACGGCGTACAGAGTCCCTGACGAGACCTACTCGTGCACTTTTCGCGCGATTCCTGACGCAAGCCGTCCTCACCACCGAGTGGCCCAACTGGCCCTGTAAATATTTTGGAACGTAAATATTATGGAACGGACCGGCCAAAAATGGGCCCGTTCCATAATATTTACGTTCCATAATATTTACGTATACGGTATTATACATGTATAATAGTTGACATGCAAGTATTATACATGTATAATACATGTAAAAATCGGTATTTTTACATGTAAAATTTACAAGATCCCACCGTGTAAGCCCTTTAAAAACGTTAACCTGGCCAAAGTGACCCAAACCTGAAAATTCGACCCCCAGACATCCGGAAATGCATCTGCGCCCGGTTTCGGGCGGTTTAGAGCCTCCAGAAGCACCTAGTTTGCAATTCCAAAAAATGTACCACAAAGTTGTACCACACCCCCCTTAGTTAGAAGGTCTCAATGGCTGATTCAAGCCCTTCCGTCACGACGTGGACCTCCGCACTCTCGCACAGATGCCCGAGTGTGTACGAGGAACAACCACTCACCTTCAGCGGCAAGAGACACAGAAGGCCGTGCTCTCATAACAATTTTCTTTGGCTGAAGATGGTACAACTATGCGGCCACAGGTTGGTGCAGGTGGTACCACATAGACATAATCGCCAGAGGGCGGGCTGCCGCCTGGCCACCCCAGAGCGAAGGCCTCAACGTGTATGAGTGGGAAACAAAACGGGAGGGTGGGGAGGGCATTGTGGTGGCTTCCCACTCGAACTTGCAGAGGGGTAGGGGAAGTAAGCCTGGGAAAGGCCGGACGTCCAAGGCGCTAACCGTTGCGCAAGTTGCAGGCGTTTTTCCCGGTGGCGGGATGTCGGGCGCGCCAAGGGCATCCGCCTCTCTCTTTGCGGCAGATGGGACATGAGGGGGCAGGAAGGTGAATCCAGGTTCAGACTGCGACGACTGGGCAGTGCGCTTTGATGAAAGCACCTTTGTTGATTTGCCGAGCCCGCCGGTTGTCTGTGTACCCGGGTCAGTGACAAGACGAAAGGGAGGTGGGGTGTTCTCCGGCAAAGGGGGAGGGGATGCCACGTTGGGGAAAGGTCTAAGCGACGAGATATCAGGACAAGGGCCACTCAAGGAGCTGACTACGGTGCAGGTAGCTTGTCTTTTATTGAAAGGCGCGGCATCAGCCACGTCCCGCACGTCAGCCAGCCTCTTAAGCAAGCTAGGAAGAGGCAGGGAAGAGAGAGAAGGGGCTGGCGGTAGCTCGAGGTCGCAGCATGCCACAACCTCGTCCTCACCAGGAGAAGACACATCCGAACAGGGGGGTTCCACCCTCTCTGGCACTGGGCCACTCTCATAAACATAACTGGCGGCGCTCTCAGTGGCAACCTGTCCCAGTGCGGTCTCACATCCCTCAGATGGGGGTCCATCATCATCATCGTCGGCGGCCGCCGAGGGCGCGTCGGCGGCCTCGTCGCGCTCGCTGAGGCCGGCATCCCCGTCTCCGCCCCCAGCGGCAGGGGGACTGTCCCCATCCGCGTCGTTGTCGTCGCAGGAGTCCACCTCCTCGTCACCGCCGTTCGAGGGGCCACCCGCGGAGTGCCCATCGCCGCTGCCGTCATCATCAGCAGAGCACATCTCGCTGTCCTCGTCAGTGGGGGGTTCGTGGTGGCCCGCCTCGCAGCAGGTTTCTCACAGTTTACTGAGGGAATATGACCCAAGGCCACTGGCAGCAGACACCCCCATCCCCCTCATCACCCCTGACACCCCTCAACCCCAATCCTGTTGCCTTTCCCCTCTCTCTCTCCCCCCATGTTGTGCCCATGCACCTTCCCGGGACACCTTGTATATAACTTTAACACCACACCACACAACACCCCCTTCATCAGGGTAATCTCCCCGCGGCCAACACTCTTCGTCTTGTCCGCTTTCTTTTATTGTTACACTTTCACCTTCTGTTCCCACGCCTTCTTCCCCACTGCCCTTTCCAACCGCCCGTCGCCCGCTACACAATGACAACCTCCCCTGACGTCGTCCCCCTGCAGCCCTTCACCATGTCGTGGGTGGGGACTCAGCGGGCGCGGGCGGTCTCCCCCAGAGCCACCGCTGGGCAGGGGTTTGTGGCCCCTGTGGAGATGTCGGTGCGGATGCTGGGGGACCAGGCCGCTGCCCTGGTGAATGCGTGTGTTGTATACACGTGCAGACCGTCTGACGGATCGACGGATTTCGCGCGTTACGCAGCGCGTCTCTCTGCGGGTGCACCTGACCAGGACGGCTCTCCGACATATGAAGTGACATTGTCGGAGGCCTACAACTATGTGGCCGGAGTCGAAGTGCACGACGGTCCGGATGTGACCTACCCCTTCCCCGCTCCGGATTGGGTCTACATCCGACTCGTCGAGACCTCGGTGCACCAGACCGAGATGGCGGCGACGACCATCGAGGACATGCGGGTGCAGTCAGAACGGGAGGTGGCAGCGGTGCGCGAGGCTTTGAACGAAGTGCAGGCACAGGCAGCAGCGCAGCAGCGGCGCTTCGACGAGGCTTCGGCACACAACTGAACACAAAAGACGCTGCTGCGGGGGGAGCCGTGCAGCCGTCAGACTATGCGGTACGTCGAACAGTGGAGTATACCCAGGTGCGCAGGCGGGACTGCCGCAACCACTGGATATGCCAACCATGGGATCTGTGTGAACACACCACACGGATCGAACTGTGCCTGGAAATCAAAGGCACCGAGTGTGCTTTGGATGTGGGCTATGGCAGAAGTGTGGGGGACTCTGCCCGTTCGTGTGTAGCTGCCTGGGCAGCCGACTTGCGCCCCCTCGTCCTTGTTGTACGGCTTGAACTTTGACATTGTAGTCTTCAGCCTTTCATACAACCATAAGGGGGGCCGTCTTCGGTGCACTGCTGATGTCTGATACCAGTCCATGCCCCCTTCTTCACGGTCATCGGATGGCTCACTGCCACTATCACTGTCACTGGCCCAAGAACATGTGCACACAGATTCTGACACAAGTGATTTCGCAAGTGGCACAGGGCTCCTCTGTTCCTCGATATGCCTGCAGTTGATGCACTATGCCAGTCCGATCAGCGAATGTCCCGCATCGAGTAGAGATGCAACCGATGCGCCTGAAGGTCTGAAGGGCTGGAACATGCCCCTCCTCTAGTACCTATGACCCCTTGTTTCTGGTGGTACTTCTCTACTGTCTCGCATGTCACACCGCAAACAAGGTGTTGTCATGTTGCCCTTTTGACCCCACGTATCGTCGGGCAGCACGGTTGGCAACACCGCTCACTGGATCACTGCGAGACATGATGGTTTGCGATTCTGCCTTCTGCCCAGGGGGGGCTGAGGTACAGCTTTGTGGTACATTTTTCCGGAACACAACTAAACTGCTCAGAAGTGCTCAAAAGTGCCCAAAACCGGGCGGAATTGTGTTTCTGGGGTCCCAGGGGTCATATTTTCAAGTTTGGTGACGTTTTTGACCCCCAGACGCCGGTGGTGAAAAATTGGCCAGGTTAACAGCTTAAGACCACCCCTACCCCCCCCCCCCAAAAGCAGTCCTGGTCCCCCCCCCGCAGGGGGGGAGGGCAGGGACAGAGAGCACACAGGAGGGGCGTAATAAAAATGGCACAGTGGGATCTTGGGGGGGGGGGGTAGGGGGGGTCAAATGCCACCCTTTTACGTGGACAAACACGATTTTTCAAAAAACCGGCGCAGAGGCCCCAAAGCCCCCGTAAACCCTCCAAACCCCCCCAGATCGGTCCGGAAACCCATCGAACCCCACTTTTCCACCATTCCGGGCACCTCAGGTGCCCGAATTGGGGTACCTAAATTTTGTGCCACCGTTTGGTACCGGACAGTGCCACTGTGTGGGAGGTTGGAAAAGAAAATGCCCCAACACACCACATCTGAGGGTTGCAATGCATGTTGCTTGCCAACCACGTCATCCGGTGGGTGTCAGGCGCTATGTAGGTGGCATCAGCCAGGTCTTCGATGAGTTCTGGCTTGTATATGTACCTCCCTGCCACCATGCACCGGGAGGCTGCCTGTAGGTACGGAACAAGTCCAGATGGTCGTGTGATTCCTGTGCAGCAGTGCTCCACAACCGGGATGTGTTGACAACGACTGTTGCAACACGAGCTGTACATTCCGGGAACACACGAAGTGCGCTGTCGTGGTACCCATTGTGCCAGAATTGGTAGTTGCTGCGGTCTACTTTGCCTGGCCCAAGAGCACTGGTACTGAACGGTGCAATATGCGTGGCGAGGTGAATGCAACGGAAGGGCGCAAAGTCAATACAGCTCTCGGATGGCGGGTGGTGGTGCCACTAGTGTGTGGCGTTCACTCGAGGATACAACGCATCACAATGAATCAGCAACCGTGGACCGAGTACAATACGCTCTCTGTGGCTGGTGTGGGGGACAAAGGCAGTGCCTGTGCCGCAGGCAGGGAGGTACATATACAAGCCAGAACACATCGAAGACCTGGCTCATGCCACCTACATAGCGCCTGACACCCACCGGATGACGTGGTTGGCAAGCAACATGCATTGCAACCCTCAGATGTGGTGTGTTGGGGCATTTTCTTTTCCAACCTCCCACACAGTGGCACTGTACGGTACCAAACGGTGGCACAAAATTTAGGTACCCCAATTCGGGCACCTGAGGTGCCCGGAATGGTGGAAAAGTGGGGTTCGATGGGTTTCCGGACCGATCTGGGGGGGTTTGGAGGGTTTACGGGGGCTTTGGGGCCTCTGCGCCGGTTTTTCGAAAAATCGTGTTTGTCACCCCCATTTGACCCCCCCTAGGGGGGGGGGGTTGTTTGATTGTCGAGACACGGTGGGATCTTGTAAATTTTACATGTATAACTACAAGTATATACATGTATTATACATGTATAATACTTGCATGGCAACTATTATACATGTATAATACATGTATATGCCTGAAATATACATGTAAAATACATGTATATCAAGTAAAAAGGTCCTGGGCACGACCTTAAACTACCTAAGACCTAGGGAAGTCGTAAAACTCAACCCCACACCCCGAGGGCTCCCCCAGGCTGGTCCGCCTGGGCAACGGGGTCCCAGTGCATAGCACGGAGCACTGGGACAAAAGAGGGTCCGCCTTTTTCCGTCAACTCTGACATGGGGAGGGACAGCTGGAGCCACTGGCGGGGTGCTGTGTTGACTTCAGGGGGCTCCCAATGTGCTTCGGCACACCGGGTTCTTGGCCTGCGGCGGCATGGTAGTCGGTCAGAGAGGCCAGCGCTTGGTCGGGGACTACTCAGAGAGGGCGTGTGCGGACTTCAGGGGGCTCCCAACGTGCATCTGCACACCGGGTTCTTGGCCTGCGGACGTAGATTGCCTAAAGGTTTAGAAACCGGCCGAGCCCGTGGGGGTGACGAACGTACTGCCGGCCCGGGATTGTCAAGGTTCTTTCCCCAGATGGCTCACCAGTACCACCAAACCACACGGAGAGCAAAACCGCCGGGGAGGGGGTGGGGGAAGGTGGGAAGGGCGGCATGCCGAACTACAGCAAGGATGGCCAACAATGCGATCACTGCAAACAAGGCATGGGACACAAGAGGGAAAAAAAAAAAGGTCCTGGGTAAGACGTTAAACTGCCTGGGGGGGCCGTCCCCGGACCATGACGGGTGCCTGCACCAGGAGTCTAGCACGGCCGTGGTCCAGGGCATGACCGAAAACTGCTTGGGTACCGAGGCTCCCCAGACCAGGAAGGGTGGAGACACCTGGAGTCTAAATAGTCACACCACGTCAGGCCAGACCTTCGCATTGCACTCCGCGAAGACTGCCACACAGCCGCGGGGCAGGTGTGCAGCCTGTGGAAAACCTCGTACAGAAAAGGGTCGGCGACCGCCCGCCCCCAGTCTGAGAGGCATCAGCCGAATCTCGGTGGAGGCGGGCACAAAACAAAAGGGAGAGTCGTCACTGTGCATATCAGCACGGTCCCGCCCTCTGTGCCAGACCAACACACCACCAAAGGAAAAGAGGAAGAGGCGACGTAAGGCAATGCCTCCGTGCGGCCAGGAGAACACGAAATAGCGACCCCCTCAACGGGGAATGCTACGAGCACGGCCAAAAATCGTTCAATCGTTCAAAAATACATGTATAATACTTGCATGTCAACTATTATACATGTATCTTTACTTGATATACATGTATTTTACATGTATATTTCATGCATTTACATGTATTTTACATGTATAATACTTGTCATGCAAGTATTATACATGTAAAATACTTGCATGACAAGTAAAATACTTGCATGCAAGTAAAATACATGTATTTTACTTGCATGCAAGTATTTTACTTGTCATGCAAGTATTATACATGTATTTTACTTGTCATGCAAGTATTTTACATGTATAATACTTGCATGACAAGTATTATACATGTAAAATACATGTAAATGCATGAAATATACATGTAAAATACATGTATATCAAGTAAAGATACATGTATAATAGTTGACATGCAAGTATTATACATGTATTTTTACTTGATATACATGTATTTTACATGTATATTTCAGGCATATACATGTATTATACATGTATAATAGTTGACATGCAAGTATTATACATGTATAATACATGTATATACTTGTAGTTATACATGTAAAATTTACAAGATCCCACCGTGGAGTGAATGGAAAAAGCAAGTCTCCCAGCACCTTCTCGCAATGTTGGATCTCGGGCGTGTGTGCGTGTGTGTCGAGAGTTTGACCTTGTCAAGAGAGAAGGCCAAAACTCTCTGCTGGATCCGGGCGTGGGGGGCGCAATGTTGTTAAAAACCCGGGTCCCAGAATAAAAACCCCAAAAAACCCAAAAAACCGGGTTTAAACTCGGTTTAAACCGAGTTTAAACCCAGTAAAAACCCAGTAGGAAGCTGCAGGGGGTGCACACGTTACGTGCACTGAGCTGGTTTGCGGGAGGGGAGGGGGGCCAGGGAGGGACGCGGCTGTCCGACTTGTTCAACTTTCACAGGTCTTCGTTCATGACCGCGTCATACTTCTCATCGAGAAGTTTACCCCCGAGTTGGTGCCTGCTCGGCAGCTGCTTGACATCTATGCTGGGGCGTGTCACCCCGACGGCCTTGAGGAAATGTTCATCCTCCATAATGGAGAGGGGGAGCCCGGCAGCCAGTACATAATCTGCCCAGGCATCCACTATCCTCGTCATCTCCGTCTCGTTGGGTCGGGGGGTCGCAACAATCCTGCATTGCCTGGCTGGTTTGGCAGCTGGTTTTGACTTCTGAGGGGGGTCTCCTCCACAGGCGTTGCTGGCGTTACTGGTGATGCTGGTGCTCCTGGCAAAATGACCCCACCACGGTTCGGAAAAACGCCGGAAATGCAAATTCCGCGAAACTGAAAACCACCATTTTGGGGGCACCAGGGGGTACTACCCCCGAGGGTACCGGGTACGGTACCCTCAGATCACTGCCGCTAGCTATTTTTTCTTGGCTTCGGAGTCTGCACTGGAATGGTAGAGGTGGTAGAGTAAAAAAACCCCCCTCTCCCACCCCCCACCAAAAAACCGAGTTTAAACCCGAGAAATCTCAGGAATAAAAACCATACCTACCACCCCCCGTGTATATGCCACCCCCCAAAAGGGGTGTGTTTATGTCACCCCCAGGCGGCCCTGGCGGGGGTGACATACACTAACCTACCACCCCCCGTGTATATGTCACCCCCTAAAAGGTGTGTTCATGTCACCCCCCTCCCGATTTTTGCACCTGGGGGGGGTGACATATACACGGGGGGTGGTACAGTCTGGCTAATAATGATTGTTACAAGGCAAAATAAATAAAGATAATTAATTCGCCGGGACCTCGGAATCATAACATTTTCCCATAACATTTAAATTCGGTGTTTTAATTAATTGGAGTTAGATCGGGCGCGTGGGGGGTGGGGCCCACCCAAGGGGGGTCAGCCCGACCCTCGCACCCGTTCTCCCCTGCCGATCGAGCTCATCGAGCTTCTCCTGGCCCTCTGCAGCCATCTGGCACCTGAAGAAAGTGTGCCGAGTGCTCTGACTGTCCTCCAGATCACCTCATCATCTTAGGCAGTGTCATCGGTCGCTCGGTACCAGAAGCGGGGGGTTCCGCTAGAGCCCGCTGATGCCACCAATCTGCACCCAAGCCCCACAGAGAGCTGGTGGGTGTGTGTGGGTCGCAGGATCGAGCAAATGTCACGGAAATTTTCGCTACCGAGCCACCAAAAAAACGCCAAGCCCATAACATTTTTGAAAATGTTAAAAATAAAAATGTTAAAAATACCGTATATGGTGCCCCTGACGACCCCATATTGCGTAGTTTGTGCGTAGTGAAAAGGGGGGGGGGGGGTCTCATTTTTTGATTTACTCAGCCATTCTCTGTCTCTATGCCGGGACCCCAAACTCAAGGAGTTCTTGCTGTTCCGGGGTCAGTGAGGGTGCAGGCGCTTCAGGTGCTGCAGGTGCTGCAGGTTCTTCAGGTGCTGCAGCGCTGGCAGCCTTCGGTGCGGGTTTCGACGCAGTCTTTGCAGGTCTCTTTGGGGGTGCCCTTTGGCGCGGTGCCTGCTTCAGCTCGTCGGGTGGAAGCATCAACGCATCATTAAGCGGTGCCTGCTTCAGCTCCTCCGGGTGGAAGCGTCAACGCATCATTAAGGAAGAAGGAAGCACAGTTGCTACGCTTTTTTGCAGCTGCAGGAAACGACACCATACCCAACAACAATCCCCAGACCGTCGAGGGAGAGTGGGCGCCTGGATCCCGTGACACAGATCTCTAGTGCCGTTGTGATCCCCTCGGATAACGTCTCCTGGACGTTGTCAGCGGAGGTTGCCTGTGTGGCGGTGACCTCCGTATACCCCGCGGGATCCAGTGCCAGTAGCGCCTTCTTCAGCTTTTCGTCGACCCCTCGGCCGACGCTCTCCTTGATGTCAAGGGCCACCTTCAGGGTGGCACCTCGCATCGCCCTGAAGGCTGTGATCGTATCATCATTCACAATCTCGAGGGTGTTCTACGCGGCTCCTGGAACTCACTTCCTTCTCAGGTGTTTCTGGGCATGGGGCAACCTTGCCCAGGTGTTTCTGGAGTCCCGCCCCACATGTCGTGCGTTCTTTCGTACGGTGTATAGTGAGTTCTGGCAATAATTTTTTGCTCGGTCAGCGCAGTGCCTCCAGTCCTGTCTCAGTAGCCACACAGAAAGGGGGACCAAAAAAACTGGGGGGGGACCAAAAAGCGAGACCCCCCCCCCAGATTGCGTAGTTTGTGCGTAGTGAAAAAGGGGTAAATCAGGGGCACCAGTATACGTAAATATTTTGGAACGTAAATATTATGGAACGTAAATATTTTGGAACGCTGGTGGGTTGGCGTTCCAGATTTTTTTCGTTCCATAATATTTACAGGGCTTTCTGCGACTCGGGGACTTGGACCAGGTGATCGGACGGCATACAGAGTCCCTGACGGGACCTACTCGTGCACTTTTCGCGCGATTCCTGACGCAAGCCGTCCTCACCACCGAGTCCCCAACTGGCCCTGTAAATATTATGGAACGTAAATATTATGGAACGGACCGGCCAAAAATGGGCCCGTTCCATAATATTTACGTTCCATAATATTTACGTATACGGTAATTAAATTCCCGATTTCTGAGAAGTCCCGGTTCATAACATTTTGGCCCCCATAACATTCATTATTAGCCAGACTGTAGGTAAAAACCCAATAAAAACCCGGTTTAAACCCAAGTTTAAACCCGAGTTTAAACCCACCCTAACAACATTGGGGGGGCGGGGGGGTGGGGGGTGGGGGGGGGGGGGGGGTGGGCCGGTCGGGCCACGTTCGTTACGCGCTAAAAAAAACGTTAATTTGGAAGAGATGGGCGGGCAGGCCTCGAGGCGAAGCAATGCGACGATGTGAAGACTGTGTACATCGCCTGATGGATCGACACATCTGCAGACCCTCCATGGCTCACTCCTGTTCGTCGCAGTGGACATACGCATCCACTTTGATGGTCGAGCCTGCGGTGCGGTGTGGGGTGGGTTGGAGTGAGGGCTGCCTTCAGTGATGTCAATTTTCCGGGATGATTTGCGCGTTCTACCAAAACAACACACACAGCCGAATCCCTCCCCTGCGGGCTTGAGGCACGGATGCGGCACCACCCCCACCCACATGCGACATACCCAGCATCTGGCCGACAGCGTTGGCGCCAGCAACAACCTCGTCACGAGCAAGGTGCCCTGGTGCGTCCAGCACCAGGCGGAGCTTGAACTGCGGCGGCCCACCGAGCAGGCCCCGCCCTGTGGCATAGGTGGTGGTGTGGTGGTGTGCTCAGTTTGCAGTGGCCATTTGTCGCGGAGAAAGTGAGAGAGAGAGAGGGGGGGGGGGGGTCACTTTAGGAGGCGGTATGAATCAGAGGGCAACAATGGATGGGGTGAGGAGGGAAGTTGTCTGCAGTAGAACTGTCGATACGTACGGGGGACCCGTGAGGAAACCGCCACCGAAGCCGGACTGCTGAATGGTGGTGAGTGTCCTCAAAGGTTCCCTTCCAACCTTGCTGGCAGCACTACCAGCAAGTGGTAAAACACACAAAAATGGTAACAGAGGGCAGCCTGCCCACCCAGAGTCAGTCTCCTCACCCGCGATACTTCCTCAGATCTAGCCTCCTAGTGACCCCCCAAGACGCACCAAAGGTGCTTCAACTAGTTGACTAACAAGGGGGAAGAGAGCCTTCGGGCAGGTGTCTCGGAGATGCAGGCAACCTCCGAAGAGCCTTTCCGATGGGCAACAAAGGTTAACACCAACCGGCACCACCCCCGCCCACGGCATACCCAGCTCGGATGCAAGGTTCATGACAACCACGTCGCGCTTGTGGAGGAACCGCGTCACGCCCGAAATGATCCCGGGGGTGTTGTTGCCAGACATGCGGAGCACGCGGGCCACACGGCCTGGCCCAACCGTTTGCGACTCCTCGGTTGTCGACGACGCGTCGTGGATCCACACAGCCACGCCTGGGATCTTCGCAAGCGCGTCCGTCGCAGCCCCCAGGGCAGAAGAGTCGTGGCTCCGCACGTGGATCATCATCGAAAAGTCACCCCCAAGCAGCGTCGCGCGGGACGCAAGGATGTCCAGGCCGCTGGTGGACACCGCAGCAGACACCTCCGCCACCAGCCCAAGCCTCTCGGGGCCCGTCGTGTGCACGATGTAGTACGACGAGCCTCGGCTGACCTCCACCTCCTTCTTCGCATCCGCCTCCTTCTGCAGCTGCTCCAGAGCAAGCTTCAGCTGCGTCAGCCCCTGGCTCGAGCCCTCACCCTCCTTGGGCTTGACCTGCAGAGGAGAGAGGGGTGGGGGGATGGGGAGGGGTGAAGGGGTGAAGGGGAGAGAGTGTTGACTGAACACAACGCTTGGGATACGTAGTGTATCGAAAGGTGTTTTTACGGAGGGTCTGAGGTGTGGGAGGAAAAAGCCAGAACCACACCCCTCTTGGCCTCTTCCTGTTGTCGCGGTGCAGATCACACTGGGGCAACATGTGTTCCACTGACCGCACTCCCCACACACTCATTCATCTGTTTAGTGTAGTGTAGGTCGCACCGAGCGATCCCTAGAGCTGCCTCCACTGCCGAGACACACACACGAACTGTTGGTAGAGGGGACTGTCCCTGAGGGGGGACGGGAGTGCGTGGCTGTAGCTTCCATACATGGTTGAGGGTTTCCTGCAGATCCTTCAGGTTAAACGGGGAATACCGCTGCTGTGCGGCCTGAGCGCAGCGCAGCTGGCCCATCAGGGACCCACGCTGCATGACGGCCATCCGATGCATCGCTGCTTGGCGAAAGCTATAGGAACAGAAAAGAGTGGGAAACCAATGCAAAGGGGGGGGGCCTTTTTGGGGTGGGTCGCTGCGCTAAACAACAAGCAAAACCGACAGAGAATACCGAGAAGGGTGTCGCCCTGCAAACAACGAGGGAGTCAGATAGCCGTGTGTGAGGGAGGGCGGGGGGCGCTGTCGGGGGTGTTCTTGCTGGGGGCGTGCTGTGTAGAAGTTTTATTTTACGCCCTTTGGTACGGACCCTGCCTCTTGTTTTTTGCAGCGGATGCAAAAAAAAAGGGAGAAAGGGAGAAAGGAACGAGGTGAAGGAGGGGGGAGGGTGAGCGCGTGAGAATGAAGTTGTGTGTACTGCCCTGCAGGGTGGTATGGTAATGTGACGCGCATCTCGACAACGGTCGGGAGGTAGCGGTCGCGACTAGGCTGTAGGCCCGACAAGTGGGCTGGGTGCCCTCGATAATGTGTTGGCCGCGTACGTTATATGCATTGTGCGGCTCCTCCTGCTCAGGGGGTTTGTGTCGGTCGCGAGGGAGGGGTGGGGAGGGTGAGGGAGACTGCGGTGTACGAACTGCAATTCGGGACTATCAGGCAACACCAAGACATCATGGTACTGTGACCCGATCATCGCACTTTCAGGCCAGAGGATAGCTCATGACTTCGATGCCCCACCCCTTCCTCCCTCCCTCCCCAGATCAGGGGCTTCAAGGGTAGCGGAGACGGCTGTGCCCATGGACACGCACCGCACCCTGAAGACGGATACACCCCCAACCCTGTTCTCCTCTTCTTGCACACCAGCTCTCTGTAGGAGGTCACACCTCAGCACAGTCAGGGACAGGCATCGTATCCTTCTGACGCGCCCTCGAGCCTCTTGTAGAACGTCGTCTCCATCTGACTCATCCGTGCCGCCACATGCCTGGACCATGCTGGTTAGGCATGGACGAAGGGAACGCTGTCCTATTGCACGGCAGTATTCACTTCAGGATCATCTTTCAGCGAGTCGTGCACGTACTGCAAGGCCTCGGCGGTTTGTTGCACAGCTGCGAGATTGCTCTCACGGTCGGCCTTCAGGGAGTGGTGGACGTACTTCAAGGCCTCACCGTCCTGTTGCACAGCTGCGAGATTGATTTCGCGGTCGGCCTTCAGGGAGGAGTGGACGCATTGTAAGGCCCCCGTACTGTTGCACCGCTGCAAGATTGATCTCACGGTCGGCCTTCAGGGAGTGGTGGACGTACTTCAAGGCCTCACCGTCCTGTTGCACAGCTGCGAGATTGATGTCACGGTCGGCCTTCAGAGAGGAGTGGACGCAACGTAAGGCCCTACCGTCCTGTTGCACCGCTGCAAGATTGATTTCACGGTCGGCCTTCAGGGAGTCGTCGACGTCTTCCAAGGCCCAGCAATTCTGTTGCACCGCTGCGAGATTGACTTCACGATCAGCCTTCAGGGAGGAGTGCACGTACTGCAAGGCCGCGGCGTTCTGTTGCACTGCTGCAAGATTGATTTCACGGTCGCCCGTCAGGGAGGAGTGGACGTATTGGAAGGCCCAGCCTACCTGTTGCACAGCAGAGAGATTGATCTCACGGTCGGCCTTCAGGGAGTCGTGGACGTACTTCAAGAACAGACCATTCTGTTGCACAGCTGCGAGATTGATGTCACGGTCGGCCTTCAGGGAGTCGTCGACGTCATCCAAGGCCCAGCTATTCTGTTGCACCGCTGCGAGATTGATTTCACGGTCGGCCTTCAGGGAGGAGTGGACGCATTGTAAGGCCCTCCCGTCCTGTTGCACCGCTGCGAGATTGATTTCAAGGTCGGCCTTCAGGGAGGAGTGGACGTGTTCCAAGGCCCAGCCACTACTTTGCACAGCTGCAAGAATAAAATCACGGTCGCCCTTCAGGGAGTCGTGGACGTACTGCAAGGCCTCGCCGTCCTGTTGCACAACTGCGAGATTGATCTCACGATTGGTTCTGACCGTGATGTGCGCGGATTCAAGTCGCTCCGGTATGTCACGAAGAGCTTCGAGAACGTCCTCGTTGTCCGACACCCACAGCGGAACCTCCCACACGTCCTTGCGACCGCTGTGCAAGTCATCCAGGTAGTGCTGGGACAGCAGGTCAACATGCACTGTGCACCCATCTGCGACAGCTGCACCACTGCTCAGAGGCTCGTCGCCACACAAGACCTCGTCCCCCACCGACAGCTGCAGGTCAGCCACCTCCACACCAACAAAGTTGTGAAGCACCTGCAGTGCAAGCTCCTTCAACATGTCCAGCGTGTTGTCGATCCCGATGTCAGCGGCATGCTGGTCACCGGTCCTCCTGTCAGCCAGGAACACCAACATGCTTCTTCCTCGTGCCCGTGTGCACAGGCAGCCGTGTTCACACCTGTGGCTGTGGGGGAGGAGTGCAGTGTGCAAGGCTGGCCTGTGGTGCGACACAACGGCCAGCACGGCTGATGCGGTCAACCAACAAAGTCTAGTCCGTTTCTTGTCTGGGCTGGGGTAGGGGTGGGTAGGGGGTGCGTGGGGAACACTGCATCGCACCTCCTCCTGCACGACACCCACAGATAATCTGCAGTGTGCGCCACCCCTACTGGGGGGGGCTAAATAGAAGGGGGGGGGTCAAATACAAGGGGGGGGCCTATTAGAAGGGGGGGGTCTGAAAATTCGAAATCCATAAAATTTTGGCTGAAATTCGGCTTCCGCCGAATACAAGCCCCCCCCCCCCCCTTGTATTCGGCGAAAAATCGTACTCCTTTCGCTTTATTATAGACACCCTGTCCAGCAACTGTGGGAGAACAGTTCCGGACTACTTTTTGTTGAGCGCAGGGACGCACACTTGCTGTCTCAAGGCTGTGTTGAGGCCCTGTGAAGTGGCATGAGGTGCTAATCCAAAGCTTCAGTCGTACGATTTCCTTCGTTACTTCGCGACTTCGCTACGCTTCGTCGCTCGTAACTAGTAAAAATTTTATAACCCTGTGCCTGGAATTTTGACCGAGTTAGATAAAATTTTCAGTGCAATCCTTCAGCACCTCCCCCCTAGATTTTTAGGTTTTCTTGACCCAATAGTCGAAATCTGCGACATAGTGGAAATCCCGGGGACATGTCAAATTTTTTTTTTTCATGTCGCTCCCGTTCAGGGTATAAGATAGACTTTTTTTCTGGCGCCGTTTTCCGGTTTTTCTGGTTTTGAAAATTTTTCGCGCGCGCCTTCGGCGCGCGCGACCCGCGCAAACCCTCCCAGAGTCTGAGAAGGCCCGGTGCCTGCGCGCGTCCTGTCGTACTGAGGCTGCTTGGTGGGGCAGGCGCAGCAGCTGCTTTGAAAGTTTGGACTCTCGACCAAAAAACCGGTCTGGTGCAATGCTTTTACACAGGGGGGTCTGGGGGGCGGAGCCCCCCAGCCGCCGGAGGCCACGGTAGTGAACATCTGTTCACTACAGTCTGGATTCGCTTGTAAGTAGGAAGGCTTCGCTGTATCGCAGCCCGGCCAGCAGGAGATCACTGGTCCTTGAGGGTTCAACCTTCAGGGTGGAGGAGGACGGGGGAGCGACCACTCGTGACAGGTGTGCGTTGTGGGTGGAGTGGGTGCACGACAGAATGGCCAAAGGGTCCACGAGATCTCTGCACACATTCCGTTATCGAGGAGATGGGCACCTAGCTGTGACGACAGGCAACAAACAAATCTCATCTGTTAGTTGCCCCCAATAGGCTTGGCGACCTTCAAGACTGCTTGAAAGTCGTTCGTGTTCTCGTCTCAGCCCTCCTGACTGCAGTCTTAGACTCCCTCTTAGACATGGTGGCTGGAGTCCACCATGTGTGCACCTTCAAAACAGAAGAGACCTGCATGACGAGGTCACCACCCACCGGGCCATCCGCTAGGTCCATTTTTCTTCTCCGCTTCTCTGCCTTCTTTGGACTATTTGAGCTCTGTGCGGATCACGATGGGGTCACTTTCTATTTTTTTATGGCGTTTTTTCTGACTGTTTTACTGTCCCAAAGTCACAAGAAAAACCGCCAAAAATGAGACCGACCTTTTTTTTTTTTCCAGAAAACCGGGAACCGGGAAACCCTGGTTTTGAAAACCGGAAAACCAGACCTATCTTATCCCCTGCTCCCGTTGGTCACTTCGCTGCTTTGAGTCAGCCACGTGGCGGAAGCCGGACCGCAGGGAGGGGCGTTGCGCCCGTTGACGCCTCTCACTCCTCATGTGCCTTGAGTAGCTGCCAGGTGGGTCTGCTTTGAGGCGGGGAATCGCGTCAGGCCAAACAGCCACTGCGAGGACGTCTCCCCTAAAAGAAAAGAAAGAATGTGGGAAGGGGACGGGGGTGGGATGGGTGGGCAGCGCAAGCCGGAAGGAGCGCCTCCCATGGGGCGGAAGCTCACCCGACAGCATAAAATGCTGCGAAAACAACAAAAAAAAGGGAAAATAAACCACGCACACCACAACATCAATAAAACCAAAGCCGTGCAGAAAGGGCCCCTCCGCATATATGAAACAGGGCACACAGCGGAAAAAGAGTTACCAGAGCTTGCTTTAGTTTCCCCTCGGAGGAGGGTAATCACAGGGGGCGCCACGTGAAGGCAGCAAGTTGGATTTTATCCCCCCTGGTAGCAGAGGTAGGACATGTCGAATTCGAATTTTTTGGGTCAAAAAACCCCAGGGACCCTTTGGTTTCACCCCCTGCTGGGGGGCCTGGTGGGCGTTCAGGTGTGCTGAGACCCTTCGGGTTCTGACAGAGTGCAGCAATGGTAATCAACCGTCGTGAACGTACTTTCGTGCCGGCATGGCTATCCATGCGCACCGTGGCATGTCGCCGCATCCGTTCCGATCAACAAGTGCCAGAGGTAAATCAGGAGTCCTGGTCCAGTGCAGGCACCTGCGCTGCAGATACCCAAGGGACTGTTGTGCACAAAAATGCTCACGCAAGGACATCAACTGACCGAGGCAATGCACCTCGCAGCCTATCGATCCGATTCGGGGCACCAAGCCTCACGAGCTGGTCACGCGATACCAGGTTACTCTGCGTGGCATATTCCGTGCAGCCGAAATGGCTTGGGCAGCAGTGCACAGGGGACTTCTGCTGCACTGCGACAGGACAACCCAAGCCCGTGCCGCGTACATCTGGAGGTGAAGTTGGATGAGGAAGATCAGTGGCTTCTGGGAGGAAGAGGGCGACCGCGTCCACGTCGCGGATAGCACACTCAGCACACGAGCGGGCGTTGCATGAAATCCCCCATGTGTACACAGGAGAAATCAGCCTTTTAGGGGATCCTGGTCAAAAAGTGTCACTTCAACTCTGCCGCTCTTTCTCTACTGTTGATACTTCGTTTGATGCGTTGACGCTTCCACACAATGAGACACAGAGCTGAATGACACTTTCCGCGCGAAAGTCGTGTGCGTAAGAATAAAAAATTCCACACATAATTTTCGACTTCCTGAGGCCAAAAACCGGTGTTCCTGGACCCAGATGTGACATCTGGATGACAAAAGCGCCCTATCACTTCACAGCTACAACCGCTCTGATGAATTTCCTTTTGTTTGTTGCGTTGACGCTTCTACACACAAAACCCTGAACTGATCACACCCTGAGCCTGATGAAGGGTGGGGTTAGTGTATAGAGCACGTTTGGTTGCAGCTGTGGTGGGGCGCTTTCCGCTCACACGAGTGTGCTTATAATAAAAATCCAGAGTGCCTTAGAGGCGCGCGGGACATTTTTTTGGGGATCGTGGCTGGGGACCCCCTATTTTGGGGGATTTCCCGTAGGTGGAAAATGTCGATTTTCCAATTTTGAATCACACTGGGGGCACCTGCGGGGCCATATTTTGCATTTTCAGACAGGGGACCTATACCCTACAAACCCGATTTTCGGGTTTTTTGACCATTTTTTGCCTTGTGCGAAAACGTGATATTTTTTGGACAAAAATCCAGGCACAGGGTTTATGGATTTCGAATTTTCAGACCCCCCCCTTCTAATAGGCCCCCCCCCTTGTATTTGACCCCCCCCTTCTATTTAGCCCCCCCCAGTAACGGGGCAGATTATATGCATTGTGCGGCTCCTCCTGCTCAGGGGGTTCGCGTCGGTCGCGAGGGAGGGGTGGGGAGGGTGAGGGAGACTGGGGTGTACGAACTGCAATTCGGGACTATCAGGCAACACCAAGACATCATGGTACTGTGACCCGATCATCGCACTTTCAGGCCAGAGGATAGCTCACGACTTCGATATGCCCCACCCCTTCCTCCCTCCCTCCCCAGATCAGGGCCTCAAGGGTAGCGGAGACGGCTGTGCCCATGGACACGCACCGCACCCTGAAGACGGATACACCCCCAACCCTGTTCTCCTCTTCTTGCACACCAGCTCTCTGTAGGAGGTCACACCTCAGCACAGTCAGGGACAGGCATCGTATCCTTCTGACGCGCCCTCGAGCCTCTTTGTAGAACGTCGTCTCCATCTGACTCATCCATGCCGCCACATGGGAGGGCAGTGGTGGGTCTATGCCTGCACCTTGTTGACTAGGCATGGACGAAGGGAACGCTGTCCCGTTGCACTGCAGCATTCACTTCAGGATCATCCTTCAGCGAGTCGTGCACGTACTGCAAGGCCTCGGCGGTTTGTTGCACAGCTGCGAGATTGCTCTCACGGTCGCCCTTCAGGGAGGAGTCTTGGGGGGAAAGACTATTGTAAGGCACAGCCTTGCTGTTGTACAGCTGCGAGATTGATGTCACGGTCGGCCTTCAGGGAGTAGTCGACGTCTTCCAAGGCCCAAGCGATTCTGTTGCACCGCTGCGAGACTGATTTCACGGTCGGCCTTCAGGGAGTCGTGGACGTACTGCAAGGCCCAACCTTTCTGTTGCACAGCTGCGAGATTGATGTCACGGTCGGCCTTCAGGGAGGAGTGGACGCATTGTAAGGCCCCACCGTCCTGTTGCACCGCTGCAAGATTGATCTCACGGTCGGCCTTCAGGGAGTCGTGGACGTACTGCAAGGCCCAGCCGTACTGTTGCACCGCTGCGAGATTGATTTCACGGTCGCCGTTCAGGGAGTGGTGGACGTACCCCAAGGCCTCACCGTCCTGTTGCACAACTGCGAGATTGATCTCACGATTGGTTCTGACCGTGATGTGCGCGGATTCAAGTTGTTCCGGCATGTTCCGAAGAGCTTCGAGAACGTCCACCTTGTCCGACACCCACAGCGGAACCTCCCACACGTCCTTGCGACCGCTGTGCAGGTCATCCAGGTAGTGCTGGGACAGCAGGTCAACATGCACTGTGCATCCATCTGCGACAGCTGCACCACTGCTCAGAGGCCCGTCGCCACACAAGACCTCGTCCCCCACTGACAGCTGCAGGTCAGCCACCTCCACACCAACAAAGTTGGGAAGCACCTGCAGTGCAAGCTCCTTCAACATATCCAGCGTGTCGTCGATCCTGATGTCAGCGGCATGCTGGTCACCGGTCCTCCTGTCAGCCAGGAACACCAACATGCTTCTTCCTCGTGCCCATGTGCACAGGCACACCTGTGGTTGTGGGAGAGGAGTGCAGTGCGCAAGGCTGGCCTGTGGTGCGACACAACGGCCAGCACGGCTGATGCGGTCAACCAACAAAGTCTCGTCCGTTTCTTGTCTGGGCTGGGGTAGGGGTGGGTAGGGGGTGCGTGGGGAACACTGCATCGCACCTCCTCCTGCATCGGCTCTCGACCAGGGTATCCCCACCGCAAACCAGGCAACAGCTCCCCACCCCTCGGTACAACCGACAGGCCATCTCACTCCCACCCCTTCCCCGCAAAGCCTCGCCCTCCAGGATATATGAAACACTCGGGATGAGGGAGGGAGGGTGACTCGCCCTGCCAACAGCGGCAACGCGACACCCTGTTGTTGCCAGCAAGAGGTGGGTCGCGCTTTCCTGCACACGGTGGCCAGGATGTCCGGGATATCCCGGGTGGGAGTTGGAAACGGGAGGACCCGATCTGTCAGATATCCCACCCGGGTAGGACATGTCCTCCCGCGGGAGATGGTGTGTCAAAAAATGCAAAAAATGTCGTTGTCCAACGGTTTTTGGCCCCACAGGACATCCCCCGGGAGGACATGAGTCCTCCCGCGGGAGGACTCATGTCGTCGACACACATCGCACCTCCTCCTGCACGACACCCACAGATAATCTGCAGTGTGCGGCTCCTCCTGCTCAGGGGGTTCGTGTCGGTCGCGAGGGAGGGGTGTGGAGGGTGAGGGAGACTGGGGTGTACGAACTGCAATTCGGGACTATCAGGCAACACCAAGACATCATGGTACTGTGACCCGATCATCGCACTTTCAGGCCAGAGGATAGCTCATGACTTCGATATGCCCCACCCCTTCCTCCCTCCCTCCCCAGATCAGGGCCTGAAGGGTAGCGGAGACGGCTGTGCCCATGGACACGCACCGCACCCTGAAGACGGATACACCCCCAACCATGTTCTCCTCTTCTTGCACACCAGCTCTCTGTAGGAGGTCACACCTCAGCACAGTCAGGGACAGGCATCGTATCCTTCTGACGCGCCCTCGAGCCTCTTTGTAGAACGTCGTCTCCATCTGACTCATCCGTGCCGCCACATGGGAGGGCAGTGGTGGGTGTATGCCTGCACCCTTGTTGACTAGGCATGGACGAAGGGAACGTGTCCTATTGCACGGCAGCATTCACTTCAGGATCATCTTTCAGCGAGTCGTGCACGTACTGCAAGGCCTCGGCGGTTTGTTGCACAGCTGCGAGATTGATTCCACGGTCGGCCTTCAGGGAGGAGTGCACGTACTGCAAGGCCGCGGCGTTCTGTTGCACTGCGGCAAGGTTGATTTCACGGTCGCACGTCAGGGAGGAGTGGACGCATTGGAAGGCACAGCCTTCCTGTTGCACAGCTGCAAGATTGATCTCACGGTCGGCCTTCAGGGAGGAGTGCACGTATTGTAAGGCACAGCCTTGCTGTTGCACAGCTGCGAGATTGATCTCACGGTCGGCCTTCAGGGAGGAGTGGACGGATGGCAAGGCCCGGCCCCTACTTTGCACCGCTGCGAGATTGATCTCACGGTCGCCCTTCAGGGAGTGGTGGACGTACTTCAAGGCCTCACCGTCCTGTTGCACAGCTGCGAGATTGATCTCACGGTCGGCAGTCAGGGAGTCGTGCACGTAATGCAAGGCCTCGGCGTTCTGTTGCACTGCTGCAAGATTGACTTCACGGTCGCCCGTCAGGGAGGAGTGGACGTCTACCAAGGCACAGCCTTCCTGTTGCACAGCTGCGAGATTGATCTCACGGTCGGCCTTCAGGGAGTCGCCGACGTCACACAAGGCCCAGCCCCTACTTTGCACCGCTGCGAGATTGATCTCACGGTCGCCCTTCAGGGAGTGGTGGACGTGTTCCAAGGCGTCACCGTTCTGTTGCACCGCTGCGAGATTGACAGTCACGGGCGGCCTTCAGGGAGGAGTGGACGCATTCTAAGGCCCTACCGTCCTGTTGCACAGCTGAAAGATTAATTTCACGGTCGGCCTTCAGGGAGTCGTCGACGTCTCCCAAGGCCCAGCGACTCTGTTGCACCGCTGCGAGATTGATTTCACGGTCGGCCTTCAGGGAGGAGTGGACGCATTGTAAGGCCCAACCGTTCTGTTGCACAGCTGCGAGATTGATGTCACGGTCGGTCTTCAGGGAGGAGTGGACGCATTGTAAGGCCCTACCGTTCTGTTGCACAGCTGTAAGATTAAGTTCACGGACGGCCTTCAGGGAGTCGTCAACGTACTCCAAGGCCCAGCGATACTGTTGCACCGCTGCGAGATTGATTTCACGGTCGGCCTTCAGGGAGTAGTGGACGTGAGGGAAGGCCTCGGCGTTCTGTTGCACAGCTGCGAGATTGATTTCACGGTCGGCCTTCAGGGAGTCGTCGACGTACTCCAAGGCCTCACCGTACTGTTGCACCGCTGCGAGATTGATTTCACGGTCCGCCTTCAGGGAGGAGTGGACGTATTCTAAGACACGGCCTTCCTGTTGCACAGCTGCGAGATTGATTTCACGATTTGCTTTCAGGGAGTCGTGCACGTGCTGCAGGCCCCAGCCTTCCTGTTGCACAGCTGCGATATTGATTTCAAGGTCGGCCTTCAGGGAGGAGTGGACGTGTTCCAAGGCACAGGCACTACTTTGCACAGCTGCAAGAATAAAATCACGTTCAGCCTTCAGGGAGTCGTGGACGTACTGCAAGGCCTCGCCGTCCTGTTGCACAACTGCGAGATTGATCTCACGATTGGTTCTGACCGTGATGTGCGCGGATGCAAGTTGCTCCGGCAGGTCCCAAAGAGCTCTGAGAACGTCCGCCTTGTTCGACACCCACAGCGGAACCTCCCACACGTCCTTGCGACCGCTGTGCAGGTCATCCAGGTAGTGCTGGGACAGCAGGTCAACATCCACTGTGCACCCATCTGCGACAGCTGCACCACTGCTCAGAGGCCCGTCGCCACACAAGACCTCGCCCCCCACCGACAGCTGCAGGTCAGCCACCTCCACACCAACAAAGTTGTGAAGCACCTGCAGTGCAAGCTCCTTCAACATGTCCAGCGTGTCGTCGATCCCGATGTCAGCGGCATGCTGGTCACCGGTCCTCCTGTCAGCCAGGAACACCAACATGCTTCTTCCTCGTGCCCGTGTGCACAGGCAGCCGTGTTCACACCTGTGGTTGTGGGGGAGGAGTGCAGTGCGCAAGGCTGGCCTGTGGTGCGACACAACGGCCAGCACGGCTGATGCGGTCAACCAACAAAGTCTCGTCCGTTTCTTGTCTGGGCTGGGGTAGGGGTGGGTAGGGGGTGCGTGGGGAACACTGCATCGCACCTCCTCCTGCACGACACCCACAGATAATATGCAGTGTGCGGCTCCTCCTGCTCAGGGGGTTCGCGTCGGTCGGGAGGGAGGGGTGTGGAGGGTGAGGGAGACTGGGGTGTACGAACTGCAATTCGGGACTATCAGGCAACACCAAGACATCATGGTACTGTGACCCGATCATCGCACTTTCAGGCCAGAGGATAGCTCATGACTTCGATGCCCCACCCCTTCCTCCCTCCCTCCCTCCCCAGATCAGGGCCTCAAGGGTAGCGGAGACGGCTGTGCCCATGGACACGCACCGCACCCTGAAGACGGATACACCCCCAACCCTGTTCTCCTCTTCTTGCACACCAGCTCTCTGCAGGAGGTCACACCTCAGCACAGTCAGGGACAGGCATCGTATCCTTCTGACGCGCCCTCGAGCCTCTTTGTAGAACGTCGTCTCCATCTGACTCATCCGTGCCGCCACATGGGAGGGCAGTGGTGGGTGTATGCCTGCACCTTGTTGATTAGGCATGGACGAAGGGAACGTGTCCTATTGCACGGCAGCATTCACTTCAGGATCATCCTTCAGCGAGTCGTGCACGTATTGCAAGGCTTCGGCGGTTTGTTGCACAGCTGCGAGATTGATTTCACGATCGGCCTTCAGGGAGGAGTGGACGTATTGTAAGGCACAGCCTTGCTGTTGCACAGCTGCGAGACTGATTTCACGATTTGCCTTCAGGGAGTCGTGCACGTGTTGCAGGACCCAGCCTTCCTGTTGCACAGCTGCGATACTGATTTCACGGTCAGTCTTCAGGGAGGAGTGGACGTGTTCCAAGGCCCAACCACTACTTTGCACCGCTGCAAGATTATATTCACGTTCAGCCTTCAGGGAGTCGTGGACGTACTCCAAGGCCCGACCGTCCTGTTGCACAGCTGCGAGACTGATTTCACGGTCGGCCTTCAGGGAGGAATGAACGTGGGGCAAGGCCCAGCCACTGCTTTGCACAGCTGCAAGATTATATTCACGTTCAGCCTTCAGGGAGTCATGCACGTATAGCAAGGCACAGCCTTCCTGTTGCACAGCTGCAAAATTGATTTCACGATCGTCCTTCAGGGAGTCGTCGATGTCTTCCAAGGCACAGCCATTACTTTGCACCGCTGCGAGATTATAATCACGTTCAGCCTTCAGGGAGTTGTCGACGTGTTCAAAGGCCCGGCCACTACTTTGCACAGCTGCGAGATTGATTTCACGGTCGGCCTTCAGGGAGTGGTGGACGTACTGCAAGGCCTCGCCGTCCTGTTGCACAGCTGCGAGATTGATTTCACGGTCGGCCCTTCGGGGGTCGTCGACGTACTGCAAGGCACAGCCACTACTTTGCACAGCTGCAAGAATATAATCGCGTTCGGCCTTCAGGGAGTCGTGGACGTACTGCAAGGCCTCACCGTACTGTTGCACAGCTGCGAGATTGACTTCACGGTCGGCCTTCAGGGAGTCGTGGACGTATTGCAAGGCCCAGCCTTTCTGTTACACAACTGCGAGATTGATCTCACGATTGGTTCTGACGGTGATGTGTGCGGATTCAAGTTGCCACGGCTTGTCCCGAAGAGCTTCGAGAACGTCCGCCTTGATCGACACCCACAGCGGAACCTCCCACACGTCCTTGCGACCGCTGTGCAGGTCATCCAGGTAGTGCTGGGACAGCAGGTCAACATCCACTGTGCACCCATCTGCGACAGCTGCACCACTGCTCAGAGGCCCGTCGCCACACAAGACTTCGTCCCCCACCGACAGCTGCAGGTCAGCCACCTCCACACCAACAAAGTTGGGAAGCACCTGCAGTGCAAGCTCCTTCAACATATCCAGCGTGTCGTCGATCCCGATGTCAGCGGCATGCTGGTCACCGGTCCTCCTGTCAGCCAGGAACACCAACATGCTTCTTCCTCGTGCCCGTGTGCACAGGCAGCCGTGTTCACACCTGTGGCTGTGGGGGAGGAGTGCAGTGTGCAAGGCTGGCCTGTGGTGCGACACAACGGCCAGCACGGCTGATGCGGTCAACCAACAAAGTCTCGTCCGTTTCTTGTCTGGGCTGGGGTAGGGGTAGGCAGGGGGTGTGTGGGGAACACTGCATCGCACCTCCTCCTGCATCGGCTCTCGACCAGGGTATCCCCACCGCAAACCAGGCAACAGCTCCCCACCCCTCGGTACAACCGACAGGCCATCTCACCCCCACCCCTTCCCCGCAAAGCCTCGCCCTCCAGGATATATGAAACACTTCGGGATGAGGGAGGGAGGGCGATTCGCCCTGCCAACAGTGGCAACGCGACACCCTGTTGTTGCCAGCAAGAGGTGGGTCGCGCTTCCCTGCACTGCTGAGCGATCGGGTGTCCCCGTTGGGGGGGCTGGCGTTGATGCGCTGCCTCACTGTTCCCTCTGCAGATTGGTGCGCAATGCTGAGCAGCAGAGAAGCAGTGGCTCCTGCTGCGGCTGCCTGGCTGCAGAGAGGCCAGTCCCGATCAGGGTTTACAGGCTTTTCGACAGCCAAGTGCAGAACATCATTTATTTCCCATTGTCTTGCCTTGCCTGGTAGAATTCCTGCCGATTATGTCTTCCAGCCATCCCTGCTGATGCAGATTCGTCACCGTTTCTCCTACAGACGCGACTTGTCGAGAGGGAAATGCAAGAACCAAACAAATGCTTTGTGTTCGCCGACACCCAAACTTTTTTCCGAAAGCAGAACGGCAACATGCCGGTGTCGAAGATCGTTTGCTGCGACACACCGGTCCAGACCCCTACACGCCCAGACCAACTGCCTATCCTGCAGACCACACCCCCACCCACCCTCCTACTTACAAGTTGAATACATGGTTGGTGTTCCCACCCGTTATACCTCCAGCGGTTCGATTTCTAAAGTGTTACAATGTTTGAGTACAGCTTGCTTTATTATCGGAAGGGAAATAGGGAATGGGGGCTCCCGAATGGGGGTGTTGTGGGTGTGTGGGGGTGACGGGGTTCACACCCGACTGGGGGAGGGAGTGGGTGGGGGGGTGTCGTGGGGGTAGTGAAGGAATAGAACTATAGAAACTGGAGGGGGGGTCTTCGCGACGGGTCCGACAAGGGCATTTGGTTGGTTCCCGCTTGACAGCAGGTTCTCAGGCTGTCACGTGAAAAATGACGACAGTTGCCAGAAAAACTGGCGAGCCGCCCCACCCTACCCTGCGTGGTGCGAATCTGAAGAGAAGAGAAGGGAATGGCTATACACAACACACACCACACGTGGATCACCTTTTTGACGGCACCCCCACTGGGGGACACAAAGAGCAAGGCGCCCCGACCCACCCACCCACCCCCCCTTCCCCTCCCTCCCCGACAACCTGTTTACATTTCATGCAGGTCCACACCAGAGCGCAAGCCCTCATGACGGACACACGGCGTTAGCTTCACACCCCCTCCCCCCACTCCCCGTCTTGCGAATCCTTTTTACATTTATGTTGTGAAACACACAACCGCGCCAGCAGACTCTACTCTTGGGGCGACACTCTCCTGCTCCACTGTGCAGCACACCCCCCACCCCCCTTCCGACTCCCCTCTGCTCTGCTCTGCAATGCGATTGGTGAACATCCGCTGTCCCCTCTCCTCCCACCCCCTCCTCTCCCCCCCCTAATGATACGTCGTCTCCAACGCAGGCGACACGTTCACCGTACTCGGCGGCGCGAAGTTGTGCGGCACCCCCGCCATATCCGCCAGCTGCCTCAGCTGCGCCACCAGACACCCGCGCCCCTCCTGCGGCAGGTCCACCGCCCTCCCGGTGTCGACAAAGCGCACCCTCCCTCTGCCCTGCTCGTAGCACAGCCTCCGCGTTGGCGGGCGCGCCTTCCCATTCGAGGTGTACTGCAGGGCACCCGGCAGCCACTCCGACCTGCTGAAGGAATGCACCTCGTCGGTCACCGCATCCTGAAAGGTCACCTCCAGCAGGCCTCCGCCGGGGATCTCACGCGGGGGCGACACGAAGGCCGAATCGATAACGGGCGACGGAGGGTGGGGTGTGCGCGACCTCCGGGCCACACCACCCCCACCACGCGGCGCCACCGCAATCACCGGGGAGAGCTCCTGCGAGTCGCGGAGGTGGCGGTTGGTGAGCTGCACCGTGTCGGCCGCCTCGCTGAGCGCCCTCTGCAGGCCAACCATGTCAGCCTCCGCGCGCTGCTTCGCGGTCTCCGCTTCCTCCAGGTAGGCGCTGAGCTCCTCGATACGCCCGTCCCCCTCAAGCAACGTCTCGTGGACACACTGCAGCTGCTCTTCGACATGCGAGGTTTCCTCAAAGGCGGCGTTCCTCTCCCGCACCGCGGTGCGCGCCTCCTCCTTTGCCCCGCGGAGCTGCTTCCGCGCCTCGCGCAGCTCCCGCTGCAGCGCCAGGTTCCGCTCCTCCAGATCCGCAACCTGCGACGCCTGCTCCGCGCTCCGCCGCGCCACCCCCTGCCCCCGCGACACCGACTCGCGGCACCTCGCCAGCTGCGAACGCGCCGCGGCCAGCGCATCCTCCAGCTTCCGCACCTCCGCCTCCAACCCCCGCCTCTCCTCCGCAGCGCTCTTCTTCAGCCCCCTCAAATCGCGCAGGCGCTCCTGCAGCGCCCTGCTCCGCGCACGCTCTGCCTGCAGCTCCCTCTCCTTCGAAGCGAGGGCATCCTCCACACCGCCGCAGGGCGACGTGGAACAGAGGGATGAAGGCGGCTTGCTGTGCTGCTGCTGCTGCTGCTGCTGTTTCGCCTTCCCCGCGCCTGGGGTGGAGGAGGGGGACAGCGCGTCCGGCCTCCCTTCGTCTGCGCTCCGCGCAGGGGATGGCGACACGGCGCTGAGCGGGGTGGGCGGCGCCGGCGACCCGCAGGAGGCCTGGAGCTGTGCGATGCGGAGAAGCCCCTGCTGCACCTCCTCCTTCAGCTCCGCGTTCTGCTGCACGATGCTGCGGATCCCCTGCTCGCGGCGGGGGGAGTCGAAGAATGCCTTGTGCTGCTGCAGCTCCTCCTCCGCCACGCTCCGCCGCTTCTGCTCCTCCAGCAGCGCAGAGCGGAGCTCGTGCGCCGCCTCGCGGTCCGCCTCGCTCGCCTCCCGCTGCTGCCGCAGCTCCGAAAGCGTCTCCTCCAGGGCACGCGCCGCAGCCGCATCCTTCTCCTCCTGAGGCAGGCTGCCGGCACCACCACCCTCGCCGCCCTGCTGCTGCTGCTGCTGCTGCTGCGCAGCACGCAGCTCCCCCTCCAGCTCCCCGCGGCGCGCCTCCTCCTCCCGCAGCCGGGTGTGCAGCTCGGAGAAGAGCTTCGCCACGTCGGGGGACGGCCCCTGCTGCTGCAGCTTCTGGTTCTCCTCCGACAGGGTGGCGAGCTGCGCCTCCGCCACCCCGCGCCGCGCCTCCTCCTCGCGCAGCCGGGTGTGCAGTTCGGAGAAGAGCTTCGCCACGTCGGGCGACTGCTGCTGCTGCTGCTGATCCTGCTGCGAGGCAGCCGCGCTGCGGCGCTCCTCCTCCGCCTTGGATGCCATCAGGGCCAGCTGCGCCTCCAGCATCCCCCGCCGCGCCTCCTCCTCGCGCAACCGCGACAGCGCGGCGGCGAGCTCCGCCGCGGGAACCGCCGGGCCCTGCCCCTGCTGCTGCTGCTGCTGCAACATCGCATCCTCCACCGCCCCCCGCAGCTCCGCATTCTGCGTGACGAGATCCTCCACCAAAGCCTTCTGCTTCTCAATCAGCAGCCGCTCCGCGGCAGACCCGCTGCTGGGCCCCTGCTGCTGCTGCTGCTGCAGCTGCCGCACCGCCTCCTCCGCCTCGGCAAGCGCGGCCCGCAGCCTCTCCACCTCCCTCTGCAGCAACTCCCTCTCATGCATCGCAGCCTCGCCCGGGGCAGAGGCAGCTCTCGCGAGCGTGAGCTCCGCCCGCAGCCTGCCCGCCTCATCCTCTGCGGCGGTGCGGAGGCGCCGCTCGTTCTCCAGGGCGGCGCGTGCCTCCGTCTCCGCCTCTGAGAGGGGGCGGTGCAGCGCGGCCTGCGCCAGGGCGAGGTCCTGCCGCGCCGCGTCGCGCTCCCTGCGCTCCGCCTCCGCGGCGGAGGAGAGTGCCTCCAGCTGCGACTGCACCTCGCGCAGCCTCGCGTCCTGCCTCTCCAGAAGCGCATCCGGCACTGCGGCTGCCGCGACAGGCGTGCCGGCGTGCAGGATGGCAACCCCATGGGTGTGCGCGGTGGGGGTGGCGGCGGCGGCGGCGGCGCGGAGGCGCGCAATCTCCCCATCCCTGTCGCGGAGGGCGTCGCGCAGGGCAGACGCCTCTGCCGTGCCATCCTGCCCCCCTGCGAGCCTCTCGATGTCCGCGAGGTGCTCGCGCTGCGCGCGGAGCGCGTCCTCCCGCAGCTGCCGCACCTCCGCCTGCAGCACGGCGGCGGTGGCGGCGGCAGCCGCATCGGGCGGGGCACCGCCCCCCCCGGCGCCTGCGGCGCGCAGGCTGTCGACCTCCGCCTCGAGTCGCCTCCGGCGCGCCCCCTCTTCGTGGAGCTGCTCGCGCAGCAGCTGCGCCTCCAGCCCCGGCAGGGCGGAGGCGGTGGCGGTTGCGGTGGCGGAGGGCGCGCCGGGCGCGGCGCCCCCCCCTCCCGCGGTGGCGGCGACGCGGAGGTGCGCCGCGCCGTTGCGGAGTCGCTCGTCGCGCTCCTCATCCTCCGCGGCGCGGCGGCGCAGCCGCTCCTCCCCCTGCATCCTGCGGAGCAGCGCCGCGGAGGGGGGCAGCACCCCGCTGCCGCTCCCCCCGCTCCCCACGCTCCCGCTGCTGCAGCTGTCCTCCCCGACACCTCCGCCGGCGCGGAGCGCCAGCGCCGCCTCCAGGTCCTCCTCACACCTCCGCCTGGCCCGCCTCTCCTCCTCCACCTCCCGCTGCAGCATCTGCAGCATGTCCGCACCACCCCCATCCCCACCGCCTGCCGACGCCTGCCGGAGGATGGCCTGCCGCTTCAGGTCATACACCTCATCCTCCAGCGCCTTGCGGCGGGCCTCCTCTGCAGCGAGTGCCTTGCGGTGCTCCGCGATGGCATCTGCGGCAGCCGTGGTGCTGTGGGGGTGTGGTTCATCGCCTGCAGGGGTCGCGGCTGCGGCAACCGCCGCCTCGATGTCCCTGAGGGATTCGCTGCGGAGCTTCCGGAGGTCTGCATCGGAGGAGGCCCGGAGGGCGTCAAGCTGGGCCTGCAGCGCTTCGCGCTGCTCGCGCTCCTTCAGATATGCCTGCCCAGAGGGGTCTGCCGTGCCCTGCCGCAGCCGCCCCTCTGCGTCGGAGGAGGCGGAGGCCCGGAGGGCGTCGAGCTGTGCCTGCAGCGCTTCGCGCTGCTCGCGCTCCTTCAGATATGCCTGCCGCATCGCATCCTCCGCCACGGAGAGGTCTGCTGCGCCCTGCCGCAGCCGCCCCTCCGCGTCGCTGGCCTTCTGCTGCTCCCGCCGCACCGCATCCCGCAGCTGCCCCTCGCGCTGCTCCACCGCGAGGTCCGCCCCCCGCAGCGCCCTGTCACGCTCATCCGACAGCACGGCGGCGCGGTGCTCCAGCTCGGTTGCTCTCTCCTCCGCAGCGGCCCGCACCGTGCGCTCCGTCCGCAACGCCTCAGAGAATGCGGCAGATGTCTTCTTCTCCTCAGCGAGCGCGCGCGTCAAAGCCTCCTCGGTGTACCTCCCTGGGCCCGACGGTGGCTCCGTCTCCGCGTCGGAGGGTTGGCTGGCAGAGCGGTGCTGTTTGTCCTGCTGCTGCTGCGTCTCCGCCAGCAGCGCCTCCAGCTCGTGCACCCGGCCCTGGAGAGCCTCGATGTGAACAGCCGCCGGCGCGTCGGAGGGGGTGGTGTGCCGCAGCGGGGGGTCGGATGCGGCGGAGGCGGAGAAGTGGCGCGCCGCGTCGCGCTGCGCTGCAACCTCCGTGAGGCAGCGCTGCAGGATGTTGATCTCATCTGTCATCTGGCGCTGCGCATCGGACTGCAGAGACGACGCGTCCCCTGGGAAAGGCGCGTTGCAGCGGAGGGCAGCCTGAAGCTCCTCGTTGGCACAGATAAGGTTGTCAAGCGTGACTGCCGCGTTGTGCACCTGCCTCTCCGCAGCGAGGCGCGTCTCCCGCTCCTCATCCAGGCGGAACTGCAGCTGGCGGAGGGCAGACTCCGCGCGAGATGCATCCGCGCCGCGCTGCCTGGCGCTCTCCTCCTCCAGGCGGAGCTTCTTCAGCGCGATGCGCTGCGAGTTGACGTCGTTCGTCAGCTGCGCCAGCTCCTTCCCCCTGCGCGCCTTCTCCGCCTCCGCGTGCCGCAGCTCCAGGTTCACCGCCTCCAGCGCAGCCATCTGCTGCGCCACACGCCCCTCCGCCAGCTCCAGCCCCTCCGCAAACGCGCTCCGCTTCCGCACCTCCTCCGACAGATAAGCCTCATGCGCCCTCGCCTCGCTCGCGACAGACCTGCTCCTGCCGGAGCTCCCACGCGGCGGAGGCGGCGGAGGCGAGATGGCACGGGAGACAGCGGCAGCGCTCCCCGTGGGGCTGGCAGCAGCCGGGGTGCTGACGGAGCGCCCTCTCGGGAAGAGGATGGACAGCGCGTCGGGCGGCGGGCTCAGGATCCGCTGCGGCGAGCAGGGCGGCGGCAGCTGCCCTGCGGAGGGGTTCCCATCCCAGGCGCCTGCGGCGCTGGCGGAGGGGGACCGGGTGGGGGTGAGGTGGGGCGGGGTGGACATGATTCCCCCCCCGCGGGCAAAGCGGCCGACGTGGCGGGCGGCGGCGCCCGAGAGAGAGAGAGAGAGAGAGAGAGAGAGAGAGAGAGAGAGAGAGAGAGAGAGAGAGAGAGAGAGAGAGAGAGAGAGAGAGAGAGAGAGAGAGAGAGAGAGAGAGAGAGAGAGAGAGAGAGAGAGAGAGAGAGAGAGAGAGAGAGAGAGAGGGAGAGAGAGAGAGAGATGCTTTGTGGGGGTGGGGGATGGGGGGGGATGGGTGAGGGGAGGGGAGGGGAGGGGAGGGGAGGGGGGGGGGGGGCACACAAGAAGACACACGCGTGCGGGCGCCCCGACCTTCAACCTGGGGGGGGGGGGGTGGAGGGGTGGAGGGGTAGATGGGTGGGTGGGGTGGGGTGGGGTGGGGTGGGGTGATAAGGTAAGCTCAAAGACAAATGCTGCTGTTCTCGACATGTGTTTTGTTCAAAACTGCGTGGAGGGGTGTGGGGAGGGTGTGGGGTGTGTGGGGAACAATTTCCTTCACATTGTTTTTTTTTGCATTTGTTTTCCGCAATGTGCAGCCCCCCCCACACCCCCCCCCCCCCCGCCTTGTGTGGCATGCCTCCCTCTCAGAGACTCGCTGCGGATCGACGGGTTCATCGCACTCCCGCACTCCCCACCCCCTCCCCCCCCCGGTCCCACAACGCGCAAGACAGGACAGGAAACAGAGGGGGGAAAAAAACAGAACCCACAGCGTGGTGGGAGGGGGAAGGGAACAGGGGACAGATGCGCAGAGGCGTGTGTCTTTTTTATTGGAACAAGCTGCCAGACAGAAAAACGGCACAGAAATCTACTGGGGGGGGGGTGGGGAGGGTGTTGGGTATATATATATCAGTCCTATTCGTGGTCATTTACCCCCCCCCCCCCCCCTTTGGGTCGCCTGACCGGAAATTTTGGGAAAAGGGGGGTAATATAAGGGGGGGGGGGGTAAATTACGGGTCAAGGGGGGGGGGGGGGGGGTAAATTACCATGTTCACGGTGGGATCTTGTAAATTTTACATGTATAACTACAAGTATAATACATGTATTATACATGTATAATACTTGCATGTCAACTATTATACATGTATAATACATGCATATGCCTGAAATATACATGTAAAATACATGTATATCAAGTAAAAATACATGTATAATACTTGCATGTCAACTACCGTATACGTAAATATTATGGAACGTAAATATTATGGAACGTAAATATTTTGGAACGCTGGTGGGTTGGCGTTCCAGATTTTTTTCGTTCCATAATATTTACAGGGCTTTCTGCGACTCGGGGACTTGGACCAGGTGATCGGACGGCATACAGAGTCCCTGACGGGACCTACTCGTGCACTTTTCGCGCGATTCCTGACGCAAGCCGTCCTCACCACCGAGTCCCCAACTGGCCCTGTAAATATTATGGAACGTAAATATTATGGAACGGACCGGCCAAAAATGGGCCCGTTCCATAATATTTACGTTCCATAATATTTACGTATACGGTATTATACATGTATTTTTACTTGATATACATGTATTTTACATGTATATTTCAGGCATTTACATGTATTTTACATGTATAATACTTGTCATGCAAGTATTATACATGTAAAATACTTGCATGACAAGTAAAATACTTGCATGCAAGTAAAATACATGTATTTTACTTGCATGCAAGTATTTTACTTGTCATGCAAGTATTATACATGTATTTTACTTGTCATGCAAGTATTTTACATGTATAATACTTGCATGACAAGTATTATACATGTAAAATACATGTAAATGCCTGAAATATACATGTAAAATACATGTATATCAAGTAAAAATACATGTATAATAGTTGACATGCAAGTATTATACTTGTATTTTTACTTGATATACATGTATTTTACATGTATATTTCAGGCATATGCATGTATTATACATGTATAATAGTTGACATGCAAGTATTATACATGTATAATACATGTATATACTTGTAGTTATACATGTAAAATTTACAAGATCCCACCGTGTTCTGGGGTGGCCGGTTTTTTTGGTAGGCCATAGGGGGGTGAGAGGACGCCTAGGGCCTGTGGGTGACCTACCCTGGCATCACCCAGGCCCTCGGGCACTTCCTTCGGCATGATTGGACCTGTCACATGCATGCGGTGGGGTGTGTGGTGCCTACCTCACGGCCAATTACCCTCCCCTGGCGGCAAAGAGGGGGTAAATTACCCCCCTTCTGACTGGATAGTGGGGGTAACTGGGGGGTAATTTACCCCTCCTTCCAGGCAAAGGGGGGTATGTGCCTCCCCCTTTGCCCGGGGAGGGGGTAAATTCACTAAACACGTAGTGTTAAGTGTCTTTATAGGCCCTCCCCCCCCCCCCCAGATTCGGACACGCATTTTAGAGGCTTTCCACTACGACTCATGTCGAAAGTCTGGCCATCGTGATCTCTACGGACTCCAAACGACCCTTGGTGACACTCATGCAAGCCTAATCTGATCCGAAATTTTTTGGTGAATTTTCGATTTTTGGCTGAAAAAGGTGTTGGTGAAATACGCAACCTGCCCGCTGCAGCCCTGTGTGGCAGTCTTGTTGACTGGCGTGCTGCAGTACGCGGGTCGGCGGGCCGTGGCCCGGCGGTGGCGGGAGGCCTGCGGAGAGGAGGGGCGCGAAGCGCCCCGACGCGGAGCAGGCCTCCCGCCACCGCCGGGCCACGGCCCGCCGACCCGCGTACTGCAGCACCCAGTCAACATGGCCGCCACAGGTGAGCAATAAAGCCACCGTTGCCGAAGGTTGATGATGCTGGCGTGTCGAATTACAGTGGTCTTGCTAGGGTATTACAACGAGGCTGGCGTGTTTAGTAGTGACCGTCTGAGGACAAATTACCCCCCTGGCCCTCCCCAGTCAAGGGGGGGTAAATTGCCCCCGCCCTTACTGGGGGGTAACTTACCCCCTTCTCCGGTGGTGGGTAGGGGGGTAAATTACCCCCCTCTCCAGTACAAGGGGGCAAATTTACCCTCCCTACGAGTAAAGGGGTGGCAACTACCCCTTTGGCCTGGGGGGGTAAATTACCCCCCCAGTAAGAGCGGGAACAAATTACCCCCTTTGCTGGGGAGGGCCAGGGGGGGTAATTTACCCCCCTTAGCCTGGTGGGGGGTAAATTTACCCCCTCTTACCAGGTAGGGGGGGGTAATTTACCCCCCTACCAGGCAAAGGGGGTGGTAAATTACCCCCCCCACCACCCAGTGGTGGGGGTAAATTTACCCCCCGACCAGCCAAAAAATGGGGATTTTCCCCCCACCCCCCCAGCCAAAGGGGGGGGGGGTAAATTACCAAGTTTCTGGGGCCTGAACCCAAAATTTCCGAAAAAGGGGGTAATATAAGGGGGGGGGGTAAATTTTGGGGGGGGGGGGGTAAATTACCACGAATAGGACTGATGATCTGTTTTGAGGAGAAGGGGGGGAGGGGGGGATGAGAGGTAAGGAGGGGGTAGTGTCTTCGCCATACCGAGCAGGCTTGTAGTTTTTTTGACAATAAAGTTCGGCGGTTTTTTTTCCCCACCCGGTATGCTGTTGATGAGGAAAAACACGCCGAACAATGCACCAGTTTCGACCCTGCTCCGTGGAGAAGACCACACCCACTACATCCCCTGAGGTTCCCCACCCCCCTCCTGTACAATCTTTCATCAAAAGTGCGCAAGAAGGGTGGGGTTGGTGCGGTGCTCCTGTAGTCATCCGTGGCCAGGTTTCTTTGCACCGGTTCGACCCCCCCCCCCAAAATCAAAACAGACAGTTGGTTGACAAAATGGGGGGGGGGGGTGGGGTGGGGGAGGGGCGGTGGGTTATGCCCGGCACAGGAAAAACAACTCGCAATGTGTGTCGGGTGGGTTTGGAGTCCAAAACACACACGGTGGGATCTTGTAAATTTTACATGTATAACTACAAGTATAATACATGTATTATACATGTATAATACTTGCATGTCAACTATTATACATGTATAATACATGTATATGCCTGAAATATACATGTAAAATACATGTATATCAAGTAAAAATACATGTATAATACTTGCATGTCAACTATTATACCGTATACGTAAATATTTTGGAACGTAAATATTATGGAACGTAAATATTTTGGAACGCTGGTGGGTTGGCGTTCCAGATTTTTTTCGTTCCATAATATTTACAGGGCTTTCTGCGACTCGGGGACTTGGACCAGGTGATCGGACGGCATACAGAGTCCCTGACGGGACCTACTCGTGCACTTTTCGTGCGATTCCTGAGGCAAGCCATCCTCACCACTGAGTCCCCAACTGGCCCTGTAAATATTTTGGAACGTAAATATTATGGAACGGACCGGGCAAAAATGAGCCCGTTCCATAATATTTACGTTCCATAATATTTACGTATACGGTACATGTATTTTTACTTGATATACATGTATTTTACATGTATAATACTTGTCATGCAAGTATTATACATGTAAAATACTTGCATGACAAGTAAAATACTTGCATGCAAGTAAAATACATGTATTTTACTTGCATGCAAGTATTTTACTTGTCATGCAAGTATTTTACATGTATTTTACTTGTCATGCAAGTATTTTACATGTATTTTACTTGTCATGCAAGTATTTTACTTGTATAATACTTGCATGACAAGTATTATACATGTAAAATACATGTAAATGCCTGAAATATACATGTAAAATACATGTATATCAAGTAAAAATACAAGTATAATAGTTGACATGCAAGTATTATACTTGTATTTTTACTTGATATACATGTATTTTACATGTATATTTCAGGCATATACATGTATTATACATGTATAATACTTGTCATGCAAGTATTATACATGTATAATACATGTATATACTTGTAGTTATACATGTAAAATTTACAAGATCCCACCGTGCACGTGTGGGGGGGGGGGGGGGTTAGGGGTGGGAAAAAGCTGTTTAAACACGCATTTTTGAGGTACCCCCAGAACACCCCAAAAGTGCATAAAACCCCCACAAACCGACCCAAAACCCTCCGGAAACGTGTTTTTGGGGTGTTTCGCACGTGTTTGGCTTGATTTTTTGGCACTATACCGAAAGTTGAAAAGGTGGCCACCTTCCCGTACCTGGGCCTGGCCACCTTCGGGGCCTTGAACACACGCAGATGCCGTGCACAACGCCGGATGGGCAGGTGGGCCCAGCAGGAAGCACAGTTCTTCGTGGTGCTTATTCTGGGGCTGAAGACAGTCATTTGCAAGGTGCGAGGCAGTTGCCTGCTCCAAAAACGCTCTCAGTCCAGCGGCTGCACCCCAACCCCCAAAAGGGCGTTTCTGCTGGCCCTGGGCAAGGCTGTGCCTGGCCTATCAGGGAGCGGCAGGCGGTGGACAGCGAAGGTTTGTCTGACGCCTGAATTGTGAGCACAGGCGGTATCCTCACCGTGCCAGATGGATGCTTGCCTCGGCAAGCATTACAACTGCGGACCACGAATCGTCAGCAAGTACTGCAGTACACCAAGCTGGCCTGTCTGTAGCAGATAGATGTGCTCCACAGAAGTAGAAGCACACGACAGAGGCTGCTGATTCAATACTCGGTGAGGAGATACTGATGCGATTGCATCACTGCACAAGGCCCTATCATCCGCCACAGTGTCCACCACTTTCACCGGTATCTAAGTACAAGCTAAGCTCTGTGCGCAGTCTCGGGGGTCCTCAGCCCGGGTGCGAACGTCAGGTGAGGCGCAAGTCAGGCAAGTATGCCTGGATTCTGCAGTCAGCGTCGAACGTACGAGGAATGGCGATATGATTTCCTAGTTGCTGTTGAAGACGGAGACTTGCACAGCCCCGAGAGCACAACCCTCGATGTGCTGCTCGACCCCAGAAGTACACCGCGTGCCGCTCCCGTCTGCTATTCTTTCTTTCCAGCAGCAATGCAGCACATGAAACGTGGTCACCATATTAACCCTGCGCATGGCAGGGCAGTGTCTCACCAGATCATCGGGAGGGGTGTACAACGACCTGCAGGGCTGGCTCAAGTCGATGTGTAACTTCTGTGCACCTCCTTCCCTGGAGACCACCAAATGGCACGGCATCACTGGGGCCCCGAAACCACCCACTATTTGGCGCCAATCACGAGGGGCTGCTCAAACAATAGCTTTCTGAGTGCCTCGGGTCAGCCAATATGTGTCCCCGTCCCCTCCTGGCGCTCAGAAGTCGTGTTTCAGTGATGTTTCCGTGCCCAGGGGATAATGTGTCTCTCTCCTGGCCACCCCCAGGTACGGGAAGGTGGCCACCCCAAAAATACGGTCAAAAAAGCCCACCAAACACCTCCAAACACCCCAACACACCATTTTTTTGGGGTTCCGGACCGGTTCTGGGTGGGTTTCATGGTTTTTGGGGATCTCTGGGATGTTGTGCAAAAAAATGCAAAATTTACGCTTTTTGGGGGCTTTTCCCCACCCCTACTGGGGGGGGCTAAATAGAAGACCCCCCCCCTTCTAATAGGCGTATAAACGCTTTTTTTGGGGGGTTTTCAAAAACCCAAAATTTTGGGCAATTTTTGCAGTGGGTGGCCAAATACAAGGGGGTGGCCGAATACAAGGGGGGGGGTCTTGTATTCGGCGGTCCGTGATTTTTCCAAATTTTGGTGAATTTTGCTCCAGGTGACCTCGTGGAATCGCGATTTTCGCCTTCCATTGCACTATTCGGAATCCGTGCGGATCGTAGTGGGGTCATTTTGTGGGTGGAGGTGCCAAGTTTCACTCGTGAAATGTGGGCCTGATTTGGCTCCTGATAATGGGAGGATATTCCCAGGAGTCAGCCACCTGTGAGGACCCCCACACTGGTGTCCAAAACCCTGTTCTTTTGAATGTTTGGATTCCGTGCGGATCGCAGTGGGGTCATTTTGACCATGGGGTGCCTGTTAGGACTGGAAAAACAGGCGTAAATTTGAAAATTGGCCAAAATTCACGGACCGCCGAATACAAGACCCCCCCCCTTGTATTCGGCCTAAAATTTTATGGATTTCGAATTTCCAGACCCCCCCCTTGTATTCGGCCACCCCCTTCTATTTAGCCCCCCCCAGTAGGCAGAGACCCCGATAAGAATCCGACCCCCTGACCCCACCCGACCCCCGACCCCCTCTTATAAAAGACCCCCCCCCCCCCAAATATCTGGGAAAACCCCTGGGTTTTTCCCGAGGAAACGCGGGTTTCTCCCTCTGTTGCATTGTTTGGACTCCGTGCGGATCGTAGTGGGGTCACTTTGTTGGTGTAGGTGCCACACAACACCCCTGAAATGCAGAGGTGGTCCTCGTCGAGAATGGGGGTCGGAAACCCGGGTCGGAAGGTCGGAATCGAGGGGTCGGATATGGGGGTCAGGGGTCGGCCCCCCTCCCGACCCCCCATTGTTCTCGGGGGTCGGAATACGGGGGGAGGGAGGGGTCGGAAGGGGGTCAGAAAATGGGGGTCTGAAACTTGGGGGTCGGAACTTTTGCACTATTTCTCAGGGGTCGGAAAATGGGGGGTTGCAAACTTGGGGGTCGGAGTATGAGGGGTCGGCCCCCCCTCCCGACCCCCTCCGACCCCCCCACACAGGGTTTGCAAAACCCCGTCCTTTTGAATATTTGGGACTACTGCGGATCGTAGTGGGGTCATTTCGTGGATAGAAGTACCAAGCTTCACTCATGAAATGTGGGTCTGGTCCAGGGATAGTCGTGGGAGGAGATGCCTGGGAGGCACACACCATGCCACCCTACTCACCCACCCAGCGGCACCCTCCCCGACCCCCTCCTCGGGTTTTTCAAAAACTCGTTCTTTTGAATGTTTGGAGTTTGTGCGGATCGCAGTGGGGTCATTTTGGCCATGGGGTGCCTATGAACACCCCTTATTGGTGGTCCCCATTCAGGCAAATTCCTCAAGGCGACCCCCTCGGACCCCCTCCCGACCCCCGACCCCCTCTTATCGGGGTCTATGCCAGTAGGGGGGGGGGGTGGGGCAGGGAGGGCGAAACCGGCAATGCCGAGAAAAGGTGCCTCTGGCGTGAACGTGGTTTGCTTCGATGGGACAAACGGTTCAAAATATATATCGTGCTCCAGCTCCGAAGCAAGTTCCAGACTGATTTTTTTGTCGAGCACACTTGCTGTCTCAAGGCTGTGTTGAGGCCCTGTGAAGGGGAATAAAGGGGCAAATCCAAAAGATTCCGCCGGACGATTTCCTTCGTTACTTCGCGACTCCGCTACGCTCCGTCGCTCGCAAACTAGTAACAATGAAAGAATCGCCTGACCAACCAAAAGCGATTCGCTGCCAGTCTCGCTCACTCCCCCCTCTCCCTCTCACTTGTCCTTCGCTTCTCGCATTGACGCTTCCAAACACCCCAACCCCCCCGGATGCCTGAAGGTAAGGAGGGGTGCGGTGCACAGGCGAGATCCCTGAGACGCGACACACTCTCCTCCCACAGGCGGTGCCCAACAAAAAAAACGACAGGGCTCTTCTTGTTGTTTGACCGCTAAAAAAAATTCGAGGGGGGTGGCAACCACGGGCAACTCCCCCGCAGCCTTGCGGGGAGACGTTTTGTCTTGTCATTAGGCTTGTTTTGTTGCCCAAAAAGCGCTGCCACCGCCCCCCACTACATTTTTTGACACTATTTTTTTTTGGCAGGGAATTCCTGGTGTGGTGAAATTTTCCAAAGGGGAGGGGTGGGGGGTGGGGGGGAGGGGGTATATGTGTGTGGGCAGGGAATGAAAGTGGGGGAGGGGGGGCAGGGGTGTAAATAAGGCCGACTCCCGACTCCCGACTCGGGCCGGATTTTTTGGGGTTGGGAGGGTTGCCTTGCTTCCCTTAGGGAATGTGCAGTATTAGGCACCCCATGGCCAAAATGACCCCACTGCGATCCGCACAGACTCCAAATATTCAAAAGAAAGGGTTTTTGGAACACCCGAGGAGGGGGGTCCCGATGGGTGGGTGGGGGTGTGGGGGGGTCCCGCTGGGTGGGGCATGGTGTGTGCCTCCCAGTCATCTTCTTCATTACCGGTCTCTAAACTGGGGTGAGTTCATTGCCAAACCACTGCTGTGAATACGGCGCCCCTTTCCCGCCCCTTTTGCCAGATTCTGGCAGCTTCCAAGAAGAGTTGTGTTCCCGCCCCCTTCAGGTGGTTGAGCATACCACAGCGCACACGTGCACACCCACACACACTCCACACAGATGCGTCACACGCAACTGTTGCGACACACAACATGCCTCAGGTAGAGGCAGTAGTGTTTGACTCACAGCCAAATACTGCTGCCGTGAGTGAGGTGCTCGCAGCGTGTGGGGCGCTGCGGGCGAAGTGGGGGGTTGGCTGGGACATCCAACATGGCGCTGTCGTGCGGGTACGTCGCGTGCTTCTTCGCGGACCACCTCGCACGCGGGAAGACCCCGCAAGCGCCGAGTCGGTCCGCCCTGACCGAATGGTGGGCGACTGCTGGAGGTTCCATGGGACTCTCCACGGCAGAGGTGGCCGCACGCACGACCGTGCTGCGCAACGGCGAGGAGGCAGTGCCCCTCAAGAACACCGAGGTGGAGCGGTGGGCGGGGTCCCTGAGGCACGTCACACCTGTCAGGGTCCTCACATTTATGCGTGAAACAGGGCCGCAAAGTGCACAGCTGTTGCTCAATGAGCACAGGCTGCCTTTAGTGACGGTGGTGTTCATCCCCTCCACGGGGCCCGTGGGCCATTTCTTTGCCATCCGGCTGAGGAATGCCGCAGCGCCCACCCCCCCCCCCCCCCCCCGGTTGTTCTGTCGTGGGCTCGGCCGAAGGCCCCGGTCCTGGTGGCACCCTCTCCGACGTTCTACGAGAAGAAAGGCCACGCCTACTGCCGAGTGTGCGTTACTGCTGTCGACAGCAAGCTGATCGCGAAGCCGAAGCAGAAGAACAAGACGCTCTACATCGACGGGAGAGTCCCATACCGCACTCCTGGTGATGAGAGAAAGTCGCGGGTGGCTCACCAGACGAGTGACTTCCACCTGACGTGTGAGGCTTTGCTGAACCGCCGGCCTGCCGCGCGCATGTGTGTCACAGCAGCGCTTGCGCTTGTGTCTGTGCTGCAAACCGTTGCAGCTTCATCTCCGCCTGGCCGTGACAGAGCGCCGATTGTGGTGCCCGAGCTGCAAGAGGAGGAAGTGACGAACGACGAGCTCCGTCACGGCCTCTTCGCCTGGCACTCCCGGTTGTACGTGGACATCCGGGGGGGGCGGCCGCATGCGTCGATCATTGCGGGGCTTGCAGCAGAGCGGCTTCAAGGTGTTCCACTCCCTCCCAATAACCAATACCTCAACCGCCCCCACATCACGGCGATGTTAGAGGTGTGGAAGAACATGGTCGTTGCGGAGTCCATCGCGTCTGTGTCACGAACAGTTCAGGAGGGCATGCCGCTGTTTTTGCTCCTCGATGGCAGCGAGGTTGGTGGTGAAGAATCATACACGTTCCGCCTGCGATGGGTGTCGGACGACTGCCGTGTTGTAGAGCGCTGTCTTGGGCTTGTGAGTATCGAAGCTGCAGCAGCGAACGCGGACCAGGCCGACGGTGATGACGCGGACCTCTCTGCGAGTGGAAAAACCCTCTTCGACATGTTAGTATCTCTTCTTCATGAATACGGTCTTCAAATCCAGCATCTGTGCGGCATCATCGCAGACGATGGAAGTGCGATCTCGGGGCAGAAGACGGGGCTGCATGGTCGCATCGAGGAGGCAGTCGGTGCACCATCCCTCTACATCAAGGATGCCGGCCATCGCATCCAGAACTGTGTGGAAAAGCCGTTGAAAACTGACCCTGATTTCAAGTACGTCAGTGATACGGTGCGTGCTGTGCAGACCATCTTTCGCCAATCGGGGCTGATGCGGCGTACCTTGAAAAGGGCTGTCATGAAGAAAGGGGGGCGCGCGTACAAGCCATGCGGGTCGTGGCGGATCCGCTGGCAAGCAAAGTGGTGTACTTCGTTGCGGAAGGCGGGAAAAATGCGCGAACACTGGGTGACTCATCTGCGAAACGACCAACTTCACAGCCGTGCTGCATCTTCCAAAAACAAGACTGCTTCACAGAAGGGAGCCCGCACCAGGGCCCGTCGGGCGCTCGCGACAAGGCTGCAGGGCGCAAAGTTCAAGCGGGCGCTTGAGTATTTCAGCAAGTTTTTTGAACTTGCAAAGCGCCCCCAGCTTGTCGCTCAGTACCGCGCAGAACGGGGTGCCAATGTGATCCCCTACCTGCTTGAGGCTCAACTCCAACTCCGCGCATTCGGGGAGATGAAGAAGAACTGGCGGCCTGGATGCCATGGCGAGCTGGTCAAAGGGCTGCACCCAAAGAGCATCCTCTGTGATCATTCCTATGCAGCAGCGCTCGTGGCAGGTGTGGCATACGCGACCGGTGTCACAGACAGCAGTGCAAACGAGCAGTTCGAAAGCCTCTACTACATCATGAACAACACCGAGGCAACATCGACTGCTATGGAGCACTGGCTGTACATCAAGGAGGGCCGGATTCGGGATGATGCAGAGCTCTCCTTTGCCAGCTTCTGGAAGCTACGCCAGGAAGAGCTGTGCTCCCGCCCCGACTACCTCCCCACACTCCGTACCATTCGCGGGGCACTCTGCATGGCGTCGCCGACGAGCTCGGCATGCGAGGGGGACTTCGGGATCCTCCGGAACCGCACACCCGCCCAGCGCAGCACAGTAGGGGTGGAGAAGCTGAGCGACGAGCTGCTTGTGAAGCGCTGCGGCCCCGACCCCGATAATGTGGAAGCCACTCGGGATTTCATCCACCGGGGTATGCGCATATTCTTTGCTGAAAGACAGCGGCGGGCACCTGGTGGTGGGAGGAAGCGCAAGGCCGAAGATGAGAGTGAGCCGCTCCACGACATCGCCAAGCGACTTCGTCAGTCTGAGATCGACATCTTCGCGGAGGAACCTGAGGAGGACGAGGAAGAGGAGGAGGACGAGCTGGAGGAACTGGAGGAGCTCGAGGAGGATGAGGAGGATGAGGAGGACGAGGAGGACGACGACGATGACGACGAGGAAAGTTAGATTGTGTGTTACCCATCATGTTGTGTAAATATGGTTGGAGAGGTCGGCTCCTGGGTTCGACCGCCTCCCCCTTTTTGCGGGTTTGCTGTTATTCCTTCCCCTGACCCCCTTTTGTCAGCGTTATGGCGCCCGAGGAGTCTATCACTGCCTCTCTGAGTGCCGCTGCGACCCCTTTCCCCTCTCCCCTTTTGTTCGTGGGCTGCCCCCTGTGAATGGTAGACTTACCTACAGCCCCTTGTTTGCCGCCAGCACGGAGCCAAGCAGCTCAACCCCGGCCGTGCGCGGTTTGTTTGCCCTAGAGCATTGTTGTTCGTGGAGTACGTGTCATTGTGCTAAGAGCCCGGAGAAGCAAAGTCGAATCTGCTGCGCTAGCCTCACCAAGCAGCCACAGTACTACAGGATGCGCGCAGGATTGAGTAGGGTTTGAGACCGCCCGCCCCCCACCCCCCCACCCCAGGTACCTTAGGTGACTGTAAATAACCGACTCCCGACTCCTGACCCCCAAACCTTATTTACAGCCCTGAGGGGGGGGGGGTAAAAAATCTAAAGGTTATCAACAATAATTGCCAGGGTGGTTGCCAGGCGGGTGTGGGGGTGGTGGTGTGTGAATTGAGGCAGGGAGATGTATCACAGCCTTTTCAGCGTCTTCTTCCTGTCCTTGTTAATGGCCTTCTGAGCCTGTCGTCGGGGGAGGGAGAGAAAGGTGGTGTGATGGGTGGGATTGTGCATATGGCGATGTGACCCGCTCACCCCCTCCCACACACCCCGCATTGCATTGCACAGGCCACCTCCAAGCTATCACATACCAAAGGCGTTGCTGTTTTCTTTACCGACGTCGGGGTCGAGAAGGGCGACCCGCACGCGACAGACGGATCGGTCGGAGTTGTAGGAGCTGCCGGGTTCTCCTTGTTCTCGACAGGCTTTGCGTGGATCTGAGTGAGCAGCGTCGCCCTGCAAGGAGAGAGTGTGGTGGCACATAAAAGGCCGAATGCAGAAGTGATTGCTCCACGGTATTAAAACCCCACACGCGGGGGGAGGGGGGGGTGGGGGGAGGTGTTTTTTTGACTGCCCGGGGAAGGCCCACCAGAAACCCCCTTCACAAACCCGTCGCCCATCACACCTTCTGGAGTACTCAGCGTAGTTGGACAGCAGCATCATCCCTGCCTCCTCATTCAGCGCCGACTCCGGGTTCGGTTCGATCAGCAGGCACCGGATCACCATAAGGACGTGCCTGAGGCCGAGCGTGCTCACCCAATCCTTCTTAAGCGTGTTCACGCAAATCTCACCCTTGGGCTCCGACACGTTCGGATGGAAGATCTTCGTGCCGAAGAACCCCCGCGGTGGCACTGTCGGATAGCCGCTGTCCATCAGAAGCTTCACCTGGAACACGCCACCTTCGAACGGGGTGTCGACGGGGCCCGCAATCCTGGCCTCCAGCTGGCTGACGTCGTCGCTGGGAACCACCTCGACACCGTCGATGGGTGACCTCTGCAGGTCGAGGATGTCCTTCATGATCGCCTTCGCAACAGCAGGGGGGACGTCCATCTTGGCAGCAGCGGAGGTGTATACACTAGGCGCGGCAAAAAACGCTATCACTGACGCTCCTCTGCAGTGCTCCTGCCTCGCAACAAGGGGTGGGTGGGTGGGATGGGGGGGGGGGGGGGTCTTATTTGTGTTCCCACCTGCCATGCGTGGGTGGTGGTGATGTGGAGAAAAGTGGCGTAAAGTCGAACACCCCACCGCAACCGTTTCCGGGAGGAGGGGGGGAGGGGGGGTGCGGGAGTTGCCGTGGCTGCAGGGTATTGGGTTCCAGGACCAGATGGCTTGGCGTGGCCATACCGGGCCTGCGTGTGTTTCCGGGCGCTCCTGGATAGGGGGCCTGGGCGCCCTGCGCCTCATGCAGAGACAGCGAGGTGTCAGATTGGACACGCAGGCACAAGTGATTCGCATTATTTCCACATTTTGACCGTGATTATCACATGTGCATGCGACAATCGAGGCAGGCATCTGACAAACGCCGATCGGCGAGGTAGCAGTGCTGGGCTGTCTAAAGGTCAGGCGTTTTTACCCCAGATGACCGATGATTGCTCGAGAGCTGCAGATCGAACCTCGCGTGATCCGCACACTGTCCGCGGCCTTAAAAGGCTTCTCCGGTTTCGCGAACTGGCACCGCATTGCATCCTCCCCCCGAGAGGTACCTCGCAGTTAGAGGCTCTTCGCTGTCGGCAAAGCTCGGCAAGGGGCCTTCACCTGGGAGTAACTCAGAGAAAACAAAAGCGGGCCAACAAACAAGAGTGTGATTTGACAGTGTCAACACCCGAGAGGGTCCCCACCCCCCCTCTCTACCGGTGCATGCACCACCCTGGCAAGGGCAGTATGCACCGGAGATGGCTTGGCGTGTCACATTGTGAGGGGCGTGAATCAAAAAAAAGGGGTGAAAGTGATCGGAACCCCCTCATGCCCCAGCAGCAAGACGAGGGGCATACTTTCAGGGATGCGTACGGAAGTGTCTGAGAAAGAGAAGCAACGGAACAGAACAGATCAATAATCCAGGCTGCGGGATGGTGTTGCTGCCGGAAATGTGATTGTTCAGGCGACGGATACGGCAGGGTGATACTGCCGAGAATCATACTCCTTTCGCTTTAATGTAGACACCCGCCTGTCCAGCAAACTGTGGGAGAACAGTTCCGGGCTACTTTTTGTCGAGCGCACTTTTGCTGTCTCAAGGCTGTGTCGAGGCCGTGTGAAGTGGCATGAAGGTGATAATCCTAAAGATTCAGTTGTACGATTTACTTCGCTACTTCGCGACTCCGCTACGCTTCGCTCGTAACTAGCGAAAAGAATGAGAATGGGCTGTTGTGACTCGTGTAGTGGGCGCCAAAATCCGGGAAAACAAAAGCAGCCTCCACCGCAGCCTGCTGTGGGGGTTGCTGGCTGCCTTTGTTTCCCAAAGGGATGCCCGGGAGGGAGCCCTGGTGCTGTGGAAACTGCGCTGTGCGGTGCGAATCTGACGGAAGCAAGAAGAGCCGGACTGGTGTTGTCGATTAGGGACACACACACACACACGTGATCTTTTTATATTAGTGTAGACACACACCGAGCACTTGCTCTTGATGTGATCTCCACTGTACACACACACACACATGCAAATCTCTTTAGAGTAGCGTCGACCCCGAGGGTCTACACTGCCTGCACATTCACTCCCACCCACGCCCCCCCTTTTTCTTGACACGGGCAACACAGTTTCCTCCGTTGTGTGCGCAACCTCGCACAATTTGATTGGTGGGACCTTCTGGGGGCGGCACCACATCACCGCGCTGCTCCTTCACCCACACATTCTGAATTGTCCGCCTCTGCGCAGCTGCAGAAGATGCACCCCTGAGGAATGGCGCGCCGCAACACACTGTCCACGATGCCTCTCACCGCCCTGCCATCCGGGATGCTCTTCAGAGCCTCCTCGGCGAAGTCCCACTGCTTCAGCGCGACGTGCATCGCAACCTCATTCCAGGTGGTGTACGGATTCAGCTTGGATTCCTCGAGCTCGTACATCCACTCGCTCATGGGCAAGTCTTGCAGCCCGATAACCTGCGTCAGCACCACCGGTGCGGTATAGGGGGATTCCGTGACATCGAACACCGCAATGTGGTTGAATATAAAGGTGCTGGCGCAAGGATCTAGTATGCTTCTGTCCGTCAGCACAGGGATGTTGTGGCGGCGGGCGTAGCGCTCCAGGTGGTACAGCCAGGTGACGGGGCGCCCAATGGTTGAGTAGCGCATCATCGAGGCCGTCCCGATGTTCCCTGCTAACACGGTGCCCGACACGGCAGCTGCGGATATCTCCATCGTGGACCTCTTCAGCACCTTGGACAGCAGCACCCCTGCTGTTGCAGCGGACTCACGATATGACGTGTTGCTTTTTGTCCCGTTGAAGGTCACCACGATGCGGTCGCCCGAGAATGTCTCAGGGATGCCGCGGTGGGTTGCGGACATCCTGCTGACCTCTGCGATATAGTCGTGGTGGCGTAACAGGGTGCACTGCTCCCTGGAACCCTGGACGTGTATGTGGAAGTCCACCAGGTTCACGAGAAGGAAGCCCATCTTCTTCTGCACAAGGGAGGATTGGAACAGCCGAGAGGGCACTAAGGTGACGAACGCCGACGACGAGATCGTTAGCGAGTTCGTTGAGTTGTCAGAAGCGGAAGAGCTCGATGAGCTTTTGTCAGAGCACACTTCAACCGGGGGGTCGGCTTCTTTGACAGCGACGACTTCCTGCATTGCAAGTGGCATGAAGCTTTTGAATGTCTTCATGTTGTCGACAAGCACGTTCATGGCAGAGCGCATCACGTTGATCTCCTGCAGCAGTGATGAGTTCGCAGGGTACCGTGATATGCCACCCAGGTCGATCTGCGAAACGCACGAGATGTCACGCGCAAACTGCGCGAAGGGCTGGGTCAGCACCGCGTTGTACACAACGAAGGCCAGCACACCGACCAGCAGGATCCCGGTCACCAGCAGCCACGTCGCCTGGGTCCTGCGGTCAAGGTTGTCCTGCGCCACCTTGTCCTGGGCAGTCAGCACTGTATCCATTTTCGCTGCATTTGCCTTCGACTCGCGCACAATGTCCTCCTGCGGGAGCATGATGGCAATGACGAGCCGATTGGAATACGACTCCTTCAAGCGCGAGGGGTCGTCCTGGGTCTGCGTGTACAGTGCAAAGGTGAGCACCTGGTCGGGGATCCAGCGTGCATCGCCTGTCCGCATCAGCTCCTGCACCTGGTCCACAGACAGCGTCTGGTTGTGCACACGTAGGTCGTCGATGTGCCCCGTGTACTTGTGCCCGATGGAGTAGTTCTGCACCGTGCCTGACATCGGCACACGCTCGCCCATCGGACTCTTTGTGCGCCGCACACCGCCCACGTACATCGCACAGTAGCCCAGGGAGCGCCGGCGTGCGAAGCGCACCGCTGCAGTCAGGAAGACCCACTCGCCCACAGGCAGGTCGCGCACCGCAGCCGTGCGGCACCCGTACGACACGATGGAGATGATGACAGACCCGTCCTCGTACACACGCAGGTTCGTGTCCGGCGTCACCGAGTCTGCGAAGATGATCCCCTTCCCGTCCGCCTGGGAACGCTTGACCCACACAGACACGCTGTAGTCGTTCTTCATGAACACCTTCTCGCGCACCACAGGCTCCCACCGCTCGCCCTGCACGCTGGGACGGGCATTGCGCTGCGTCACAATCACGTCGCCCACCCCGCCCCACGGCATGGTGTTGTTGTAGTAGTCCAGCGTGCTCTGGTACCCCGCCACACCACCCACACGCCGCCGTGCCACACGCGGCACACGCTGCGTCAGGTAGGGCGACACGCGCACCGCCCCAGTCCCGTCGAGGTACAGCGCCTGTCCCCGCCCGTCATGCCCTGCGTCGAACCGGAAGCACCCCGACCCGCCGCCCTCGCACTCCATCCACGCGTCCCACACGTGCCACCCCGCCTCGCCCACCGCACCGTCGAAAGGGAACCACAGCCACTCCGTGCGGTGCCCGTGGTAGTAGTCGCGCGCTCGGAACGTGTCTGATATCACCTGCCTGTCTGCCGCCTTCGCGTCAAGCCGCCCGTACTTCTCCAGCACGAAGTGTGCGTACGCGTTGAACTCCCACTGCAGGGAGTCAAACAGTGTGAACAGATGGAAGGCACGCTGTGTGCCGATGCCGGTCAGAAGATTGCCGTAGTGGTCCACTGTCCGCCACATGGCATTGCGGTCAGTGTCTGCTGCGTAGATCAGTCCGTCCTCTGTGTGCACCACAAAAGTGGTGCTCTGGGCCAGAGGGCTGATCACTTTTTCACTCGCAATCACCTCAGTCAGAACAATCGACATCTGGTCTGCAGGGAAGGACACGACGCAGAGGCCATCATTCCCGATTCTCCGGGTGCTCGTCAGAAACGGTGCGTTCAGCTTCCCTTGCAGGTCCTCGGATGATATCGGGATGACTTGCAACTCTCCTATGTAGTGATCCAATTCGTACAAGCTGGAATGGTAGTGGGGACTCTTCTCCATCTCCACCACATTCGGAAAGGAGGCGGGGAGGTCTGTCAACCACAGCCGCTTGAAGGGGTCGTACACAGACGGCTCAAACACAACCTGCGTGAAGCTCTGGAACAGAGGGTGCAGGTATGGCTGGTTCGTGTCGCGCAGTGTGAGCTGCGTCCCGTTCAGCATGGGCGAGTAAGGATCGTTTGTGACACCAAACTCATCCCAGTACCACCCATCAAAGAGGAACACCTGCAGCATCGATCCTGTGGTGAACCGACGACGATCTTTGAAGAGTCGACCTGTGGTGATGTTGTCTGTTCTCGCCTTCCATGATCTGTAAGTGCGCTGCTCGGTGCCGAACGGTGCAAACCCGAGAACCAACTCGCTATCCTGTCGGAGACGGTCCAGGACAGTCATGATGCCCGTGTGCAGAACCACAGCCACCGTCCTGATGTACAGCCCGATGAGGTCGTTTGTGATCCTGCCCTCACGCAGCACCATGACTTGGACAGCCTCCTCCTTGTTGTTGCGCTGTGCCCTCTCCGCGTCCTTGCCTGCACTGTCCGCAAGTATGAAGGTCACAATCGCGAGCAGCACAGCCAGCGAGGCGGACAGCAGTGTGGACGACAACCCCAGCGGGATGCCGCGTGCTGCAGGCAGGGATGTGGCGGTCTGCCTGTCGTGGGCCAGCTTCAGGACGATCGCGAGTGTGGCGAGTGGGATGAGCACCACACCTGCCACCGCCACAGGCTCCTCCATCAGCGGCTTCGTGTCGGTGTCCACGGTCAGCTCCGCACCGAAAGGAACCGGGGCAGGCGTGTCGTTCCACACAACAGGTGCAGGCTGCCGGAACAGGAGCTCCACCTCGTATGTGTGCTGCGCCACCTGCAGGCCTTTGGTGCGGAGGAAGTCAACTGCGGGAGGCGCGAAGTATGTGTCGGTCATGGATCCGATCGGCAGGTTGATGTTGCGCCCCACACCGTGAATGCGGCGCTTGTCAGGGACAACCCACGCACGCACACCTGCCCTCTGCATCAGGACTGCATAGTCGGGGCGTGAGCACCGCCAAGAGTCTGTTGGGGGGCGGAACGCAACGATGCGGTCACGCACAAGATCTGTGTCCCACTTGTCGAAGTCACACATGTAGTCCTTGTTCGGCAACAGCTCCAAGTCGATGAAAAGCACCTTCTCCTTCAGCGGGAACTCCAGCATGTCCGCCATGCTGTTGTGGCGCCGCATCGGCAGCAGCTCAGGCTGCCACAGGCACCCCAGCTCCTCCTCCGTCACCGGGTCGTGCATCATCAGCGGGCACCCGGCACACAGCCGCTTCGCAGGGTCGGGGTTGGTGCGGCAGAGTGTTACATCCAGGAACCACCAGGGGCAGTTGCCACCAGTAAAATCCGACAAGTCCGCCGCCTCCAGGTTCGCACGCGGCTTGTCTGCACCACAGTGGTACACAAACTTCCCACGCACCTCGCCTGTTGCCGCCTTCAGAAGCTTCAGGATCGGCAGGTCCTGTGCCTCGGACTTAGCCTGCATCATCACAACGTCCTCGATGCCTTTCGATGACGAGTAAAGACGCCACGGGAGGTTGTCGTACAGTGCGTTGTGGAATGTGAACATGAAGACAGACAGCTTGTTGCCCAACTCGCGCTGCACACGTGCACCACCGGCAACCCCACCGCCACACCCAAACGAGTCCATGTAGTTGTAGAACGCGATGGTGTCTGACAGGTCTGCATCCCCGTAGTCGGATGTGCTGCACCCACGACCCGCGTGCGTCACCACACGCATCTCCCTGCCGTTGTACGGGCTGGCGATGTCCATGTTCGACTCCTCGATGTAGGGCGTCTTCTCCAGCGCACCGACGCAGTGCTGCAGCCCGATGTACTCAGCAGGCACGCCTGATGTAAACTCGAATGTGTAGGCACACGGCCCGCACAGCTCGCTGCGCTTGATCCAGTTGTCGAGGTCGCAGTATACGTCTTGGTTTTCGGGGTTGTCTGTAATCAATTCAAAATCCCCATCAAAGCGGCGCTGCATCAAATCAGAGAAGTGTGGGTTGTACGTGCTGATGCACTCATACATGTCATAGTGGCACTCAGGCACGCCTGACAGAACCACAGCGCTGAGGAGTGCCACCCACATTACATTCCTGTGACGTGGTGCGTTGGTGGACAGGTACCGATCCAATACAGGCCTGCACCAGACAAGGATTTGCATGATTTCGCTACTTGTTGAATGCGGCAAGGTGCAGGCAGGGGAGGGCTTGGCACACAGTACAGTCTCACAAGATTTCTCACGCTGGGGCCTCTGGTGCTGCACAACATGAAAATGCTCTGCAGCATCAGCATGAATCTTTGCATGATTGTTATGCGGTCGGGATGTGCATGAATGAACACGGATGACATGATAAGGAGCCGGTGTACGTAATGTGTTTGTTTGTGCAACTGGGGCGGTAATCTGCGGAATGAGGGCGACACTGCCCCAAGGCAGAGAAGCAAATGATGCAGAGAAGCACGCCCACATTTGCTGTCACACAGCTCATTTGCATGCCTAACACACTTCTCGCCTGGGCGGGTGACTTGCGCGTTCTACAAAAAAATGCGCGCGTATACCTCTCCCAAATCACTGCAATCCGGCTGAAAGTTTTGAGTCTCTGTTTGTGTCGGAGGATAGAAAAGGGGCGAGGTAAAAATCCGAGATCTCAGAGAGAGAGTGGTTGTACTTGTTGATCGCTTCCACTATCTCGATCTCACCTCGAACAAATCATGCAAGTGCAAGGAACCCTTCCAGCGAACATTGTGTCCGGCAGCTGTGAGGCAACCCACCCGCAATACATGGCACACGGTATGGAGGGTCATTTGGTAAGGCGCACCGTGTCCGCGCCTGGGACGGGTAGTCACCGAGCACAACCCTTATCGTTCCGTCTCAGGATCATGCCGTTCAAAGAAGTGCCCTCGCAGTATCAACCGCCCCGAATGTGACAAGAGCCACACTCCGTGCTGCACAGCAGGGCTCACCAGGCAGCCTTGCTGCCATCTGCATGTGTGATCTGCTTCGGGGCGAAGAGGCCGTGGCGGGTGTCCGCACTGCCGACAGCCTCCAGCACCACCTCATAGAGGGAGCACTCCTGCCCTGCCGCCTTCACCGTGCCGACAGCCACTGCAAAGCCACGAGTGGTCACAGCAGACGCAACAGTGTCATCGGCTGTGGCGAGCAGCACTCTCCGATCTTCGACCTGTGCCCGTGAGAAGGCAGCAAAGCCGAGCTGCACGCAGGGCCCCACAGCTGTCACGAAGCGCTGCCCCTTGGTCCCGATGTAGCCGGAAAGCGCCTTCCCGCAGCACATCCCGCAGTGCAGTTCGTGGGGCGTCCCTGACACCGCCATGTTGACGAAGCGCAGCGCACCCTCAACGTGCCCGACGCAGGGCGACATCACACCCCACGACAGCAGCACGGCCGTGCCGCACACATTGAGCAGGCGCCCATCACACCGCCCCAGGTAGGTCAGGATGCGCGAGAGTTGCGTGTTCGTCTGCTGCGTAGTAGTATCCGCGGTGCTGGACGCCAGGCTGCAGCTGAGGAGGGCGACAGTGGCGCTGCCGACCTCGAACAGCTTCTCGTCGAATCGCTCCGCAACGCTCATTGTCGAGCGCGAATGCTTGCGGACCACCCGACGCAGGCTGACGGTGCTCGTGCTGCTATGTGTCGAGGCGGTGTCGTGTGAGCTGTCCTCCCGCACGAGGGGGTTGCCTGCACGTGCAGCAACGACACTGCGGATGTAGGCCGTGCGCTGCTTCAGGGAGAACGGCACCAGCAGCGACAGGGGCGCCTGCTCTGCGATGCCCTTCAGGGTGCAGTTGCCCAGCGGCAGCACCGCAGCACGCCCTTCGCGCATGGCACCCACCCCGTCGACCACAGCACTATCCACCACCACGCCACCCCCGACGCCCTGGGCCTCGAGGCGTGCGGCACGGTTGACTGTCGGGCCGAAGTAGTCGTAGCGCTGCAGCACTTCATTCAGCTCCACGTTCACGTCCCCGAAGTTCACACCCATACGCACACGCACCCCGCAGTAGCCGGTGTCCATGTCGCGCGTGCATGTCGGCAGCTCCAGAAGGCTTGCGGGCCAATCGGCAGAGACGAGTGCCTCTTGTGTTGCCAGGGCGAAGTCCGCTGCGCTGTCCAGGTCGGGAAACGCGACCATGAAGGCGTCCCCGATGGTCTTCACCTCGTACCCGCCGTACGCAGCGATCTGCTCCCGCATCACCGCGTTGTGCACACGCAGCCCGACAGACATCCCGTCCGGACACGCCTCCCACAGTGCTGTCGACCCCTGGATGTCTGTGAACACAACAGCAGCACAGCCGGAATCCAGGCCAGGGGCCTCGTGGGCGTCGAGGTCGATGTGGTGTGCCTCACGTGCGAAGATAGCCTCCGGCATGAATGTCTTGTACTCGCGCATGTTGACGACAAGCGTGTTGATGGCGGCAGCCATCACGTTGATCTCCTGCAGCAGGGAAACGTCTTCCGCAAGGGCCTCGATACCCTCCACGTCGGCCTGCGACACCCGCAGGATCTTCACGGCGAACTGCGCGAAGGGCTGGGTCAGGTAGTTGTTGAGTGCGGTGAACAGCACCGCCCCGCCCAGGAGCAGCACAGACACGATGATGAGCGTCGCCTCGAACTGCCTGTCTAGCTGCTCCTCGCTGTTGCGGTCCTGCCGCGCCATCAGCTCGGATACCTCCGCCTGGTTCTGCCGCACACCCTGCAGGATCTTGGACTGCGGCACTACGGTGGCGAAGGAGAAGACCGGATTCCCTTTGTGTGCAAGCGAGCCGTGTGTGTACACTGCAATCCACAGCCTCTCATTGACACTTGGAAGAACACGCGCGTCACCCGTCCGCATCAACTGCATCACGTTTTCCGGGCTGAGCGACCTGTTGTGCACACGCAGGTCCTGAAGGGATCCGGTGAAGCTGCTCCCGACAGTCATGTTGGTGCCCTCCACCAGCTTGAGCTCCATCAGGCGTGCTGCCAGGGCCCAGGCCCGCCGCACCCCATCAATATACACCCCACACTGCCCCAGCACCTGGCTGCGGGTGAAGCGCATCGTCGCCACCACGAAGACCCACCGCCCCACAGGGACATCCAGCGGCGCCGTGCGACACCCATAGCGCAGACGCGATACCACGATCTGCCCGTCAGCGTAGAGACGCATGTTGGCATCTATCCCGAAGGAATCGGTGATCACGACGCCACGTGTGGAAAGCGTGTCGCGCCGTATCCATACCGACACGGAGTAGTCGTTCTGGCGGAACAGCTTCTCACGCTCGGCAGCGACCCACTGGTCCCGCCGGGGGTTGAGGGACCACGACGACAGACCGGCAACCACGTCCGGCACACCCCCGAAGGCAATGCTCGCGTTGTAGTAGTCGGTGGCGCCTGCCCCCCCTGCAGCCCGGATGTCCACCACGTGTGGGACCCGCCGCGTCAGGTATGGCGACACACGCACCTCTGCTGTGCCGTCGAAGTGCAGCGCCTGCCCGCCCCCTCGCCCCGGGACGTAGCGGAGGCACGCAGTGCCGCCACTGGGGCACACGGCCCACGTGTCCCACCGGTGCCAGCTGAGATCGTCGGCAGAGCCGTCGAGGCCCAGCCACAGCGCCTCCGTGCGGTGCTCGCGGAGGTAGCCCGCTGGGGAGAAGGAGCGCACCAGCACACCCTTGCCGCCTGGGTCCTTGGCGTCGAGCCTGCCGTACTGGTCCAGCAGGAAGTGTGCCATGGCGTTCAGCTCCCACGATGGCGAGTCGAAAAGGCTGAAGCACTGGAAGGCGAAGCGGGGAGCGCCCCAGTCCCCCAGGTTGCCCACCGTCTTCCACTGTGGGTGCTTCCCGTGGTTGGATGCGACCAGCAGCCCGGTGTTAAGGTACCACGCGTAGGTCGTGTCGTCCCCGATGCTGCTGGGCAGGATGTCGTCGCTGAAGCTGCGCCCGATAAACCGTGACACCTCCTGCAGGGTGAGGGAGACCACGACCAGGCCGTTGTCGCCAGGCACGGACAGGGCGAGGGAGATGTACGGCGAGACGCGCTCTCTGTATGGACTAACCCAGTGCGCTGTAGGAGGGGTGACCTGGAGAAACGACACATGCAGCCGCCCTTCCGGGCTCCCGCCTTGGTTGTCCAGGCGGTCGAAGTCCATCACCGTATCGTATACACTGGGTAGCTCGTGCCAAAACAGGCGCTTGAAAGGGTTGTACACGCGTGGCGACACTGTCAGGAACCAGCCCCATATCTTCACCGCAAGCGGGTAGTCCCACGGACGGCCCGTCTCCTTCAGCGTCGACCCGTTGACACGCAGGAAAGGATGGTTCTCAAGACTGAAGTCATCGTAATAGTACCCGTCGCGCATGATCACCTGGACAGCGAGCCCAGAGACTTGGTTCGGAACCCGAAGCCGGTGAAACACACGCATCCTGGACAGCCAGTTGTCGTAGCTGCGCTCTGCGTCACCAAAGGAAGCCCCGTAGCGGTAGGTGTCGCCCTTCAGCCGCAGCTGCCCCTGCAGCGCGTCTGCCCTGTGGAAGAAGGCTTGGGCTGACTTCTTCATGTACTCCATTGTCAGGTTCATCTTGGTGTCCTCGTCGCGCGCATCCATGAGTGACACAATGTCACGCTTGCTGTTCCGCTGCGCAGACTCCGCCGCACGGCCAGCTGTCACAGTGAGCACATACGTCACCACCGTCAGCGTCACACCGAGGCACAGGGCCAGCATCGTTGACCCCAGCGCAAGCGACACACCCCGCGCCCCACGCGACGGCACCACCCCCCTGAGGCGCCACACGAGGGCCGCCAAGGCTGCGAAGAACACCGGCACCAGCACAACACCCACCACTGCCGAGGGCTCCTGCATCAGCATGCTGTGCTCCTCCTCGACCGTCAACACGGGCCGCAGCACCACAGGCGGCGCAGGCGTGGGGAGCCACACCTTGGGGGGCGGCCTCAGAAACAGAGCATCCGCCTCAAACACCCCGGGCTGCCCCGTGGGGAACCGCTGCATCCACTCCCGCACCAGGGCGACCTCTGTCGCGTTGAAGATGGACCCCATGGGGATACGCAGGTGCAGCGAATTGCCGTTCAGCCGTGACGACGGCATCGCCGTCACCAACGCCTTCACACCCGCCTTCTGCGCGAAAGCTGCAAGGAAGGGCCCGGGGCAGCTGATTCCGGTGATGACGGCCACCACGATGCGCCCCCGCCACTGCCCCCAGTAGTCTGCGGTGCACATTTCATGATTTATCTGCATGCCGCCGTCCACAACCACCACACGCTCTGCGATGGGCAGGCCAAGGGATGCCAAGTTGTTGTAAGCACGCTGCGGCAGCAGAGCGGGCTCCCACACGCACCCGAGGGTGCTGCCCGTGGCAGGGTCCTGCAGCACAACGGGGCACTCGGCGCACAGCCGGTTGGCGATATCCGGCTGCGACGCGCAGATCTCTGGCGCAGGTGAGTCCATGGGGCACGACCCACCCCCGTAGGGCAGCAGGTCAGCTGTGCGTGGGTCTGCGTGGCAGCGGAAGCGCACTTTCCCCATCACCGTCGCGCCGCGGTTCTCCCTCAGGGTGCGGACCGGGGAGAGGAAGGGATCATCCTCGCGGCACTTAAACATGACGACGTCCTCCACCCCCTTCGCCTCGACGGCGGAGATGGGCGGGGCGTTCGACTGGAGGGAGCGATGGAGGAAGAATCGCGCCGGATTCGACTGTATCAGGAGCGTGTTGTTTAGCTGGCGCGCTACGGTGGTGGGGGACAGGCTGAACACTATGGTGTCTGCCAGGTCCTGTTCGGCGAAGTCGGCTGTGTCGTGGGAGTAGCCGGAGATGCTTGACACGACGCGCATCTCGCGGTTGTTGTAGCGGTGCCCGAGGTGCATCAGCGATGCGTCGTTCGACGGGACCTTTCCCACGACACTGAGGCACAGCGAGACCCCGCGCAGCTCCGCCGGCACACCTGAGGTGAACTCAAAGGAGTAGGGGCACGTGCCGCACGACTCGCTCCGCATCTTCCAGCTGTCAAAGTTGCAGAATGCGTTCTGCCTGTCGGTATTGTGTGCGATGCTGGCCCGCTCGCCCCTGGCGAAGTCCTCCATAACATCGCCGAACTGCGGGTTGATCCCATAGAGGCAGTCCTTTGGCCTCCAGGGGCATTCGGGGAACGATGCATCTGCGCCTGCCCACAGGCACAGGGTGCACAGCAGGGCAGTGTGCACCTTCCCAGCACTGCAGCTGGTGCCCTCATTCAGCCGGCGTTCACGACGAAGCATATCGAAGCATGCGTCTGACGCAGAGGAGTCAGGTCGACCAGCAGGGGTGGGGAGAGGGGCTTCTGTCAGCAAAGTGTGCACCAACACGCGCCGCAGTGTGCGTTGATTTTCCTTCCACACACACTGACAAACCCACGCCTGATGAAGGGGGTGATGTGTGGAGCACGTTTGGCAGAGCTGAATGGCAGTGTGATAACGGCAAAACATGCTGCGCTGGGGTCCCGCTGTAGGGCGGGAGGTGGGGAGGGTGAGGGGTGAAGGGGGGGATTAATACCACAGACCCCGCGCGCCAAACTCCGACCACCCTCCCCCGTGCTCACCCCCCTGCACCGATGATACCCGGCCCTTCACGGCGAAGGGGCGGGGGGTGGGGGGGGTGGGACATCTATATTTGGCCACTCCGCTGGTGCGCGCCCCAACGGAAAACCACATCTATCTACTATGAGGGAGAGAGGGGTGGGGGGTGGGGTGGGACGAGGGTTCTTTTCCCCCGGGGGACAGATTGGCTTGGAGGGGCACGGGTGGTGGGGGTGGGGGTGGGGGAGGTAAACAAGAGTCGCTCAAAGCGTTCAACAAGCTTCGCACGGGCCTCCCGCTTGGGGGTCTCTGCTATACCCAGGCGGAAACAGATTGAAACAGGTGTGGCTCTTGAGGACCCGGTGGGTTCAGGCAACCCCAGACACCACCGTATCTAGCAGGACGCGGCACTCTCTGCAAGTTAACCGTAATTTGACCCCCTCCCGCCCCGCCACTCTGTTTGGGCGTGGCTCTACGTATGCCACCCCTCTCCCTTGCCCAGTGACCCACACGTTGTGCCGAAGAAGAATCTCTATGAAACTGAATGGATGATCCATCATTTGGAGCGGAGGTCCCCCCCCCTTCCCACACATCACCCCAGAGGGCTTGCGCCGGCAACCAATGGCACCTGCTTTTTGGAATAATGAGTGTTGCACTGCACGCTGCCAAACAGCCCAGTGTTTACTGTCACAAGCAAGGCTGTTTCGCGTAAAATACAGGCCGTTGTTTGTGCGCCGAATCCAGGGGGAAACGAAGGCAACCTCCCACCAGCCTGATGAGGAGGTCGTGTGATGTTGCCAAAAAAAAAAGCGCTGCCTGCTAGTTGCCTTGACACAGAGCGGCACTCTTTTCCTCCTTTCCCGCACTGAGTGTCAGAGTTGTGTCTTCAAAACGTTCTTCGATTTTTTTGCATCACCGCTACCTTCTTCTCAGCGCCATTGCCGTGCCAAAGGGTCGCGCCCTGCAGTGCTCGCGGTCCGCTGCTTCGCCTTGCCTCCACCACTGCTGGCCATACGCGACGTCTGGCTTCTCGATCCTGACGACTTATCCCGCAGCGATGCTGACCCTCCTTGCATCGCCGCCTCGTGTGACACACTCCCACTGATGGAAGACCCGCCCCCCTTCGGACGGAGACTCGTCTCCCACATCATCGTGCTGAGGTTGACAGTCGGATTCCGGGACACCAGATGACGGTACCTGCGGGTGGAGGGGGTGGCATGTGTGTGTTGTTGGAGGCTGTGCTGTACATCAGGACATATTTACAACTCCTGCCGCCACCCCAGAGAGTGGCGAGGGGAGATCAGTGAGTGGTTGCGCAAAGATCAGATATCCAACGATGCACCCCCACTCCCCATCACGAACCCCCTCAAAGGCACTACTTTTTTTGCTGAGCACACAACAACAACAACGCCAGCATACTCGTGGAACTGCACCGGCGGCTTCCCGTCATTCTGCAGAACAGTCTCAGGTATATCCCCCAAATCGTAGTCGGATGCCCGCTGTGGCACGCCACCGCCACCGCCTCCTCCTCCACCTCCCCCCTCCACCCGATCCACAGCGCTCACCCGGGTGCTGGGGCGGAGCACACCACCACCACCCCCACCACCACCACCGGAATTGGACCGCACGCCATCACTCCCACGCCGGCCACCACCACCACCACCACCACCCCCCGGGAGCGTGTTGCGACCGCCGCTGCTGCTCCGCGACGCATCACGGCTGCGGTGCCGCGGGGGATCCGCCGGCGGCTGCGCCGCCGCCGCCGCCCCCACCACCACAGCCCCACCTTTGCCCTCCGCCCCGCCGCCGCCACCCCTGCGGGCCACCAGGGCGCCTCGCCCGCCTCCCCCTCTCAGCTCCCGCTCCCCACTGCTTTGCGCCGCACCCCCTGACGCGCGCTGCGCTGTCACGCGCTGCACCATCCTCCATAGCACGGACCCAGGGTCCTTCGCCACATCCCCCGACGCCACCACGAGCTGCTCAGGTAGAGGCATTACCGGGGCACGCGCTGCCTCTTCCAGGAGATCCGTCGGGATTGATAGGGGCTCCGGCCCGACTGCTGAGAGCTCCGCTTGCAACGCGCCTGCAGGGAGGAGGGGCATTTTCACCAGAGATAGGACGTGGGCATGGCCTGGGTGTGCTTTGACCCATCTTAAAGTTCCCTGGAGGAGGAGGTGCTCGAGGTGCTCTGGCGCCAGCCCGCACTCCGGGAAATCGGACCCGAGCAGCGAGCAGAGTGATTCCAACCCGAGGTGCCTCAGATGCTTCGACCCCAACACTTCTGCGATGTGGAGGCGCGCCAGGGGGAAGGCGGAGTCAAACGGGAGGGGTTCTGCCAAAGGGGTTTGGTCTGCAGCAGCCCCCTTCTCACTCCCGAGCGATTCGTGGTCCACCAGCATGCGGGCCAGGTCGGTGTGTTGTGGCACCCATAAGGCGTTTGCCACGAGGGGCCATTTTTCAAGGTCATCCTCGCAGAGGGTGAGGAGACGTGCAGAAACTAACCCAAACAGAAAGGGCATCTGGAGGATTTTTGCCATCTGGCAGAGGAGGAGCGCGGTCTCAATAGATGTCTCCACAAGCCAGTCTGTTGATATGAACTCCAGCACGGCGTTGAAGGCGGCCTGCGGGTCGCAGGGGAATGGCAGAGGAGCGAGTTCGGAGAAGAGTTGTGTAACGTCAACTTCCCCGGTGCCCCCCGCCTGCTCCAGCAGCTGCGCGAAGGGCAGAGATCGTATGCAGAGGAGGAGGCGGTGGCTGGGGTACCGCTGGCCCTGGAACCGCAGCACCACGTCGGATTGAAAGAAGTGGTGGCGCGCCTTCCAGAGGTCCATCTGCAGGGTGTACTCCCAGCCCCAGCGGAGCTCCGTCATGGTGGGGGAGAAGAGATCGGCAGGTGGGGGGGAGTCAGTTATGGCAATAAAAGTGTGTCCGCCCGAGGGGGCCCCCGTGTGGGGGAGGGGTCACGCTGCCCCTCCCGTGGCCCTCTTCCTATGTGGGGGGGAGGGTGGGCTGTCGGGGGGGAGGGCAGCAGGTGGGTTGGGTTGGGCTGGGTGTGTGTTGGAGGAAACGCATTGCCCAGACGTTTGATTCGCGTCGGGTTGGGGGGGGGGGAGGGGGTGGGCAGGGGATGTGGTGGTGGTGGTGGGTGGTGGGGGAGGTGGGACAATACCCTCAGCTGAAGGGGGTGGCCTAACTTATAAAATACAACCTGCAGTGCAGTAGGGCCACATCCCTTCTGCTTCTGTTTTACAGTACGAATACACTTTCATATGCCGGGGGGGGGGGGGGGATTTGATTCATAAGGGGGTCTTCGCTACGGGGTGACCGTCAGTGCATTTTGGTGACTTTCCTGTTGAAATAGCTGAAAACTGACGGAGATTGACGAAGGATAACGGCCAGCGAAGACCCCCTAAGACTCTAAGGGAATACAGCAGAGGTGGAGGTGGGGGGGAGTTGACTCAGACGGGGATAGAAGGTCTGAAGAACGGCAACAAAAATACAGCAGCAGTCTCTCGAGTCTTCCTTTCAGATGATTTTGCATCCACCAAGAGAATTATCAAATCTTACAGAAATACACGGGGCAGCCGGGCAGCTTGTAAGAAGAAGAGTCGCCGGGTGCCCCCTACTCGCATTTTTCAATGCCTCGCCCATCCCAGTGTGCCGAACTGGGATCCTCCGTAGGGACATCCAACTATGTCCAGACAGGTGGGGGGAGCAGGTCTGTGACGGCACTCTCCAGCCAGAAGTATGTGACAATAATGACCAGTAGAAACACGCGCAACAGCCACAGCGTGAAGGTCGAGTTGTGACCCGCGAGCTTGGCCTCGGTGCGCCGCTTCTTCACCTCGCGCTTCGCCCGTTTCTCCAGCACGTCGATGCGCGACTCGAACTCCGAGATGATGCGCTGGTCCTGCAGATCGGTAGGTGGGTGGGTGGGTGGGTGGAGGGTATGATATTGATAGCCATTCTCGCAAGGATCCTAGTGTTGGAATTCCTGCCAACCGAACGTGTTCTTATTATGGGCATGTTTGGGACAAATGCGGGGGTTCTGTCACTGCCGGATTCGCTGATGGAGGGAATAAAATGAATGACGAACGGGTGTTGAAAAAGAAAGCGTGGAGATTCCGTGGACCAGCAGCAGGAGGAGCATCAGATCGACAGGTTTCTCCCACTCCTGACTGTTCTGGTTGGATCGCGGGTTCCCTCCCCCTTGAGATCAAGGGAGCTGACGCCTGACCACACAGTCCGTGACAGAGGATTTCAAAAACACCTTCCGCGTGTCCCAGCGTCAATGCCGGTGACGGCACTGACGCTGGCAGAATCCATCTGCTATCGTGCACCGCCATCCGACACTGCCCTTCATCGCTCCCACTCAGGGATACTTCCCATTTGGGTGAACAGTGGAATAATGAACTTCCTGGACCGCTGTATGAAGGTAAAGTTCGGGAAGAAACACGTTACCCGTGCCAGGGCGAGGGTATTCGCTGCACCGAGCTTGACGGGGCGATGACGGTCATCGAGAACCACCACCCCCGGACGAAGATAGAGATCGCCGCGGACAAGGACATACCCGCCCAGGACAATTCAAGGCCGAAGCCCTCCGATGTATGGGGCAAGTTCTCGCGCATATTCGACAACAAACCGGTGACAGAGGACTGGGGCCGGGGTCCATCACTGGGGCCAGATGCTACCAACCACAGACCCACCCCCACACACGCATATTCACCTTTAGTCGGGTGTAGAACGCACCGAGCGATCTCTGGTGCTGTATCCACTGTATTGCAGGCACACAGGGGATGCACACACGACCCCGCGGCAACAAGGCCATACTTTGCGCGGCAGGGCGGAGATGTCGACCGGTCCCTGGTTCCCCCTTCCGCCAGCAGTTGGTGACGCGGGCCCCCCCTGCCTGCGCCTCCCACTGCGCACCTCCTGCTTCAGCACCGAGTGCACGGAGTTCAGCTGGTCGCACCGCCTGCAGGGTTTGGTGGTGGCGGTGTGCGTCTAACTAAAAACTGACGACTCGTGACTCACAGTGACTCATAGCGAGGACCCCCTTTACTAAAGGGATGATATACATACTTCTCCAGATCGCAGAACATCCCTGACAGAGACTTGAGGCGGGTTTCAAGGCCGTTGATCACACCGAACAGCCCCGACCTGTGCGCCGACGTGTCGGGATGCACGATCTTCCGCAGCGTGAACGCCAGCTCCGCAGGCATAACATTCGCGACATTCGCCTGCAGCAGCTCCGCCGAATGCTCCCCGATAACCTGATCGTCGATGTGCATCGACCCATCCTCCTCCTCCCTCTCCTTGTCCCGCTGCGCCTTCCGCTCCGCCCTGGCCTTCCTGCGGGTGTCCCTCTCCAGACGCCGCATCTCCTTTGCGGGGTCTTTGAACCCCGCCTCCTTCAGCGCCTTGATCTCCCCCGTCAGCCGCGCCAGCTCCTCCTCCTTCTGCGTCGCCGCCCTCCCGCCGGGGCTCCCCACCACAAGATGCGACGCCGATGCATCCACCATCGCAGCGCCATCCCCGCCGCCACCGCCAACACCACCACCGCTGACGTCCGCCTCCCCCCACCCGGAATCACCGCGGTCTGTCTTCTCCTTTGCCCTTTGGAGGCCTGCGTAGAAGAGGCCCCGGAGGCGTTGGTCCACACGCATCCTCTCTTTATCCGCGAGGCGGTCGAACTCCGCACCCCACCTCCGGGAGGCGGCATGCTGCTCCAGAGGGGTGAAGTGCTGCGGCGAATTCGACGGGCGGCGCGCGTTAACCGGGGAGGCACCGCCCACGCCACCACCACCACCACCCTCCACCGGGAACTCCACGCCCTGCCCGGGCTGGTGGGTGTGGGGGGACCCGCCACCAGGCCTCGCCCCTGCGGCTGCCGCCTGGGCGCGCGTATCCCCCCTCCGGGGGAGTGGCGCCGCAGGGCTCCCAGCAGCACTGCCGAACTGCCCTTCGATATAGCCCGGGAGGGACTGCAGAGGGGAGGCGCTGAGGTGGTGCTGCCTCCCGCGCTGGCCCCCCAGGTGGTGCACCTGGGCAGCGAATGACCCGTTGTGCTCCGAGACGGAGGCGCCCTCCAGAGGGGAACCGGCAGCCTGTGTGAGGGAGAGGACGTCGGACGTCGCCTCCTTCTGGGTGCGGAGCTTTGACATCACCTCGTCGAAGGACTCCGGGAGGAGGTCCCTGCGGATGACTGTCCCGGAGGGGAGGGTGACGTGCTCGATGCTGGGTGCCATGGCGGCCGCCTTCTCGATGATCTTCTTCGTGTCGCTCTTCGCCCAACGCAGCGCCATATGAAGCGGGGTCCGCCCCTTCTGGTTCGGGATGTTCGGATTCGCACCCCTCTCCAGCAAATCGAGCACCACATGGGTGTGGGAGTTCCCCGCCGCGAAGAACAGAGGCGTCTCATCCCGATCGTTCCGGCAGTCCAGGTCGAGCTCCCCCTTCCTCTCGTTGAGGAGGAAGGTGAGCAGAGGGAGGTTGCCCTCCCTGGAGGCCTGGTGGAGGATCGTCTCGCCGTCTCTGCTCTTTAAGGTTGGGTCCGCCCCGCTGGCGAGCAGCATCTGTGCTATTGTGAGGGAGGCATCGGGATCAGCGAGCTTGCTGACAACGCAGTGCAGCGCGGTGCGGGCGTCCTTATCCGCGAGGTTTGGATCCGCGCGGAACCCCAGCAGCGCCTCCACCACCTCGACGTGCTGCTCCTGGACTGCGTAGTGGAGGCACGTCGCACGAGTGCCCCGCTCCCTCTGATTCGCCCCAGCACTCTTCGACGACAAGATGAGCTGAAGGTGAATCACATCACCCCTCCTTGCGCAGTCATGCAGGTCAAGCGACATGGTGGCGTGTTAGAGGTGGGGATGTGGTGGTGGTGGTGGTGGGGGGTGGAGGGGCGGGGAAACAATAGATAGACCCACCCGAGGTGGCGAGGGGGTGGGGTGGGGAGCGGGGGGGGGGGGGGGGGGTGTTAACCTGCCGGAGGGGAGTGCGGTGCGGTGCGGTGGTGTGGTGTAGTGTGGTGTTTGGAGTGGATCGGATATCCCCCCCCAGGCCCGGCAACCAGCTCGTCGTGCTTCGCCTGCACCAGCGGGTTGGAGAACTGGACGTGGTGCCCCCCCTCCTGCCTCTCCCCTTCGCGAGGGGTCGGTGTGTGGTGCCATTTATGAATCTCTCTCAGGGGTGGGTGGGGCATAGCACACACTTCGGGTATGTGCGCCTCTCCAAGAGTCGTCCGGCAGTTCCAGTCTCGGAGACTGGACCTGCCAGTGCATAATCCATCCGCGTCCGGTGGGCGTCCGTACGGCAATCAGTAAAACTGTTGGGGAGCCGAAAGGGGGTTTTCGGCAGGTGGGGTGGGGTGGGGGCCGCGGCCTGATTCCAACACATGGCAGGTGTTGCGCTAAGCCTCACACACACACGCAGATCACTGACATATCTGCCCACCCAAACCTATTTTTTTTGAACGATTTGAACGTTTTTTTTGTTGTATTTTTTCCCCCGTGCTGTGCTCCGAGCAGCTCCCTGTGGGAGGGGCCACTTTGGTTCCAGTCTTTTTTCTGGCAGCACGGTGCCATTTTTTGTTTTGGCATCTTTTTTTTGTGTTTGTTTCGTCAAGACCCGACTGAACTTTTCTTTTTCTGTGTGGGGAGCCGGCGACTCGGGTGCCGTGGTCAAATTTACCGGAAACGTAATGACTCCGAACCGTCAGAAGAAAAAGGATTGCTGGGGGGCCCTCGAAGTGTGACTGAGTGAGAAAAAGTGAGAAGTCAGCCATGTTTGGCTGAAAACTGACGACTCGTGACTCACAGTGACTCGTAGCGAGGGCCCCCCTGGGGATCTTTTGTTTTGTGCAACTGGACCAAATAATACTGGTAAAAATAACGGTAAAAATGCCCAAATGCACCTCCACCATGGCGCGATAAATGCCAAGTGAAAACAGCAAATCACACTGAACCATGAAAAAGGTCCAATACGTTTGAATCCAACCGAGGTCCAGGTTTACGACATGATTGTGTCATCCTCCAGGGGATGTTTTTTTCCTCGGCTCGGAATCAGTACGTTTGCGGGATTTGAATAAAGGCCTTGCACAGAGGCGAAGACCCCACCCACCCACCCCCTGATTGCACCGCTGTTCATCTCAGCCCACACATGATTTCGTTCTCTCAAAACCAGACCACCGGTTCACAACAGCCCATTATCTCTTCACACGACCTACCGGATCACCCACTGCATGTAACACGGCATTGCGGCACCCATAGACACAGCCATCTGGTGCATATCACACGCCTGCTCTTTGCAGCCCGAGGTCACCGATAACCGTGTATTTTGCGGAGATTGAACTGATGTGTTCCAGAATCCCAAAAAGATGGGGGGGGAAAAATAACAGGAATCATAAGTTGTTCAAAAGGGTGAACGGAGGAAAAGGTGTGCTGGAAAAAAAAAGGCAGAGAAATTTTACCCCCACCACCCCATCTCCCCACTCTCTTTGAAGAGAGTGGGGGATGGGGTGGTGGGGGTGGCTGGGCGGGTTGGAGGGGGGTGGCACTAAAGAACCCCTTGGAGAAAGACAGAAACAGCAACCGCGATCACGGATCTCTGGGGGCGGGGGGGGGGGGGGGGGGGGGGGGGGGGGAGGGTTGTGGGTTGGCAGCGGGGTGGTGGCAAACAAAAAGGAATACGGATCGAAGGGCGGAACAATATAAAATGGTAAAGACGTCGAGCAGGCCAGTTGACTGCATGGATCGGTATAAGGTATCTCACTTTCTGCCGAGAAAGGCAGCCACGGCTTCGCTTGAGGAAGGTTCGTGGGTGCTCGATGGTTTGGACTGTTGGACCTGCACTCGCGGCGTCGGAGAGCAGCAGAGGTTCAGAACCCAAGCTAGGAGGCGGGAGAGGTGGGGGGTTTGCAAAGCAATCAGAGGTATGCCAGAAGCTTCGGTACCCCCCCCCCACACACCTTCCGTGCCCATCTGCCTGTGCGCGATACTCTTCCTGACGCAAATTTGACGACAAATCGCGAGCGTAGCTCCATCTGTCCCTCACACATACCCTATCCCTCACAAGATGTATCGGAAGGGGGGCGGGGCAGTGTTCAAACAGTCACACTGGGTGTGTGGGGATGGGTGGGGGGGATGGGTGGGGGAGGGGTGGGGGGCAAGCATCAGGCAATCTTCAGCATTTTCTTCTTCTTCTTCTTCTCCTTCTTCTCCCCCGAGAAATATATAACATATCATCGGGGGTGGGGGGCATACTTATGGAACGCTCGTGGCCTCAAAAAAAATACTACGAGAAACACTTGGCCTCTATGCTGTGAGTGTTGCATTGGACGCTTCCACCTGTTGAACGGGCTCCACCTCTTGCACTTTGAAAAAACCCCCCCCCATATTTTTTTTTTGATTTGACAACTCCGGTTTGGTGTACCTCGATGAGCTTACCTTACCTTGTCGTCGGACACAACATATCATCGTTGTCCCAAACCCCGTAACCCACGTGAAGTGGATCATCTGAAGTGCAGAATGAGGTGGAGCAGGTGGAGCACGAAACATAAGTAAACCATAGCAAGAGAGGCCAGCAGCAGTCCCGAGTCCATCGCGTTCCTCGTAGCATTTCCCGTACCACACAGGTGTGTTATGTGCAAAATACTACGAGAAACACTTGGCCTCTATGCTGTGAGTGTTGCATTGGACGCTTCCACCCAGGACCCTTAGGACCCAAGGACTTAGGGACGCCGCGCGAACGGTCTACTATTGAAGTGATCAGGCTCCGTCGCCCATCGTATGCATCCCTCCGATGGTAATGTACCGCTTTCTACGTTGTCACGAGCACCTTGTACGGAAAACAATCGAACCTCACTCGCTGAGGGGATCCGCCTGCCTCGGCCGTGTGCCGCCGTCGTGTGGTCAGCCTCGTGATTCTTGGTGTGCCCTATCGACAACATGCCTGTCTCTCCAGTTGCCGCACCCGGCGAGAGAGTTGATGCGTCTCAACCCGGCGAAACTAAGGGGGCAAAGGTTGCACACAGCCCCGCCTGTGCTGCAACCACCCGCTCTTGGCTGACCCCCGACGTCTGGTGCGTTTCCCACTCCGGGTATTTGAATCCTCACCCTGTACCTCTTCGGGATCCTCCATCCCCTGGGGAACCCTTCCCCTCGAGGCTTCTTCACGTCTCCGACATATTGGTGTGTGCCCACATGACCCTTCTTCCTGACATCCTCGATGTCGTTTTGCACCCCGGGCGATGCACTGAGACGGCCGTATCCAGGTAGTCAGTGGCCATGCCCAGCCCCTCAGCGTGACAGTCCTCTGGTGCGCTCCCAGCACCACCACCGCGACGCTCGTGCATATTCAGCCACCATGACCCGGCAGCTCTCGCCTGGGGACAGGGCTCGGCGGATCGAGAAATCACAGTCTGAAACTCGCCTCCCAGCTCCTCCGCAGCAGTCTACTGTCCGGCCGTCTTAAACTCTCGCCCTTCGGGAGCCCGGCCAACACCCGGTGCTTTCCGGCGTGATCTCGATCGCTCTGTGGCTCTCTGTGTCCTCTCCGGTCTTCGCTGGCTGCGAGCGAGTTGCGGGGTGAAGCCCAACGCGCCTCTTCATGGCGCACTGGAGACGCTGCATGGAGTGCCCAGGGGTAGGTGTGAGAGGTGCCGGCCCTTCTGGGTGAACGAGGGCGATCGCGCGCACTGTCGTCTCCTGAACTCCGCTCGAGCGGTGGACAACACGTTCCTGCGGCCCCCTTCCCACTGGGCTGATCCCCACTGTACCTGCCCCATCGCCCGCCTCGTAGACAGCGCATCAAACGGAGGCCCTGTGGCCCCACGTGGCGTCGATTCAGTGGTAACGCCCGGACTCAGTGTGGAGGGCGTATTTCCCGGTGCGTGAGGAAATTCGAGGCCCTGGAGGTGTGGGCATGCCAGAAGGATTCTCGGAGTCGCCTTCTTAATGAGAGAGGTGAGTCCCCGCGGACCGGAGCTTGTCGCACGCTGCAGTCGCTGTTCGGGCTTGTCGAGTAGGCTGCTGGGTACTCGGGAAGACTGGCCGACTGCCCCCCAACCTTGTGGAATGATCTCGGCCCGCTGCCATGGCTGCGGTTTCGGTGGACCCCCTCAGCGGCGGCACCGCTGACACAGGCGATGCGGACGCGTCTCTCAGTCGCTGCTTCTTTTGCTCCCCGAGCAGTGCAGCTTGGGAGAGCGTCTCGGCTGTGTTGGATACCTGATCTCTGTGTATGTCCCACGGCACCTCGCAGGTGTCCAGTCAGCAGCTCCCCTTCCCTGCATGGAACTGTGAGGTCGTACGTCTCAACACCGGGCCACAGACGCCCGGAACTCCCCCTGACCCCTGTGAATAATGCAGGCTTGAATGTGTGTCCCCCGGCAGGGAGACTATGCTTCGACGGAGTATGCCCCGCTTGGGGCGTGTGCGGGCATCCGCTTGACGCCGGGGTGCGCGTAGTCGGCATTCGCGCAGATAAGCTGGGCACGACAGACGTGCCGGCTTCTCGGGGGCGTGTCCGGGGGCGTTGCATTGGTACACGAAAACTGTCGCCCTCGGAAAGCTCACGTCGCGTCACCGTGCTCGAGCTGGATCTGGCAGGCTGTGTGTGACAGGCCACCCTTCCGCCTTCAGGTGCCGTCGCTCGGGCAAAAAAGGTGTATTTCTCAATCAAGAGAGTATGCCCCTCACGATTGTGGCACGATTGTGTCTCCCCGGGTCAGGCTCGGTATTCCAGTCGAAAGCGTAAATGCCCCTCGGCACTGTGCTGGGCGGGGTTGTGTCTCGGTCAGGAGAGGAGGTGCCCCTCAGGCAAAATCCTGCGTCTCGCGGTCGGGAGTGAGTGCCCCTCGGCAGGAATGTGTCTCGGCCAGGTGTCCCTCAGGCAGGGAATGTAATGTCTCGGCCCGGTGTCCCTCGGGCATGAATGTGCGTCTTGGCCAGGTGCCCCTCAGGCAGGGTGCCCCGTAGGCGGAAGTGTATGTCGCGGCCAGATGCCCCTCAGGCAGGGTGCCCCGTAGGCGGAAATGTATGTCTTGACCAGGTGCCCCTCGGGCAGGGTGCCTCGTAGGCGGAAGTGTATGTCTTGGCCAGGTGCCCCTCGGGCAGGGTGCCTCGTAGGCGGAAGTGTATGTCTTGGCCAGGTGCCCCTCGGGCAGGGTGCCTCGTAGGCGGAAGTGTCTGTCTTGGCCAGGTGCCCCTCGGGCAGGGTGCCTCGTAGGCGGAAGTGTATGTCTTGGCCAGGTGCCCCTCGGGCAGGGTGCCTCGTAGGCAGAGGTGTCTGTCTTGGCCAGGTGCCCCTCGGGCAGGGTGCCCCGTAGGCGGAAGTGTGTGTCTTGACCAGGTGCCCCTCGGGCAGGGTGCCTCGTAGGCGGAAATGTATGTCTTGGCCAGGTGCTCCTCAGGCAGGGTGCCCCGCAAGCGTAAGCTGTAGGTATGTCGTGGCCAGGTGCCCCTCAGGCAGGTAATGTCTCGGCGAGATGCCCCTCGGGCAGGAAAAATGCGTCTCGGCTAGGTGCCCCTCAGGCAGAAGTGGGTGTCTCGGTCCGATGCTCCTCGGCAAGATCGTGTCTCGGTCAGGAAAGTAGGAGTTGGATATCACTGACGTCACTTTGCTGCATCAGTATCGACCCATTTATCAGCACCCGACTGTTGCTCTTGGTCCCGCCTTTGTCAGCGCCTCTGTGACGGAACCTCCAGCTGAAGTATGCGTTTGGAAACCTTGAGCGCGATCAAGCGTGAAGCAGGTTTTCGGCGAGGCGCGGTGATAGTCTCGATGGCTGATGGGAATGTCCTCAATCCGCTGCGGCCACGGGCGCAGCGCTGTCCCGCTGTCACGTTCATAAGCGGCGGAGGACCACCTTGAACACCACGGCGTCATCATCCCCATCTTTTTGCGCCCCTCCTTCGTGCTGATCCCCCCGTGCACCTCGCCGTCATTTATTAGAACCAGTGCGTGGGGGTGTTGTTGTCCTCAACCGCGGCTTCGGCCCTCTTGAGACCTGACACGAGCATGGTGTGAGGGTCGTCTTCTCGGTCGGGATTTGGTGCCCCTCGGGCAAGATTGTGTATCTCTCGGTCGGGAGAGCGGGTGCCCCTCGGGCAAAATTTTTGTCTCGGTCAGGAGAACAGGTGCCCCTCGGGCGAGATGCTGCGTCTCTCGGTCGGGAGAGTGGGTGCCCCTCGGGCATAGTTTTGTCTCGGTCAGGATAACGGGTGCCCCTCGGGCAAAACTGCGTGTCTCTCGGTCGGGAGAGTGAGTGCCCCTCGGGCAGAATATTGTCTCGGTCAGGAGAACAGGTGCCCCTCGGGCGAGATGCTGCGTCTCTCGGTCGGGAGAGTGGATGCCCCTCGGGCAGAATATTGTCTCGGTCAGGAGAACAGGTGCCCCTCGGGCGAGATGCTGCGTCTCTCGGTCGGGAGAGTGGGTGCCCCTCGGGCAGAATATTGTCTCGGTCAGGAGAACAGGTGCCCCTCGGGCAAAACTGCGTGTCTCTCGGTCGGGAGAGTGAGTGCCCCTCGGGCAGAATATTGTCTCGGTCAGGAAACCAGGTGCCCCTCGGGCAAGACTGCGTGTCTCTCGGTCAGGAGAGTGGGTGCCCCTCGGGCAGGGTAGAATGCTGCGTCTCTCGGACGGTCAGATCGTGTGTCCCTCAGTCAGGAGAGGAGGTCTCGGTCGCTAAAAACGCGCCCCCTCGGGCAGAGTGGTTGTGTCATCGCTGTTGTGTCACACCAATTGCCTCTCGGGCGGTGTGTCTTTTTTGATTTGACAACTCCGGTTTGGTGTACCTCGATGAGCTTACCTTACCTTGTCGTCGGACACAACATATCATCGTTGTCCCAAACCCCGTAACCCACGTGAAGTGGATCATCTGAAGTGCAGAATGAGGTGGAGCAGGTGGAGCACGAAACATAAGTAAACCATAGCAAGAGAGGCCAGCAGCAGTCCCGAGTCCATCGCGTTCCTCGTAGCATTTCCCGTACCACACAGGTGTGTTATGTGCAAAATATTTTGGAAATCTCACCCCGTCGGGCCCGTGGAGAAAAAGAAAAAACGCCGTGAAAAAAAACGAAAAAAAATTAGGCGGAAAAAAACGCCGTGAAAAAAGGGAACTTTTTTCACGGTGTAAAAAAACGCCGTGAAAATGTATGAAAGCTTTTTAGGTGGGGCGCAACGCCGTGAAATATAGGAAACAATTACCGTTGGGTTTCCTGGCTTGTTAGAGCACTCATCAAAGCAGCATACGTCCTTATCTTGTCCGTCGGTGGACCACCAGGAGGGGGGACCCGGTGTGAGGCACTTGGGTAGGCCAGGTAGGGGACCTGGGGGCTTGGGGCCTCAAAACCCCGTCACCCCGTCGGGCCCGTGGAAAAAAAGAAAAACGCCGTGAAAAAAAGGGAAAAAAACTAGGCGGAAAAAACGCCGTGAATTAGTCCGAGGGCCGGAGGCCCGAGGCCTTTTTTTCCTGCTCGAGGGTGCAGTTGAGGCCGACACGGGGTGCAGATGATGGTTTCTTGCCATCACCCGGCACTTTCGAGCACAGCACGACGGGACTGTTCTGCCTCGGACTTGGTCAGACAAGCCAGTACCAGGTTCTGCTGGTTCACCCAAGAGGTGGCGGGAACGTCCAGATTGGCACGGACACACCCAGACACGCCAAATCTGGGTGCGTGTGGGCTGAGACAGCAACTGTGGCTGTGTGTGGGTGTCGAACCTGCAGATGGCCCGAATCCACCCATACACGGCACACTGGGCCGGATATGGGTGTGGGTGGGTTGAGCCTGACAGTCTGGCTGGATGTGTGGGCGCGGTCGGATCTGGGTGTCTGGTCCCAGTCACTGGTGTCAGACTGTGTCACGTCCCGAAGGGACGTGGGAACAGCCCACACTGGGCCACAGAATCAGCCACAGCCAGATCCAGGCTGTTTCTGTGGCTGACAGTGTGTGCTGGGCCGTACAGTGTTCAGCAGGCAAAAAGTGGGGTGTGAGATCTCCACCCAGACTTCACCAGAACGGCCCGAGTCGCCACGCATTTGAATTTCCGGTCACATTTGGGGCAATCCTGTGAGTGGCTCCCACTTCCGTGGAGTTCTGCGGCAATCCCCAAACTGCACTACGGGAGCTTTTTCCTGCACTCCTGGCAGTCCTGGAGATGTCTGCACTTAGTGCAGAAAAACGGCACTGGAGTGCAAAAAAGTGCTCCAGGAGTACGTGCAAGAAAGTGCCGGGGATGCAAGAAAGTTTTTCTTGGGGTGTATTTTTGAAGGGGTGCCTTCGATGTTTGAGGTGACCCAACTAGCCCAGGGTGCGATGCAGCAAACAGACGTCCTGAGGATGGCGCGAGCGAGAGAGGAACCCATTCGGTACATGACTCCAGGGAATGGAGATGTGACAACGCAAGGAGGTGTCGTCACATGTCGCAACAGGCCGCAGCAAAGAAGGCTGTCAAGAAGCCGGCTGCTAAGGCAGCCAGCCCAATCCCCCTAGCAAAGAGGCGCCTTGTTGGAGACCCCCCGCAGCGCCGAGCGCCACGAACAGTGCGGTGGCAACCCTCCTCGACTTCCTGATGCCACAGGCCTAGAAGTCACGTACAGTCCATTCCGCCAGCACAGCAACCAGCCTGGTGCCCAGTGCGTGGTTTGTTGATCAGAATTGTTGTTGTTCATGTTCCTTGTGCTCAGAGCCCGTAGAATAAAATGAACAGGACCGCTGATCTTGCCCCAAGCAGCCTTGGAACAGATACAGGTCAGCGAGCAGTGCCAGTTTTGGCCTCAGACGGTCACTCCTGAACACGCCAGGTTCGTAATACCTTTGCAACACCACCTTAATTCCACACGCATAGCTCTCAGTGACTCGGTCAAATTGACTGACTGACTCTGATTGGGGCTATTGTACTGACTGACTCCGACTGACTCTGACCCACAGATAACTTCTGGGTCAGAGTCAGTCGGAGTCAGTCAGTACAATAGCCCCCAGACAACTTTTCGATCAGAGTCAATCAGAGTCAGTCAGTCAATTTGACCGAGTCACTGAGAGCTATGCCACACGCCAACATGATCCACGTGATCAGCCGAGGCGAATGGTGGCTGTGTTGCTCACCTGTGTCAGTTTTGTTGACTGGTGTACTGCAGTACGCGGGTCGGCGGGCCGTGGCTTGGCGGTGGTCGTCCCGCTCCACGTCGGGGGCAATCCTAGGCCCCCTTCCCCAACATGCTGCTGATTTTGATGATTTACGTGGTATTGTGTGAGCTAGATGGGTTCTGTCAGGACGGTGTATGTTGCCGGGGGGCGTGGGGCTGCCATGGAGTTGCACGGAGTGTATCCCTCTCATGCATATCCCCTGTCATAAGAGCGTTCCTCCTCCTTCAGCAGCCCCTTTTCCTCGTTTCTGACGGTGCGAACACCCTGAAACGCTACAACTCAGGGCCACCCACGGGGGAGGAGGAAAAAAACATACTACGCCTGATACTATGGTGTAGTAGAAGCCCCCATATTTCATAGTACGTTCGTAGTTTAACCCCTTGGGGGTGTCGGTTTTATGTACCCTTTTGGGGCTCTTGGGAAACCTGACTTGTGGATCTTCAGCCACCAGGAGGGACACAGTGTGAGGCAGGCACCTGTGCCTGCCTCACACCGCGATTGACGTCCTCCAGTTTCGGAAGCTTTGCTTTTCCATGACCTTAAGTCCCTTCTGGAAACAGGGGGGCGTTTCCTCACTGGGTCGATCTCAGTCGCACATGCACTTTGTTTCCTTCAGACAGCGGCTCGCGAAGGAGACCAGTGAAGTCTTCCATCTTCTGCTGACAGCAGCCCTTCGGTCTGCCATGTTCGCAGCAGGCCCCTCAGTGAGGGGCATGCAGTGAACTTCTATAAACATTGGACACAGCGAAGTGCTCTTGGAGTACCTCCAATGGGTCAATCTCTGCGCTTCCACAGAGGCCCGCAACTTCACCCGATCGTACCCCCCTTGTGCCAGGTTGTGTTGAAGGAGTGGAGCCACCTTCAGGCAACCATGGGTCACGGCGACTCTGTGTCGTTGGCCTCCTATCTGGAGGCGTCAGCATCTGGGATACAACGACTGCACAGTGTGCCCTAAAATGCATTAGAGTGGTTCCGTGTGGTGAGTGCAATCCCCCGACAGACAAGATAAGGACGTATGCTGCTTGGATGAGTGCTCCAACAAGCCAGGAAACCCAACGGTAATTGTTTCCTATATTTCACGGCGTTGCGCCCCACCGAAAAAGTTTTCATACATTTTCACGGCGTGAAATTTTTTCCCTTTTTTTTCACGGCGTTTTTTCCTGCCCGAAAAACCACATCCCGTCGTCAAGACCGTTCCACAAGTATGGGGGGGGGGGGGGGGGGATATAAAATTGTGCCAAAAATCGCACCTTTTCTGCCGCCCCCCCCCCCTCCTCCCCCGGCTCAGCGAAAGAGTTTTCCCCCCTCCTCCCCCCCCCCCCTCCACTCCCCACCTTTTCCTCCGGCTGACATACTTTTGAATTCCAACTGGAAAGGAGATGGGGATCATATCTGAATGCGTTTTTTCCGGATTATTTCTCGATCGGTAATTTGATGATTCCAATAAAAATCCGAAAAAAGAGATAGAGGGGGGGGGGGGGTAGGGGGGGGTCGAAAGCCCCGTTTTTTTGTCCCAAAATGGTGTTTTTCGACATAGCAGCCGCGGCCCTCTATTTGACCTTCTGACCCCCCAGAACCCACCATACCCCGGTTTTTGGGCCCTAGGAGTCCGATTTTCGGGCTCCCGAGCCCCGGAAAGTCGATTTTTGATGATATGTACATGCAGGGGGCGGCATCTATGGGGGTCCTGATGAACGACATGGTGGTTCGCCTCGAGGCCATCCTAGTCAAGGAGGTGCTGATCGAGGCTGGCCTGCGCCGCGAGCAGGCGGCTGTGGGCGCTGGGGAGTTCGAGGAGCGACTGGCGGCCCTCCCCTTCATGTCGGTGACGCGCGAGAAGATGACTACCCTGCAGTCGGAGGCCCGCCTGGCGGCCCAACGCCACAAGCCCAGTGCGGAGCCGAGCCCTCGCAACCCGCAGAGGCCGAAGGGGGCAGACCGGGTCACCGGATACAAGCACAAGGGGGGTTTTCAGCAGGGCGGAAAAGGGAAGCACCCTCGCCAATGACTGGGCCCCTGGGCTCCCCTCCTCGAGCGGCACCAGGTGCGCAGACCTGCACCGCCCGTCTCAGAGGAGGGGTACAACGACTTGCGGCACGAGACGTCGTCCTTCCTGGCGGGGTGCTACCGGGAGAGTTCTCTCCGGGCGATGATCTCCGTGGAAGCTCGTGCCGCGCAGTTTTACGCAAATCTTTCTCCCCACGACCCCAACTTAGATCCCGAGATGGCCTTCTTGATGTGGCTCAGGTCGCTCATGCAGCAGTCGAGGATCTCCCCCGCGAGTGCCAGGCAGTACCTGACGTACCACGCCATGGCGAAGATCTCCTCCGGCGAGGCGTTCCGGAGGGCAACCCTCCAAATACGCAGGGAGGAAAGACGGCAGCCGGAGACAGTGAACCCGAACAGGGTGTTCAACGTTGTTTTTCGCAAGCCGGTAAGCCTCCCGGCTGTGGCCCTCGCTCTGCAGTGGAGCACGGGGTGCCGGTGGAGCGACATGGAGAGGCTGCGGTGCCGGGATGTCAGCTTCCTGGACTCGGGCTACATCATGGTGGTGTTTGTGGGAGGACAGACAGATCTCTCCCAGAAAGGACAGGCCCTCCTGCTACCCCCCACAGGCCGATACATCGGCCTCCTGCGTCACTGGATCACTCATCGGCAGCAAGTGTCCCCTCAAGGGACCTTGTTCCAGGGCCTGCAATATGCCCACTACAACACCTACCTGCGGGACTCTCTATGCATCCTGTCCCACGGTATCCGGCGGAGTGCCCTGCAGGTTACCGCGGAGGCGGCGGGACAGCGTGCCGCCCAACACCTAGCTCGGCATCGGAACGCAGCTTCAACGGAACAGTATCTCCCGCCTCAACTATGGCAAGCGACTCTGGAGACGAAGGAAGCGACGCGGATCTTGCAGAGTCAGTAAGTGATTCCGGTGATTCCCTGGCATCAGTGCACAGCCTGTATCGAAGTTCTCCTTTTCGCATGTACCTGAAGTACTACGACTACGCCTCTGCCTGGGTGGACTCGCGCTTCTCCGCTGCCCCCCGGGCTTCCTACGAAGGAATTATCTCAGAGGCTACCCCAGGCACCATCTACATTGTGCAGCTGCTGAGGGACTTCCCAGCCCTGGGGGAGAACTTTCGATGGTTTACTGATGCAGACTTCCTCTACAGGCTCATCGATCAGGGTTTGAAGCCGCGGCCGGGCCCCCTGAACACGAAGATCTTACCACATGTGGGGCGCCTCGACAGCCTCGGGATCACAGAGTCCTCCCCCAAGGCGGCTTCCAGTGTGACCTGGTACCAGGGCGTCTTCTGCGTGCCGAAGAAGGCGGCGGGTTCCCTCAGGTTCATCATGTCCTGCCGAGCCATCAACAGTGCTCTTGACATGACTTCCCTTCCACGCTGCCATCTGCCGTCGTACAGCGAGATCCTCGCCACCGTCTTCGGGGCTTCCCTGGTGATGCAGTTTGACTTTAAGAGTTTCTTCTTTCAGTTCGGCTTGCCGATGGATGTGCGCCCATACTTTGCCTTCAGGGCATGCCGCCTTCACCGACGTATGACTCGACTCCCTATGGGCTACGCACCAGCTCCCCAGGCCGCACAAGCGCTGACAAGTGCACTCATACAGAAGAGCTGCACAGGGACGAATGCGCAGGGCCTGGCGTGGATAGACAACGCCATTTTTTGCGGCGACAGTGTGAGCCTGGCGAGGGTGCATCAAGCGTTCAAGCAGCTGTGCGAGAAGTACAACGTGGTGATCGGCGACTACGAGGCCCCTGCTGCTTACACCACTCTCCTCGGGATTGAGGTTGACTTGCGTCAACGGCGGTGGCGCATGGACCCGACGTGGGTGATGAAGACCCTTCCCGCTGCTCAGAACCTGCTGTCCACCGGTCAGGGTACCCTGCGTACCTGGTGGCGTATCTGCGGGGCATTCTTGTGGAGATACCACGCGCTCCGTCTCCCGCTGCATGGCGCCTTGACGATACTCACCTGGATGTCTCAGACCTCTCGGCTGCATCTGCCATGGGATGCTCCTTACGTGATGGGGGACAGAGTCTGTCGGGCTCTACAGTTACAGGCTGACGCACTGGCGCGAAACGACTGGCAGTCGTGGGTGGTGCGGGAGCGTCTGGTGGTCCAGGTGGTCTGTGATGCGAGCCTATCAGGCTGGGCCGTGGTCCAGGAGGACCTCCGCCCTCTCTATGGCGCCTTCTGGGGCGAGCTTGCAGCTGCGACAATATTCCTGAAAGAGTTGTTTGCGGCCTACAAGGCTGTCTCTACGATTTGTAGCAGGCCCCGCTGGAGGGGTTATCACATCATACTCTTCAGCGACAACCAAGCGGTGATTGGGGCTATTCGCAAGGGTGTGTCCCATGTTGAGGGTGCGCAACGCTGGCTGAACGACATTCAGTACTGCCTAGAGCGCCATGACTGCAGCCTCGAGCCGGAGTACGTTAGAACGTGCGAGAACATCGCTGACCAGTACACAAGGCTCTAAGGGCGTGAAGGAAAAAGGGGAGGGGGGCGCGGAAGTTGTAAAATAAAGACCGTTCGTACAAACAAAGAACGCAACTCCAAGTCTTTTTTGGAAGAACAGCTAGCTTTTCGCACTAAAAAGACTCGTGGCAGCGTTCGGTATCTGCACACATGCACTAGCAGGCACCGTTCGTACAAACAAAGAACGCAACTCCAAGTCTTTTTTCCGCGTTATGCAAAACCCATCAAACTTTGTGACAAAATAAGAAACAAAACGCTGCAGCGCGCTTCGGTCCACTCACTGCACAGAGGAAATATTTTTTGCCCGGCAGGAAGCCAGGAGGAATGCCACCAGGCATGTATGCATGGGGGCAAGCGATGGGTGTGGCATTGGCGGAATATCATTATGCGAAGTTACCTTCAGCCTCCCCGACGCCGGGCAGCCCTTTTTGGCTCGGCTTATTTTCCTTTACAGAAATTACTTACCATCTTCGAGAAGAGAAGATCCTCCAGCAAAAACCACGCTTTGAGCACCCCCCTTCAACGAAGGACGACGAACTGACGTGCCTTGGTTTCCTCTTCACACCCTCATCTGTGCCGAATAGCCAAAGCTACACGAGCTTGGTTTGTATTCTTGGTTGGGTGCCTCCACGAGATTCTTTGCTGGAGACCAGGGAGCCGGTTACGCGCAAAATACAGCAGCATGCTTCTCGAGCCTTCCTCACAGATGATATTTTTATTTTGCATCGACCGCTTCCACCAAGTCTCCCTTGGTGCCGACGAAAAACCACAAGCTAGGCCTGATCTGTCCCATTGCCGCCCGTCCCCCCCCAAGCAGGATTGGGGGGAGGGGAGGGTGGCTGTGACACTGGTTGTGTGGCTGCTGCTTCTTTTTCTGCCGCCAATGACCCTCCCAGATCAGGGTGATCCCTCCGAAGAGGAAGGCACGCATTGGGTCGGTTGTTTAGTGGGTTTTGGACAAATTGACAAAAAAAAATGCCCCCCTTGTTGGTTCTCGCGAGTGGGTGGGGGCAGAGGGCGGGCGGGGGGGGGGGGGGGGCAGCAACGGCCAGCAGGATTTTTTTCGCACAGGGTGCCTGCCAAACAAATGTGAAGCCCGGAATTATACCTTTTGGTGCGCACGAGGTATAAAGTCGTGATACGGAAGTGTTACACGGTGTGAGACGCTCCTGAATTCCGGCACATTTTGAGAACGCATCGCACGCTGCGCCTTCTTTGCAATGAAAACAGGGTCACCTCTTGTTGTTTGGAGGGAAAGGGTTATGCTGTCTGTCTTTCTCTCTCTCGGGTATCTTCTCCACCCCCACCCCGACCTCTCCACCTCTCATCCCTACTCTGAGGTCCACTGCCACCCCGCCTGACACGACACACACCTCCTTTCCCTACCCCACAACGACAAACGTCTTTGTCAATCAAGACAGGAGACGGGCAGCAGTGGGTCTTGGTCATGCACTCGATCCACGGAGTATGAGCAAGGCCTTGCGTGCCGCAAACCAGGATATCTTGGTGGGGCAGGGAAGGTGAGGCAACAAAAAAAAGAGAGGGGGGGGGGGCGGGCGGGTGGGGAAAAATAGACGCACATCCACACACAAAAACGCTCCGGTGGGGGGAGGGGGGGAGGGGGGGGGGGGGGGATGGAACGTGGGCTAACTCGCAACGTCTCTGCAACGCCTTTTTTTCGCATCAGAAAACAAACAGTAATATGAAAGGATTTCTGGGAGGTTGGGTTTTGTGCACACACCACCTCCAAGTCTGCGCAAGGCCCGGCAAAAAAAATGGTGGTGGTGGGGAGGTGGGGGGGGGGGGGGCGCAGTTGGGCCAGGCCGAACTCTCTAAAATATGCGGCGAATTTTCTTCTTTTTATACTCAAACGATTTCGTTTTTAATTTTGGTTCCATTTAGTTTTCTCCCTCTCTCTTTTGACGGGCGACGAAGGCGTGCCCTCCTCCCCAAGGGGAAGGGGACAGTGCGGCGTGTGCCGTAGGTTTCTCTGTTGTTTTTTTTTGGTGTCGACAATCACAGGCACTGCGAGAGCTAGGCTACTACACAGACCCGTTCTGTCCCTGGGGTAATCAGGCTGGGGAAAAAAACAACAAATCACAACAAATCACACCCGATCGTCAGCTGATTGAGGGTGTGATATGAGGGTTCTATCCAACAAGGATATCAAGGCGGCACTTTCAAAGTCCTGCCAAGGACAGCGCCACGTGGGTGTGTGCTTCTGATATATGTTATGTCATCATGTGAACCCTCCCCAGCGTGTGCCAACATCCCTGACACGCTCACGAAAAGCATGACACGGAGAAAACAGGTGCCGAAACAACCTGCCGAGCACACGGGTGGTGCCACGTTGATCCACGCAGCGATCTCCCATGACAGGAAGCCTTGTCGCCACGGCAGAGTGCCGCAGACTGTGGGAGAGGTGTCGCCAGTCACCTTGAGGTTGCAGTGTGTCATCAGGCTAAGACCCGTGCCCTCTTCACCTCCCCTGTTAGGTTGCTCCCATATCGTTGCCTGCTTTGGGGCCTGAAGGACATAGGGGTCCAGCAGGCACTTGAGCATCGCAAGGCATGAGTGGCTGTTTCAAACTCCTGGTGCAAGCACCCGTCATGGTCTGGGGAAGCCCTCCCAGGTAGTTTAACGTCTTGCCCAGGACAACACACCCGATCGTCAGCTGATTGAGGGTGTGATATGAGGGTTCTATCCAACAAGGATATCAAGGCGGCACTTTCAAAGTCCTGCCAAGGACAGCGCCACGTGGGTGTGTGCTTCTGATATATGTTATGTCATCATGTGAACCCTCCCCAGCGTGTGCCAACATCCCTGACACGCTCACGAAAAGCATGACACGGAGAAAACAGGTGCCGAAACAACCTGCCGAGCACACGGGTGGTGCCACGTTGATCCACGCAGCGATCTCCCATGACAGGAAGCCTTGTCGCCACGGCAGAGTGCCGCAGACTGTGGGAGAGGTGTCGCCAGTCACCTTGAGGTTGCAGTGTGTCATCAGGCTAAGACCCGTGCCCTCTTCACCTCCCCTGTTAGGTTGCTCCCATATCGTTGCCTGCTTTGGGGCCTGAAGGACATAGGGGTCCAGCAGGCACTTGAGCATCGCAAGGCATGAGTGGCTGTTTCAAACTCCTGGTGCAAGCACCCGTCATGGTCTGGGGAAGCCCTCCCAGGTAGTTTAACGTCTTGCCCAGGACAACACCCGATCACAACAGATCACAACAAATCACAAGGCAAATGTTGTGATTTGTTGTGATTTTTTGCGACTAGGTGTGACGTGGTGTGATTTGTTGTGACCAGTTGTGACGACTTGTGACCCTTTTGTGATGAGTTGTGATGAGGTGTGATCTGTTGTGATCTGTTGTGATCGCGATCCAAAATTTTAAATTTTTGAAATTTTGGATCGCGATCACAACAGATCACACCTCATCACAACTCATCACAAAAGGGTCACAAGTCGTCACAACTGGTCACAACAAATCACACCACGTCACACCTAGTCGCAAAAAATCACAACAAATCACAACAGATCACAACAGATCACAACAGATCACAACAGATCACAACAGATCACAACAGATCACAACAGATCACAACAGATCACAACAGATCACAACAGATCACACCTCATCACAACTCATCACAAAAGGGTCACAAGTCGTCACAACTGGTCGCAACAAATCACAACTGGCCACAACAAATCGCAACAAATCGCAACAAATCACAACAAATCACAACATTTGGCGTTGTGATTTGTTGTGATCGGGTGTGATTCGTTGTGATTTGTTGTTTTTTCCCCCAGCCTGATTACCCCAGTCCCCTTGTTTTTTTCTTGGCCCATCTCCCGACAGCCCCACAGCCCCCAAGGAGGCATACTCCATCCTCCCCATCGACACGCCAGACCTCGCTGTCGAGGGTGTTGGGTTCTATCCTCAAAGTGCACCCTCCACAGCTGAGCGGCGCCACACCTCCCTGACTGTAGCAAGGGTTGCACGCCGAAGGTCCCCCGCACGCTTCCGGTGGAAATCGTACTCCGTTCGCTTTATTATAGACACCCTGTCCAGAACTGTGGGAGAACAGTTCGGGATACTTTTTGTTGAGCGCACACAATAATGTATCCCCTTGATGGGTGATACGTTCCCTCGGCAAACCTGGTCTGAATGAAAGAGCGCACGCAACGCACAGAAGAACCGCTGTATCCTTGCAAACCGTGTGGCCGCGCTGAGTGGCCCGCTTGTGTCGGTATGCGTATTATCCGATGCATGGTTCATCTCTCACGTGGTCTACTGTCTGTTTGCCTCTGCAACCACCCTTCGAACTCACGATTCTAAAAACTCAATAACGAGCTGGGAACACAAGAACAAGATAAGGGGGATGGAATAATGTATTGAGGGTGAGGGGGGGGCGGAATTCGCTCTTGAGTGCGGAAAAGAAGTGAAGCGGGCTCACGAAGGGTGGGCACATTGACACAGCTGCGCACACAGAGCAAAGCCGCCCCCTTTCCCCCCCGCCCCCCCCCCCCGATGAGAACAGTGTAGAGAAGAGAACGGCTGCAAAGCATTCGGCACATGTATCCGTGGGTTGTGCCTCTTCTTTTTTTTTTAGCTCTCTCTCTTCCTTTGTTTTGTGGCGGTCAGCGACAAGCCTGGTGGCTTCCCACAAAGATAGCACTCGCCACCACCAGGTTGTAACGCCCAAAAAAAAAACGGCTTCGTGATTCTTGTTTTTTGTCATCGGCAGCATCTCTGATGCACCATCGGCACCCTGAGTGCACAATATTGCCGAAAGCGTTGGTACTCACGGAGAATAGACTCAGTGGTTTTCGAAAACGAATTTAGCGAAGTGATATTTTTTTTTGCGTCGTGTCCAGTCGTCGAGATCACATCACATAAAAGCAAAAGGACTCCCCCTGCACCTAGTTCCCAAGGTGGCGTGGGCCTCGGATTCACAGTTCTTTGCCCCGCCCCCCCCCTCGGAATACCCTTCTGAACCCCCCCTGCTCCTGACCCTCCACCCCGGTCTCGTCGTCACAACCTCGATACAATACTCACCCACGCGTTGCCTCGCTGCACCACACACGGAAGAAAAAGAAAGAGAGAGAAAAAATGAGGCGTTTTGTCTGACAGCACTATCCACCTGCCAATGTGACGGCACAGGCCAAAATCAAGCAGCGAGGCCGCCGCTGATGCACCCCGCCATTTCCCCCCCTGCCTGCATTGCATGGGAGGCAGAAAAAGATGGGACAAAAGGCAATACAGTACAAGATGAGGGGAAGGCTGAATATATATGCATGCACGCCTGTGTGAGATAGGGCATCCATCGGGACTGCACCCGTGGCACTCATATGCACTGGATATGTGGAGGGAAGGTGACCACGAAGCTCCAAGACACTTTAACTGGTCCGGACATGCATTCCCGGTGGCTGCCTGTTGCGGCCTCATCAAGGCCTCATCTGCGAGCACAAAGTGACACACCCGCGAGAAAAAGAGCCATTGATCTGCACCGTGTTTTGCTTTTGAATTCTTGTTCCGGTGTAGTGTAGCCTTTGACCCTGACATACAAACTCTGTGCTGACTTGCTCCCACAAGACAGCGAGCTCACATCTGGGTGGTGGAATCCTTCATGCTTCATGGGATTCCACCCCCTCTCGCTCAAGGCACTGTATGCCTCTAGCACACGCACGAACTGGGGGCTCCCATATGGGGCACCTTTTCAACGCGGCGTGTCCTCCTGAATTCGCAATCCAGCACCACGCGGTATCCTAGCAAATCGGGGCGGGGGGGGGGGGGGGGGGGGTGCGAGGGGTGAGAGCATGCCGGTGGGAAGAACAGCAAATGCCAGACAGCAGCACACTTCTCAGTGCACTTGCTTTGCCAACGCTTTTCCCCTTTCCCCCCCTTTGCTCTGTGGGGGAGGAGGGTGCCTATTTGTTCTGTGTCAAAACCGTATGGAGTGCGTGTGTGTGTGTGTGTGGGTGGGTGGGGGAACTTGCGTTTGCAGTTTCACTTGGGTCTGTTCTTCAGAGCTACGAAAAAAATATCCCTCTCCCTGCACCGCGCAGCGGGGGCATCGCCATTAATGCGTATGTAGATGTGGCCACTCGTCGAGCATGAACTCTCGAGCCCCCTCTCGTCATGCACAACGACGGTAGGGGGGCAGTGAAGGACCAGAATACCTGCCCGGCGGGGGGGGGGGGGGTTTGATCGTCGAGAGTGAATAGGGGAGGCGGACAAACAGAGAACCCCTAATAAAAGCGTGTCTCCGAAATAGGGTGGTCCCATTTGGTGCCAAAAAAAAGTGATTTTCCGCCACCTGCGGGCCGAATACATTCCAAAAAATCACAGTTCTGGGCGAAAAGTGGGTCAACTCCGGGGACATATCATCGCCCCCCCCGACCCCACCCCCTTTGTCGCATGCACCGCTGAAGATGATGCCCGTTTTCGCTTGAAGGAATCGCATCGCATCCGGTTGTTTCAAAACAACAAATAACCTATCTGTGGTGTCTCACTTGAAGGACTGAGAGAAGAAGAGGTCCTTGAGGCACATTTGCCGATCGCACGCCTTCCCCCCCCCGCCCCCGCCCTCTGCTGGTTCCGGCATATCACCCTCCACGCCTTGCTGCTGTGGTGTGATGCTTCTGCAAAGAGTTTATACACGGGCACAGTTTCCTGCGTTCGCGAGCACAACCCCTCACGACAATAATAACAATGGAAGGAGGGGGTTCAAACACAAAGTAAAGGTCGGGGTCGACAACATACCTGAAGCTTATTCTGACAAAAAGCGGCCAAAAACCCGGTATTTATACTCAGTTTTTTCTTGGTTTTCGTGGCCTGTTTCGCCCCATTTTTTGGGCCGTGCGCACCGCAGGTGACCCGAAAAACCCCGAAAACGGCATGTTTCGGAACATTGGAACCCCTGGTGCCCCCGGACGTGTTCTGTCGATGAGTCCATCTTTTATTAGACCCCGTACAGAAACACGAGAAAGCGTGGGAATATGCAGTTTGACCCTGGAGAGGAGAGTGGTGCACCCTCAGAGGTGGTCCAGAGAATGCAAAGAGGTCCACGGGGGGGTCTGGGGGGCGGAGCCCCCCAGCCGCCGGAGGCCACGGTAGCGAACACTGTTCCTTGTGGGGTACAGATTCTGTGATGAGTTGGGTGCGTCCTCCTGAGGGCGGTCTCTGGATTCCATGACCTGATCCCAAAGGGCTTGGTCGACAGGCATACGTCACAGGGGGGCCTGGGGGGCGGAGCCCCCCAGCCGCCGGAGGCCACGGTACTGAACATCTGTTCCTTGTGCGGTACAGCCCATCTTCCTGAACTTGGGTAAATTGCTCCCAAGGGTTCGATGAGGGCGCCAAGGCTCGTCAGTGCGGGCTGGATCGTTGCCTCAGAGCCAGATGTTCAATGACAGACACTGAGGACAGGGGCCAGGCCCCGGCTGGCCCCGCCCGCCCCATTTTTGGTCCATTTTTTCCTCCTCCCGAAAATGCGTTTATTTGCATCATTGGGATCCGTGGCTCACGCCATGGTATTTTTTTCTCTCCGGAAACATAATTTGTTCGGACCATTTGGGCCTGAACCACCACGAAAAAAAATATATTGGCAATTCTGAAAATCCTTATACTCATACCGGGCAACATTCAGGTATGGTCGACAACAGGCCTGGGCGGGGAACGAGCCCTTTTTCCAGGTTTTTTGGTTCGGGGAACCAGGTTTTTTCTAAGAATTTTTACAAGGGATTTTTTGCTCGCCCCCCCACAGTTTCCAGGCGCGTGCCCGTCAGGCGGGACTTTTTCTCTGATTTCTCTCCGCGTCATCATGTGACAGCTCTCGAGTGATGCCCAGAGATGCTTGCGGCAATGAATGAGGATCACCTGGCGCTCGTTCTCATCGGGGGTTGTGCTCCGCAGGGACTCAATACACCTTGGCACTCGCGCAGGGCTGGACATGCCAGCAGCTGGAGGACAGTTACAAAGCTGCCACTCCCCGACGCCACCCACCTGCTGGCCCCTTCAGGTCTGAAACCCCAAAAGCTCCCGGGGATTTTTGCAGTGGTGCGCGCCATATTCAGCGCAGTAGGGTGATCTCTCCGATTTTCCATAACTGCTGGTTTACTGGTTTGGGGAACGGTCGCCGGCAGACCGTTGAAATGCCCGTGTTAGCAAGGCACACTCACGTTTCAGGTAGCGTGTCGCGTGTCACGCATGTCGCGAACGCGGCAAGTGTACCTCCCAGGTGGGGAAGCCCGACCTCCTGTCCGATGTCAGTCAGGCTTCGAAGAAGCGCTTCATGGATGCGGCGCTGACCTCCTACGCTGCACTGTACCCGGGGAAGTGAGATAGATGGACGGGCACACGCTACATCGGGGGTCTGGGGGGCGGAGCCCCCCAGCCGCCGGAGGCCACGGTAGCGAACATCTGTTCGTGTGGGCGTACAGATTCTGTGCGAGTTGGCTGCGTCCTCAGAGGCGACTGGAGTGGTTGGACCCCGACTTGATGGGATTCGAAGGACTTGAGTACGAGACGTACGCCACAGGGGGGTCTGGGGGGCGTGAGCCCCCCAGCCGCCGGAGGCCACGGTAGTGAACGTCTGGCTCTCCAGTTGGCCAGCAAGGCGAACGGTACGTGGGACAGACTTCCCTTCCATCCTTGTGCGCGCCCTGTCGACTGGGGAAAACTTAGAAAAAGTTTTTTCCTCTGCGAAACAACCTTAGAAAAAAATTCTCCTAACAAAATTCTTAGAAAAAAACTTTTTTTCCCCTTACAAAAATTCTTAGAAAAAAAGTTCAGAATCCTGAAAGTGGGGAACAAGCCCCCCAGTTAGGAACAGCCCTGGTCGACAACACGACATTTTTTTTTTGGCATGCACAAAGCGAGACGCGGCAATGAGTGAATCGCAAGACCACACCCCACACCCCGCTCCTTGTCCTGCTTGTGTATTGTTTTCAGTGAGGCCTGCCGGGGAATCTTGACAGGCCTGGGTGTCAAAAACCATTTGTGGGGACTCCAAAGGGGGGGAATCTTCGCGATCGCGGGATTGCGAGCGAAACCGGTGCTCCGACCCCCTCACTCCATGGTTCCCCGAGAAGGCTGACTTCCGTCGTTCATCTTCTCGGGTGGAGCTGTACAACCCTGGCTGTGGAGGCACACAGTAAAGAGCAGAGGCGACAGAATCACTCCGGCACCTATTGTTTTCTTTTCGCACCATGCAATGAAACTGCATATGGGCCACCCTACCTCTTCCGCACAGTTGCCGCATGGTGATGCCAGTTTGGCCTGCAGGAAGGCCCCCGTGCCACACACACACATCCCCCCCAACTAACAATTGGGTGGGGCGCATAACCACAAAACCCCTTTCAGGAGTACGATGCTGGAGCGGGGTGTGGGGGGGGGGGGGGGGGGAGGGGAGGGAGCGGGGTGGGGATATTGGGATTCAGGGGCACTCGAATCCGATCACCATCCACCCATTCCCAACCTCCCCACACCCCCCGCCCCCCCCCCACCCACCCAGCTCACCCTCTCCCCTTCTCCCGCCAGGGTCCCTTTTGCACATAGCACGCAAGACCAGCCTCCGTCTGCTCTCCAGTTTCAGGTCCGAGGTGGGTTAGCTGAGTGAAGTGAATTCTCACGGGGGCTTTGCCACCTGGCATCATTTGTTGAAGGGGGTGCGTGCCATGTCAAGTGGGGGGCGGGGGGGGGGGGGGGGGGGCGGGGAGGAGGTGGTGTGGGGTGTGAGTCACTGAGGGTGGGGGGGTGGGTGGGGGCGTCATCGATGACTCGTCGATCAGGGCAAACATGGGCAAGGCAGACGTCACGGAGAGAGGTGGAGTAAAATGTCAGGGGCGTGGGGGCGGCGGTGGTGTAGAAAGAAGAGAGGGGAAGAAAGGGAGAGGGGGTGGGGGGGAGGGAGGGAAAAACTAAGAGATGTGATCGGCAGAAAAGCTGGGAGTTTCAAAAAGAAAAGGGCAGGGGTTTCGCTAGCACCGAAAACCGGTGCTTTGCACCAATTGTTTTTTTTCTGGGGGTTTTTCGGTTTTTCGGAATGTGCAAAGCACCGCCCTTGGGAGCGGTGCTTAGCACCGTTTTTTTTTTTTTTTTCCCCCGATTTTTTTTGGTGTCACCCAGGGACCGGTGATCTCCTGCTGGTCGGGCTGCGAAACAGCGAAGCCTACTTACGAGCATCACAAACCCGAGGGAATCCCGACTGCCCGAGACTGCAATGAACAGATGTTCACTACCGTGGCCTCCGGCGGCTGGGGGGCTCCGCCCCCCAGACCCCCCTGTGCCGTGTGCCTGTCTACGAGATCGCCACCACCTTGCGTGGATGCGACGGCAACATGTCGAGAAAGGGGCGTCGTTGGACAAAACGACCCCGAAACCATTCGAATCGGGGGTCAGTGGCACCCAGTGCCCGTACACTCGTGTAGGTACACCGATGGTACACCGCGCTGCGGTGAACCATCAGTACACCTACACTACAGCAAAGAGCGGAACGTGTGTTCGCGTGGTGCGCTCCCGATGGGGTGGGGATTTTTCGGTGCAAAGCACCACCGCGGAAAGTTTTTTTTCCCCCCTCTGATTTTCGGTTCGAAGAGCACCGCACCGATATTTTTACCGCCTGACCCCCCCGGTGCTAGCGAAAACCCTGGAAAAGGGGCCTTGTTTTGTATTTTTTTTTCAGATTGGCATCATTGCCTTGGTATTTTTTTGTGATTTTTTCCCTTCAATTTTGGCTTTCTTCTTTTATTTTTTTGCCTGTTTGTCTGTTTTATTTGGAACTGCAGATGAAAAAAACCCCCCGCACCCCCACGATTTGCGAACACCACTTCCCCATCAGGTGTGGTGTGCGGTGTGTGGGTCGCAAGACGCAGCAGGTGGAACTACTTCCTCCTGTACTACGCTAGAATATCAAAGTAAAAAGAAGAAAAGGCATTGCTTGTCATCCCTTCTCTGGGGAGAGCCCCCGCACAGGCTGCTGCACCAAGCCCGGGGCGAGCGAACCTTACCTGTTTTTTTTTGCCTGATGAAGGTTGGTGTGAATGTGCGCACACAGTCATAGCAACGAGGCTGATGTGAATATACCGTGCCCTGCCCGCACCACAAGCAACAGATCCTGTTTTTTTCCCCCCACCGCGACAAGGTTCTTGCCGCCGCGAAAAAAAAAGAACATAAAAAATGTGTCTGAGAGTTCAAAGAAAGAAATCGGCCCACCAACGCGTGGTATCGGGGGAGAAATGGGGGACAGGGGAGGATGACAATAGTAACGTATACCGAACACGAGAGAGAATGTGTGTGTGTGCGGGGGGGAGGGGGGATAAAGAGTAGAATGTAGAATTGGTTGTTCCACGGCATTAAAAATCCGTGAGTGTGTGTGTGTGTGTGGGGAGGGGGGGAGAGGGGTAGGCAACGACAGTTCCCTGCTGTGGTAAACAATAACCTCCCAGCGCAACTGGGGTGTGGGGTGGGTGGGCAGTGGTGCCTTCGCTACGCGTGCTGAAGAGATCCGTTTTGAGGCGTACTTCTCCCGATTATTTTTGTGAGAAAACCGCCGAACTTTTCTGAAGCCTTTCCGGATTTTTGCGAAGGCCCCCCGCTCCCCCCCCCCCCCCCCCCCCACACACACACCCGTGCATGCAGGTAGCCCTCTCCCCACATGTGCTGTGGTGCACATATGAAGGGAGGATATTCCTGTCCGTCGTCGCAAGGAAAAAAAAGGAAATTGCCGGGTTTGCTTTTGTATTGTTTGTGCAACCGGGAAAACAAAACCTGGAGGGGGGGGGGGGGGGATGAAAGGTAAATCGTTCAAATGGCTGAAGTCTCAAAAAAAGGCATGGGGAGAGGAGGGGAGGGGAGGGTCACTCCCGGGCAGGTCGAACAAGAGAGGAGAGGGTTGGTGAGGTATGAGCTGAAGGCGGGGGGTAAAAAAAAGGGGGGGGCAGGGCTGGTTTCCGCCGGTTCAAACAAAAAAAACAGAAATTTTCTGGCTTCGCGATATGTGCTGATGAAAAAATATCGGTGTGCTGCAAACCTCTAAAAAAGCTTCGCTGTGATTCGATTTCCCTTCGCTACTTCGTGACGTTTCCCCCCCTCGAAATAGTCACAACCGAGCACAAAGGTGATGTGACTCCACCTCGAGCGAGCTGTCACGCGCGTGACAACATAATGACATGAGTAGGCAGGTGCCTTGCGAACATTGCATTGGAAAGTGTCGCTGTCAGCCACTCATTCACTTGGGTTTGGCTTATGAGTTCACAGCTTCCACACGCCACCACCCCCCCCTCCTCGCCTGTGTGAAGGTGGTGATGCGGGGCACGGTGAGGGAGCCCGGACAAAGCGACACTTCCGTTTCTCCCCCCCTCCCCCCACACACACACTGTGATATAGTGTGCGTGATGTAACAGGATAACCCCTGTGGTAGCTGGGCCCTGCTTTGCTGCCCGATGTTGAGACGATCCGGCTGTGCCATGCCCCTGCATCAAACGTCGTGACCTGGAATACTATGATTGGGGTGGGTGGGAGGGTGGGGGTGGTGAGGGATTTCATTTTCCTTTTTCTGAGGCCCTCTTCTAGCAGAAAGCTTTCTCAGATGTTTCAAACTAGACGCGCTAGGTTTGATGTGCCCCTTTGTGGGTAATCCCCCTCCCTCCCATTCCCCTGCAACCCACCACAGCTCCGCAGCAGGTGGTCACACAAGTGATGTTATGCATCGCATTAATCCTGCTGCCACTCCCAGTTCGACCGCCGAGCTATAAAACTTATCATATCCGTAAACGTATCGTTGAGCGCGCGCACAAATATATCTTCTGGGATGACTCCTCTATCGGATAGAATAGGAGACTATCTGTGCCCCCGCTGGATCGTAAAGTGACGGCAAAACGAGACAACAAACCAATTACTGCCGAAAGTTGTTTTGTTGGAACGCAGACCCCTGCCGCGCACAAATATATCTTCTGGGATGACTCCTCTATCGGACAGAATAGGGGGAAAAAAACAGCGAATTGTTTTTCCGGGTTTGGCGCACAAAACAACGCCCTCATCTTTTTTTTCAGACACATTTTCTCTTTTTTTTTCCACATCTTCACATCAAAGGGATGTTGCACGAGGGGACCAAGGCTGGCGTCAGGCGAGGAGGGGGGGGGGGCAGGAGGAGGAAGAGGGGGCGCGGGTGAGTTCGAAAACAAACCATTCCCCCGACCCCCGACCCCCGACCCCCCACCCCCTACCGGTGCTTGGGCGGCACAGAAGCCGAAATCGGGAGCTGGTGGGGCAGAGAACCAAGGATGCCCCCAGGGCCTCCTCCCCCACACAGGTATATGGATATATACACTCCCGGTGGCCTTCATGCACACACGCCGCACCTAGAAAAAAAATCCCCCCCCCCCTCACCACACCATTAATTTATTGGCCCTGCGCTGTGCGTTGATAATGTTCGTTCTTTCGGGGGGGGGGGCGGGGAAGGAGGCAGCACTCTTCCAAAATCTCTCTCTCTTTCTCCCTCTCTGGGGGTCTTCGCTGGTCGACAAACTTCGACAAACTCCGTCAGTTTTCACCTAATTCAACAGGAAATGCACCAAGATGCACTGACGACCACCCCGTAGCGAAGACCCCCTCTGAGAGAGGCTCTCTCTTTGAGATGAAACCGAGCGTTGCGAAAAAAAATAGAAGTTGTTTTTTGCGTGTGTCACAGGGGGGGGGGGGGTGGTCCAAGGGGGAGGGTGTGGACCTACACGCGGAGAATTTTTTTTCACGCAACAAAAAAAAAACAACGGCCTAACAAAAGCAACCTTTCTTTGACATGCATATCCCTCTCTCTGGCTTTCTCTCCCTCCCTGCTCCGAATCAGTGCCATGTCTTTAAAATTGCGAATATCGCCGTGAAAAAAACGGGTAACATCCTCACACCCCGCACACCCCCTCCACCCTCTGTTGTCCTCCCCTGCATCCTGCCGTGATGTGATGTCGGGGTGGGAAACCGTGTTGCAACCACCCAAGCTGTGTGTGTTGATCGCAACCCGGCAGTAGCCCGCACCTCCCCCCCCCCCCCCCAACCCCCGCCACTCCCCAATGCATGCCAGTCGTGTGCGGCACAAACATTCCGATCGCCTCCATCTCGACTTGACCCCTTGTTCTTCAGCAACAGGGGAACTTTGTTTAATTGCGTCGCCCCCCCCCCCCCCCCCCGACACCACTGGGTCGCAGGCCACGTTTAACCCACATCATATCTTTGAGGAATAGCTGCCCGGGAAAGGGGCCTGGGGTGGGAGATGGGGGATGCGTATGCAGTTAGAGTTGAGTTGAAATGAGTTTCAGAGAAGGTTGTGATGTGCAGCATGCTGTGGCAACTGGCCAAAATTTTTTTTGAACAGTTCGTGCGCACGCGCTCGTAGCAATTCATGGGAGGGTGCATTGGAGGTGGGGGAACGCAGCTTGCACACATGGCGATACCATCGCGTTGCAAGCCTTTTTGAGAGAGGTGTGCAGGCCTCCATATTCTTAGGAGAAAGCCGCACTTCGCATCTTGAGACACGTGTGCACGTTCAGCGAGAAGTGAGTTTGAACTGTTCCTTTTCAATTGCTGAGACACTGCATAGATCGATTTCGACGCCCCGCCTCACAGGCAGGGCTTTTCCTAAATCTGGGGGTCCGGGGGGCTGGTGACCGAAATCGGATACAAAAAAACGCGCTACTGAGGCACCTGTTTGGGGGGCTCAAAACTGATCGCATCGCCGCACATGACTGGCGTTATTGCATTATTTGAGCTCCGTGCGGATCGTAGTGGGGTCATTTTGGTGGTGTGCGTGCCAAGTTTCACCCATGAAATGTGGGTCTGGTTCAGGGACTTCTGAAGGGAGGATGTGACTGGGAGGCCAGAAATCAGCCCACCCACACCACCCACCCAGCGGGACCCCACTTACAGGTTTTTCAAAACCCTGTTCCTCTGAATATTTGGGATCTGTGCGGATCGCGGTGGGGTCATTTTGGCCATGGGGTGTCTGTTTGCACCCCTTACTCGGGGTTGCCATGTGGGCTCAGACCCCCGTAGACATGCAGGTCGGAGAGTGCACTGAGGTGCGGAGGAATGCACCACTGAACACAGACACACGGCCCCTCCGGGGCCGTGTGTCTTTGCTTGGTGCATCTTCTCCCTCACAGGCAGCATCCCCCCAGCCGCTCAGCCCCTCAGCACCCTCCACTCCGGTGAATCCTCCCCAGAATTTTTTTTTCCTGCAGTGCAAAAAAAACGCGCTAAACAGAGTGCAAAAAAAAAACGCGCCAGACAGAGGAAAAATCTGAAATTCAAAATCATGGAATCCGGACCCCTAGTTAGGAATAGCTCTGCTCACAGGGAAGGGATGCTTTATTTTTTTGTTAGTTCGGCGTAGCCAACTGGGGAAACTTTCTATGCCTTTAGCTGGATCGTGCGTCCCCACTCACACCACTTCATCAGACCGGGGAGTGGTGTACACCAAGAGTGGGGTCTGCGTTACAACAAAACAACTTTCGGCAGAAATTGATTTGTTGTCTCGTTTTGCTGTCACTTTACGATCCAGCGGGGCACAGATAGTTTTTTTTGGCGAGTTGACGTTTTTTTTTCAACACAGGCAACGATTCAACCGAGTAAGTCCCAGAGAGAATGGGTGGGGGTGGGGTGGGAGCAACGAAAGTTGGTGTTCTTCCGAACGCAGAACACCCCCCTCCTCCCACCCCCTCCCGTCATCCGCACGGGGAGCTTTCTGAGTTGGCTACGCCCGAAACTGACAAATAAGACCATCACGCCAGGCATGGTGCTCTGAAATCGCTTCAAGAAGAACAACGTAGAAATCAGAGCAGTTGGGTCCGAAAAAGGGAAACGTGTCCCCGTGATCGTTCTGCACTTTTGCTACCGTTTCCTTGATGCGTTGACGCGTCCACACGGGATAAATAAAAAGGAAAACCCCGACGACAATAAGGGGCAGAAAAAGACTTGGAGTTGCGTTCTGTGTTTGTACGAACGGAACAAAGCTTCGCGCACACAATGGTTCTCCTGGTTCCCGCCTCACACTCACGTGTGAAGATCTTCTCAGTGTAGGTCCCACCGATTGAACTCTGAGGCCACCCACCACCCCATGCAACGCGAACCGTTTGCGGCAGGTGGGGGAGGGACATCTCATATCGACGTATCAACTTACGGGGAGCCTTCGCTCTGTCAAAAACTGTGCCAGATTGTCTCCGGTTCTGCGAGGCAATTCACTGTTCTGCACTTCGAGCGTTTGCTATGTTGAATGAGCGGACCCGCGCCGGACAGAAAGTCCACAAAAATTCTAACGCACGAGAACTGATACGATATCTTCAATTTTCTGCAGTTCTGAGCAAAGGCCTCCTTCCCTCCCCCCTCCCCCTGCGACCCCCCCGACAGCGCACACCCTTCTCTTTGGCGACATTTTGCCACCCACTCCAGCGAAAACGGTAGCCCTAAAAAAACAAGACACCTTGATATCCGGTGATTCCTGGCCCAAACCCTTCCCTCATTCTCTGCCTGCGAGACACTACCAGCGGGGGTGGTGGTGGGGGGGGGTTTTTGCATGCCCGGGAATAAGTTTCGTGTGGTGATTTTTTTTGCGCTGAATAAAGTGTGAAGAAAGCTCACCAGCACCCGGGGGGGGGGGGGGCAAAGGCAGGGGGGGACTCGAGCACTGCATGCCTGATTCCTACTACGGCGTGAGGTGGGGGGAGAGGGGGGGGGGGGGTGACGAATAAAAATAATGCCGGTGGTCGAAAAAGCAGAACAGGCAAACAAAATGGCAGCGTGGCAGCAGGGGTGAAAGTAGGGGGGGGTGAAGTAGAGAAACATAAAATGCAGAGACGGGGGAGGGGGGGGGGGCACACTCACACACCACTCCACATCACTCCACCACACACATGCACGTGACATCAAGTTTTGGAGAGTGTGTGGAGAACAAACCGAGCAACTCCGCTCTTGATGCGTTCCCCAAACCCACACGTGGAATGTGTTTTCAGTGAGGGAACTGCCACCACACCCTATCCACTCACCCACCCCACCCACCGAAGGAACGGGGGAGGGGGGGAGGGGGGGTACGGGTGTGTGGGTGGCTGTCCCGAAGCATTAAACCCCGTGCCTGGAATTTTGACCGAGTTAGATAAAATTTTCAGTGCAATCCTGCAGCACCTCCCCCCTATATTTTTAGGTTTTCTTAACCCAATGGTCGAAATCTTCGACATAGTAGAAATCCCGGGGACATGTCGAATTCGAAATTTTTGGGTCAAAAAACCCCAGGGGGGACCCTTTGGTTTACCCCCCTCCTGCGGGCTCCTGGGCACTTTTGGACTGATAAACCCCGTGCCTGGAATTTTGACCGAGTTAGATAAAATTTTCAGTGCAATCCTGCAGCACCTCCCCCCTATATTTTTAGGTTTTCTTAACCCAATGGTCGAAATCTTCGACATAGTAGAAATCCCGGGGACATGTCGAATTCGAAATTTTTGGGTCAAAAAACCCCAGGGGGGACCCTTTGGTTTACCCCCCTCCTGCGGGCTCCTGGGCACTTTTGGACTGATAAACCCCGTGCCTGGAATTTTGACCGAGTTAGATAAAATTTTCAGTGCAATCCTGCAGCACCTCCCCCCTATATTTTTAGGTTTTCTTAACCCAATGGTCGAAATCTTCGACATAGTAGAAATCCCGGGGACATGTCGAATTCGAAATTTTTCGGGAAGTGGTGGCAGGGAGAGGAGCGGCAAATTGGGGGAAAGGGGGGCGGTGGGGCGGGGCAGCCGACCTTTTGAGATTCCTGCTCAATCGCCTCATGATTCTGCTTCTTCATGCACCACAAACACGAAGTGTCCTGCGACCCTCTTCTTACTGTTCTCCAGGTACACGACGCTCCGGTGAGGGAGGCGAGAAATATCATCAACCTGATTTAACTGGAGTACCTCACTCCCAAGATGCTTCTCTGTCCACACAGAAACCTCAGGGCAGCCGAGCATTGGCAAATGCCCCACCTGAGGATAAGACAGACCGAAGACTTCTTTCGCAAAGCTCAGAATGGTTTTTCTCGAGGGCGCAGTGGCCGTCACCTCCTTCCCTGCGAGGTGGTGCTGGGCTCGAATCAGCGCAATGTAACCGCACTCAACGGATACTTGTACATTACGTACACGCCGTTCAACACTCCCCCAAGGTGCAAGTGCCGCACACAACATGTCCAACCCCCGACCCGAATCCCACGCTGGGGCGGAGTCGTACACCACGAAAGAGCGAGTACCGTTGTCGGTCGCTGTGTCCTCCGTAGGGTGGTACACAAAGTCAGTAGCATCGCGGGGATCGTGAGGTGTATCCTCCGAGTCAGTGGCGGAGCTGCAGCTCGTGGACATGTACGTGTTAACGTCAGATCCAGAAGTGCAGCTGCGACTGTCCTCATCAGTAACGGAAATGACATCGTCCGCAGGCTTCTCAGACGGGTACTCGGGGACCCGGGAAGGCCGCGGCACGGTCGCGGTCGGCACGTAGGGCTCGGGGACCCAAACCTTCCTGAATCCCTTCGTCAGGTTCACACACCCTTCATCGCAGCCTGTCGGAGGGCAGGGACACGTCACTTTCTTGCCGACCACCTTGAAGCCATCAGTGGTGTCAGCGCAGAAGCTGTGATACAGGCGGATACCATCCATCGTCGCGTAGCGGCGAGAAGATGCCGCCCAGTCGGCGATCTCCTGTTAGGAAAGAAACACGAAATCACGCTCCAGGACCTTCCGTGACGCATTACCAGCAAGGTCTTTGCAACGAAAGTTCTCTTTCCCCCAATCAACCAGAGCTGCAGCATGTGCGATGGGTGTTGCAAGGGACGTAGACCGGAGGTTAGCCAGCGAGGCAGCGGACTTCAGCACCCCACCCTCAGCGTCGTAGACATCCTTGCCATGATCCGACGCACGGAAATTCACTGTGATACCCGGGTACGCCTGTAGAAAGGAAGCAAGGCCGCTGCACTTGAAATGCGATCCGCCATCAGACCAGACAGAGGTCACGGTTACATCGTCCGAGAGAAGTTTTGAGAGCAACTTCGCATGCGCGGCATTCACAAAGTTGCGATCCTGTTTTGCCACGGGAGAGATGACGAAGTAGGTAATGTAATGCGGCTCACCCATCGCAGTCGGGCGGAATTGCAGCATGTTGACCAAGATACTTGTGGATCGGGGGTTGTAGTTGGCGTGGGTAGGTCCTCGCTCCGATCGTGGACGCCACCTCGCTGCAAAGTCAGAAAGCAGAGAGTACGCGCCATTGCCCTGAGCCCGTGCCTGGTCCTGCCTGTTGCGAACGAACTTGTGCTCTACGTAACGGGTTGTCGCAACAGCAGCACGCTTCTGCCATGCCGCACAATCGGCATCTTCCGCAATGATGGTGGTTTTAATACCCTTTTCACTAGGGAATTTACCACGACGGAAGCGGCGGGAACGGACTGTCACCCCTGACTTCACAAGATCAGGCATGCATTGGCACCAAGGCATCACCCCGCAACCATCCTCGGTACAGACCCCCGCTGCGCAAGCAGCAGTGACTGTCAAGCACGGGCACCTGCGTTGCAGAGACGCATGGGGTAGTCGCGCACACAAACGCACGCACAAGATCGTCAACTGACTGAGGCGGTGTTGCAGAGCAGGAGCAGCGAGCCTGTGTGAGTTCTTGCCAGTCCTCCAACAGTAGCTGCAACTCGACTCGCCTCATGCAGGCAGAGCCGTCCTCACGGCTCTTTATCGTCACGTGGGGGGGGCGAAGACGATAAAAAGCCCGTAGCGAACAGGAAAGGCCAGGGTGCTTTTCTTGGTGCAGTTCCCAAATTTTCTTAGGGTTCTGCACCAAGAAGCGCTGCCGCTCACCCGACTTCAGCCGTGCTCTGAACCCCTGCCGCGAGTACGCCTCGTACATCGCGACTACGGACTCTGTGAGTCCGTCGGGGAAGCGGGGCCGTTTCTGAGGACACCGTTCTGCATCACTGGCATGCCGCTTCAGCATCCGTCGGCAGCTGTGAGGGAGGGTAAGCTGGAGCTTCCTGCCAAGCTGCTCCTCTGCCCCGGAGATCAGGCGGTGGAGGACCTCCCTCTGCTGGTAGTTCAGGATGCCGCTCTCTGATGACAGACCCAGACGCAGCAGAAGGTCGGCATCCGTCTGCGCCCGACGAGGCGACTTGGTCGTAGCCGCCCGGACCTTCAGGACGCATGGCTGGCACACTGCACGACGGGGGTCGACCCAGCTCGGGACGCCCAGCCTCGCAAGCTGGTCGGGCGACAGCACGTTACTCTGCGAGACATGTTGCAAACAGCCGAAGAATTTGCTTGCACAGGGGGGCTTCGTTTCCAACGAGATCTGGTTGCCCAAACACTGCTCGCATAGGTCCAGAAGGGGCTGAGGCGGAGGGGATGGAGGCTTGTCGGTCTTTGGGGGGCGACCACGTCGCTGTGGGGTGGGCTGCGCGGCCTTCACACCAAGAACCACGAGAAGGCAGTCCGGAAGGTTCTCCACCCGGAAGAGCAAAGCGTCAGACGAACTGCAAGCCGAGCACGTTCTCTTCACAGCGCCCCTCCCTCTCGGGGTGCTCATCTCTCACATGTGTGAGCGCGCGCCTGTTGCGGGTGGTCAGAATGCCGGAAACTGGGACACAGGGGGAAAGGCAACGGGTGCGGGTGGTCTACACGGGAATGCAACAACCGGGAAGTAACGGGATTGAGGGGCGGGCAGGCGGGCGGGTGCGTGCGTCATCGAGCCAACTGTAGCAACCTTGCCACGTTTTTTCTTGGTCCCGGGGGCGAACCGGGCGCTGCTACTCTCGGGTGTCTGCTGCTTGTCGAGGTGACAGGCAGGGCGGAAGCCGACGACACAGTGTTAGAAACAGTGTTGTTTGCGGAGCTGCGGGTTTACCTGACCACTGAAACAACTACGAGACGATGGAGATCCCCACGTAGGGGCGGGGGGGGGGGGGGGTTGGAAAGTCCCACCACCCGATCTTCCCGGACCCGCGCCACCACATCACACTAATCCAATACGGGTACCCGGCGGGTAGCCGGGGAATTTAGGTGAAGCCCCCCCCCCGCCCCCCCCCCCCCCCCTAGGGGGGGTCAAATGGGGGTGACAAACACGATTTTTCAAAAAACCGGCGCAGAGGCCCCAAAGCCCCCGTAAACCCTCCAAACCCCCCCAGATCGGTCTGGAAACCCATCGAACCCCACTTTTCCACCATTCCGGGCACCTCAGGTGCCCGAATTGGGGTACCTAAATTTTGTGCCACCGTTTGGTACCGTACAGTGCCACTGTGTGGGAGGTTGGAAAAGAAAATGCCCCAACACACCACATCTGAGGGTTGCAATGCATGTTGCTTGCCAACCACGTCATCCGGTGGGTGTCAGGCGCTATGTAGGTGGCATTAGCCAGGTCTTCGATGTGTTCTGGCTTGTATATATACCTCCCTGCCTGCGGCACAGGCACTGCCTTTGTCCCCCACACCAGCCACAGAGAGCGTATTGTACTCGGTCCACGGTTGCTGATTCATTGTGATGCGTTGTATCCTCGAGTGAACGTCACACACTAGTGGCACCACCACCCGCCATCCGAGAGCTGTATTGACTTTGCGCGCTTCCGTTGTATTCACCTCGCCACGCATATTGCACCGTTCAGTACCAGTGCTCTTGGGCCAGGCAAAGTAGACCGCAGCAACTACCAATTCTGGCACAATGGGTACCACGACAGCGCACTTCATGTGTTCCCGGAATGTACAGCTCGTGTTGCAACAGTCGTTGTCAACACATCCCGGTTGTGGAGCACTGCTGCACAGGAATCACACGACCATCTGGACTGTTCCGTACCTACAGGCAGCCTCCCGGTGCATGGTGGCAGGGAGGTATATATACAAGCCAGAACACATCGAAGACCTGGCTAATGCCACCTACATAGCGCCTGACACCCACCGGATGACGTGGTTGGCAAGCAACATGCATTGCAACCCTCAGATGTGGTGTGTTGGGGCATTTTCTTTTCCAACCTCCCACACAGTGGCACTGTACGGTACCAAACGGTGGCACAAAATTTAGGTACCCCAATTCGGGCACCTGAGGTGCCCGGAATGGTGGAAAAGTGGGGTTCGATGGGTTTCCGGACCGATCTGGGGGGGTTTGGAGGGTTTACGGGGGCTTTGGGGCCTCTGCGCCGGTTTTTTGAAAAATCGTGTTTGTCCACGTAAAAGGCACGGTGGGATCTTGTAAATTTTACATGTATAACTACAAGTATATACATGTATTATACATGTATAATACTTGCATGTCAACTATTATACATGTATAATACATGTATATGCCTGAAATATACATGTAAAATACATGTATATCAAGTAAAAATACAAGTATAATACTTGCATGTCAACTATTATACATGTATTTTTACTTGATATACATGTATTTTACATGTATATTTCAGGCATTTACATGTATTTTACATGTATAATACTTGTCATGCAAGTATTATACATGTAAAATACTTGCATGACAAGTAAAATACATGTATAATACTTGCATGACAAGTAAAATACTTGCATGCAAGTAAAATACATGTATTTTACTTGCATGCAAGTATTTTACATGTATAATACTTGCATGACAAGTATTATACATGTAAAATACATGTAAATGCCTGAAATATACATGTAAAATACATGTATATCAAGTAAAAATACATGTATAATAGTTGACATGCAAGTATTATACATGTATTTTACATGTATATTTCAGGCATATACATGTATTATACATGTATAATAGTTGACATGCAAGTATTATACATGTATAATACATGTATATACTTGTAGTTACCGTATACGTAAATATTTTGGAACGTAAATATTATGGAACGTAAATATTATGGAACGTAAATATTTTGGAACGCTGGTGGGTTGGCGTTCCAGATTTTTTTCGTTCCATAATATTTACAGGGCTTTCTGCGACTCGGGGACTTGGACCAGGTGATCGGACGGCATACAGAGTCCCTGACGGGACCTACTCGTGCACTTTTCGCGCGATTCCTGACGCAAGCCGTCCTCACCACCGAGTCCCCAACTGGCCCTGTAAATATTATGGAACGTAAATATTATGGAACGGACCGGCCAAAAATGGGCCCGTTCCATAATATTTACGTTCCATAATATTTACGTATACGGTATACATGTAAAATTTACAAGATCCCACCGTGGGGTGGCATTTGACCCCCCCTACCCCCCCCCCCGATTTTTCGACTTTCTGAGGCCAAAAACCGGTGTTCCTGGACCCATATGTCAGATATGGAGGACATAATAAAAATCCAGAGTGACTTAGAGGAGCGCGGGACATTTTTTTTGGGTACGTGGCTGGGGACCCCTATTTTGGGGGATTTCCCGTAGGTGAAAAATAGCGTTTTTCCGATTTTAATTCACTCTGGGGGCACCTCCGGGGCCATATTTTGCATTTTCAGACAGGGTACCTATACCCTACAAACCCGATTTTCGGGTTTTTTGGCCATTTTTTGGCCTTGTACGAAAAAAAATTTTTTTTGGACAAAGTTCCAGGCACAGGGTTTAACACGGCAGGCAGTTTTTCAGATGAAATGCCCTGTGTATATAGGTTAAAAAAAAACACAGTCCGACTATCGATTCTTTTAATTTGGCAATAAGTGGGGCCATGCCCGGTGGTAGGCCCCCCGTGAACACCCTCCTGATTTTCTGATTTTGTATTTGGTTTTTGTGCGGGGCACTTCTTTGAGAGGCTTTCAAGAATCAACATGGCTCAATTCGAACAACGCACTCAGAGCATTCGAGGCATGTGTGAGTTCGTGGGGTGGGAATGGGGTGGGGGAGAGAAAAGAAGAAGAAGTCTGGGTTTTTGTGCGCGCGACGCTGCAGTTTAAAACGGCTTCTATCTGTGGAACGAGATCATATGAAAACTGCAAAAATAACGACGCGCACGCTCCCATTGACTGCCTTCTGATTTTATTTTCTGCTGTGATTTTCGAAGTATGGCCAGAACACCAGATCCGCCCAGAACTGACTGAGCAGTATCAGCCCAACACACAGAACAGGCCTCTGAGATATTCCAATTTAGGCACGAGTGTGCCTAAATCGGAATGTGTTGCTAGGATATTGAACGGTGAACGACTTTGATTCGAATGGGAATGAGGTGCGTATCAGGGGACGACAGGTTGAAAAAAGAAGAGACGATATTGACACTTCAAGCCCTTTGCGTTTCTTGTGGTTGCCTTTTTGGGGGGCGGGGACACCGGGGGATGGGGCGGTGTGTGTTTTTTTTGCCGGAGACCCCCGGAAACGACCTGAAAGAGAGAAAGAAAGGGAGAGAAAAGAGGGATGGACTGGCGGCGAATCTTTTCGACAGCACACACAACCTGACGCGACGACTCGGCAGCGACGGACAGCCCTGGTTTTTCCCCCCCCCAGAAGGTGCCACACACACCCCTTACCCCCAAATGACGGCTCAATCCAGCATCAATACAACAATAATAGCTGGCCACAGGTGATTCGACTGTATCGCACAAGGGGGTGTCACATATACCGTGTGTGCATCTGCGTCAATGCGGTCCACCCGACATATGGCCCACCCCCCTCTCTCCCTATCCCCTCCCATTCCCCTTCATAATCGCTTTAGACATGAGTGCAAGCTGTGTCCGTGAAACAAGCATTTTTTTGTGCTAAAACGAGCACAACATCACCACAGAAACCTATCTGCATGCCGGGCTTGAGATGGGGCGATAAGATGCCCTGGGTAGCCACCCAGGGTGGTGGTGCGTGTGTGTGTGTTTCCTGAAGTTCGGAGGTGCCAGTACATTTCAGTTTGATCGGCGTGAACCCCACGCCCCCTCCCCCACGGGGTGGAAACTTTGTGTCTGCAAATCAGAAAGGGGAGAGAAGAACCAGCGGGTATTCGTCGTTCGCGAGAACACCCCACACGCCTGCTGCGGGTGTGGTGTGTCCTGCATGATCTGCCTAGCAAAGTTTCCTGCGTTGTTAGCACAACTCCAAAAAGCAAATTCGAGAAGAGCAAAATCACAGTGGTGACCTCGCTTCGCTCAATCTGCAGGAATGCGCCCCCCAAAACCGGAGTGTATTTGGCGTGGGACCCAGCCCACGGGGTGGGCAGGGTGGACAGACTCTTGGCACAATACCCAAACATGGCTCTCGATGCCGACAGGCACATTGATCGAACCAGGAGAGGTGATTCCCTACGGGGCAAGTTTTTCGCCACAGTTCCCGGCGATTTTCCCCTATAGACTGTAGGAGGAAATGCGCCAAAAAGGTACCGTGTCGAATACCCACTCATGCAGGTTATTGAGTTCAGGCATTGGCGCTAGATGCCGCCCTCCCATTGCGGGCACTGAGTGGGGGGGGGGGGGGCGGGGGGGGGTAAGTGATTTATCAGAGCAGCTGCAAAGTTGGAAAGGGAAAATATAACATTTCGCTTGTTTTTCTTTGTTTTTTTGTTTGGCCCAGAACACACTTCCCCCCCCCCCCCCCGATCAGATTCGGTTTTTTTTGAGTTTTAGGGGGGTGGGGGGGTGGGGGGGTATCATCGCCTGAGAGGGGGGCACCAAAACAAAAATCCGCACGCACCACCCAACCCCACCTCCCACCTCTCCCCTTCGACGTGCGAGACAGCCAAGGCTGTGGCATTTTTTCTGCTGGGATACCTTTTTTTTGTTGTTGGAGGACGGGGGCGGGTGATGGTGGTGGCTGTGGTGGTGGTCAGTGGTGGGCACGCAAACCGTTTCCACAGAGAAAGAGAGAGCTTCGCACATTTTTTATTTTTCTTGCGCCTCGGGATGGGGATGTAGGGGGGGGGTGGAGGGAGAGAGAGAGAGAGAAGAGAGGCGCGAGGCAACAGCGCCTTTTGTGGATTTCCTGTTTTTTTTGTTTCTCACCCTCCTTCCTTTGCCGCCCAAATATACCCCCCCGAAACCAACACTGTTTTGCAAAACGTGTGCATGCCACGAAGTAAAACCCCCCCCCCCCCCCGCCCCCCCACCCCAACAGAACCGGCGAGTTTCATCGAAACCCAGGCAAAACGCCCCTGCTCTGCTCTCGCATGCCTAACAACTGGCGACCTCCTCAACAGCCAGCTGCGGGATGCCCTCCGACACCGAGACGAGGGCTCCGGACACAGCGGAGGCGTCGGCACCGCTCACCCCGTTGCTGTCCTCTGCCGAATCCCTGTCGCTGCCCCGCTTCTTCGCCTCCTTCTTGACCTCCTTGCGGCGCCGCTGCTTCTCCTCGCGCTGCTGGCGCAGGGGTGCGGACGCAAGCATCTCCCTCTGCTGCGCGGTGTCGGGGTCAACACCGTCCTGCGTCGCCGCGCGCTGCGCATCCAGAACCTCCTGAGGCACGGCCCCCCTCGCGTAGACGTGGGGGTGGGGGCAGGAGTAACCCAGCTTGCAGCGGCCCTTGTAGAAGTCGCCGCACTTCTTGTGCAGCTCCTTCTGCGTCGCCCAGTGGGCAGAGCAGACAAGGCAGCGCAGCAGCACGCCGTGCAGCTTGCGGGGGCGGCGGAGGCGGCGCCAGGCGTTGTGCTTGCAAGGGGGCACCGCTGGGGAGGAGGTGACAGAGCCAAGGCTCTCCTCGCTTGCGTAGCAGGACCCCGAGCCCCAGCCCTGGCTTTCAGAGGAGTTGAAGGCATCGAAGGAGATGGAGGAGCCGTCCCTATTGTCTTCCTGGGTGCTGTGCCCCTCCACTTCCCCGGCGGGGCTGTTGATCGTCTGGTAGCGGACGAGGGTTTCGTCGTCCGTCTCGTCGTCGCTCATCTGCAGAACCGCGCGGCGGACGACATCCGCACCCCATTCGCAGACATCGGGGGCACGTGTCGAGGTCGCGTTCGCCTCAGCACCTCCCGCCATTGTGAAGGGGAGAAAGATGGCGGAGACAAGAAGAAACAACAAAGTCTCGCGACTAGGCCTCAGAGAGTAGTGAGAGAGGAAGGGAGGGGAGAGGGGTGTGGGTGTGTTGTGTTGGCGCTGGCGGGCACGACGTATCCCCTCCTGAAGGCGAACCCCCTCTTGTAGAGGCAAACAAGGTCGCTCGCCCTTCCTTGCCTCGGGACAAAGCAAAAAAATAAAGAAGGGGTCGGGCACTCGGATCCCTGTCTGGGCGAGAGGGGGTATACGGGGGGGGTCAGATGAGGCCCAGAACCTACAAATAAAAGCAGAACGTGTGAAAAAAAAATGGAGGTCAAAAAAAACTTTTTCTGTGTCGCCTGTGGAGGGATTGGGTGGTGTGTGTGTGTGTGTCAAGGGAGGTGAGGTTTTGGAATCGCCCCGACTGGTGCGGTGAAGGTGGCAGTGGAGGCGAGCGCAAAGGGCTGCCGCAGCGGAGGGATATGTGGAGAGCCAGGGGGTGGGGCCAGGGAGAGCAGCATGCAATGCATGCAGTGTGCGGCTTTGGGGGGTGGGGTGGGGGAGCATAAAACTGCAAACAAATGCAGGCAATCCAGATTTCCGTCCACACCCCGGAGGGGAAGGTGAGAAGTTTGTGCTGCTGTGTGCGCACAAGTACCTGAAGGGGTGGGGGGGGAGGAAGAAGAAATCGGAGGGGAACTTCATCGAGCGCGTGAGGGAAACGCTCAAATCACCCTCCGACCCTCCTTCTTTCTCCCCCCCCCTCCCCCGCAGACACATTTGCACAGCACACCTCGCGAGTTTGGAAGCTGGACAAGATAAGGACACACTCGGGGTCTTCACTCGGGGCGTTCGTTGTGATTTAGCCTAAAGTATCGCTTGGATTGACCTTCCATATGCCTGCCTCCGGGGGGGGGCTCCCTCCCTCCCTTCTACACGGTGGCCGAGTCAGGGGTTTGGCCAGGCCAAAGTCGGCGGCTGACCAGGCCAAATTGAATTGCAGCCCATTTGCCCTGTCCCCCTGGTCATGACCAGGTGCGGTGCAGGCCTGCGTAAAAACGACAGACACACAGACAGATACGCGAGTCCTTTTGCAGAGCAGAGCATATACCAAGCAATCTGCCCTTGGTGATATACCCACTGCCGACAAAACGACACACGCAAATGTGAAAAATACGTTTTTTTGTCGTGTCGAGAAGACACCAAGCAGGCCGGGGTGGGGGGGTGGGGGTGGGGATGTTGGGTGAGTGGGGAGTGGACATCTCTACCCGCGATATTTTCCAACTGCTCTCCAACAGAGGCGGGGTGGGTTGGGGGTGGGGCAGAGAGTATGCGCGGCGAGGCAAGCCAGCCCCTCCCCCCCACCCTGCAAGCTTTCTCCCATAATAAGAATGGAATATCCTCACCCCCCTTCTTTTTTTTTGTGCTGCTGTGAGCTGGGGGGGCTATCACACCCCACTCCCCACCCACCCCCCCCCCCCTAGGCATACAGTGCATCCGAATCGGTTATCGGCCATTATCGGATTTTCGGGGGAAATCCCAAATTATCGGATCCGAATCGGACATTATCGGGCATTATCGGACATTATCGGACGATTATCGGATGATTATCGGACATTATCGGTCATTATCGGACATCCGATAATCATCCGATATTCAGTGTTCGTGTGCGTAGTGGGCACCAGAACACACTCTTTTCCCTTTTTGTCGTCATTTCTGCCTCACGAGAAACCCCCCAGACCCCACGCTTGATACTTTTTTGAGTTTTAGTGGAGTCGTGCAGCCGCAGCTCATCAGAGCTGCCAGCTGAGTTGCACACTGAGGGTGCACCCGAGGGAGCTCGTCCTGCATCCCCGACCCCCGCTCCACCACCGCGTCGCGCGCTTCCGTCGGGACCACCGCGTAGTCAGCGGTACTGGCGCCCTTGTCCTGCAGGTGTCCCTGGGGCGTTGGTTTTCGAAAATCCGGCATTGACTAAATAGCCACGGGGATTGTTGTAACACTTTCCGGAGGGGGCCACCAGGGGGGTCTGGGGAGCTTCGCGACCAGACCTGTGGCATGTATCTGGAGACTACCTTGTCTTGTGCCTGCGCGATAATGCGGAGTCATATCGGGTGATGGAGACCGGACGGCCCTCAGTAGCCTCAGTAAGCTGGACGCAGCAAGCCCACCCAATCTGGACGCCCGCAAGGAACAGATGTTCACTACTGTCCTTCGGTCGAAGGCTCGCTTGCCAGGGGGTTGTAACAACCCTAACCCTGATCAGTGCTGGCGCGCTCGACCGATGCCCGGTCGAATGGGTTTTTCAAATATTTTTTTTTGGGGGCGGATTTGCTGGCTTGGCGCACTTCGCGCGCCAAGCCCTCCCAGCATCGAGTCCCGTGCACTTCCCTGCCTGCCACACCACCCCCCTCGGCCCCGTCCCTAGCACCGGGGCATTGTTGGCTGGTGTGCGCGCGGCACGGGTCATCATCTCCATCGTCGTCGAAAACCAATGACGGGGCCTGTGTTCCTGGGGCGCTGACGAGGCCGAAGGGGTTCACCTATTCGGCCCCCGGTCGAATGGGGCCGGTCGAATGGTCGAATGGTGGCCCCCAAAACTTTTTCCGGTTGAATCGACCACCCCGCGCCAGCACTGACCCTGATCAGGCAGAATATTGGTAACATTTTCTGGTTGAAAAACCCACCCAAAAAAAATTATCGGATGATTATCGGATCCGATAATCGTCCGATAATCATCCGATAATCGTCCGATAATGTATCGGATCCGATTCGGATGCACTGTATGCCTAGGGAGGTCCACGAGGCCGTTTTTTCTGTCACGGAGCACGATTTTTTTGATTTTCGGTCAAAAACTCCACCAAAATGGGCGTACCTGGCCAAAAATCTAGTGGGGGATCACTGAAAATACAGCAGCAGTCTCTCGAGTCTTCCTTTCAGATGATTTTTGCATTGATCGCTTCCACCTCAACCCGTCACTCGTCACGCGTTTTTTTTCTCGCTGGCGCTAGTGATGTCGGCTGGCAGAAAAAACACACACAAAAAAACCCCCCCCCGCGTGTCGAGTGACCTTACCTGTCTGAAGTACAGAAAATGTGTCGGGTTGGGTGGAGCATACACACACACATACACACAAGCCCTCAAGACTCTTGGAGCGGCCTGACTATTTAGTGTCTTTGTCGCAGCAAGGGGGCGATATATACCACCCTTTTTATTGATTTCACGTGTCAGTGTTTGACTTTTTCGCAACTTCATTTCTTCCTTTTCTCCCTCTCCAACCCCACCCGTGACACCACCAGGGTTTAGCTAGCCCTGGTCCGATTATCCCCGGTTCTTCGCTGAAGAGACGCGGCCGGGGGGAGGGGTACGAAGAGTACGCGTCGAAACCGGTGTCACGTCGTGTTGGGGAATCCTTCGGGAGTGCGATACTGAAGGGGAGGTGCTACTGCCCGTGCAGGGCGACACCGCCTTAAAACTTTATAACCACACACACATACACATATGTTCACACAACACAGGGCAAACCGCACAAACGTGTTCACATATCCGGCATCCTATGCGAAATACCCGCCGCTCCCCGGGAGCTGTTGCGGGAACCATCTGCTCTTCCGACCCACCGAGACTCTTGCCGTATTTTCTCTACCACACGGGGTGTGTTTTACCAAAAAACCCGAGAAAATAGCGGACACCCTCGAGAAAGTCGATCCATTCGAATTACTTGGGAGTTTTTCCTGAAAAATGGCCGAGAATGTGACTCAAAAATGCACACTTTTCGGCCAAAATGCAACACTTATCAAAACCCCATCTGAGCGCGCAGAATACCATCTAAACACCCCAAAACCGCAAAAATTCCCCTCCAGTGAGGTACCCGGGTGGAAAAAAATGGGTGCTGCACCTTCGGAGGGCCTACCTTTGGGTCCCAGCCGGAATTTCCTGGCCGACCCCCCCATAAGCCCCCTGGTTTCCCTCACTTTTTCAGCATTTTCCAGACTCGCGGAACCAAAAGATACGACCCAGAGGGCCACAGAAGCCCCCCAAAACCCCCCAAGAGTCATAGATATGCCCTAAAAGGGGTCGGGAAAACCAGGTACGGCCACTTTGGTGGTCAATTTTGACCCAGAATCCCGAAAACTTCCTGATGCAACACATATGCAACATTTAGCGGTACAGAAGTGGGTCAAATTGTAACACTTTTCGGGATGGCTCTGGGTGCCCAGAGCACCATCTAAACACCCCAAAACCATGAAAGCCTCACTTCAGTGAGGTATCCAGGTGAGAAAAAATGGGCTTTGCACCTCTTTGAGGTCACCTTTGGGGTTCCGGTGGGTGTTGAGTCAGGAACCCCCCCAGAACACCCCCAGGTACCCTGCTGGAGGCACTCAAAACCACCCATGCCAACATCGACTCCACGAACCCTATTGGGGGCGGCGGAGTGAAAGTCTTGTGTCGCCAGGAGGTATCAAGGACACTTGTCGCGGGCTCCGAGTACTCCGCTGTTTGTCTCAGACCCATAGTGACTCGGTGAGAAGACCCCCACAGCTCCGAGGGTGTGCTCAGGTGAACACACGCCTTCCCAGCTACAACTTCAACTTGACTCGAAGAAGATCTCCGATGACCCAGTGTGCATCCAACCGTGACTCTCTCCAAAGAATGTGCCTTTACCACCTCCTGGCGACACAAGACTTTCGCTCTGCCACTCCCATTGGGGTTCGCGGGGTATAGGTTGATGTGGGTGGTTTTGAGTGCCTCCAGCAGGGTACCTGGGGGTGTTCTGGGGGGATTCCTGGCTCAACACCCACCAAAACCCCAAAGGTGACCTCAAAAAGGTGCAAAACCCACTTTTTCCCACCCAGATACCTCACTGGAGTGAGGTTTTCATGGTTTTGGGGTGTTGAGATGGTTTTCTGGGCACCCAGAGCCATCCCGAAAAGTGTTGCAATTTGACCAACTTGTGCAACGCTAAGTGTTGCATAAGTGTTGCATCAGGAAAATTCGGCATCCTGGGTCAAAATTGACCACCAAAGTGGTCGAAACCGGTTTTCCCGGCCCTTTTTAGGACATACCTATGACTCTTGGGGGGTTTTGGGGGCTTCTGTGGCCCTCTGGGTGATAGTTTTTGGGTTCGCGAGTCTGGAATAAGCCAAAAAACATGGGAAAAACAGGGGTTTTGTGGGGGTTCGGCCAGGAATTATCGACTGGGACCCTAAGGTAGGCCCCAAGAAGGTGCAGCACCCATTTTTTTCCACCCGGATACCTCACTGGAGGGGTATTTTTGCGGTTTTGGGGTGTTTAGATGGTATTCTGGGCACTCAGATTGGTTTTTGATTTTTTTTTTTTCGCGTATCCGTCAGGTGGACCACCGGGTGGGGAGAGATCCGGTGTGAGGCACTTGGGTCCGTCCAGGTGGGCAGGGGGAACCTGGGGGCGGGGGGCCTCAAAACCCGTCTACCAGTGCCGCTTCTAATCTCGTCGGTCTTGTCCCAACCACCACCAGCCAGCCCAGAACGCCCTGACGCTGCGACCTCGTCGATTTTTCCGTTTCGCCCATCCGCCCAACTCCGCCAACCCAACCAGCCCTACCCTTTCTCCCAGTCAGGGCGGTACTCACACGAGCGGCAAAGCGCTGGGGGAGGGGGGGGGGGGACATCAATAGGGGAGGGGAGGGGAGGGGAGGGGAGGGGAGGGGAGGGGAGGGGAGGGGAGGGGAGGGGAGGGGAGGGGAGGGGAGGGGAGGGGAGGGGAGGGGAGGGGAGGGGAGGGGAGGGGAGGGGAGGGGAGGGGAGGGGAGGGGAGGGGAGGGGAGGGGGGAGGAAGGGAGGGGAGGAAGGGGGGGGGTTATGTTGTTTCTAACCCAGACCTGCTGTGCAGAGCCCGGGGGAGGGGGTGGCCAGCCCCTGTCTAACCATTCACAACGGCCACCTGCACACATCTATGAAAGGGGGGGGGGGGAAGGTCCCGGGGGGGGGGGGGGGGGGTGGTGGGGGTGGGGACGCTGCTCCGCCTACTCGCCCCGCTCCACCTCCGTCTGCAGCTTGCGCATGTAGACGCGCAGGCTGACCCCCGGCTCCCTCGTCTGGTTCCCGGGCTCGGCCTGCGCGCCCCCTTGCAGGATGCGCGCCTGCAGCCACTCCGCCGCTACGTCACCTGCCACCCTGGGCGAGAGGGGGCAAAGGCCATAGCTGGGGTGGAAGCAGTGCCTCCACGCCTCGACGGTGCGGGGGAGGTTTTTTGATAAGTGTTGCATTTTGGCCAATTTTGTTACATTTTTGTTACCGTATACGTAAATATTATGGAACGTAAATATTATGGAACGGGCCCATTTTTGGCCGGTCCGTTCCATAATATTTACGTTCCAAAATATTTACAGGGCCAGTTGGGGACTCGGTGGTGAGGACGGCTTGCGTCAGGAATCGCGCGAAAAGTGCACGAGTAGGTCCCGTCAGGGACTCTGTACGCCGTCCGATCACCTGGTCCAAGTCCCCGAGTCGCAGAAAGCCCTGTAAATATTATGGAACGAAAAAAATCTGGAACGCCAACCCACCAGCGTTCCATAATATTTACGTTCCATAATATTTACGTATACGGTACATGTTTTCGGCCATTTTTCAGGAAAAAAATGCCAAGTAATTCGAATGGATCGACTTTCTCGAGGGTGTCCGCTATTTTCTCGGGTTTTTTCAGTGATCCCCCACTAGATTTTTGGCCAGGTACGCCCATTTTGGTGGAGTTTTTGGCCGAAAATCAAAAAAATCGTGTTTGTGACAGGCCTAAACAGAGATTTTCCTTTACGCACGGTGGGATCAAAAAAAAAGTAGTACTATTTTTGTCCACTATAAGTTGCCACTATATAGTGACTATATACTGGACACATAGTACTATATGGAAACGGTATACTGGCGAATTTGGCACACTTACTCGCCACATAGTGGACACATTCTCAATTATACTGGACACATACTGGGCAAATAGTGGCACGGCGACTATAATAGTCGCCATGTCAGTATTATAGTGACTATTATAGTGGACGTGCGACTATAATAGTCGCATGTCCACTATAATAGTCACTATAATAGTGGCATGCCACTATTATAGTGGACATGCCACTATTATAGTCACTATGATAGTGGACATGCGACTATAATAGTCACTATAATAGTGGACGTGCCACTATTATAGTCACTATTTTTGTGGACCTGCGACTATAATAGTCACTATAATAGTCGACATGTATAGGGGGACCCTTTTCGATTTTTTTTCGGATGGGTCCATTTTGCACATTTGAGCCCATTTTCGAAGGAATTTTTGGTTTTTGAGCCTGTTTTGAGGCCTAAAACGCATTAAAACGGCCCGCGAATTTGGCCTGTTCGGCCTTGGTGAAAATTCGCCTCAAAAATAGAGCAAAAAAAATCTGGCCCCAAAGTCTGGTCCTTGTGATCTGGAACGTTCCATTTTCGAAGGAAGTCGTAGAAACCCCGAGATCTTTGATCCTGATCACACAGACGGTCCCAAAAATGAAGCACATCATGTTTGGGTCATTTCGTGGATTACAGACGGTACAGACGTGTGTCAAAATTGACGGTATCCAGTATGTCAAGAGAATGAATAAAAAGAGCAATGACGACACGGCCATTGCTCAGAACCATAGCTGATTGTCCAGCTATTTTAAACTCCCCCCGACCCTGCCCGGCCCCCCTGACCCTGCCCTGTTCAAGCTCGTGCCCCCACCCATCGCATTGCTCCCTTGTTGCCTTGCTTTGCGCTGCTTTTCTTTTTCAGAATTTTCAGATTTTTAAAGTTCAAGACGGAGTGCTTTTTTGCCGAAAGTTTAGGTGACCCGATGATGGGGATGCAGCACCCCGAGGGTCTTACCTACCGGGCGGTTGGGGGGCGGTGGGGCAGGGCAACTTTGGGTGCAGATTTACGTACACAAAGCGGCGTGAGACTGTGCATGTCAGCGGCCTTGCGTGGTGGCCCCCCTAGGTGACTATGTTCGGATGTCTGGGAATGGAATGAAAACCCCCATATGGCTGCCTGCGCCCTTGTGGAATTAGAGGTGGTCGGGAATCGGTCGGAAACCAGTACTCCTGCTGGCGCTCGTCGTGTGTGTGGAGCATCTGTAGACGCCCGGCAACTCAGCCATCTTGCCCCCGCGCAAGCTCTGCCTGGCCGTGGAAGAGGATGACACACGGTCTGAATCTGGACTCTCTCTCGTGGTGGCACCGAATAACTGTGACTCTAGGTGACTCCACATAAACATACTCCCACTGGTCTGTGGCAAAGGGAGAATGACTATATGCCTTGAGAGAGAGACCTCCGGTCTGAAAGGACAAGCATGAAAAGCCGGAATAGATCAGATAGAGTACAGACTCAGGTGCACGAACCGATCCTTCGGCAGCTACCTGCTTGGTTTGCTGGTGTATGGTTGAGCGCTGCTTGTGTACGTAAATTTTGCTTATATGAACACTCCGCCTTCACCAAAGGTGAAGAACTTCCCAAGACAAGCGGTGTTGCACCCCCGTGGTGTCGCGCCCCTTTGGACATCGGCCCCAGCGGTAACCCGCAGGTTGTTGTTTCTTCAAAGAAACACGTCGATTCTGTCCCCCACAGCAGGGGTTTCCCTGCTGACCCATGGATGTTTTCTCATTCTTATTATAACAGTTGATACAATACACTAGCTCGGCAAATGCCTGGAGCCCCACCGGGAAGGTGTGTCGACATATAGCTCGGCACACGCCTGAAGCGCCACCGTGACGAATGTTCGTCTCTGCTGAATCACTCCTACACAGGGGGGGCTTCCGGTTCCTGTCCATGCAGAGGTTCTCAAGGCAGGTAATGCCGAGACTTGCGGTGCGCTCTCGTTTGTTGATCCAGAGACGAAAAATGTGGAACGGCATGCTGCCCGTTTCTTCATTTTTCACCTTGCGGTGCAAGGGGGCCTCCCTCACGAGGGAAAAATGTAGAACGGCATGCTGCCCGTTTCTTCATTTTTCACCTTGCGTTGCAAGGGGGTCGCCCTCACGAGGGAAAAATGTGGAACGGCATGCTGCCCGTTCACTCATTTTTGCCTTGGGAGACACCCATTTGCCAAGGCGTTCCGCAAGGGAAACGCTCCACTTCGGCATGCAAGTAAAATGGCCAGTATATACTGGACATGCCGTCACTATAATAGTGACTATCATAGTGGACCTGCGTGTATGCGACACTATAATAGTGGACATGTTCAGTATTTTCTGGACATGCCACTAAAATAGTGACTATAATAGTGACATGCGTGTATGCGGTCACTATAATAGTGGACATGTTCAGTAAATACTGACATGTTGGCCGCACATCCACTATAATACTGGACATGTTGAGTGCATGTCAGTAAAATAGTCGCAATGCCGGCCATATAGTGGACCAAAAACGCAGTTTACTGGACACTTAGTGACATGTCCTGGGCGTTTACTCGACATGTAGTGGCATCCCATGTTCGAATAGAAGTATGTGTTCACTATATACTGAGCACTTACTGACCATATAGTCGACATGGCGACTATAATAGCAGGGGATAAGATAGGTCTGGTTTTCCGGTTTTCAAAACCAGGGTTTCCCGGTTCCCGGTTTTCTGGAAAAAAAAAAAGGTCGGTCTCATTTTTGGCGGGTTTTTTTGTGACTTTGGGACAGTAGAACAGTCAGAAAAAACGCCATAAAAAAATAGAAAGTGACCCCATCGTGATCCGCACAGAGCTCAAATAGTCCAAAGAAGGCAGAGAAGCGGAGAAGAAAAATGGACCTAGCGGGTGGCCCGGTGGGTGGTGATGCCCTCGTCATGCAGGTCTCTTCTGTTTTGAAGGTGCATACATGGTGGACTCCAGCCACCCTAGCGAGTGTCTAAGAGGGGTCTAAGACTGCAGTCTGTACTGAAGACGGGAGTCTATTTTTCAGCTAATTTACGCTAAGACTCCCGCTGGTTGAGATTCATGGGAGACACACGGTGTACTCCAGCGGAGGTAGGGTAACCTCCGCTGGAGTTCACCGTGTCGTCTGCCTCTGTGCAGCGTCACTCGGTGCCATCGAATACATGGCGACAGCCCACCAACTCGAGACAGATCTGCTTGTCTGGAGGGCTGAGACGAGAACACGAACGAATTTCAAGCAGTCTTGAAGGTCGCCAAGCCTATTGGGGGCAACTAACAGATGAGATTTGTTTGTTGCCTGTCGTCACAGCTAGCCCATCTCCTCGATAACGGAATGTGTGCAGAGATCTCGTGGACCCTTTGGCCATTCTGTCGTGCACCCACTCCACCCACAACGCACACCTGTCACGAGTGGTCGCTCCCCCGTCCTCCTCCACCCTGAAGGTTGAACCCTCAAGGACCAGTGATCTCCTGCTGGCCGGGCTGCGATCAGCGAAGCCTTCCTACTTACAAGCGAATCCAGACTGTAGGGAACAGATGTTCACTACCGTGGCCTCCGGCGGCTGGGGGGCTCCGCCCCCCAGACCCCCCTGCGTAAAAAAATTACACCAGACCGGTTTTTTGGCCGAGAGTCCAAACTTTCAAAGCAGCTGCTGCGCCTGCCCCACCAAGCAGCCTCAGTACGACAGGACGCGCGCAGGCACCGGGCCCTCTCAGATTCTGGGAGGGTTTGCGCGGGTCGCGCGCGCCGAAGGCGCGCGCGAAAAATTTTCAAAACCAGAAAAACCGGAAAACGGCGCCAGAAAAAAAGTCTATCTTATACCCTGATAATAGTGACTATAATAGTCGCATGCCACTAGACTTGTCACTGTTATAGTTGTAAAAATAGTCGCAGGCGACTATTATAGTGACTATAATAGTGGACAAGTCCACTATTATAGTCACTATAATAGTCGCACGTCACTATAATAGTGACTATTATAGTGGACATGCGACTATTATAGTGACTATAATAGTGACAAGTCCACTATAATAGTGACTATTATAGTGACATGGCGACTATTATAGTCACTATTATAGTGGACCTGCCACTATTATAGTCACTATAATAGTCGCAGGTCCACTATTATAGTGACTATTATAGTCGCCATGTCACTATATATAGTACTATTTTTTTCATGATCCCACCGTGCGTGGACTCCCCTACCCCCCCCCCCCCCCCCTGCCTCCCAGCAACGTTCATTGGAGGAGAGGCTCTGAAATCAGGCTCGTTGGACACACCCGTTGGGATCTCAAAAGGCCACAAAGGCCGTGTGAAGTGGGGGTGGGGGGGTACGGGCGATCCAAAAGCTTCACACAGTGAGATCGTATCATCAGCCGATGGTGTCGGTGCGGTCTACACGAACAGAAATAGATTCGCAATGTGTGTGTGTGTGTGTGTGTGTGACATAATGGAGCACACTCTACCAAGAGCAAGTGGCGCCCCTGGTATTGTTGCTCTGCACTAGCATAAAGAAAAGAAACCACGCGTGTGTCTGTGTGATCACGATGCGTCCATCGGCGGCAGGTCCACTATCGACAACGCCCTGCAAACCGAGCCATCGAGAAGTATTGCGATAAGGCTGTGGCAGCTGTGGTGGTTGGTAGCCTGGTGGTGCTATGCCGCTATGGTGCTCTACCGAACTGTACCGCCGAAGCGCGGCACGATGTAGAGCCCCAAGCAGGTTTTTAGGGGGTGGGTGTGGGGGTGGGGCAAAAAAGAAGTGAAGTGCAAGGGTGGTTTCCCCCCGCTTTTTTTTTGCCATTTCGTTGTAGATTTTTTTTCCGTTGTACCCCCGCCTGCTACTCTGGGTGTGCTGTGCGTGTCTCGTGCGACTGCAGGAGGGAAGAATGAGACAGCTGATTCGTCGCGACCAACATGAAAACGAAAAGCCTAACATCTGACTGTGCGGTAATATTTTGACTCTCAAAATACCGACAATCTTTCAGGACTTCTCGGGGAACCCAAGACAGCCCTTGCCTTGGCAGCAGCCTCATCTGACGCTGCCTATCCTCCTGTAGACAACCACGAGAGTTCACACTCGTTCTGTCCTCAGCCTCCCTGAGGCAGCAGGGGCACGCCTACAAAAGGGTGGTATGTCCACCGGCGGGAATGAACACAATGCCATTCCACACCTCCCGCACAACAACATCAAATAAATGTAACAGAGGTTCAGGCGCAGAACCCTCAGGAGCGGGTATCGCATCATCTGTGTCTCAAAGGCGTGTGCGGCATCACAACAGACAACCCACAAAAGACTGCCTGTAGCGAGAAGCCTGGCACGTTGGATGAAAACGCACCATATTTCGCTTTTTCTGGTACACCTGGTACGAAGATACATTCCCCCCCCCCCCTATATCCACCGCCCCCCTCCCCCTCCGCAACTCGTTAAAAATCAAAAAGGCATGACACAATCGCCCCGTGCAGAGGCAGCGAGAGGGGTAGCGAGAGACGGGGCAGAAAAAAACAGCAAAAAAAAAGGCGAACACTGCGCAGTTGAGGTTCAGATGCACTAGGAACATGTTGTCACACCACACACGGAGGAGTTGTATGGGGAATGGATGGCGGAGGTCTGGGGAGACAGTGAGACAGAATAAGAGAAGGGCGACGATGATGGGGAAGATCGTCCCTAGCGTGGGGGGAGGGTCTTGTCAAAAAAAAAAGCTCTCTGTGTGGGGGAGTGAAGCAGCAAGATAATCACACAGCACCCGCTGGAAAACCACCACAACCACCACCACTACGTATCTAAGCACACACACACGTTACTGGTGTTACTCATAGCGTTTTTTTGTTGATTTTTTTGGTGTATAGGTTGCATCGAACACACACACACACACGCCTGCACTGCTCCACCTTTGTTGTGCAAAACCAAGTCGGGAGTCGAGAGGGAGGGTGGGGGGGGAGGGGTAAGGCAGGCCAACACAAAAAAAAATAATCTCAGGTGTACGCAACGTTTCGACATGGAACAATAGAAGGTGATCGAGAGAGAGAGAGGGGGGGGCGGGGCGAGGGGGGGATGCGGGCCGAGAAGCAGAAGAAAAGGAAACCCAGACATGAGCGACCCTCCCCTCCCCTTCACTCGAGGTGGTGGGGTGGGGATGGGGGTGCGGGAGCGGCGTACGGGGGTGGGGACGAAGAGGGGTGAACGGTGCAGCACACTGATGACAGGGGGGGGGGGGGGGGAGGATGTCGGTGTGTGCGCATTCTAGCAGTTAAGGTTAAGATTGCCACGAATGATGCGTTGGCATCCACCACCAACAGCCCTGTTGTTAAGGACTACGATACCAGCGGCAGTGATCTGCCCGAAGGCGCAGCCCCACTGTAGCTGTATTGTATTGTCACCTCAAAGCAAGGCGAAGACAAGTTGGTCGCGCCCAACCTCGTTACTCTGCCTGTCATACACGGCGGTGGCAGAACGAAGGCAAAAACGAAACGACAGGCTTGATGACATCCGAAGCAGGAACACTGGAGGTCACCATGTTAAAGGGGATCGAGAGGGTGGGGGTTGGGGGAGGGAGGTCGCTGGCGTTTCAGAGATTCTCCCCCCCCTCCCCCCCTCCCGCCGCCCTCCCAGCGGGCCCCGCGAGTCTTTGAGTTTTTTTTGGTGCGAAAAGGTATAGTGCGCCGAAGCGTTTGGTTCTGCCAAAGAGGGGGGAAAAAAACAACAACAACAGCAACAAAACTGCCTCAAAAAGGGGGGGGGGGGGTGCAAAAAAGTGACACACGAACACCTTACCGCCTATGCGGCACACGCCACCAGCACCATGGTGACAAGCGATATTAATGGGCACCAATGGCAGTGCTGCCGGATCACAGCTTCGCCACATCACAGCTTGGCGTTGCCGGAGGTGAGGGTCGCGTAGGCCTCGGGGGTCATGTCACGGTAGACCTTCTTGGAGGTGTCGTAGTACCTGCAGGTGGGGGGCGTGGGGGTGGGTGGGTGTGTGGGTGTTGCAGTGGTGCATATGATACACACAAAGGTACATCACATGCAGATGCATACCAGAGCTTGTCGGGGCAGGTCTGGGGGTTGAAACCATGCTTCTTGTACTCCATCTTCATGTGCTTGAAGGTGCCCGTCGTGTCCATCCCCGTCAGGAAACGGATGAAGAGCGGCACCTGTTGGCGGTGTGTGTGGTCAGTGCACGGTGCAAGGTGCTGCTGCTCGGATGCCGACACCCCCCCACCCGGACCCCCATGCATGGGGGCCTGAGGTTCATCCCAGGTTAAAACACCCCACCCACCCCCCACCACGCCACAGCACATGTCCATACCGAGTAGTCCGGGAGCTGGGTGCGGCAGTAGTCAGCAAACTTCTGCTGGTCAATCGACTGCCCGTCGTGCAGACGCACGGCGACCATGCAGGCACGGCCGTCCTTCCCGGGAACCTCCACGCCGTACACCGATGCCTCCACGATGCCGGGGAAGGTCGAAAGCACCTCAGACACCTCCATGGTGGACACGTTCTCACCCTTCCAGCGGAAGGTGTCGCCGATGCGGTCCACGAAGTAGGTGTACCCGTCCTTGCGGCGCACAAGGTCCCCGGTGCGGAAGTAGGAGTCGCCCTTGACGAACACGTCGCGCAGGATCTTCTTCTCCGTCGCCTCCTTGCTGGTGTACCCCTCGAAGTCGGCCGTGCTGCCCTGGGCAGTGGGGATCTCCTTGATGGGCGACACCAGCTCACCGGCCGTGCCGTCCGACACCTCCAGGCAGTACCCAGTCTTGGCATCGCGGATGGGCTCCTCGTTCTCCACGTCGAACTTCAGGACGTGGGTGGGGCGCAGCAGCTGCAGCAGGGGGCCCTGCTTCCCGATGGCACCCTGGCCCTGGTAGTTCGTGCAGTAGTTGTAGGTGAAGGCGTTACCCTCGGTGGCGCCGTAGAACTCCCCGATCTCGGGGATGTTGTGGCGGCGCTGGAACTCGTTCCAGATCTCCGGGCGCAGCCCGTTGCCGACGGCGATGCGGATGCGGTGGTCCTTCGCCTCCTCCGTTGCAGGCGCGGCCAGCAGGTAGCGGCACAGCTCCCCGATGTACTGCATGCACGTCACGTTGTACCTGATGGTGGGTGCGTTACGATGTGGCGGTGCATTGCGTGCAGGACACCCAAACGCTCCTGACACGAGCCCTGTTCGTGCAAAAAAGCAAACAACCCCACCCCCACCCCCACCCCCAATACAACCGGCTGTGCCCACCCAACCCCAAACAGCTCCACGCCAGCATACTTCTTGCAGTCCCGCCAGTGGTTGGATGCGGAGAACTTCCTCCGGATCACAAGCGTGTTGCCGTAGCGCACCATCGCCATGACAGCGAGGTTGGCCGCCGTGTGGTAGAGGGGCATGCCCGAGCCGTACAGGATGTCGTCGGGGTTGACGTTGAAGGCAGGCATGGCAGAGCTGTACGTCAGCAGCTTGATCTGGCTGATCTTGCAGGCCTTCGGCAGCCCCGTCGTGCCGGAGGTGTAGATGAACCCGAAGGTGTGCCCTGCGTGCAGCAGGTGCGCACGGCGCTTCTTGTTCACAGGCGTCGTGGGGAATGTCGCCACAGTGCGCATCAGGTCGATCGACCCGGGCACATCCTGCAGGGACCCCTGCAGGGCCTGCTCCGTCTCGTCCAGGCGGCAGAAGGCGAACACGCTGATGCCCTCCTGGCGGAACTCGGTCTGCATCGTCGCGACGTTCTCCGCGCACACCCCCGTCCCGGAGATGATCCCCACAGCGCCCGAGATCTTGACGCTGTGAACCAGGGCACGCTGCTTCACGTTGCTGTTGATCATCGCAACCTGGATGCCTGCCTTGGCCAGGCCGAGCCACGTCACGATGTACATCGGGTCGTTCTCCATGTAGAGGGCGACGCAGGTCTCCGGGGCGAAGCTCTTCACGCTGACAGCCCACTGCGCGACCTGGTTGGACAGCTGGTCGACCTGGGCGAAGGTGTACGACTGCCCCGTCTCGGCGCGGATCAAGGCGATCTTGTTCTTCTTCACTGTGGACACCGTTGTGTTCCACAGGTCGACAACAGAGAAGCCGGGCGTCTTGCAGTAGCGGTACGCCTCAATGATCTTCGGCCCCATGCGCCGCACCGTCGACAGGTCGCTCCCGAGGTGGTACCGCCCGTCGGCCCACTTCCAGCTGGTGTACACCCCGGCGAACATCGCCAGCAGCTTCGCCTCGGAAGGAATCTCCATGTTGCCGCTTCCTTGCCTGCTGGATAGAACTGTCAGTGCCCAATGGATTACGAGGCACAGAAACAGGTGGAGTGTAAACCAGGTAATATTGAGGCTTCAAGGCGTGGGGATGGTGTGTGCCCAACAGGGTTCAAAGGGCGAGGGCGGAGGCGGTAGTGGGGAGCTGAGGAGGGGCGAGATGGTTCTGGAGTATACGTTGTCGGAAGCGGCTCCTCCTGCTCAGGTGGTGCAGGGGAGGGGGGGGGGGGGGACGGGTCAGGGGTCAGGGGGTCCGGGTGGTGGTTGCGATGCACACAGTGACCACACCCCGACAGCATGTGGCAGCACAACCGCAACGGGAAGTGGGGTGGGGTGGGGGAGGAGGAGGAGGAGGGGTGCTGCGCACTGGCGACCTTTCTCAACCACCAAACCTCCCCCTCCCCTCTCTCCGGCGCCCTCTTGGGGGGGCGGGCAGTCGCCCGATGTGTTGCTAACTAAGGCTCTGAGAACCACCAACATTTTTTTTCACTTCACCGCTCGCCCTTTTCCCCCACCCCTCTGCATTTCTGAGCGGAAGACGGCTGCCGGGGGGTTCCAGAAGGGGGGCCCACGGCGTGGCTGATCTGCAATCTCCCGTTGTGACAGCTGATTCGCTCTGCAAGAGATCAGGGAGGGGAAGGCAAAAGGGAAGGCTTGACACGACACCCCCCCCCCCCCGGTAGCTGCAGTCAACTAATGCTGGGTAATGCTGGTATTGGTGAAACCCGCTCCACCCAATGCCGAAACGGTGTCAGTGTGGCCACTCGAAGCGTTTGACACGGGGGGGGGGGGTGGAGGTGATTGGACAGTGAGTCGGACCAACCTCGCCCACCAGTCAATCAGTCAGAGAGGAGAGAGAGAGAGGAAAGAGAGAGGGGATGGTGCGTATTCACTGCATGCAGCGAAGGCACGCCACTTCCCACACACACACTGGGATGTTCGTTTTGAAGCCACGTGTAAATGTGTGTCGAACATCGGAGACAATATCGGACAGTAAGACCAGGCAGACGGGCGGGGGGGGTGGGATGGTATGTAGTGTGACATGCAAAAGCATGTCAGCAAACTTGCATATAAGTCAGCATGTAACTTCACTTTCTTCAGCGTCATGCACTCTAGTGCCCTCAAGAAGACAGGCATCCCGTGGGGAAAACAGAACACGGCTCGAGCTCCCACTTCAAGGAGATCAAAAAACCCCGATTGCAGCGGGCTGCCATGGGTGCGATTCATGTGACGCAGCGCTAAGGTGTTTGCACCGCTCAGCTGGCAAGGCCGAGGAGGCCGGCGACTGTCATCTCGCCCTCTTCGTGATCAGACAAGGTGCCTTGCACCAGGGACGGGGGGAACGTGCCCACCCGCCGGAGGGGGGAGACATCCGCAGGCGCAGACTCCGATTCCGTGTCCGAAATATCCATGCTGTAGTAGTCCGGTTTGAGGTTCGCTTGTGACTGTTTATTTGGTGCGGTGGGTGTGCTTCCAATCCCTGCAAGGCGGGTCACATTTCACACCGCTGGGAACTCGGGCTTCAGGGGGTGGGGTGGCGCACACACAAGAACACTAACGGGAGGCGAGGCGACGCTCGACCAGACCCCCCACAATCAAAAAGTCAGATTTTTTTGCAGCGCCTCCTCGACCCACCCTCGAGACCCCCGCGCCATACCTTGCTGCGCGCAGCCAGCCTGCCTCCCGGCGCGGGGCGGTTGCGGGGTGCTGCAACCACATCGTCCTTCCGACGCCCCGCCACGGTCCGCGCCGTGCGGTGCGACGCATCCACCACCCGCTGGCGGTGCTTCCCCACCGCCGCCAGCGAGGCTGGCGTGACATCAAACCCCGCTTCCAGCACCTTCTCCTCCGTCTGCGTCAGCCGCCGCTTGGCAGGCTTCGGCTTGCGCTGCCTCCTTCGCACCGTTGTGCGGGTTGCCACATCATGCTCCACCTCATCCTTCGGGGGGGGATGGGCCGGCACTGCTGGCGCCGGCACCGGCGCCTCCGGCGGCGACGCCGAAGCTGCCGCGGGAGCCGCAGCCGCAACGCCACCACACACACCCCCACCCGCCTCCACCCCCGCACCCCCTCTGGCTGCTGCCGGCTGCTTCCGCCGGATCCGCTTCCGCGCCGGGCGCTGCAGAGCAGGCCTGTCCGGCACATCCTGTGCGCCGCCCCCTGCAGGCTCCTCTGCACACAGGACCGGGCTCGCCTCCGGCGTGTCGGGGAGAGACGGGTCAGGCGGCACCACGCGCTGCCGCAGCACACGCCGCCCCGCCCGGTACACCTCGTAGACCACAGCGCCGTTGCGGCGGTAGAGAAACCCAGGCCCTTCGCGTATCCCGCTGGACCACCTCCCCCGGTAGGCGTCGCCAGACCGATGTGCCGTCAGCACACCCTCGCCGTGGGGGGCGCCGTTCACCCAATGCGCGCAGGACAGCACGCTGCGGTTCGCATATGCTTTCTCGCCGTAACCATGAGGCAAGCCGGATGTCTTGTGCACCAAGCCTGTGAAGCGGTACCCCGGATACGACGCGTCCTCCACCTGCCTGCAGTTGGCGTAGATGCCGTAGTCTCCATAGATAGGCGAGGCGGGGTCATACAGCGGGCCACCGGCTGTCGCGCGCTGCGCAGCCAGCGCCTCGACCTCTGCCTCGGAGAAGAACCGCTCCGACACAGAGGCATGCTCATCCATCGGGTCGTGCTGCGGCTGCGGCGGCTTCTGCGGCGACGGCTGGTCTGCGGGCACCGCTGCAGGGGAGGCGCCTGGCTGTGTGCCCCCCTGCCGCTTCTTCGACATGCGGCGGAGCAGCGCAAGGCGGGATGCAGGTGTGGGGGACACGCCCTCCTTGCTGTGGTGGTGGTGGTGCTGCGCACCCACGCTGCGTCGCATGGGGACAATGAGGATGTCGCTGCCCCCGCTGTCGCTGAGGGTGTCGTGTGTGCCGGGGGGTGCCGGCAGCGCGCTGTCGGAGTAGGAGTCAGACGCATCTCCCGCGCTTGCGCCGCCCGGCAGCGGCGGTGCCGCTGCCGCGCTCTGCTGCGCTGCGGAGCAACGCCGCAGGGCAGCACCTCCACCCCGCTTGGGATCCGGCAGTAGAGGGTTGACAGCGGAGGATTGCCCGCGCTCATACGACGCGCCATCGGAGTACCCTTCCGTGTCGCTGACGGGGATGCAAGATGCGGAGGAGGAGGAGGTGATGGCGGTGGCAGTAGCAGTGTTTCCCGGTGGCGGTGTCGCGCTGTCCTGACAGGCGACGTCAAGCTCCGACCGATCCGGAGGCTCGCTGCATTGTGGGCTGGTGCAGTGGGGGTGGGTCCCGGGAGGGTGATGCTGCGACGACGGCGCTTGTGGCCCCGCCATGCGTGTACAGCCTGCAGGAAAGGTGGGGTGGGGTGGTGCAGCAGAGGTGGGTGTGAGTGTGGGCGTGTTCACCCGGTGTGTGATCACGGCATGCCAGGCCTTCGCTGTGGAACACGCCCTCGCAATGGAAAGATACACATGGGGTCCCTGGCTACCAGGTGTGACTGAGTGAGGACAAGTGGGCCACGGCTCCTCGAAATAGAACCATACACATGGATCTATTGAAAAGTGCCACCTGGAAAGGCAGCACTTTCGTCGGGCCAAACGCGGATACTCGCTCACGGAACTACTTTTGACTGCACTCCCGATATTATAGTGGCTGTGGGCACGTTGCCCCGAGCACACTCTGACGACCCCCACTAGTGCTCTGTGTACATCAGCATTGAACGCTCCATGCATGTGCGAAGACCCACCACAACACCCTCTGCATCCCTCTTGGCGCAAACACAAGCACCAACGCCACGTGTCCCTCTCCGCCATGCCCACACCCCTTCACCACACCCCACCACCTCCACCTCCTGCCCTCCACTCTCTGCACTCCCCATCCCATAGATTCAGAGACTCTGGGTTGACAAAGTGCCCTGTAGGTGTCTGGGGTATTTTGGACCACTCTATACGGTTGGGAGTCGACTTAGGTGCCGTTCTCGCACTTCTCAAAAAATCGGGACATAATATTATTATACACGACGCGGTCTTCACCTCCCCGGGGACCCGAGCGGATCCCCGGCGACAGTTCAGATGCAGCGACCATCAACACAAGCCGCTCTCACCACCAGCAGCAGCAGCCTGTCTGTGTGTATGACGAACCCGCTGCTCCGCACAGTAGTATTGATGGTAGCCTCGCAGTGTAAACACGCATGTGAATGTTATGGAAGGTGTCACCTGGAAAGGTGGCACATGGCTGGGTCAAAAATGGGGACACACACACACTCACGGGAAACCATTTAGACTAGACTACAGTGCACAGCACACCAGAGCATACAGTGTTCGAGCCCAAGGCTTCGTCTTGGTCAACACTGGTAGCTGATTCCAGTTGAAACACGACCCGCAAACCTGCCTTGCACATCCGTGTGCCGCACTGCAGTCCGTGTGTGCACTACGGAGCACCCACAGCCCCACCAAGCACACTGCAGGCAGCGGGAGGCGTCACAGTCTCGAGCCCTGTGCACTGAAAGGGTACAGGCACAACGGGCCCAATCCCGATCACAGTGCGCAGATTCCAGGATACCTCATAGATGCGGATCACGTTGCCATCACAAACAGCCGTACAGGGGGGTGCGCCTGGTGTCATAGCTCCGCTGCCCACAGAGGAGGTGGTGCCTGCAAGCGTCGGCAGCTCCTTCCCTGTTGATGTATCCCAGACACGAACGCTGTTGTCGCGAGCTCCTGAGATGATCTTCGATCCGTCTGGTGTGACAGACACGGAGGATACAGCAGAGGTGTGGCCTTCAAGCTTCTGCAGCTCCTTCCCTGTTGATGTATCCCAGACACGAACGCTGTTGTCGCGAGCTCCTGAGATGATCTTCGATCCGTCTGGTGTGACAGACACGGAGGATACAGCAGAGGTGTGGCCTTCAAGCTTCTGCAGCTCCTTCCCTGTTGATGTATCCCAGACACGAACGCTGTTGTCGTAGGATCCTGAGATGATCTTCGATCCGTCTGGTGTGACAGACACGGAGGATACAGCAGAGGTGTGGCCTTCAAGCTTCTGCAGCTCCTTCCCTGTTGATGTATCCCAGACACGAACGCTGTTGTCGTAGGATCCTGAGATGATCTTCGATCCGTCTGGTGTGACAGACACGGAGGAGACAGCAGAGGTGTGGCCTTCAAGCTTCTGCAGCTCCTTCCCTGTTGATGTATCCCAGACACGAACGCTGTTGTCATGGGATCCTGAGATGATCTTCGATCCGTCTGGTGTGACAGACACGGAGGAGACAGTAGAGGTGTGGCCTTCAAGCTTCTGAAGCTCCTTCCCTGTTGCTGTATCCCAGACACGAACGCTGTTGTCATGGGATCCTGAGATGATCTTCGATCCGTCTGGTGTGACAGACACGGAGGAGACAGCAGAGGTGTGGCCTTCAAGCTTCTGAAGCTCCTTCCCTGTTGATGTATCCCACACACGAACGCTATTGTCATGGGATCCTGAGATGATCTTCGATCCGTCTGGTGTGACAGACACGGAGGAGACAGCAGAGGTGTGGCCTGCAAGCGTCGGCAGCTCCTTCCCTGTTGATGTATCCCAGACACGAACGCTGTTGTCGCGAGCTCCTGAGATGATCTTCGATCCGTCTGGTGTGACAGACACGGAGGATACAGCAGAGGTGTGGCCTTCAAGCTTCTGCAGCTCCTTCCCTGTTGATGTATCCCACACACGAACGCTGTTGTCATGGGATCCTGAGATGATCTTCGATCCGTCTGGTGTGACAGACACGGAGGATACAGCAGAGGTGTGGCCTTCAAGCTTCTGCAGCTCCTTCCCTGTTGATGTATCCCAGACACGAACGCTGTTGTCGTAGGATCCTGAGATGATCTTCGATCCGTCTGGTGTGACAGACACGGAGGAGACAGCAGAGGTGTGGCCTTCAAGCTTCTGCAGCTCCTTCCCTGTTGATGTATCCCAGACACGAACGCTGTTGTCGTAGGATCCTGAGATGATCTTCGATCCGTCTGGGGTGACAGACACGGAGGAGACAGCAGAGGTGTGGCCTTCAAGCTTCTGAAGCTCCTTCCCTGTTGATGTATCCCAGACACGAACGCTGTTGTCGTAGGATCCTGAGATGATCTTCGATCCGTCTGGGGTGACAGACACGGAGGAGACAGCAGAGGTGTGGCCTTCAAGCTTCTGCAGCTCCTTCCCTGTTGATGTATCCCAGACACGAATGCTGTTGTCGTAGGATCCTGAGATGATCTTCGATCCGTCTGGTGTGACAGACACGGAGTTGACATCATCGGTGTGGCCTTCAAGCTTCTGCAGTTCCTTCCCTGTTGATGTATCCCAGACACGAACGCTGTTGTCGTAGGATCCTGAGATGATCTTCGATCCGTCTGGTGTGACAGACACGGAGGAGACAGCAGAGGTGTGGCCTTCAAGCTTCTGCAGCTCCTTCCCTGTTGATGTATCCCAGACACGAACGCTGTTGTCGTAGGATCCTGAGATGATCTTCGATCCGTCTGGTGTGACAGACACGGAGGAGACAGCAGAGGTGTGGCCTTCAAGCTTCTGCAGCTCCTTCCCTGTTGATGTATCCCACACACGAACGCTCTTGTCGTCAGATCCTGAGATGATCTTCGATCCGTCTGGTGTGACAGACACAGAGCGGACAGCCTCGGTGTGACCCAACAGAGGCGGGAGAGGGGCACCGAAGGAGGAGCCCTCCCAGTTAGAGTCTGTGAGATGGGCACGCCAGGGAATTGCGTGCTCCAGCCAGCAGTTGTGGAAGCGGCTCTTCGTCAGCACAGTCTCAAACAGGCGTGCGTGGCGCAGATCGCTGTCCTGCACAAGCACACCCGAGAGGTCGCACCTGAAGGTATACCGCGCGCGTGCCGCGAGTGCCATGGCATTGGAAGCCGACGCTAGTGATACGGAGTCAGCACCAGCGTCGCGTGTCGCCACGACAAGCGGCAGGAGTTCGGTCACCACTGTTGTGTCGCGCTCGTCGACTCCACCTGCGAGCACCGTGTCCCCAAAGTACTCCAGCACATTCGGTGCATCCTTGCTGAAGGCCCTGCGCACTTTGGACCCAAGCGTGTCACCCACACCGCCCTTGCGTGCCAGGCGCCGCGCCACAAGGAACTCCCCAAGCGTCTTGTGACGGAATGTAAACGCGCTGCTGTCGTCGTGGAAGCTCTCCACACGAAGCGGGAGGACCCGGAACGCCTCGTCTGCCTTTGCACGGTCCACCCCGTCCTCCTCCAACAGGCGCACCCGCTCTGTGCCCAGCACTCCCTGCCACGTCTGTGCCTGCAGCATCGCGCACGCAATCAGTTCGCCCACCTGCAGCACCTCCTCCACGCGCGCTGCTGCAGCCGGCCTCTGGCGCAACTCCACCTCGACGTGCTTCTGCAGGTACGCCTCGTACACCGCCACATCACTCAGGCACTGCTGCGCCTGTCCGCTGCACGACGACAGCTCGCGCTGAGTGTAACACGCCATGTGAAGCAGGAACGGGTTGCGCAGCTGCGACAGCACAGCCACCTCAGCGTCTCCGACTTTGTGGTGAGGAACAGGCTCCGCCGCCAGCTGCTCCAGCCGTGTTGTGGGCTGTTCGGCCGCACGCTGCTGCGCCGCCTTCCGCTCCAAGAACCCCTCCTGCTGCGACAGCGCCACAAGCACGTCACGCAGCGGCACTGATGACCCTGCAGCATGCGGTGTGCTGCCGCCTCTGCCTTCCAGCGCCAACATCACCGCCTCAGCTGCAGCCTCCATACACCCGGTACTGTTGTCGTTTCCCCGCACCCCGTTGTCTGTAGAAGCACCCTCGACACACGTCTTGTCTTTGCCGCTGCTGCCGCTGTCAGCACCAGCCAGCACCCACGCCCGCTCCACAATCGCCACCACCAGGGCTCGGTCACTGAGCACCACCGCTGTATCACGATCAGCTGCACCGCATGTGGCACGCAGCGTGTCGGCCAGCTGCCCCTGATCGTCCGCAGTGAAGCACACGTCCACCCGCTGCTGCTCCGCCTTCGCCAACTGCGCCGCACGCACCTTGCTGATGTACGTCACCGCGTCTGCCTGTGTGAAGGGCTGCATGTACAGCGACCTGGTTCCATTCCCACAGATCTGCGACGGCATGTGATCCACGCTCTTCAGGTACTCGCCGCGCGTCGTCACGATCACGCTGCACTGCTTCGCACACCACGGGTGCAGCTGCAGCACCCCGTGCCCGCCACTGGCCTTGTACGCCCCGCTCAAATCCGCCTGCGTCAGCCCCACCTCGTCCAGCGAGTCCAGGATCACCACAACGTCGTAGGCACTGCTCAGGTGCTCCAACGCAGCCTCCTCCAGCCCGAACGACTTCCCGATGAACTCGTCAATCCCGCCGTGTGTTGTGAAGGTGGACACACCAATCGCTGGGAGCGCCGCAAAGACAGGGAACACGGGCTTCTTCTTCCTTCTCTGTCCCGCCACCCCGCCTGCATCCTCCTTCTTCTCCTGCAGCAGGTGGCACAGAACCGCAACCGCCGCAGATGTCTTCCCAGTCCCTCCGTCCCCGACCAGACACAGCGGGTGCCGCCCCGTCCCCCCCGCCTCCGACTCCGCCCCCTCCTCCGCATCCCCGTCTGCCGCCAGCCACTCGTCCACCTCGTGCAGCAGCATCCTCGTCTCCGCCTCAGGCACATGTGTGTCGTCACCGACCCTGCCCTCCACGTAGCCGTCCAGGAACTCCGCAAAGAGTGACGCCGTGTGCTGCATCACCTTCCGCACCGCCTCAACCTGGTCCGCCACAGAGTAGTCGGTGGCGTGGTTGCCGTTGCCGTTGCTGTCCTTCTTCTCGTCGTGCTTCGCCACCTCCTGCATCACAATCACGTCGAACGGCTGCCCCACCATGCGCAGCAGCGTCGGGGACAGCTTCCACTGCACCCGGAACTCGATGTTGCTGTCGTACAGCAGCTCCGCCTCCTGCGGGAACACGCTTGCGAACCCCACCTCCGCCGCACCCTGCTTCGCCACAATCACAAAGAACGTCCCCGCCTTCCCGTACATGAAGGTCTTCGCCACATCCTGCTCCTCTGTCGTCGACGTGAAGGCGTTCCACACCACCGACGTCCCCACCTTGTACTGCGCCGACACGTTCACGTTGATCCCGCGGAACACCGTGGTCAGGCTCGCCCGCCGGCTCCGGATCAGCCGCGTCAGCTTCGCAATCAGCGGCTGGAAGGTCTCAATCACCTGCAGCTGTGCTGGTGCCGGATCAAGCTCGAACACGCTCCCTGCCGCAGACAACCGCGCTTCCTGCGACAGCCCAATCGTCCGCATTGCCTGGTTCATCCCGAAGTACAGTGCTGGTCGCACGTAATCCGCCCCGTGGTTCCGCAGCACTGCAGTGTTGGTGAAGTTTTTGTGGTACTCCTTGACGATGGGTGCACCGTCTGTGTTGCACACAAGATTGCCCGTCCCACCGTCGATCTGGTACTCCACGCAGTCGCAGGTGAAGAGGTAGCCTGCACACAGATGCTCGAACCAGTCGTCCACCGCCATCCAGTCCTCGATCTCGTCTGGCGACTTCTCCACACGCTGCAGTACCCGCTGCACAACAAACCGCATCCCCAGCAGCACGCTGTCGACGTGCTCTGCCCGGTACCCGAGATCTGGCTGCGCAGTCAGCAGCTGCACCAGCCACTCCAGCAGCGGTGTCTCGCACGCCTCGTCGTTGCGCGTGAAGAATATTTTCCGCCCATCCACGTGGTTCTGCAGCCGCTCACTCGTCTTGTCCTTGTCTGTGGGTTTGTCTGTGTTCTGTGCGCGGGGCTCCTCCTGTGGGGCCGGCTGAGCCTGCGACTGGCCCTGCTGCTGGGGTGCCTCCGATGCAGCGCGGGCTGCAGCAGCAGCAGAACCAACAGTGGCAACACGCTTCATCAAGCACGGCCACTCGTCTGTGAGGAAGCGCCGCAGCCTGCTGGCCACCTCTGCCTGCATCGCCTTTACTTGCTCGTGGAGCGCCGCAAGCAGCACATTGCGTGTGCCTTCATCACGGTGCTGCAGCGCGTACCATACTGGTGTGCGCCCCTCGCCGTCCGGAGAGCTGGCTGCCCCGCACTCCACCAGAAACTTTGCAGCTTCGGCAGCACCGGCAACCCCTCTGCACGCGAGCTGCAACACCTCGTGCAGCAGCGTCCGCCCGGTGTGTGGATCCGCCGCCTTCACATCCGCTTTGTGCTGCTCCAGCAGCTGCTGCCACTTGCCGCCCTCCAGTGTCTCCTTCACTTCGCGTGTGCTGCCCCACCACGGCGCCCCGTGATCCTGCACACTCGCACTCGCCCCCATCCCGCCCGCCGACTTGCGATGTAGTCTCGCACACCCCTTTGTGCCCTTTGTGCCGCTTGTGTCGTAATGTGTAATATTTGTGCAGTGTACACTGCCTCCTGCACGACGTGTGTGTGAAGTCGACACCATCCTCTGTGCACACATGTGTGCAGGCTCAAGTACCTCCGCTCCACTAGGCCTGCAGGGCAGCGGGGGTGGTGGGGGTGGGTGGGCCACTCGGTGCGGCCTTCACTGGAAACCCTGCAAGGTCTCTGTGTGCGGAGGGGAGGGGGTGTTCATCCCACTCACAACGCCCGGCAAATCAAAGGGGTGCACCACCCTCTCGATGACAAAGCTAGATGCCTGGTGTCCCACGAATGTCTCCCGGTTTCCCCGATGTTGATTGGGCGAGAGGTAGTCACCCGAAAACAGCGAACGGAATGCGAACGTTTTGGCTTCAACTTCAACACCGTATACTGGCGTTGCTGAAGCAGTGGCACTGAGTGCGCAATCCATGTGATCAGATCCTGGGAACCACCTCGACTTCCAAGGGCCGCCCCCAAAGACACGATATCAACGGTCTCTGTTGCCCCTCAGTCTGAGAAGAATCAGACACAAGGGCAAAGCGCCGAGTGTGGTGTCAGCTGACACTCGCATTTCCATCGGCACTGGCCAGTCATCCTTTTCCAGGTGCAGCGTGATGGAGTAGCTGGCAGCACAGTCTGAGTCACGCATGGCTTCCGGCAGAGCGACAGGTTCCGGGTCTGGCCACTCGGGGCAGCTGCCGTAGCCGCTGGAATCGTCATCAGACACATCGTAAACTGGGGGCTCAGTCAACATGCTGTTTCTGGGGGCGTCTCTGGGAGAGGGGTCACGGATGCCCCCCTCGATAGTCAGCGACGCCAGCAGCACCCAGGGCAACAGGCCGGGGAGGTGTGGGAAGGCGTTCCGCCGCTCTGCGGGCAGAAACTCGCGAAGAAAATGCGCGCAGCATCCCCCTCACCCCCCCCCCAATCAGATAGCTGTGCTGTGCCACAAAAAGAGGGCAGGGGGTTGCAGCAGGGGCGGGGGTGGGTGCGGTGGGTGGGGGAGGGGGGCTTTCACTACACACAGGTGTTCCCTCCCGTCACTCCCCCACCCCCCCCCCCCCCCAGCACCTGTCAGCAGAATAAGGTCCGCTGCACGCCGTTCGTCCCACAACCTACAATCCGTTCACCCCACCCCACCCCACCACCTGCCCTCTCAGATTTCGGACCTGCGTGTCCCTCCCGCAGATGAGGGAGGGACAGGCGGGACGTGAATCATTTGTGTTAGTGTGGGTCACACACACCGATAAACGCCCTCTCTTCTCCTGGCTGGCGTGGGTCCCCACTCTCTGCCGCACATCGGGGGCAGGGGCAGGGGCAGGGGCAGGGGCAGGGGCAGGGGCAGCCATCGCTGCACAGACCACGCCACGCGAGAGAAGGCACGCCCAGAGTGGGCAGCCCACGAGCCCCATTTCGGATTTTTCCCGAGCTTTTTGAGAAAACCTCTAACCGCTCGGATTCCCCTCCCCCCTCCCCCAAAGACTGTTGCTGTTGGGTTAGCTCTCCGCGCTGCGGTTTGGTTGGGCAGGGGCATGGCCAGCTTTGGGTGCCCCCTGGCTCTATTCGGCTTCCAGTTCTTTTCTTTGCCGTTTGACCTCGCGCTCCAGCTTCGCAACCTCGAGCTGGATGAGGAGGTTTTTCCCGCAGAGCTCCGACCACTGCGACTCCGCCTGGGATATCTCCACCGCAGCGCGCTTCTGCCTGTTTTTCCGCATCGCGTTGATCTGGGCGATCTTGTCCTGCGTCTCCTGCATCTCGGTGTCGACCTGCTCGTTGCGCTGCTTCACTTGGCTGTTGACTGCCAGCCACGCATCCTTCCCGTGGTCGACCAGCATCCTCAGGTTCTCTTCCCGAAGCTCCTGATGTGGGGTGAAGTGAAGTGAGGTGAGGTGTAGCGGATTGGGGAGTGGAGTGGCGCGCTTGTGCCGAGCAGGGAGATCGAGACAGATAGAGATAACACAGATCAAAGGCTTTGTTATGCACGGGCAGCTTGTGTTGTTGCGTGAGGATTGCCTCCGCGTGTAGATCGATGCCCCATCCCCGCCCCTCTCCCCCCACTACCCCCATGGGGCTACAGGGTCGTACCTGGTGCTGCAACTGTGTCTTCGCATTCTGCATGGCGCGTGTCCACGCACCCAGGTCCTGCTGCTGTGCCTCCGGAGGGGGCACAATCTCAAACCGGCTCCTGTCGATGCCAGGGTGGGGCCGCTGTGCCTCGACACGCGCCATCTCCTGACGAAGCATCTCCGACACCTCGAACCCCACCGGCTGCGGCAGGGACGCAAGGTAGTCACCCGGGGGGAACGTTGCCATCTCCGCATCGACCATGGCCTCCACCGTCTTGCGCTGCCCCCGTGTCATCGGGGGGTCTGCGTAGGGCAACGCATCTACTTGGATCTCGGTTGCCATGCCTGCAGCCCTGGTGTGTCTGCGGTGTGCCGGTGTCTGCCGACAGGCTTGTCGAGCACCCTTCGACACCTGGCGAGGGGTGGGGTGGCAGTGGCGGTGACAAATGGGTGGACAAATGGGGTCCATCGGGGAGGGCTTCACGGTGTGGCTTCACGACTCCACCCTCGCATGAGATTGATGCTCCACTTTGGAAACCCTCTGTGAGGGGGTCCTCGCTACGAGTCACTGTGAGTCACGAGTCGTCAGTTTTCAGCCAAACATGGCTGACTTCTCACTTTTTCTCACTCAGTCACTTGGTAGCGAGGGCCCCCTGAGCACCTCATTGCATCACGCGGAATACACATAATCGCGTGACCATGAAGAAGGCATCAGTGCTAACACAGATGCGGCACCGACACCGCTCTCTCTATCGATCCGCCTGTGTTGCTCGGTCTAAAGTGGCTCGCATGCACGGCATGGGGCAGGACGGGGTAGGGGTGGTTCCGGAGAGGGAGGGAAGCCTCCGCGCCAGGTCCTTCTAGCTCTTATACTATAGCTTGGGAGTCGGTCCACCGAAACATCCCCCACTCCTGCCGTACCCCCCACCCGGTGGTGCCGCTCGGAGCGCACCGCCAGCAACGCCTGCCTTCTCGCTGTGGTATGCTGAGGAACTCCCAACCGTCCAAGCCACACACCCCCACACACCCACACACACTCAGCAAAAGAATACACAGGGCGATTCTAGGTCACAATGCGTCCCTCCCGCCCCACCTCCCAGACGTTGCGTTGGTTTGTATCACTTTGGGTTGTGCAGCAACCTAACGGGGGGTGGGGGGGAGGTATACGTTGCCTCTGGTGGCGAGATTCACCACCGTCTTCCTTCTGTAGATGAGCGCACACACACATACAACAATGTGAATCCTAAGGTTTTTCACAGTGTCTATCCACACAACAAGCACACGCCCTGTTCATGGTCCTGCTGCGATATCCCCTTTCCTGGACAGGCAACCGGCATGCACAAACGCACGTTAACCTTTGAAGTTTAGTGTAGGACGCACCGAGCGAGCTCGAGGGCTGCCTCCCCTGTACTGTTGGGATACACACACACACGCTGCACACCTTTAATTTCTCCTGGAGAGAGTGGGGTGCGAGGGTGTGAGGGGTTTGCGGGTTCGCAACCCCTTTGCTTTTTTTGGCATTTTTTGGGCAGCTCATGCCGCAGTGCCGCAGGGTGTCACGCAAAAGGGATTGCCGGGTTTCTTCTGTTTTGTTTGTGCAACCTTCTGGCCACCTGCACGTTGGGGGCGTGGAGTGTAGGTGGACAAAACATTGCTCCCCACTGCAACCTTTTTGGATCTGAATGCTTTCTGTGAACACGGTGTGTTTGACACAAAAAAATCCCACTGTGTGCTTCTCTGCAGCAGTTTTGAAATGAAATGTTCATCCCACCCCCCAGAGGTGTCGGTGCGGGAGGGTGCTTGCTTGGGGGAGGAACCGATCGATGGGAGAAAAGAACCCCCCCCCCTCCCGGCGATAAAAGACGATGGCCGACAGGGCGCCCCCTTCAAGCTTCTGTTTCCCGAAGGGGGCGGGGTGGGGCAGGGGGTCGCTCCGTCCCCTCAGGTCCTGCGCTTCTTGTGGGGTGATCCCGTTTGCATCGCGAATTCGGACTCATTCGGGCGGGAGTTCTTGACCTGTGCCTCTTCCAGCCACTCCTTCCGGAGGATGAAGCCGCCGCCGCCCGACTGGCGGACCTCGCGTGCTTTCGGGGTGTTGGCAAAGGCACAGATCAGGTGGGTACCTCCGCTGTTGAAGTCGTCGGTGAACCTGGCACCCAGCGACAGGGCCGCGTCGCGCAGGTCGGATCGCTGCGGGTTTTTGAAACCTGACAGGCAGACCTGTGGGGAGTGGGGACGAATGTGTGTGGGCAGTGGCGCAGAGTTGAGATCTGAGAGATTCTCTGCTGGCTTTGCTGTGCAGAAAAAATATCGCACCCCATTCGCTTGATGGGAGACACCCACCCCATCCTGCCCAGCTGCAGCTGCTGGAATAAACAGATCCGGACCCGCAGATCCAACGCAGCTCCGATGACACCCCCTTCTAAACATGCAGGGCCACACTCCATACCGTCACCCCCTCCAGCGGCTTCAGATAGTTCCCACCACCACTCGACGCAGGGGGCTGAGGCGCAACCAACGTCTCCGCCACACCACCACCACCACCACCCCCAGCACCGCCTGCCACCAACGTCGCAGCGAGGGTCTCTTGGGGCGGGGACCCTGCCTTAGCTCTGGGGGGTGCTGGCGCGGTCTGCGTCATGGTCGCTGGAACAGCTGCCGTTGCAGACGCAGGCGCGGGTTTCCCGAGTGTCTCGAGCATCTGAAGAGTGTGGGCGTCGTAATGCGCCTTCACGCCTGGCGCTGCCGCTGCCACGGGCGCCGTGTCGAACTTCATATCAGCCAGCACCGATGGCTGCGCCGGGCGGGAGAAGAAGGACGGGTCGGACTGCAGCGCGGTGGGCACCTTCTTGGGGACGGGCTGCGCTGTCGGCAGGCTCAGCAGGTGCGACACCTGCGGGTCGTACACCTCCGTCGGGCCGACACGTTCGGGGCCCCCCTCGTGGGGGTTGAACACCACCACGGCGGGGGTGAGGGAGGCGGGGAGGGAGGGGTGCGGCTGCGGGTCGTCGTCGACGACACCCCGCACCTCGAGCTCGCGGAGGCCCATCTGGCACAGGGGGTCCCAGTTGTTGGAGAGGCTGACCAGGAGGCAGACGTAGCTCAAGGACATCTCCTCGGGGTTTGGCGTGAGCTGCACCCGGTTCTCCGGGGATTCGTTTGCCTTGTAGGTGTACATCTCGCGCACCTCTGTCTTGGGGACCAGCCGCCTCGCGTCGCGCCAGGGAGTGGCCACGTTGTCCGTTGCACGCACCTCCACATGCGATGCCCCGACAACGGTGAGCGTCACTGACTCCACCCAGCACTGGTCCTCCAGCTCCACCGAGAACACCACCTTGTCCTCAGGCACGTCTGTCAGCCACAGCTTGGGGCCTGCCTCAGGCGCATGCTTGGTGCACGCGCGTGTGTTGCCAAACGGCTCAAACCCGATCACAGACGCCATATGCCCCTCTGCCCTGTGGGAGGGCGGGCCGGCAGAAGGGGGAGGAGCGAGAGACGGGGAGGGGGCGGGGGAGGGCGAGGGAGCGGATCAGATCAGGGGGGAAAGGGAAAGGCACGAGAATCTACCACCCCCACGTCACTCCGAATGCATGCCCTGGGGTGGGGTGGGTGGAGTCGCCTGGGGGGTGTGTGTGTGTGGTGTGTGTGTGTGTGTGCAGGGTGCGGTGTGTGGCATTTCAGACACGGCTTTCGTTTCGCGACATCCTCCCTTCCCCTCTCCGGGGGGAGACGGGGGGGAAGGGGGGGGGGGTAGTGAAATCGAATTTGAAGGGAGCACAAGAATGATCACCCTTCACTCGTTATGCAGGCTGTGTCTGAAATCCAGTGTTTTTTCCGGGGAAGAGGGGGGGGGGGGGGGGGAGGGAGGATGTGGAAGAGGGATGGGGCCCCTTCGTTTCCTCCCATCTTTTTTTGTGAGACTCCCCCGGGACACCGGAGTGACCGGTGCGCGACGCTGTTAAAATTCAGTTTTTGCGTATGTTAAAAAAAGTATACTAAGGGGACGGAGCGGGGCTCTACAACAGCCACACCACACACACGCATCCCCACACCCACCCTCACCACCCCCAACCCACTCCCGACCTCTCTATCGCACCTTGCGGAGGCCTCTCCGCTTGACCCACATGAGCAGCGCAGCTAGAAGGGCAGAGGTCAGCATGAGGCTCGAATAGAATGGTACCACGGTGCTCCCGCCCGGAACCCCCTGTGTGTGGAGCTGGCGCGAAACAGCTGCCTCCACGCCGCCGCGCTTCACACCATCCATCTGCTGCAGACGCCACCCCTCCCGACCTTCCGCGGAGGAGATACGCCGAGCGGTGCCAGATGCTGCCCCCTCCGACCCCACTGGCGAGGCTGTGACGCGCACCTCCGTGCTCTCCCGCTGTGCCTCCTCCCCGCCTCCGCTGCTGCCCCCCACCCTCTGCACCGGAAGCTGTTTCAGGAAATCCCGGTCGCCCTGCCCTTTCAGCGGGACGAAGGGCTTCTGCGAGGGGTCGTCACTCAAACCCTTTGCGTAGGGCTGTGCGAACTCCGCAGATCCATCGATCAGCGCCTCGACACGGCGCTGAGAGAAGAACCGCGGGTCTTGGAGATACCGCCGGAGAAGAGACGCATATGCTGACCTGGGCCTCCCCGAGGCCCGGGCTCGCTGCTTGTCAGATCGGAAGTAGACGCGGGAGGGTGTTCTGCCGAAGCCGACGAGCTCCAGCCTGTCGTGGAAGACATTCACATAAGAGAATGCGTTGGTGTTTGTCTCGATCATCCCTTGGAGGGTAATCATATGTTTCCCGGACTGCGCGTGGTAGGAATAGCCTCCGGAGTGCTTGTGCCCGAAGAACATCGCGAGGATGTGGTCGTACCGGGTGAGGGTGTGCCGCAGCGCGTTGGAGTTCAGCCCGATGGGGATGTGGGCAAATATGATGACATCCTCGTTGCGGGAGAGGGAGTCCTCCAGCTGCGACTCGAGCCAGCGGATCTGCTCCGACCGGGCCTCCCCGCCCTGCGCTGTCGGGGGGAGGTTCATCGAATCCAGAACGAGGAAGCGGAATGGGGGGTATGTGAAGGAGTAGAAGAACCGCTTCTCCAACCCCCAGCGCTTCAGAAGCCAGGCGATCTGCGTGGTGTTGCGGAGTTTTGCAGGCTCCCCGAAGCGGTCGTTCTCCCCCCGGAGGTCGTGGTTTCCCATCAGGTTGTAGCGCGGGTGGGGCATTCTGTTCCAGATGTCCAGCACGACAGGCATGTTCACCATCAGGTCCATATCGCAGAGGTCTCCCATGTTCACGCTGAAGGATATCCCGGGAACCCTGGAGAGCGTTTCAACGCTCTCTTCTATTTTCTTCAGAACACCGCCGTGCTTCCGCCCCTTGGGTGAGGCTGCGAGCTTCAGCTCCTTCCTCCAGCAAGCCAGGTCGCACCACCACGGCTGCCTGTGGTTGATATTTGCATGCGGGTCGGCAATCATCCCGAAGGTGAGCAGCGGGACGGGCCACTTCCCGTCCTCCTCAACCGCCTTCACCGTCTGCCCCCAGGCGCTGCACCTCTCGCCGGAGCCCCCGCAGATGTGGCCAAATGGATCACCCCCGGGGATGATCAGGATGAGGAGCAGCAGCAGCAGGCTTCGCGCCTGTGGAGGAGACACCTTCACCCCTGAACCCCATGACGGACGCAGTGGGTGCAGCGGCGGCGATGCCGATGCTGAAGGTATCGGCGTTGATGCCATTGGGAAGTAGGATCAAGGCAACCAGGCGCTGTGTGCGTGTGGGGGGTGGTGTGCCCTGTCGTGGGGGAACAGGATGCGCACCGCCGCCCCTTTTCCCTCACTTCCGCTTGGGTGGCGCCAGCTGCGTTTTTGTGGGGTGTGTCCCCTCGTGCTGTGCCGCCTTCTGTTAGTCGCAGGCCTGAGCGCCACGCATGTCTGGTGGAGGCGGGGGAGGAGGTTATCAAGAACAAAGCAACAGCCCAAGAGATTCTCAGAAATGAAAGTTCGGGGAGGGAAGAAGGGGCCCTGCCACAGGAGGGCGGGCCTGTCCTGTTGTGTGTGAAATCCTGGGGTGTGGGGTGGATGTAGCAAAAAAGAGCGTCAGGTGTGATTGAGGGTGGTGTTTGGCACTGCCGCAAAATTTTTTGACGACCTTTCTTCCCATCAATCGTTTCGTGGTGTGTTTGGCAGATTCCATCTGACGAGTCAGGGCGCTGACCTCGCTTGATATGCAGGTCGTGTCCGGGGGAATGGGGAGGGGGTATGATCAAAGGCAAAGCACCTCATCCAACGACTTGAGAGATGTGTGACCTGTCCCGCCAAGGCTCTGATGCTGGCATCTCAGGCGGCGTCGATATCCCCCCTCACTTTCATTCGTCGAGCTAACGTGCAGCAGCAACAAGTATCTCAGGATCACTCTTCAAGGCGTTGTCCGCAAACTGGAGTGAAGATCTGTTTGATTGAACTGCAGCGAGAACTACCTCACGATCACCCTTCAGAGTGTCGTGTGCGTACTCAAGTGAATCGCCGTATTCTAGAACTGCAGCAAGAACTATCTCACGATCACGCTTCAAGTTGTCGTCCGCGAACTGGTGTGACAAGCCAAACTGTTGAACTGCAAGTAGAACGATCTCACGATCCTCCCTGAAGGCCTTGTGTACTCCGCAGAGGAACAGGCCAGAAGAACGAACTGCAATGAGAACCAGCTCACGATCACCCTTGAAGCTGTCATGTGCATACTCGAGTGCAGAGCCACTTTCTTGAACTGCGGCGAGAACGATCTCACGATCACCCTTCAGAGTGTCACTGGCGAACTTGAGTGCATACCCGGAGTGTTGAACAGCAGCGAGAACTACTTCACGATCACCCTTCAGGGTTTCGTGTGCGAACTCAAGTGGATAACCATCTTGTTGAACTGCAGCAAGAACAATCTCTCGATCCCCCTTCAAGGTCTCGTGTGCGTACTTCAATGAATTGCCATCTTGTTGAACTGCAGCAAGAACTACCTCACGATCCCCTTTCAGGGTGTCGTGTACGTACTCAAGTGAACAGCCTGCTTGAACAGCAGCGAGAACTATCTCACGATCACCCTTCAAAGTGTCGTGTGCAAACTCGAATGAAGAGCCGTCCTCCTGGACTGCAGCAAGAACTATCTCACGATCACCCTTCAAGGTGTCGTGTGCGAACAGGAGTGAAAAGCCATTTTGTTGAACTGCAGCGAGAACGACCCCGCGATCACCCTTCAAGGTGTCATGCGCGTACTCGAGTGAAACGCCCCTTTGCTGAACCGCAGCGAGGACGATATCACGGTCACTTTGCACGGTGGCATGTGCATCTGCCAACCAGGGATCATCCAAACCGTCTTGCTCAGGAGCAGATTGAATCACCTCGGCACGCGTCGTCACCCACAGCGGCACCTCCCACAGACGCTTAGCCCCGCGGCGCACCGCATCGAGGTAGCGGTCGGGACACAGGGACACGTCCACCCCACACCCATCTTCGACACCTGCGCTGCACAGGGGCTCGTCATCGCACACCGCCCTGCCCCCCACCGACAGCCGCACGTCCTCCTCCACACCCGCAGGGTAGCGGAACGCCTCCTGTGCGATGCGCTTCAGCCTGCTCGGCCTGTCGTCCAACCCGACGTCGGCAGCGTGCTCCACGCCTGTTGCCGAATCCTTCAGGAACACCTCCATCACACTGCCTGTGTATGTGCGCCCTGCAGGTGGTGTGTTGATGTGTTTATGTGTTTATGTGTTTCGGGGAGGGAGAGGGCGTGCCGCCTGCGCCTTTGGATCGCTTTCATGTCTAACCCCCACTCACAGTGGTCGCACCGTGCACTGCTCGCTCCCTCACACACACGTGGCTCGTGGCCCGGTTCTCCACACACACGAGGCAAGACTTTGAACGATTATTGCAGCGCTGCTCAAACAGGCCCCGCCCTCCCCCGCCGCTAGGTGTCAGGGGCACGGCTTCTGGTGGTATGCTACCCCCTCTGTAGAGGGTGGAGTAAACAGGGAGGGGGGGGGGTTTTTTGATCGTCGAGAGTGAATGGAAAAGCAAGTCACCCAGCACCTTCCTGCAATGTGAGTCTTTGGAGTCACTACACCAAGATATGTTGTGCAAGGCAGATCAATCAGGGGTATTCCTAACTTTCCAGGGTCGGGGAAAAACTGGGTCGATGGGGGGGAAAAGGGGGGGAGCTGGGCAAAGACTGTCAAAAAGGGGGGTAAAATAGGGGTCTCGCTGAAGCACCTCTTCTTCGGCTGTCCCGCGACAGCGTCAGCCCGACACCACCTCACAGCCACAAACGTGCACAACCTGCTGTTGCACAACTGCAAGGAGGCACTGCGCTACCTGGCCGAGGCAGGGGCAACGGAGCACGACGAGAAGGACTACCTGAACGCGTGAACCAAATATCATCATCAGAGAACAAGGGCTTAGGCCCGACTCCCCAGCACCCCCCCCGTCCCAGCCCCACGTCACTTTCCACAGGCCGCCAGGCGCGTCAGCGTCGGCGACCGCCCGCCCCCAGTCTGAGAGGCATCAGCCGTATCTCGGTGGAGGCGGGCACAAAACAAAAGGGAGAGTCGTCACTGTGCATATCAGCACGGTCCCGCCCTCTGTGCCAGACCAACACACCACCAAAGGAAAACAGGAAGAGGCGACGTAAGGCAATGCCTCCGTGCGGCCAGGAGAACACGAAATAGCGACCCCCCTCAACGGGGAATGCTACGAGCACGGCCAAAAATCGTTCAAATCGTTCAAAGGGGGGGAGCTGGGCAAAGACTGTCAAAAAGGGGGGTAAAATATTCTTTTTGTGCGCTCAGCTGGCAGCTCCACGGTGGCCCGTGTTTGGCCTGCGAGACGCGTCGCTGGGATAGAAGGACTGCGAAGGCTCAGCTCGCGAGCGGGATCTGCCCACTCACCTATTACTTGCACGCGCACAGAACCATCTTCACAGCTGGTTCGGCACACGAAACATCAGGGGAGAGGGAGAGAGGGAGAGGGAGAAAGAGAAAACTAATGCAACCGAGTGAATCTCAAGAGAGAAGGTAGCAACGACAGTTTGTGTTCTTCGAACGCAGAACACCCGGTGAAAAGTTTCCTGAGTTGGCTACGCCGAACTTACAAAAACGAAAACTACACTCCTGCACCCCTGTCCCAAACGTGCGACAGGGCTCCTCTCTCACTGTGGCGACTGCACCAAAATTTTGGCGTGTTCTGCGAAGAGCTCCCACACGTGGACTGATGAGCTGCTCTCGAGGATGTTGGACGGTGCCAGCAATTGCTTCCGCTTGTTGAGCCACACCACATGCGGCGAGTGGGCCAACCTGCCACACGAGGCAATCGCGCACGAGGGGTCCACCCCGACGCGGAGAAAGCCCTCATCCTCCAACACAGCCTCCTCCTCCGGGATCCAATGGCTGCCCCAGCCGTCGCCGTTGACGATGACGTGTGCGCCCGCCAGCACCTCGCCGAAAAGACGCTGCAGCTTGTCGTAGATGCACAGCTCGACGGCATACGGTCCGTTCGCCCGGTACTCCCCGAGGAACACGACGGCGAAAACTTGGTGCGGCTTCATCGCCTCCAAAGCGTCTGCGAGAACGACGGCCCCTCGCGAGCTTCGCAGCCCCTCCAGCCGGTAGTCAACCGGAAACTCGGCGCCTGCAGGCAGCTGGGCGAACGTCTCACGAGGCGCCACCTGCTCGGGCGGCGGGCACACACCCGCCGCGTGCAGCTTCGCGGCGTAGCGCGCGATGCGGGGCATCGCCTCTGCCGTCCCGCACACGAGGGCATCGAGAACTCCTTCTACACCGAGGGCCTGGTTGGTGCGCATGGTGTGCCTCGCGCAGTAGAAACCCCAAAGAGAGGTGAATTCCGAGGTGTATTTGCCGATCACCTTCGCAATCTTTTTGAAGTGCTCCATCGCCCGGTCCTCCTCGCCCGCCTCGTACAGCGCCGCCGCGCAGAGCAGCCGCAGCAACCACGACGCAAACGTGTAGTTGTGGAGGCGGTTCGCCAACGTCGCCAACCGCCCGAGGCTGCGTTCGGGGAACACGCGGCGCGCGATGCGGAGCAGCGCCTGGTCCTCGCCCCTGTTCCACAGCAGCAACAGGTCCTCCTCCTTCTGCTCGATCTTCCAGCCCGCCTCCATCGCGGCCACGATGGCCTCCGTTGTCCGCTCCAGCTTGATCCCCAACACCACGCCTTCCGCGGAGAAGGTCAGCAGCGTGTCGCAGCTGAGGTAGAACGAGTAGAGATGCTTCCCAGGCACCAGGTGCAGCATCTCCATCGGCGCCTCGAATTCGGACGCTCCGTCGGCTTCGTCGAGTCCGATGAAGTGGTCGCCGGCACTGATCCCCAGCAGAGCCGCAGGGCCGCTCTCCGCCACGGCCGTCACCACCCGCACTTTGCACAGGTCAGGCCTCGCCTTCGGGCTGCACACCCGGCGCTCCACGTTGGTGACTCGAGCGTCCACGTGCCGCTGAGCAAGCGACGCCAGCAGCTCCGCCCCGTCGGCCGATGTGCGGGCATCTGCGACGTCCATTGCGAGGCTGCCAGTCATGTCTGAAGCTGCGGGGATCTGCGCGAGCGTGGTGACTGTGGGGGGGGGGGGGTAGGGAAAACCTTACAGGGGGGGGGGGGGGCGAATAGTATTACTACGTAATACTATTCGGCGAACCAACCTGTATATTTGACCAAAGAGTTGCGTTGACGCTTCCACACACAAAACCTCAACTCCTGTGATGGGGGAGGCTAGTGGTGTGCGGAGCACGTTTGGCTGTGGTGGAGTGACATTTTCTGCTCACAAGTGTGCGTAAAAAAGGTATACTTTTGGGGGTGGCCAAAGAGTATTACGTAGTAATACTACTCCAAAATTCGTGGAAAGGGGGGCTCCCGTTCTATTGCACTTTTCGGAATCCGTGCGGATCGTAGTGGGGTCATCTTGGTGGCTCAAGTGCCAAGCTTCATCCATGAAATGCGGGTCGGGTTCAGGCACTTGTGAAGGGAAAAGGTGACTGGGAGGCAGCTTGCCCACCCGTACCACCCACCCAGCATGACCCCCCTCTCAGATTTGCCAAAACACCGTTCGTTTGAACGTTTGGAATCTGTGCGGATCGTGGTGGGGTCATTTTGGACATGGGTGCCTATCTGCATCCCGTACTTAGAGTCACCAAAAACGTGCCCCAGAGCCCCCGAAAAATAAGTAAATTTAATACTATTTGGCACCGTAATACTATTCAAGTGCGCCCATTGTATCTGCAACTTCCTTGGGGTGCAGGACCTCCCCGTGATTGACGGGGTGGGCAGCATGACAGACGATGACGTAGCATCGACCCACAGGGCTTGCACTTTTTGGGACTCCTGAAACAGCTGTGTGATGAACTCATGAACATGACGCACAGTATGCGTCATGTTCACAAGATGGCACGTGATGTCGTGATGGGTTGGTGGGGCGATCCCCTCAACCCATCGACCCACCGACCCAGAAATTCGGTGGGTCGATGGGTCGATGGAAAAAGTGGGGGGGGCAAACCGGTTTTTGGTGGGTCGATGGGTCGATAGTTAGGAATTGCCCATAATATGTGGGTGGGTGAGGGGGGGCGGGGGCGGGGGGGGGCGGCCACACGAAGGGGATACAACCAGAGTTGTCTCATTCAGGATGTTTCTCTGCAAGCGAGATTTCACACCATGTCGCAGGGCTTCAACACCTCGCAGCCTGTCGGGCCTGTGAGGTCAGTCGTGAAGGTGAAGCTTGGGGCCCACCTTCAGAAAGCTTCGTTTGTTGGTCTATGCCGAACTGCAGATCAAAATCAAAAATATTCTCCAAACCGCCCCTCACACACACACACACACATCCCCCCTTCCCGGCCCAATCCCTTTCTAAGATCTAAAAGGGAAAGGAAAAATAGCACAAGACGGGACACGCACACAGAGCATTCGGGGGTTCCCATCTTCCCCGCCGCCACCTCTCCCCCTGCCCCAATAATCCAATTGGGCAACGCTCGAGGGAGAGAAAACAAAAACACTGCACACACACACACCAGCAGTATAGACGCCCACTTCGCCTATCGGAAGGAGAGTCACATATCAAGAAGAGATTATGAGGCCAGTGTGTGTCGGGCGCCCTGCAGTGGCACTGGAATTCGCGGAAAATGCGCTGCACAACCGCCCGGGTTGAGAAGATATATAGTACGCTGATGTTTCTGCAGGGGGGGTTCGTTCCGGGGATTCTATTGCTTCTTTCCCCCCGCTCTCCTACTTTTTACACCGGCGAAATCCACTCCACGCACTGCACTGCAAAAAGGAACAACCCCACCACTGTTCGGCAGCAACAGCTCTGCCATTTGTTGCATTTTGGCACTGGCGCTTCCACACACAAACACCCAAATGCTAACACACATCCCTTCGTCCTGATGAAGGAGTGGAGTCCAGTGCCGAGACCACGTTTTGGCTACTGTACTGTCCAGCTATGACGCGTGTGCGGAATCATATAATTAGACCAGGGATGCTGCACTTTTCACCCAAACGCACAGCTCCCAGAGCGGAGCTTCTATACATATATAAATGAATAATCAAGCCTCGTCACGGAGGGGTGTCGGGGAGGAGAAGAAAACAAGCCGAGATGCACGCCAGAGGCCTGCAAGTTACCGAAGCACGCGGGATAAAAAAATACAACACCGTGCCTTGTGGTATAGGTTTTGTGTGGAGGGGGCCTGCATCTAAGACTAACAAAAAAATTGTGCTGCCGCACGCCTGCCCGGTGGCCAGCAGCAAATGCATGCTCGAGTTGACGGGGCGTGCGGGGGGGATGGGTGGCGGGCGGCACAACAAAACGAATGCCAGTTCTCTAACACAGGGCACGAGACAGAGAAGAGAGAAAGAGATATCGCTGCGCAGTTGACGGCAGGGCCATGCCTGCCGCTGTTGCGCAAGTTGGACGGGTCAAACCTCACTAGTGAAAGTGACTGTCACCCAATCGGAAGTCGATAGAAATAAATCCAACAGCGCCAGGCATGGGTTGCACCCATGAGGAGTGCAATCATGAGCGCTGGATGTGCAATCTTCCATGACAACCCCACTCCATTGTGTTTGACACTAACAACAGGAGTTTTATGGAATGTAACAGGATCCCAAAGAGCAGGGGTGGAGCTTGGGGGTTTTTTCGGGTCAGCTGACCTGATTTTCTGCAGGCCCTCACAAAAAATCAGGTCAGGCATGGTTGCATAGCGGCCGTTTTAAAAAATCCCTTGTATTTTGTGGACTTGCAAAAACGGCCGCTGATTTTCAGCATTTTAAAAAACGGCCGTTTTTTTACCTGGGAATTTTGTATGGGGCGTGGGTCAGCAGGCGAGATCCCACCACCAGGAGTGCCTCCCCACTGCAAGGGATACCCTGCAGCAAGCATTGTGAGCGCGCCTTCAAGTATGATGCGAAGAGTTCAGACTTCGTGGACCACTTTGACGGACCGCGCCATATCAAGAAGAAGAAGAACGCAGCGTTGAAAGTGCAGAGCCAGGGAAACAGCTGGCGCTGTCGGAGTGCGATACCCTCAGTGGCAGGCTTGCAACTTCGGATCGCCCGGGGTGCGTTGTTCACCGGATCACCGGCTGGCATGGTGCATGACGCTGTCAAGAAGTGTGTCCCGAGGAGGGGCTGAACATGGTTGCGGCCAATCTAGGCACGTGTGTGCAGGCAGAGGTGGGTGTCGCTCACTGGCATCAGGGCTCTTCCGACAGAGCTTTCCCTTGATCTCGGCGACAGCACCCCGGCTGAGAAGGACACCGCCTTCGCTGATTTATTCCCGAAGGCACGGGCGATCATCCCGGGCAATATGCAGCACCAGCTGGATGGGTTCACGACCGCACTGGCGCTGAAGGATGTGCTGTGCCACATCTCTGACGCAGCTGAGAGGGAGAAGCAGGCGAGCAAGACGGCACCACCGGCCGTGCGATCCCGCTTCTCTCCGACACACACTACCTGCACCGCTTGAGTGGATCTGCACCTTGCACCACGTCCCCGGGCATTTATACAATCTTCCGGGCCCGCTGCAGGACAGCGGCCCTGCTACGTGTGCGTCGCTTCTGCGGTTGGCAGAGATGCCCACGAAATCGCTGGGCTCGAGTCCCACCTGCAGGCCGCCGTCCGCCTGACGGCACCCCTCGCATCGCTGCTCCAGAAGTACTGCGATGCGCAGCTGGGTGTGCCAACGGCGTGCCCCTGTCGACGCAGTGTACACCGACATTGAGAAAGTGTCTGAGGTGGGGAAGTACGACCCCCCAGTGCCCCTGGCAGGGGAGCTGGCCTGGGCTGGCGACCGCATGCGCAGAAGGTGGGACGGCACGGAATCAGGGAAGTCCTTCTGGTTTGCGGTCCGCCGTCTGTGCCCGAGCGCGTACGGCCGCATGAGTCGTAGGGGTGTCAGAACCCCGGTGCCACCTCCCCTCTGTTTCGGGGAGGTCACGAGCGGGGCCTGGGTGATCTACGACTAGGCCACCACGTTCCGAGGGTGTGCTGGATTTCTGGGACAACCCGGGGGCGAACCGGGCTGCTACACTCCTCTCTGCTCTCGGGTGTCTGCTGCTTGTCGAGCGACAGGCAGGGCGGAAGCCATTTTTCTTTGTACAGTCGACAGAGAATCGCAGTGCCCAATGTCATGTGCAGGCAACAGGGAGTTGTCAAGTGTGTTTCCTCAGCTCGGTACAGGAGGCGAATCTCCAAAGGAAAATAGGAGGGGGGAAAAACGGCCGTTTTTTCGCCAACAAAACATGAAAACGGCCGTTTTTATATTTCGGTAGCGGGAACTGAGGTAGTGAATTCTCAGAAAATCCACTCCCTCCATGACGGCCGTTATGACACTATGGTCAGGGGTAAAAAGAAAAAAAAATATAGATTTTCGGGGAACCGGAAAAGTTGGCTCCTCGCCTTGGGGTCTCAAGGTGACCAGGAGGCGTTTCGTGAGCAAAGTGACCCCAGCGACATGAGCACAGGCCTCAAACAGTCACAATAGAGGACAAATGAAGCTGCCCAACCCGTACCGTGCAACAGACGTTTACTACCGTGGCCTCCGGCGGCTGGGGGGCTCCGCCCCCCAGACCCCCCTGTGGCATGTGCCTGTCTTGTACCCAAGCCCTTACATCAGGGAATGGAGTACAGACCGCCCTCAGTATCCTCAGGAGGACGCAGCCAACTCACACAGAATCCGTACGCCCGCAAGTCACAGATGTTCACTACCGTGGCCTCCGGCGGCTGGGGGCTCCGCCCCCCAGACCCCCCCGATGGCATGTGTTTGTCTTGTAACCAAGTCCTTGCGCGTCCGGGGCTGCATATCAGTTTCGGTACCCTCGCGGGAGGCTGGGCCCGAGCACTGATCTCTGAGACGAACCGGGGGGGGACCCATTCAGTGAGAAAAAATTGGCTGACCCGATCTGACCCGATCCAGCCCGCAACCCCAAATTTCAAGCTCCACCCCTGCCAAAGAGTGTGTCGAAATCAACAAAACATTGCTGAGGGGGGCCTCAAGCCCTGCCATGTTGCCATGTTGATCACCAGCCACTCGCCCCCACTACAGCCGGCCGTCACGAGAGCTCGTTAAGCACGATGTCCCCTCCCTCAAGCAGCACGTAGGGGCTCCCCTGTGACTGGGGTGACAGGGGCGGGCTGCGGGTCACCGTAGCCCCCTTTGCGATCCGCACGCCCGGGAGTGTTGCAATCTCCTTCGGGGTGTACCAGTGTGTGTCGCCGCGCGGGCCCTCCACAAGGTAAGGCCGCTCGCACCAGTCGTCAACGGAGACAACCACGCCGGTTTCCCCGACACGCAGGCTCCCCTCTGCAGACGCACCGGGCGCGGTCACGCCGACCTTCTGTGGCAGCGACAAAACAAAAGGGTGTGTGTCACTCTTCACTCCCCATCGTTGGCAACCCTTCCCTCTCCAAGCTTGAACCCGCCCTGCCAACACAATACTGCCGCTTTGTTTTGTTCCACTCACTCGTGTGAGCGTGCGAGAGAAAGTCACCAACCACATCAATGAGCAGCCAAGCTTTGCCCAACACAGGCATGCGATACAGCTCTCTCGGGAAACACGCAACACAAACATACCTCACCCACATTCACCTGCAGGCCACCTGGCACATGCGGCGCCCTTGCGGGCGCTGCGGCCGGCGTGCTGACCGCCGTGTTGAGTAGCATCTCCCTTCGCGCGATCCCCTCACTCAGGGCCCGCACGCGGGGCGACAGCGGGGAGGGCAGGTGCAGCCTGGCCACCTCTTCGGAGGCACGCGACGCGGGGCTCAGGGGGGGCGACGACGGCACGTCGAGGGGGGTGCGCTGGCGGGACGGGCGGACGCCTGCAGCGCCTGCGGTGCTGCCGTAGTCCGTCGGCGTGGGGAGGCGCACCGAGGGCGGAACGAACATCCCATCCGCCATGCCCTGCGACGGTGTGACGGCCTGCGGGACCAGGAACCCCGACCCCGGAGGCAGCACCTGCTGCGGCCCCCTCACGCTCTGGATGAACGTCGGCAGCAGGGTCGGCGTGATCTGCAGCGACGGGGGGGGGAGCTCGCCCAGAGGCATGGGCAGGGAGTCGTGGCGCTGCACCACATCCGACACAAATCCCGACAGCAGCGACAGGATCAGGGCGCGCTGTGGTGCGGGTGTGTGGGTGGGGCAGGCATGAAATAGAAGCAGAATAGAAGCAAAAAAAGTTGGGGCGGGGAGGCGACATGGTGCCCACTGTGACACACACACACCTCTGAGAAGGCGATCTCCCCACGCTCCTGCATCTCCGAGGCCTCCACCCAGAACACCTCGCCGACGCGCTGCTCCGCGTCGTGGTTTGTCTTGTCCAGCAGCGCCAGCACCTCCTCTTTCGACACCGTCAGTGCGGCGTCTATCTCCTCCGCCTCCTTCCTGATGCTCGCCTCCAGCTGCCGCAGCGCCTCCGCCTGCGAGTCCAGCGTCGGCATGCCCCCCCTGCTCTCGATGCGGAACTGCTGCGACACCGCCGACACCGCAGAGCCCCGCCGCTGGCTGCCCCCACCCCCACCCACCGAGGCGAGGGCCGCCTCAATCCGCCCCGTGATCAGCGACAGCTCATACTCCGACAGCACATCCTGGCTGTGGAGGAAGCTCAGGCAGGCCCGCATATCGGTCTCCCCAGGCGTGTCCTGCAGCTGCGTGATGGGCTTCGCCACGCCGGACTCCACAACACAGCCTCGGGGCGCATCATACAGCACAGGGGTCCCGTCAACGCGGGACGCCACGACCCGCCCGTCGGGCGACAGCAGCGTCACCCTATCCTTCGCCGTATGCGCCACGGTGCTGTTCCCCCAGACAAATGGGGCCGACCCTTCGGGGTGCGGCACGACAGGCTCCCCCGAGGTCATCTCATAACGCAGCGAGAGGTGCCCGCCCCGGAGGAAGCTCCACCGCTCCACCACAACCTCGCCGCGGAGGGAGGGGGTGCCGCTTGCAAGGGGCACGCTCGACCCTGGCACGGTGCAGACCCGGTCGCCGTTGAGGGAGTAGAGAGACTTGTCCCTCACGTTTTTATAGGTCGCGCTGCCCGGGTCGTACGACACGCCGTCGCGGTACAGCGCATAGCAACGTGGCCTGCTCGTCTGCAGGAGGAGACCCAACACCGCCTCTGGGGTGCCCGCAGACCCGTTGATCCCGTCGGAGGTGGTAGCACCACCGGAGGTGGTGGCGGTGGCGGCTGCGCCGCCACCCTTGCCGCCGTTGTGGTCGAGGAGGGCCACAGGGAAGACGACCCCCCCGAGAGACTGGAGGAAGGGTGCGTTGTAGAATGCGGGCAAGCCGATCGCAGCACCGGAGGCGGCGCTGATGTGGCGTGGGGTGGTGCTGCCGGCGGTGGTGGCGGCGGCGGCGGCGTCAGGCGATGCTGTGGCGGAGACCATCACGACGGGCTCGCCCCTCACCTCGGCGAGGGCACCGGCGGCGCCCTGCGGGGCGAGGAGGAGGCATCCGGACTCATCGCAGGATGCGGCGGTGTTGACGCGGAAGCCGTTCCCCGCATTCCCGGGAAGCATGACAGGCCAGGTGGTGCTGCTGCCGCTGCCACCGCCCCCCCCTGCGAGGGCAGGGCTGGTGGGGATGAACTGGCAGCGCAGCCCGGTGACGCGCGATGCGAAGAACCCCGACCCTGCTGCGGGGTGTGTCTGCCCCGACGCGCCCCCCGCTGCAAATTCGAACGACGCCTTGCTGACGTATAGCAGCGTGATGGGCTCCGGAGGTGCCTCAGACCCCTCGGGCAGCAGCGGGTGGCGGGCAAACCTGGAGTACACCACCACCTCCGACTGTGCGGTGTACACCGGAAGCACGCCCCTCCGGCCCGTCGCAGCCACCGTCGCGCTGTGCTGCTGCCGAGGGTGTGGCGGAGGCACCACCCGGGATGACTGCGGCGCGCCCCGCGCTGCGGGCGGTGCGCCTCCCTGCTGAGGGGCGCCCGCATCGTCAACGGTGTGCTGAGACCAGCCCTCTTCGATGAAAACCACCGACTCACCCTCCTCGGTGCAGACAACCCCATCGGGTGTGATCTGCAACGTCTTCGCCGGGGCGGCAGACGGAGCGGCGGAGGACGGGGAGGGTGTCGCCGGCGTCGATCTCCCCGATGCGGAGTTCGACGGCGGGTCGTATGCAGTCCTCCTCCGGGGCCCGTTCGCATCGTAATACGTCGCGGTGGCGAGGCTGCACATTGCGCGCCCCGCCCCGGCCTCCCCCCCTCCCCCCCTGAGGAGCACCTTGTTGACAGCAGGGTCGACAGAGTCACGGAGCGGGTCGAAATCACGCAGAACGGCAACGCTCCCCCCACCCCTCCCACGCCCGTCACCCGGCATCCCCGGGTGCGGGGCCTCCCCCGGGAGCTGGGAGACCTCCACAATGTGGTACCACAGGGGGTTCCTTGCGGAAGACCCGCCCCGCCTGTCCGTTTCAGGGTAGCACAGCGCACCGTCCACCAGCTGGAGTGGCTCGCCTGTGGTGGGGTGTGGGATGGCAGCCCCCGAAGGGGAGAGGACGGAGCGGCAGTCGGTGGGGGAGACGACTGCTGCGAGGCCCGAGGTTCCCCAGATCAGAGGGGGGAGCGGGCGGCCGCTCTGAGCGTGTGCGAGCTTTCCCCTGGCGTCGAGGGGGAGGGCCAGGTCGGCGGGGAGCACGGAGGCAAACGAGATGCGGTGTCTCCCGGAGGTGGGCGAGGTGGTGGTGGAGGAATCCGACGAGGCTGAAGAGGATGCGGAGGAGGGGGTGCCGTCGTCATCATCGGAGGAGCACCCCGACCACCCCTCGGAGGAAAGGTCGTCGAGGTGGTTGTGGCGGAGGCGGGGGTTGCGGCGGGTGGCGTGGTGGTGGTGGTGTGACATGCGGACCTCCACTCCCATCTCCTCGGCCCCCCCAGGCATGCCCCTGCGGGCCGCAATCCCGAAGCAGGTTTCGACGGGGAGCCCCGTGGAGGCGTCGTACACAACCCGGTCCCCGTTGGAGAGGCACTTCTCCCCGGAGGGGGTCCGGAAAATGGGCACCTCGTTGCCCCGCCTGTCGACCAGCGTGCTGAGGGCGCACAACACCTCGAAGGGCTGCCCCGGCTGCCCCACAGAGGCGTGGGAGGGGATCCTCGGTGGGCCCGCCGGGGTTTCCTTTTCCGCGACGCCTCCTCTGCCCTGCGCCCTGCCGTGCGGCAGGATGACAACCTTCTCTCGGAAATCCGCAGACCCAGGGAGGGGCTGCGCCGCCAGGGCGGCGAGCGCCGGGTCGCATGTGTAGAAGGCACGCCTCCCACCAGAGATGTCGCAGGAGATCTGCTTCTTCCCAAACCCCAGCAAGGGGTGGGGTGATGTGTGCCTTGGATCGCCCCCGCCACCCCCATCCCCAACCCCTTCGGTGTAGATGTCTGCAAGCCTTCGGATTGGGGCTGCCCCAGGTGGGGCGTGCACCACGGCGTGTGAGCCTGACTCGATACGCAGGTTGCATGCTGCGAGGGTGTCCACAACCTTGCGGTGTCTCCGCAGCTCGGCCTGCTCTGCGCGGCTGAGCTTCACCCGATGCCCTCGCGCTGCCTGGCGTGGTGGCGGCGCTGCTCCACCAGGCGAGCCGACCCCCACCTTCCCGAAGGACATGGACCCCTCATCCCACACCAGCTTTGGAGAGGCCCGCTTCCCCGATGTCCCCGCATCGCCCCCGCTCCGGGTGAGGCATATCAATCCCCCACCACCACCCGGCACTCCGCTTGGGTGAGCTGCCTCCCCACCCGCAACCCCCAGCAGCTTGGAGACGGTTGGGGCGTTGAGGACTGGGATGAGGGTGGCGGTGGGTGCACCACCACCACCACCACCACCACCACCACCCGCCCCGCCGGGAACCCACGAGATGAGGTCGAGGAGTGGGACAGCGTCGGGGCTGTGTTGGGGCTTTCCCTCGGATCCGCGCCGGGTTTCCCCGGGGGTCCCCCCAGAGAGGTGTGCCGTGAGGAAGGCGTGGATGGCCTCCTGCTGCTCGCGGGGGGGGATGGGCGATATGGTGTAGCCGTCGGACTCATTCCAGCGGATCGACTGGGTGAAGCCGAGGGAGCGCTGCTCCTCCGGCGTCCCGAGGAACCCGGGGGAGTCGAAGATGTGCCTCACGATGTCGCGCGATCTCTTCGCGGCGCTCCTCCGGGGCGCCTGGCGGGACACAACGCACAGCGCGGCTGGGTCCCACACCAGCTCACACCTCGCAGCCTCCGCGGGGGCAAGCGGGGTCGCAGCAACCAGTCGGGTTGACGGATCGACATCCAACCCGGCAAGCGACAGAACCTCCACCACCGCCTCCGGGATCCGCGCGGAGTGGGCTGTGGAGGAAGCGAGGCGAGCCCCTCCCCCTCCTCCTCCCCCCCCTCCGCCCTCCTGGGAGAACCGCAACGCAGACTCGCTCCACACAATCTCACGCCGCGGAGTGGCTGCGCTGAACAGCCGCGCAAACGCCGCCTGCCTCTCCTCCCCCATCCCGGCTGACGACACCGCCAGAGGATCCGGCGGAGGAGGTGCGTCAGAACCAACACCCCCTGTGGGGGGAACCCCACCCGCCCCTCCCGCCCCACCCCCACCCCCTCCAGCGGAGAGGCGGGACGTGTCGGGGTCGATGCGGAGCCCCACGGCAGCGAGGCACTCCGTGATGTTGCGGAGGGTTTCCCCTCGGGAGAGCTCGCCCCGGGTGACGCGCTGCCGCGCGCTGTCCCACACCAGGCAGGTGGAGATGGGGTGGGGGAGGGGGTGGTGGTGGTGGTGCTGCTGCGAAACACCCTGCTGCTGTTTGAGGGATGGCGATGATGGCCCCGCATCGAGGCATCCGGTGTCGGGGTCGACGGTGATGCCGATCTCATCGAGAATGTCGGTGAATATGTCGACGGGGCGCGGGAGTGCCACCAGCCTCCCCTCCTCATAATCCCACGCAAGCACCTCCATGATGGAAACCGGCCTCCCTGCTATCTGCAGGGGTGCCGGGTCACCTCCGCCATCCCCCTCCGCGAGCGTCACCTCCGACTCCGGTTGAAACGGCGAGAGGCATATCTTTGAAAACGACGCGAACCGATCCTCCGGCGTGTCGCAAGGGGGGTGGGCGCCTCCACCGCCCTCAGCTGGGGGAGGGGCAGGGGGTGTATCGACCAGCTCCGGGGAGTGTTCAAACCGGAGGGTTTCCTCGTTGAATGCGACAGGCAGGGGGTGCCTCTGCCGGGCAGAGGCGGGTGTGATGTCATCTCCCCCGGTGACGAAGAGCTGTTTGATGCCTTTCCTCCTCTGGTGCTGTCGGGGGGCACCGTCCGCCGGCGACATCGGAGGCGACCGCGGCAGCGCCAGGGCCAGGCCATGCTGCGACAGAAACCCGAGAAGCTTCGCCACCTCCGACTCCGGGGAGAAGAAATCGGGGCTGGCATCCCGGGGCAGCACAGCACCCCCTGATCTCGCTTGCGCCGCACCCCCACCACCCCCACGCCCTCCGAGGTGCGCCATCGGGGCAGGAGAGGCGGCTTCCGCATCGATAGGCCCATCACCTGGGATTCCGTGGATCCCCTTGGCACCTGGGAGGCTCTCGGCGAGGCTCGCGTCGGGGATCGGAGAGGGGATTCTGCTGAAGGCATCTGCGGAGAGCTTGCCCGAGGAGGAGGATGACGCTGCTGCCGCTGCGGCAGCAGCCTCACCCCCGCCGACAAACCTGCACGACGCGTCGTCCCATCGGAGGGGCAGGGGGGTCTCCTCGTTGCCCCCTCTGGAGGCCAGGAGGTAGACCGCACCGCCCGACTCGGCAACCCGAATCCCCCGCGCAGCAAGCTCCCTCCTGAGGGCGACCCGCGTGATGTCGCGTGACGGCTCGCGAAACCTCCCCTCGCTCCACTGGAGGGGGAGGATTGTCTCGTTGTTCCCAGCGAGCGTGACCCTCCCGGAGGACTTGTCCACAACAAGACCCCGGTCTGACAGATCAAGCCTCGGGGATTCGGTTGCGGTGGAGACGCCCTGGGATGCCTCAAATTTTGCAGCCTGGGGGTTCCACGCCACCCCGGTTGCAAAGCCATCCACGGTGATGGCCCCCTCGCTGAGGCCGAGGCTATACCTCTGGAGGATTCCGAAGCAGGCAGCGGCGAGGGGTGCGGCGCCAGCATCCGGGTCGTCAGGCTCGGATCTCTCGCGGGTGAAGCAGAGGTGGTGCTTGTCCCACCCCATTCTCGAGAGGGGGAGCGACGCCCCGTCCGGCATGGCGATGCCGAGCGTCAGGCTCTCCCTATCCAAAGAAATTCCGTAGTCATACAACTCTTCGAGGAGGTGGACGCCCAGCTCGAGGGTGCGGCCGCCTCCTGACCCTTGGGGTGTGATTTGGAATACCTTGTCGACCGAATCCCAAACAAGCTCGAATGGTTTCGGATGTGCCGAAGGGCGAGACTCCGGGACAGACGCAGGCACGCCCAACGCGGAGAGCGCATCGCGCGCCATCTCGGGGGAGTTGGGAACCGACCCCCGCAGGGCCTCCAGGCACAGCACCCACTGCGCCTCGCTGTCAAACGCAAACCGGGGGGTCGCCCCGCCGCCGGGGGGGCCGGAAGAGGGGTCCGCACCGCCCCCCCTCCATGAGATGGGGAGGGGGTTTCCTTCGCACTCCACCCTCCCTGTTGCGAAATCGACATCAATCCCGGAGGAGCGGAGGAGGTCCGGAAGGGTTGCGGATGCGGGAGGCGGCGGTGGCATGGCAGGCGTGGCAGTGGGGGGGGGAGGGGAAGGCCCCCCCACCTCCGCCACCGGGGAGTAGGCCCGGCACTCCTCAGGGTCCCACAAGATGCCTCCTCCGTCTGTCGCGCCACCCCTCCCCTCCGCAACAGGAATGCCCAAGCCCCGGAGGAGGGGAAGCAGGCCTGCGTCAGCCTCGGGTGGGTCCGTCGGTGCACCCCCCGTCCCATCCCCCTGGGGGGCGAAGGCGCGCTTCTCTGCATCCCAGCGGAGCCCGGTGTGAACCAGGGTTGGGGGTTCTCCTCCTCCTTCTCCTCCATCCGCTTCAGATGCCTTCTGTTGCGCAACCCCACCCCTCTGCCTGCAGAGCACCTCACCCGCCGAGGTGACAACCATCCCGGCAGCCGAGAGGAGAGACGCGGTGTCCAGATCCGGGAGGTTTCCTCCACCCCCTCCCCCAGGCGCCCCCACAGCTGCAGACAGCGGAGGCGTGCTGCTGTTTCCGGGAGGTTTCCCCACCTCCGGAGATGGAGGCGAGAAGGGTTCGGCAGCCTCGCCGAGCCTCACCATCCCGGTGAATGGATCGAGGGTGACCTCCACCGGGCCTGAAAACCCCGCGGGGCGAACGGAGAGGGGGATGAGCTGGGGGCTGTCAGAGGTGTTGCTGTCGCCACCGGGGGCCCCCCCCGCTGGGATGAGGATGGAATACGGCGCGGATTCGGAGAGGAACAGGCCGAAGGAGGCGAGCTGATCCCAGGGGGATTCCGCGGCACCTCCGACACCCCCTTCGGAAAGGGGTGTGATGTCGATGGAGAGAGTCATCACCCCAGGTGATGCGGCGACACCTCCTCCTGCTGACAGCTGGACAGATCCGCTCGCCTTTTGAAGCGTCGCAACCCCCGGTGGGAGGCTCTGAAGGCCCGACTGGACAAACTCCCAGAGGCTTGCTGTGCCTGATGCAAGGAGAGACTCCCCTCCCTCCGGAGTGCCCTGCGGAGGTGACACCGAGGCGGTGGAGGGTGGCCCCGAAGAGGGTAGCCCACCCCCCGCACCCCCCACCACCCCCCACACCTCGAATCGGAGAGCAGCCGCGAGGGGTGCCCGGAACGACTCCCCGAATTGCACAGACGGGGCACCGCCTCCACCACCCACCCTCCCTGAAGAAGTCTGAAACAAAGCCTTGCCGGGATGGGGCAACCCCCTCTCCCCAAAGGGTTGCTGTTGCTCCACGCCGCAGCACCTCACCCAGAGGAGGTCGGGCTGGGGTGCGCCCCCGCTGCTGTGCAGGCGGAGGGACGAGAGTGTGAGGGTTGCATAGGAGAAGTCCCCAGGCTGGGGGTCGGCTGGGGAGAATCCGATGGGGGTGGCGGTTGCAGCGGATGGGGTGAGGGGTTTCGCATCGGAGGCGACCACCGCGGTTCCGTCGGGGAGGAGGCGCATGGGGGAGCCGTCGCGGCCTATGGGGGCGCCGGTGGAGCCGAGGATGATGTGCTCCCCGGGGAAGCGCGGGTCCTCGATGCAACGCCCGCTCCTCCCGGGGGTCAAAATGCTCTGCTCGTCATCCGCGACAACCGCAGGTGCCCCGTTGCCCCATCGGAGCGGCGTGTTGTCCGGCGCGGCGACGACAAATGTCCCGGAGCTCGTTTCCCACAGCCCCTCCGAGGTGAGATGGATCCCCTGGTCACCACCCTTCTCTTTGGGATCCGAGGGTGTGCTGACCGGAGGCTCGTTCGACCCCAGAGTGGGATCGTCGCGGATCTGCTCTGCAAATTTTCCGTCATACCCCCGGAGGTCGACAGAAACCCCGTTGGAGTCCCGCGGCTGCCAGGTGGTGCGGGAGAGCGTGATGGGGTCGCCGGTTCTCTCGGAGAGGAGGATTTCCCCGAAGGGGTCGAGGAGCGTCTCGCCGTCCCTCCCTGCGGCGCAGACGGATCCGGTGCACTGCCACACAAAGGGTTTTCCGGCGTGCATTGCGACGGGAACACCCTCTTCGGTGCAGAAGTAAAAATCCTTTTCCCGCATCGTGGCGTCGGAGCGGAGGGACGGGGACTCGTTGAAAATCTTCACAACACACACCGAGTCGTGCGTCATGACAGGCGCGGATGTGGCGGGGTCAACCAAAACCTCCCTCCCATCCGCCAGGTGGTGCACCCCCTCCGAATCGAGATACACAACCCTCTCCCCAAGAGACCCGTCCCTCACCCCGACCCTCCCCGACAGGCTGTCGTGCACGCTCCTCCTCGACGTAGGGCGGGGGAGGGTTGCGGGAGCACGGCCCCCCTGCCCCTTCCTCCCTGCCGTCTTGGGGACCAACGCGAAGACATGCTTTGGGTTGACACTCTCCCCTGATGGATGCGGTGCCCCTCCGGAAAGCCTTGAGAATGCAGCACGCTTCAGGTTACGCACCGCCGGGATGACCACAGGTGTCGCCTCCGCCGCTGGGGAGCGGTGCTCCGACGTCCTGACGAGGGTTTTGAACCCCCCGCCCCCACCCTCGGCCTCCCGGATCTTCACGGTATCCCCCTCCCAGGCCCTGAGGGGCTTCCCTGAGCTGGCATGGCAGACGGTTGACCCATCCGCCGACACCTTCAGAGGGAGGATCGTCCCCGTCACACTCTCAACAAGCTTCAGAGACGTCCCAACCCGGAACAGATCTGGAGATGCCTCGCTGTTGAGCTCGCTTGCCTCCCACCCGACCCCCGCGGCGCTTCCGCTGAAGGGATCCGCCCGGGTTGGGGGGGAATCCGCTGAAACATCTGCCGCCGCACCCCTCCCTCTCCCCGAGGCCAGGCCTGTTCCGAAGGAGTTTATAATGCCGAAGCGCCGCAATGTGGCGGCCTGCCACATCCGGTAGTGCTCCCTGAGGCACTTTTCTCTCCCGATTCTTCTGAGGAGGATCTCGATGATTCTCCGGGAGGCCTGCCACGCTGACACGGCGCGCTGGTTCTCCACAGTGAGGCTCTGCACCTTCGCCTGGCTTGCCGCCGACTCCATTTTGAACTTCTGAGACTCCCCGCCGTACTCCTCAGCCATCTCGCTCCGGAGCTGTATCGTGCGCGTCACCTCCCTCGCCTTAAGCCTCTCGATCTCCTCCAGCAGCTTCTGGACCTGCTCGGCGCTCACCTCCTCCGCTTCATCCCTCTCCCGCACCGCCGCGTAGTGCTGCCTCTTCGTCCTCTCCAGCTGATCCTCCAACTCCGACACGCGCGACGCAGCCTGCGAGTCCTGGGAGCCCCTGCTGTGCATGAAGGAGGCGCGAGAGGATACAGAGGAGATGTTCCTCACCCTTGGCCTGGGTGGGAGCTCTGGGGTTGCCCCAGAAGCAGAGGCGTCGTGGTGTTGGTGGTGTTGGTGTTGGTGCTGGTGGTGGGGTTGCGAAGAAGGCGGCAGGGGTGGGACGGAGGATGCGGAGGACGGGGGGGGCGGCGGGTGCTGCTGCTGCTGCAGCTGCTGCTGCTGCTGCTCCGCCTCGCGCTGCAGGCGCCTCTCCTTGATGCGCATCAGGCTGCTGGTCCTGCGGGACCTGGCGTGCGGCACGCCAGGTATGTCCATCTCCCAGTCGGAGGAGACAGCAGCGCTCGCCTCGCTGTCACGCCGGTCGCGCCCCGAGTCCGACATGGTGAGGTCACAGCACACGCGCACCACCCCCCGTGGGGGGGAGGGCGCTTGCAGCTGCCTGCTGGGGTGGGGCGTGTGAGGGTGTGTCGTGTATTGTGTTGTTTGAAATCAGAGAGAGAGAGAGGGAGAGAGAGCTGGTATTTGGGGCGGTATTTTGTGGTATAGCAAAGGGAGTTGCGACGGGGTCCGCGTCGCGCATCCTCAGCGAGGCTCCAGTCCGAAACCAGCTCGCTTGAGATGAAAGTGTTCGCTGATGCTGACAGGGGCGTGGTGGCCCAGCACATCAACAAGACGGAGAACAAACTCGCTTTCTGGCGTGCCTTGTGGCAATGGCATCCAAGAGCGAGAATGTTGGCTCTGGAGATGAACACCGCAGTGCCTTTCACATGTTTCAGAGGCCGTGACATCCGACATGAGCCCCCCTCTCCTGCCGGTGCCCCTCCCAACTGAAGGAGGGCTACACCGCTGCTTCGAAGGAGCGTTGTGTAGTTCCTGGAGTGCAACACAGCTCATGGAGGACCTGCTGCAGGGGGGCTGTGCTACGGAGTATGCAAGCTACATGGAACAGCTTCTCCCTGAAGGGACGCTTCGGGTGTTCCAGGTTGCCAGGGAGGACGGCCGCCAGATAGAGCTCAGGATGCGGTGGGCGTGCCACACCGATAGGGCCGCACCCCAAAATTGGCCACAACTGTAGCATTGTTGGCCCTTATTATCAAAGAGCCAGAGAGGACGGCCACAACTGGGTGGGCCCCACCTGCTCCTGGATTCCTGAGATTTCTTCTGCGGAGTCATCTGCGCTGACCCCACGCGAATTCCCTGGTTTTCTTTTTGTTAGTTCGGCGTAGCCAACTGGGGAAACTTTCTGTGCCTTTAGCTGGATCGTGCGTCCCCACTCACACCACTTCATCAGACCGGGGAGTGGTGTACACAAAGAGTGGGGTCTGCGTTCCAACAAAACAACTTTCGGCAGTAATTGGTTTGTTGTCTCGTTTTGCTGTCACTTTACGATCCAGCGGGGGCACAGATAGTTTTCTCGCCTTCCCCTCAAATGAATACCCCTGCTTCCCCTACCCCGCGTCAGAGGGGTGCAGAGCACGCTACGCTTGATGCGGATGAATCGTCGGGCTCTCAGCCTGATGATGCTCGTCTCGCTCCACCAGCAGATGCAGCACCGCCTCCGGCGCCCTCTCCGGCTCCGGAGCTCGTGCTGCACACAGACCTGCTGGACGGGCTACAGACCCCGCAGACGGGCTCGCCGCCCCTCCCAAAGAGCGCCACACAACGGAGATCTCCGAGCCCTTACGTGGGGCGCCGCCTTCCTTTCTCTCCCTCTCTCCCCTCTGAGTCCTCGATACCCCGCGCGCAGAAGCGGGTAGGCGCAACTAGGAGCCCCGCCCGGACGCAGGGGAGGAGCCCCCTTGGCAGCCATGTGTGCATGGAGCTGCTCCGCCGCAATGTGGTCACCCTGCAGGCGATCAGGCTTGGGGCTTTGAGGGAAGTGGCTCGCCGCGACTATGAAGACAAACCACACAAAGGACAACTGGGCAAAGCAAACGGGGGGAGTGGCAGATGCGGTTCGGGGGCCGCGCAAATGCCAGCGTGGCCTCGGGGTGGGGTGCGGGGCGTGGGGATCGCGCGCTGCAGTTTTCTTCGAATTCTTCACCCACACGACACGCCAGAGAACACAGCTGTATGCCCGTTTGCTCGCTGCGGTTTGCGTGCACAGACGGGGTGGGGTGGGGGGAATAGCGAGAGGGGGGGAGGGAGGAGGGGGGGAGGGGAGCAGGGGCTGGGGTAATTTTCTGGGGGGTCGTGAACGTCGGGGGGGGGGGGGGGGGGTAGGGGGGGTCAAATGCCACCCTTTTACGTGGACAAACACGATTTTTCAAAAAACCGGCGCAGAGGCCCCAAAGCCCCCGTAAACCCTCCAAACCCCCCCAGATCGGTCCGGAAACCCATCGAACCCCACTTTTCCACCATTCCGGGCACCTCAGGTGCCCGAATTGGGGTACCTAAATTTTGTGCCACCGTTTGGTACCGTACAGTGCCACTGTGTGGGAGGTTGGAAAAGAAAATGCCCGAACACACCACATCTGAGGGTTGCAATGCATGTTGCTTGCCAACCACGTCATCCGGTGGGTGTCAGGCGCTATGTAGGTGGCATTAGCCAGGTCTTCGATGTGTTCTGGCTTGTATATATACCTCCCTGCCACCATGCACCGGGAGGCTGCCTGTAGGTACGGAACAGTCCAGATGGTCGTGTGATTCCTGTGCAGCAGTGCTCCACAACCGGGATGTGTTGACAACGACTGTTGCAACACGAGCTGTACATTCCGGGAACACATGAAGTGCGCTGTCGTGGTACCCATTGTGCCAGAATTGGTAGTTGCTGCGGTCTACTTTGCCTGGCCCAAGAGCACTGGTACTGAACGGTGCAATATGCGTGGCGAGGTGAATACAACGGAAGCGCGCAAAGTCAATACAGCTCTCGGATGGCGGGTGGTGGTGCCACTAGTGTGTGACGTTCACTCGAGGATACAACGCATCACAATGAATCAGCAACCGTGGACCGAGTACAATACGCTCTCTGTGGCTGGTGTGGCGGACAAAGGCAGTGCCTGTGCCGCAGGCAGGGAGGTATATATACAAGCCAGAACACATCGAAGACCTGGCTAATGCCACCTACATAGCGCCTGACACCCACCGGATGACGTGGTTGGCAAGCAACATGCATTGCAACCCTCAGATGTGGTGTGTTGGGGCATTTTCTTTTCCAACCTCCCACACAGTGGCACTGTACGGTACCAAACGGTGGCACAAAATTTAGGTACCCCAATTCGGGCACCTGAGGTGCCCGGAATGGTGGAAAAGTGGGGTTCGATGGGTTTCCGGACCGATCTGGGGGGGTTTGGAGGGTTTACGGGGGCTTTGGGGCCTCTGCGCCGGTTTTTTGAAAAATCGTGTTTGTCACCCCCATTTGACCCCCCCTAGGGGGGGGGGGGGGGGGGGGCTGGCGTGCAGGGTGCAGGCAGCGCGCGCAAATGCGACCTGTTTCCGGGTGCCCGCGCGCTCCCGGCGACCGTGCACCCTGGGTGCACGGGTTTGGGCTGAATCTGGGTGACGTACGAGTAGGGCTCCCACCCTGAAAATGGGCTATCTGCAGTCACTCCAGGGACCTGACATCACCTGAAAGTGACCCAAAAGTGCGGAATCTTCGACTCGCGGAATCGCGATTGACCCCTTCCATTGCACTCTTTGGGCTCTGTGCGGATCGTAGTGGGGTCACACTGTGGGTCTAGGTGCCAAGCTTCACCCATGAAATGTGGGTCTAGTTCAGGGGCTGGTCATAGGAGACTGTGATGGGAGGCCGAGAGTCAGCCAGCCCACCCACCCAGCGGGACCCCCTCCTCGGGTGTTCCGAAACCCCGTTCTTTTGAATATTTGGAATCTGTGCGCATCGTAGTGGGGTCACTTTGTAGGTCTAGGTGACAAGCTTTGTCCATGAAATGTGGCTCTGGTTCAGGGGCTGGTCATGGGTGAAGGTGACTGGGAGTAACACACCATGCCACCCCACCCAGCCACCCACCCAGCGGGACCCCCTCCTCAGGTGTTCCAAAACCCCGTTCTTTTGATCGTTTGAAACTTTTGCGGATCGTAGTGGGGTCATTTTATAGGTCTATGTGACAAACATCGTCCATGAAATGTGACTCTGGTTCAGGGGCTGGTCCGAAGAGAAAGTGACTGAGGTAGCCACACGGCCGAGAGGGGGGCCGAGAGTCAGCCAGCCCACCCACCCAGCGGGACCCCCTCCACGAGTGTTCCAAAACCCCGTTCTTTTGAACGTTTGAAACTTTTGCGGATCGTAGTGGGGTCACACTGTGGGTCTAGGTGCCCAGCTTCACCCATGAAAAAGCGGTCTGGTTCAGGGGCTGGTTATGGGTGAAGGGTGACTGGGTGACACACACCATGACACCCCACCCCACCCAGCGGGACCCCCTCCTCGGGTATTCCAAAACCCCTTTCTTTTGAACGTTTGGAATTTGTGCGGATCACAGTGGGGTCACTTTGATGGTGTGTGAGCCAAGTATCACCCATGAAACACGGGTCTGGTTCAGGGACTGGTCGTGGGAGAAGGTGGCTGGGAGGCAGCCAGTCCACTACACCCCACCTACCCACCCAGCGGGACCCCCCCCTCGGATTTTCCAAAACCCCGTTCTTTTGAACGTTTGGAATCTGTGCGGATCGCGATGGGGTCATTTTGGCCATGGGGTGCCCATTTACACCTATTACTGGGGAACATCAATTGGGTGAAAGTACCACCTCCTGACCCCCCCCCATCCCGAGTCGGGAGGGGGGTCGGGTAGGGGGGGTACCCCCCCCATACCCCCCCTCGTGACCCCCCCCCCCCCCCTGGTAGGGTGCCCGACCAGGGGGTGGGGGTCACCCAAAATTTCGAGGAAATCCTGGTGTCACCCTGAAAACCTGGGTCGCCAGCCTGACCTCAGCCCGCGGGGGCAGATCAGAAATATTCTTGGTCGGGCAGGCTGGCCAGGCCTACCAAGGTTTCGGACTGAAACTAAATAGGTGGGGCAGCTGCCCTACCTGCCTGGCCAGGCACGAGATCACTGAACACCTAATCCGGACGCCGTATCGGATACGTGTCGAGAAAGGGGCTCGGGGGCACGTCTGCCGTATCAGCGCCGTTGCCGTATCGGATACGTATCACGTATCGCCCCCGCCAAAAATGTGCTCTGAAACGCGTATCATGCCAACTTAGCCCTAGGGGGGGGGTCACTGCTAAGGAAAAGTGGTAGACAAACAGCAATTTTTCCGACACCCCCATTCCGACCCCCGGAGAGCCTATTTTTGGGTAGCTGTTGGCCGATATGTGGTGGAAAACAGGTTTTAGGCCTATTTCGGTGATTTTTGACACCCGGGAAGGCATTTTTCGCCCATTTTTTATTTTCCTACCAGAACTTGTACCTCGGGGTAGTAGCGTGGCTTCGTCATTTTTTGACTACAACCACTGGGAAGAGGCATTGTATCAAGTTCCGCAGACATATCGTCCAGGAGGTTCTCCTGGAGCTCAAGTATGGTGAATTCATCCTGGTGGAGCCCGCTCTCCTCGGCGCGATCCATCAATTCAGCACCCCGTTTCCTTCCCAGGAAGCTGCGGATCTCGCCCTGTTTGTGGGCCAAGTATCTCCCGGAACGCTTCCTGGGCAGTTGTCTGGGGACGCGGTCGCTTCGCAAATGCGCGCACATCCTCTGCCGAGGGTACAGGGGGATTTCCCCACCTCAATATTGGTGACCTGTGCGAGTGCAGTCACCGTTGAGGCTGTACACTGAAAGCGGCTGATCAGCTGTACTGTCATTGACGAGAGGAGACCCTCCAGCCAGTCGTGCACCACACCTGTTTGAATTCGATCCACACCGACCTCGGCTCACGTCAGCACTAGGGTGCGAGCGCTGCAGTGGAGTATATGTTCGTACAGGGGCAACCGTGCCACCTGTGCTGCACCTTCACCATGGTGTGCTTCCGGTACAACAACCGGTAGGTACCTTCTTGTGCGATATCTGCGACCTGCAGCACCGCTATCTCACAGCAGGGCTTGCACCGCTGTTCCGATAGACTCCACAGGAACCTCTCGGCAGCTTTGAAGGGTGGAACAGAGCTTTTCTTGGCCCATTGCATGTTGATCACGATGAGACCTTGCCCACCGGGGGTGGGCTCGGTACAAGTTGTGGTATGGAAAATTAGGATGGGGTCTGAGAGGGTAACAAGGCCACAGATCATGTTGTAGTGGGGGTATTTCCGGGTTCCGACATATTCTGGACCGGTTTTTCATATTTTTTTGGCCCAAAAATGACCTCCGAGGGAAAGTGGAATTTTGGGGTTTGTCCCCCCCAGTGACCCCCCCCTACCCCCCCCCCGGAGGAAATCCGTGAACTACCAAAAATCCTTACCCCAGGGCCTGGAGGGGAGACGTCGGCGGCGGATATAGCAGCAAATGAAGGGGGGGGGGGGGACGCACTGTGACAACCCCGTTGTTTTGGCCTCTCCTGCCGCCCGCCTGCACCATTTTTCTCTTTGTTTTCATACGAATTTTGTGTGGGCTGTATGTTATATGCTCTTTCGAAGAAATATTTCTCTTTGTTGTTGTCACCGGTTGACACTTCATTTTTTTTTGGTGTCGACAATCACAAGCAAGCTTGATCTGTCCCATTGACGCCCCTTACCCTGCGAGCAGGTTCGGGGGCAGTGTACTTTCAAAGTATAGACGGGGTCCGTCCTCAACCTCAGGAAGTATTCACAGCACAGGGTACACTTGATTCTGAAAGAAGGAGAACATTTCTGCATTTGGCTTTCTCAGGTTCACATCATGTTTCGTTTCCTAACGCATACATAGGTAGTTTCGGAGGGGGAAACTCATCAGTGCTATCCCTCCGTATGTGACTAGATACTGCCTCTGTGGTATAAAAACTCACAGATTTCCGGATTGCTTCAAAGTTTTCTTTTTCCAATATCTGCATGTCTGATTTGCGAAGCTGGCTAAGGGGGGTGTCGCCACGCACCCGTCCCGAGGGACCGCTGCCCTCATTTTTTTTGCCCACTCAACTAGAAGGGGGGGGGAATGGAGGGAAGGCAGAGAAGAGGGCTGGCAGGTCACCCATTCCGTTTCCCTATTCTTCCCATTTCCCTCTCCCCACCCCACCCCACCCCCCCAGGCACCCGACAAACTTTCACACATAATGGTGCGGTAAAGGTTCACGCCAATCTCTTAAACGCAGAACAAAAGCGCCCTATCACTTCACAGCTACAACCGCTCTGATGAATTTCCTTTGTTTGTTGCGTTGACGCTTCTACACACAAAACCCTGAACTGATCACACCCTGAGCCTGATGAAGGGTGGGGTTAGTGTATAGAGCACGTTTGGTTGCAGCTGTGGTGGGGCGCTTTCCGCTCACACGAGTGTGCTTAACAATAAAAAGGAGGGATGTGTGGTGGTGTGCTGTTTTTTTCCCAATATTCTTTCAGCCCTGCAATGACCCCCGTCACTCGCCTCCGTGATACGGGGGGTAACTGGCATCATGCAAAGGGCAACATCGCAAAAAGTGAATAAAGTAGAAGACCAGGGGAGGGGGCGGGAGAGGAAGGATGGTGGGAGAGTAAAAGGATGATGTGCGTTGAACACACTCTTCGAGTGGTAGGCTCTCTCTTTCTCCCCCCCCCCCCCCGAATCAAAATCGTTCAAACTATTTGTACCCCCCCCCTTTTTTGGGTGTTGACAACCACTCACTCACAGTCACTGCGGGAGCAGAGCTAGGCTACTGCACAGACCCGTTCTGTCCTATTGCTTTGTTTGCCCGTGCTAAACAATATACGGGTGAAACAAAAGAATCTCAACCATCCCGATGGGGGAGGAGGGGTTTTTTTGTCTCTTGTTGCTTCAAAGCAGCCCTGGCTTGAAGAATCCAGTCGAGATAATGACACCCAATTACTTGCCTGCAAATCATGGGCCAAATGCAGGGTAGTCTGTTTGCGGCTCTGACAGCACACTCTGTGCCTAACACGCAGAGAACCATGATAGTGTGCACAAGAGGGTGGGGTTGGGGTGGAGGGTGGGGGGGTGGAGGGTCCCGAAAATGAGCAACGCGCGTTTGTGTTGCTGGGGGTTGGTGGAGAGGGAGCGCGTGGGGTGGGTAGGGAGGGGCGGTTCTCGCAATGCTCTCAAACAAACCCGGGGATAGTGTGATGTGTGTCGTGTGGTGTGTGTGGTGGACGTTATGAGCGGGATAGACCCTCTGCGGATCACAGCCGCTTGCCGTGCGCACCTGTTAGTGTGCTCAGTGTGTGGTATGTTTGAAACACAGGGGAGAATCTCTGGTCCTGGAGTGCTTGCCACGCTGGGCCCCGCGACAAAGTCATGGCACCGCCACCCTGGGGGTGGTGCGTCATGGCAGCACGCCTTGCAGGAGAGTGTGCGTGGGGCAGACTTTGTTGTCGCGCAGCTGAGATACTTGCCTTTGTCGTGTCGACAAAAAATGGTTCCTCCGTTGCTTCGATCAGAAGGTTCGGGGGGAAGGGGGGGGGGGGGGGGGGGGGGCGGGCGGGGTGATGACTTTTGGTTTGGTTGAGAAGCGTTATAGGGTTGAGACACGATCACTAATAGACATTAGCATACACACACGGTAAGCTAAGATTGGGTTGTTTTTGTGCAGGTCGCACAGAGCGGACACTCGATGATGTCTCCACACATACACAGAACACCCAAGGTGCTTTGAGCAGTTCATGCCTGTTACCGCAGCTAGGCGGCCAGGCGACACCTTCATTCTTGATGTCGCGTGTCGGCGTCTTTTGGTACCGGGGCGAACCGGGGGACTGCTACACTCCTTTCTCTGCTCACGTCGGCGTATGAAATTTACGCAAACTCCCTGTTTTACTTTTTCCCCCTCTCCTGATAGCACAGGTCTGAGCGAACCGGAGCTCGATACGCAGCCGGGGCGTGGGGTACGAAGGGGTACGAAGAGCATGTGACGAAGCATTTGTGTCACGAGCGCCGAGATTATACCTTGCGCGACGTGGAGAGGAGTGGTGAGGTTTGCCCGCTCAGGTCTGACACCGTGTTCCAACACCGTAATCACTCGCATTTGTGCTGTTGAGTGCAGGTCGCACCGAACTCTGATGACACCTCCAGGGTGCTCACGTTACACATACCTCATACGGCTGCAAAATCACTCCACCACATGTGCGATCATTGGAGGGCATCCAAATCTCGGAAGTCTTGTAATTACTCACACAACCAAACGGGGGTTACGAAGCCCTGCCGGTTTCTATCCGGCATTTATTTCAGTTTCGCTTGATTGGCTTTCTGTCACAGGGATAACATATCGAAAATCCCAAACGCATTGGAATGTATGGAACACGGTAGGCCGATCGGGGCTGTGGCGATGTGGCCTTCTGACACCTCCCACCCACCCACGATGAATCCTCCGATGCAAAGCGTGCAGATATCTGCAAAACTCTTGGCAGTGGAATCAGTCAGCACGCTTGGAGGGTGGAAAGTTCCGCTCGGAATTTTGAACCGCCACTCTGCGTCATTGCACCACACTGTTTCGTTAAGGCGAACACTGTATGTAAAAGACCAGATCGGAAGAACACTCGGTGAGAGGGGGCAGCGGGGGGAAGTTTTCTTTCACATCCCGCAAACAAACGAAAATCGCCCGTCCATCCAAACCCACCCCCCATGTGCAGCACTTCTTCATCGAAGAAGACAAGTGCCGTTCATTCTATTCCTACATATTCTGGGGCGGGGGGTGGGGAGCGCCAAGAAGAATACTCGGGAGGTAGAGTGGGTCGGGTGTGGGGCAAGGGGAGTCTTGACTTTCAGATTTTCAGGAATTCAAGAATTCTCGGAAATACTCTGTGGGAGAGCAGCGGGAAAAATACGACAGAAATCCTCGCTGGCCTCTGTGCTGCAATAGAAGTTGCATTGGGCACCTCCACAGCGGCAGAAGAAAAGGCGGCGGTGCCAGGATATAACGCACCCCCTCCCCCCCTCCCCCCCGGTTCTTTAGACTCCCATTCGACCCCCTCCCTTAGCAATGATTGGCAGAACAGATTTGTTTTGAATATTCATCAAAAAAATTCTCCATTTTTCTTGCTGTTTTTGTGCGTAGTAAAATCGTAATCATTCGTAATCATCTCGCTTTTTGGGGGTTTTTTTTTGCGGCCTGTGTGGTTGTCTTCGTCGTTTTTCTTCTGCGACCGGACATCCCCTTCTGGAGACACCGATCTACACTATGAACCGCTAGCTGATGCTGGAGCTTTCGGGAGCCTCTGCGAGTGGGTGGCCACGTGTTCTTTGGTGGACGCATCCAAAAGGAAATAAAGAAATAAAGAACCCGAAAAGAGGTCGAGGCACCCGCTCCACACCAGCATCTTGGGGCTGGGGGTTCACAGTTCACACAGGTGAGGATCAGTCCTCTGTGAGGCGCTTATCCTGAAGACGTTCCAGTTCCCCAGTCGGTCTCCAGAAACTCGGGCCGCGTCTGGCGCTGTATCGCCTCGGCGGGGCTGTCGTCCCTTACAGTCTTCTCTGTACGAGGTCATCCACAGGCTGCACACCTGCCCCGCGGCTGTGTGGCAGTCTTAGCGGAGTGCAATGCGAAGGTCTGGCCTGACGTGGTGTGACTATTTAGACTCCAGGTGTCTCCACCCTTCCTGGTCTGGGGAGCCTCGGTACCCAAGCCGTTTTAGGTCATGCTCCGGACCACGGCCGTGCTAGACTCCTGGTGCCTCTGGTGCCTCTGCTACCAGCACTCATGGTATAACGGTTAGTATTCTCGCCTTCCAAGCGAGCGGCCCGGGTTCGACTCCCGGTGAGTGCACCAGGTCCTGGGCACGACCTTAAACTACCTAAGACCTAGGGAAGTCGTAAAACTCAACCCCACACCCCGAGGGCTCCCCCAGGCTGGTCCGCCTGGGCAACGGGGTCCCAGTGCATAGCACGGAGCACTGGGACAAAAGAGGGTCCGCCTTTTTCCGTCAACTCTGACATGGGGAGGGACAGCTGGAGCCACTGGCGGGGTGCTGTGTTGACTTCAGGGGGCTCCCAATGTGCTTCGGCACACCGGGTTCTTGGCCTGCGGCGGCATGGTAGTCGGTCAGAGAGGCCAGCGCTTGGTCGGGGACTACTCAGAGAGGGCGTGTGCGGACTTCAGGGGGCTCCCAACGTGCATCTGCACACCGGGTTCTTGGCCTGCGGACGTAGATTGCCTAAAGGTTTAGAAACCGGCCGAGCCCGTGGGGGTGACGAACGTACTGCCGGCCCGGGATTGTCAAGGTTCTTTCCCCAGATGGCTCACCAGTACCACCAAACCACACGGAGAGCAAAACCGCCGGGGAGGGGGTGGGGGAAGGTGGGAAGGGCGGCATGCCGAACTACAGCAAGGATGGCCAACAATGCGATCACTGCAAACAAGGCATGGGACACAAGAGGGAAAAAAAAAGGGGAACACAACTGACACATCACACACACAATGTCCCACGCTGCCTCTGTCCCCCTGCACCCCTCCACGACGGGGTTCCCTGGGGAGGCGTCGGCTAAGCCGGCGCCGAGCGAAGCTGCAGGGAGGAAGCAGCGATGGGTGTTGCGGGAGAAGGAGTGGAGTGCCGACGTCAGGCACTCAACAGACGAGCTGGCCGCCAAGGGCGGCATTATGCTGTGCGCCAAAGGCGACGCACAGCGCCTGATCGCGAGGTGCAGGGAGCACCCGCCGCCGGGACCGGCGGCAATCCTGACCGTCGAGGCGACGGAGGGGGGGAAGGGGCGCAGCCGTGTCCTCTCCCTCCTGGTCGAGCGCGACGGCGAGACCCGGGGGCTGCGGCGGCACCTGCTGCAGCTCCACAGTGACCCCGTACACTACGGGGCTAGCAGCAGCCCGGGCCTGAAAGCCCCCAAGGGCACCCGGGAGTGGGTGGTGATGGAAGCACCGCCAGCCACCCCCCTCACACACACACACATCCGCACCTGGCTGCGGGCCCACGGCGCGGAGCCGGACGCGGTCATCGCGATGACCGGCACCACCTGGGCCCGCCGCTTCAAGGTGGGTGTGGACAGTCGACAGGTCAAGGACCTGCTGCGTGCGAGCGGCGAGAGCGACATCTTCTGCCGCCCCCATTTCCACACCACCACACACCCCGACACAGTCGTGCGCCTGCCGCTCGACGCCACCATCCAGCAGGCACAGGAGAAGGCGGGCCGGCTGAGCGGAAGGGTCGTCCTGGTGAAGGGCGGCCTCGGCATCGCAGTGCCGAACACCGCCGGGCACTGTGCCACGGCAGCAGTCGTCGGTGACGAAGCTGCAACCCCCCTGCAGGGGAAATATGTACTGGAAGGGCTGCCCACACAGTACACCGCCCGCTGCACCAGGGACCTGCTAGAGGAAATAGGCTGGCAGGCCCACATCCTGGCGTCAGCCAGGGAACCGAACGGGCGAGCAGTGCTGCTGCGCGCCCCCACCGCCCCCCAAAAACTCGGCGCGTACTGCGTCGACAGCAACACCTACCTGGTGTTGCGGCGGTACCGCGAGCCCGAGGACCTGGGGCTCTTCCCCCGCCGACGGAGGGCAAAGCGCACCAAGCCCCCGCCGAAGCCGACCCCACCTCCCGCAGCCCCGGAGCAGCCGCAGGGAGTGCCGGGGAGTGAGCTGGCGAACAAGGCGACAAAGAAGACGAAGAGCAACAAGAGCAAAAAGAAGAAGTCCAAAATCGACGCTGAGATGAAGGACAGCGCCCCAACGCCCCACGCCACCACGACCACCGACCCCGCCGCCGCCGCCACCGCCGCCGCAGCAGCCACCGCCACCGCCAACCTCGCCAGGGTGCAAGCCCTCCTCGAGCAGGCAGAGCGGCGTGCCGCCGAGGCAGAGCGGCGGGCCACCGCGGCAGAGGAGCGGGCCGTGAACCAGGAGAGCCAGTTCACGGCCGCCCTGCGAGAGATGCAGGCTCGCCTGCAGCACCTGGAGGCGGCAACGAAGCCGCAATCTAAGCCGAAGAAGCAGACCAAGCCGGGCTCCAACCCCCTTCCTCGAAAGGCCGACCCGGCCTCCACCACCCCAGACCGGGGGACCAAGGGCCCACCCCCGAAGTCCGCCTCCCCGAAGCCCCGGACACGCACGGGGCTGACTCCTAAGAAGAAAAGCCGGACACTCACCCCGACTCGGACTACAACCCTCCGCACGAAGCACATGGCCCCGGCGGAGCCGGTGCAGAAACGCCTGTGTGAAGAGCCCCTCTTCAACTGACGGGGAAGCCCGCCATCCCCAAACCGACCGCGCCACATCTTCGAGACCAAGCGAGACCTTCTCCTCCGGGCGGGTGACATCGAGCAGAACCCTGGTCCGGCACAGCACCTCAAGTGCCTGACCTGGAACTGCAACGGTCTCACCGAGGCGAAAAAAGCGGAACTACAGCACCACCTCGCAACCCAACGGTACGACGTCGTGCATCTGCAAGAGCTCCGAGCAGCACAGGGGGGAGACCCCAAGTTCCCGGGCTACTCCACATTTCTCCGACGCCGCACCCAGAAGCGCTGTAAAGGGACGCTCACCTCCGGAGGCGGGATCGCAACGCTAGTGCGGGAGGACCTACACGCGACTCTCATTGCCACCGCACCAGACGCTAGTGTAACAGAGACCCTCACAGTGCGAGTCACGGGACCGGAAAGCGCCGTCACGTTCACCAATGTGTACCGCCCCTCGGGAGTCGGCACTAGCAACGACCCACGCCACGATGACTTCTCTACATCCCTGCTACCACACACGCCGGAGTCCGTCATAGCTGGCGACTTCAACATCCACAACCGTGCCTGGGATAAACATGCGCGCTGTGACAACAAGGGAACTGATCTGTACCACTGGTCCCTCCTCAACGGCATGTCACTGTGCAACGACCCCGACCACCCCACACGCATGCGCCGCGACTCCAAGTCCTCGCCGGACATCGTCTTCGCCCACTACGAGTTGGGGGAGGTCACCTGGAATACCCTGGACCAGTGGCAATCAGACCACTTCGCCATCCAATACACCGTCCCTTTTGAACGAACGCCAGCAGCTGCGACACACCCGGCAGCCAAGGCCCGTCAACTGTGGAACTGGGCAGCAGCGGACTGGCCCGCCTTCACCGAGGAGCTCGAACGGCTATCACGCAAAGTGACGAAGTGGTGTGACCCGAAGGAGTCCTTCCACAAGTGGCTTGGACTGGTGCGAACGGTCGCAGCCAAGCACATCCCGACGAAGCGTAGCTCACGCCCCCGCAAGAGGTGGTTCACGAGCAAGGTGAAACGCGCGGTACGGGCGCGGAACGAAGAATCACGCAGACACGCCCAGACTACACACCTGTCCCAGGACGACTACGACAAACTGGACAAGCTGACCACCGACGCCACCAACGCCGTCCTCGAAGCAAAACGCACAACTTGGGAAACCAGGTGCCAGGCTGCGAGCACCAGCAGCGACCTCGGCGCCACCTTCCGGCTTGTGCGAGAACTCGACGGCCGCAAACTTCAACAGGCCGCCTTCCCGCTTGTCGACGGAGGGGTCCCGGTGACCGACCCCAAAGCTAAGGCGGACCTCCTCTGCAGCCACTACGCCAAGATCAGTGAAGGGAACGACCAACAGTCACAATCGGTACCCACCCCGCAACATGCGAATGGCCAGACACCCCCCGAGCTCTCAGCTGCCGAAGACGACTTCTCCAAAGAGGAGCTGAGCGCAGCCCTGTCCGAACTGCAGGAGCGAAAATCCCCAGGGCCTGACGACCTCAACAACGAACTGCTGATGCACCTCGGCCCCCAAGCGCGGCAGGGACTCCTGCACGTGCTCAACCTGTCGTGGAACAGCGGCATCCTCCCCGACGCATGGACGCGAGCAGTCATCGTCCCGATCCTGAAACCGGGGAAGCCAGCGACGGCAGCATCCTCGTACCGACCAATTGCGCTCACCAGCACAGCATGCAAGGTACTGGAAAAAATGGTGAAGAGGCGCATGGAGCAGCTCATGCTTGACGACGCATACCCGCAAGTCGAGGGGCACTGCCCGAACCAAGCGGGATTCCAGCGACTGAGATCGACAACCGACCAGCTAGCCTACATCACCCAAACAGCGACGGACGCCCTCTCCTCCGGGAAGGCAGCTGTCACCCTGTACTTCGACCTCGAGAAAGCCTTCGACAAGGTCAGCAAGCTCGCAGTCATCAACAGCGTCAGACGAAAGGGCTTCCCCCCGAAGTTCACCCGATGGCTGCACAACTACCTCAGCAACCGCCGGGCCGCCGCACAGGTGCACGGGGTGAGAAGCGACTACTACGACTTCAACAACGGTGTCCCACAAGGAACAGTGCTCTCGCCCCTGCTCTTCAACTGCGTGATGGATGACGTATCTCGAGCCATCACCGCCTCCCCGGACGTCCACCCTGCGGTGTTCGCAGATGACATTGCAGTACTCGTCGTCGGGGACACCTACACCGACGCCCTAAGCACCGCACAGGGCGTCATATCAGCACTCGCCGCCGAAGTCCCACTCCACGGGCTGCAGCTCTCCCCCAGCAAGTGCTGCTACACGCTGATGGGAACGACGCCTGAAGCACTGGGCGAGCACAAGCGCATGGAGCTCCCAGACGGCACCCCCCTCCAGCACGACTCCACAGCAAAATACCTCGGGGTTTACATCGATGCCTGCTACACGATGTCGGACCACGTCGACCACGTCGTGACCACCTGTATGCGACGCCTGAGCATACTGCGTATGTTGGCAGGCACCGACTGGGGCTCAAGTGGAGACACGCTGCGCCAGGCCTACCTGACGTATGTCTACCCCATCCTGATGTACGCCGCAAGCGTTTACACCCCTGGCCTGACCGCGAGGAACCTCAAACGCCTGCAAGATGTCCACCGCACCGCAGCCCTGATTATCACAGGCTGCATGAAGAACACCAGCACGGCGAAGCTCCTCTGGGAATCACACCTACGAGACCTCGACCTCGACTTCAAGGTTGCGGTGTGCACAGACCACGAACGCTTCCGCCGCGTGCCCCACTCCCCAGGATACCGGGCGCAACTAAATACCGGGAACACGGGAGGCAGCTGGCTACATCAGGCACGGAGTCTGGTGAAATCCTCGAAGGTCGACGGGCGCACCCCCCTGCTGGCCCCCCTGCATGCAGCACACCCCATCCCCCCCTGGGAATGGAACCTGGTGCTGCCACGAGTGCACATCCTGGCGACGCTGCCGGGGCTCACCGCCCCGAAGGCCGCCACCCCGAAAGACACCCTCCGGGACCTGGCAGAGCAGACCATCCAGGCCCTCCCGACGTGCGCCTGGCATGTCTACACCGACGGGTCAGTCTCCAACTCCACATCGCGGCAGCAACAGGGCGGCGCGGGCGCAGCGGTGTACAGCATGCCGGAGGGCCGCCTCAAGAAAAAGCTCGCCTGGCCGGCAGGACTCCGTTGCATCAGCTACCAGGCAGAGCTGGTGGCCATCAGAGAATCCCTCGCCCACCTATGCACCGTGGTAACCCAAGGCGAAACGGTCGCCATCCTCACCGACTCGCAGAGCGCACTGAATGCACTGCTGAGCGGCCCCCAGCGAGCGAGGGGGTCCACCGAATGGGACATCTGGCAGAGGCTGCGCAAGCTCGCCCAAACATACGATGTCACCACCCACCTCCGCTACATCCCGTCGCATGTTGGGGTGGTAGGGAACGAACTTGCTGACAAGCAGGCGCAGATCGGTGCGTTCAAGCCCCAGATGGAGCCGATCAGCCTCGCGTCGGCCCGTGTCACCCTCCGCCGACACATATACAGCGGGACCACGTTGCCCCGCACAGACAGCGTGTACGCGTATCGGTCAGGAATCGGGGAGACGCGACTGCAGCGCCCTGACCTCCGCATGGAGGGCCTTACCCGCTTAGGGGAAACCACCATCCGCCGCCTCCGGGCCGACCACCACCGCCTGGTGTACGACCACGACGTCCCGGGCAGCGCACAACCACCGTGCAAACCCTGCCTGAAGCTTGCGCCGGACAGCCCCCCGCCTGGGGTCTCGCTGAAGCACCTATTCTTCGGCTGTCCCGCGACAGCGTCAGCCCGACACCACCTCACAGCCACAAGCGTGCACAACCTGCTGCTGCACAACTGCAAGGGGGCCCTACGCTACCTGGCTGAGGCAGGGGTGACGGAGCACAGCGAGAAGGACTACCTGATCTCGTGAAACCTGCAAAAATCAACAGCGGTCAAGGGCTTCGGCCTGACACCCCAGCACCCCCCCCCCCCCACCCCCAGACCCACGTCACTTTCCACGGGCCGCCAGGCGCGTCAGCGTCGGCGACCGCCCGCCCCCAGTCTGAGAGGCAGCAGCCACGACTCGGCAGGAGGCGGGCACAACAAAAAAGGGAGAGTCGTCACTGTGCATATCAGCACGGTCCCGCCCTCTGAGCCAGACTAACCCGCCCATAAAGGAAAAGAGGAAGAGGCGACGTAAGGCAATGCCTCCGTGCGGCAAGGAGAACACGAAACAGCGTCCCCCCTCACCGGGGGACGCGACGAGCACGGCCAAAAATCGTTCAAAATCGTTCAAATCCTCGCTGGCCTCTGTGCTGCAATAGAAGTTGCATTGGGCACCTCCACAGCGGCAGAAGAAAAGGCGGCGGTGCCAGGATATAACGCACCCCCTCCCCCCCTCCCCCCCGGTTCTTTAGACTCCCATTCGACCCCCTCCCTTAGCAATGATTGGCAGAACAGATTTGTTTTGAATATTCATCAAAAAAATTCTCCATTTTTCTTGCTGTTTTTGTGCGTAGTAAAATCGTAATCATTCGTAATCATCTCGCTTTTTGGGGTTTTTTTTTGCGGCCTGTGTGGTTGTCTTCGTCGTTTTTCTTCTGCGACCGGACATCCCCTTCTGGAGACACCGATCTACACTATGAACCGCTAGCTGATGCTGGAGCTTTCGGGAGCCTCTGCGAGTGGGTGGCCACGTGTTCTTTGGTGGACGCATCCAAAAGGAAATAAAGAAATAAAGAACCCGAAAAGAGGTCGAGGCACCCGCTCCACACCAGCATCTTGGGGCTGGGGGTTCACAGTTCACACAGGTGAGGATCAGTCCTCTGTGAGGCGCTTATCCTGAAGACGTTCCAGTTCCCCAGTCGGTCTCCAGAAACTCGGGCCGCGTCTGGCGCTGTATCGCCTCGGCGGGGCTGTCGTCCCTTACAGTCTTCTCTGTACGAGGTCATCCACAGGCTGCACACCTGCCCCGCGGCTGTGTGGCAGTCTTAGCGGAGTGCAATGCGAAGGTCTGGCCTGACGTGGTGTGACTATTTAGACTCCAGGTGTCTCCACCCTTCCTGGTCTGGGGAGCCTCGGTACCCAAGCCGTTTTAGGTCATGCTCCGGACCACGGCCGTGCTAGACTCCTGGTGCAGGCACCCGTCATGGTCCGGGGACGGCCCCCCCATTTTGGTAAGGCACCACACACCCCACAGAACTGTGTAGAAAACAGACCCGGGATTTGCTTTGTTGAGCGCACACTTTGCTGCCTCAAGGCTGTGCTGAGGCCATGTGGAAGTGGAATCATGAAGGCGCTCGTCCTAAAAGCTCCATACGTCATACGATCTTCATTCGCGACCTCGCTACGCTCCATCGCGAGGAAGTAATAAGAAATATATGATCACAACACCGTTCAGCAGCAACCACCCCAGCCTGTATCTTCAATCATCTTGATTTGCTTCTTATGCGGGACGCTTCTACACAAACCCCAAATGGTGATGACACCCTTGACCCTGATGAAAGATGGGGTTAGTGTCTCAATTCCGTTTGGCTGTTGGCGGTGCTGCTGTGACATTCTGTTTTTGACACAGGTGTGCGAATAAACTTGCGCCGATGTATGAGCCGTACGCAAGGTAGGACTCGTCGGCAGCACAAAAAAAAACAGAATGGGGTCCAAAAAATGTTGGCTGGGCCCCAAACAAACAACTGTGCCAACCCGCTACGTGCCTCTTCTGTTCGTTATCTACGACTGGCGAGAGGTTCTTGTTGACGTAAACATCGGGGCATATGTGCAATCACAGTGCCAACCCGCCTGGCACACGGGATGGCCCCTGCAGTGTCATACGAGATAGTTTGTTTTCATTTTCCCACTTTTTTTCTCTCAACTGAAAGGCCGGCATGTATTGTCCTTCGGGAACATACAAATGGCAAAAAAAACAAAGGTGCTGGTCCGTAAACGATGGCAGCCTTTTGTGGGTGTGGTATCGAGCAACAGCAGTGCAGAATCGACCGTCTGACACCGTCACCCCATTCACCCACTCCTTTTGAGAAGGGGGGAAGGAGAAGGAGAAGGGGAAGGAGAAGGGGAGGGGAGGGAGGGGGGTTGAACACGACGCCTCCCTCCCCCACGTCGATCAGCCCTTGATTGATTGTTGGCTCCTTCCGTCGGAGGAGCAGTTTGGGGGTATTTTTGGTGTCACGTCGGGCGGTCACTCAAACGTGCAACGTGCGGGGGGGAGGGGTAGTGAGAATATAATGGCAAACGGACGACAACACAACAGACAGAAATTGGACAAAAAAATGCAGAAGATTTGCCTCAGACCTCGCGTACGTCAAATCCCAGGGGATGGGTGAGACCACGTCACAAACATATCGCCAAACGGTACATCACGAGCGTTATAGTGTCCGGTGGTCTCAGACAAAAATCAGGCACACCCATACTCCTCCTCCACGAACCTAAGGGACCCCCCCACCCGCCAGCGCACCCCCTTCTGCCCCGAATACGTTCTTAGGCATGAGACAGCTATGGCAGCCACCACGCGCGACAGACGCTTTTGCAGTTTGAGAAGATGTGTGCGGGTGGGTGGGGGGGTGGGGGGGCGGTGGGGGTGGTGAGCAGAAAAGGCCTACAACACCGTTCAGCAGCAAGAAAAGACGTGCTCTCAGCATTGCTCTCATATTGTTTGATGTTTGACACGATTCTACAACGACCCCCTGGAAACATCACACCGATGAAGGATGGGCTTAGTTTGCAGATCAAGCGTCTTCTTTTTTTTGGCTGTTGTTTGGCTGCGGCGATTTTTTTCTGCGAAAAAAATATAGAGTGTCGAAAGAAGACAAACGGGTGGGGGAGTGGGGGATGTTCGGGCCGTTCTTCAAATTACCACACGCGACCCGGGGGGCGTGTGAAGTGTTTGGAAACTTTGGTCCGCACCGACGAACCAGGGGGTTGCTGACTTTCGTTGAAAGGGGGCACTTCATTCGACAGTGCAGAAGAAAGAGAGGGGAGGCTGTCCGAACAGACAGACAGGATGCCACACTGCCACACTGCCACAGAGCGAAGTACACCCTTTACAAATTGATGCGGAAAGAGGCGCCTGCAAACTCAGATTTGCCGGGTGTTGTTTGAATTTTCACCCGAAGTCAGAACAGCGGGGGAGGGGACATTCACTCTGTGCCAGACCGTCACATTTTGCAGCCTTGCATACTTCTCTCAATTCCTGCACAAATAATCGAAGAGCCCCTAACGAAAACTATCCGCCCCCGCTGGATCGTGAAGTGGCAGAAACAAGCGACGGCAATTCAGTACATCCGAATAACTGTTTGGTGGAACGCAGACCCCCCCACCGCTCTTTGCGCCCCCCACTCCTCCAGTCTGATGAAGTGGTTCGAAATGCCGGCAGAAACCGGCACAAGGGCTGCGAAGAAAGGGTGCCGGAAACCCCAGCCACCTCAGGTTGAACACAATACTGCCCAGCAACTGTGAACGAAGCAACCACTGCGTTGCAATAAAAAAGGAAGCTTCAAACGGATCCGAGCCTGGCCTGCCAGGAATTCACACTCATTCGTGAATCTCTTTATGTGAGTGTAGACACCGACCGATCACTTGCTCTTGATGTGATATCTACTGTCAAACGGGCCCGAGCCTTACCTGCCAGTAATCACACTCATACATCTTAAGCTTCAAACGGATCCGAGCCTGGCCTGCCGGGAATTCACACTCATACATCACGCATGAGAGTTGGGAGGGGCGCGTTGACGGGTGGTGGTGTCGGGCGGTGTGCAGGTTGTCACATGAACCCCTTCCCCTTCAGGATAAACAGCAAGAGGGGCAGGGGGGTGTGCGGGCCGCGCCCTGTGACAACGTCGCCTTGCATGATTGCCGGTGTATGCAGGTGGCAATGGGGTGCGCGAAAGAGCAAGGCGGGTTTGCACGGCAGGTTGTGTTCGCAAAGGAGAATACCAGCAAAAAGGGACCATGTAGAGATGGATGGCAGGAGAGTGCGACAGGAGGTGAGAAGAGAAAAAGGGACCATGTAGAGATGGATGGCAGGAGAGTGCGACAGGAGGTGAGAAGAGAAAAAGGGAAAAGGAACGGGCTATCGAAAAGAAAGAAAAAGTATAAACATTTTACATCTTCCGGACATATTATCGCTCAGGAGGGCCTGCTTGGCACCCCCCGCCTTGCTTCATATATTTGCTGTTCCACAACGCGGGGGGGGGGGGGGATTTGCTTTTGGTCCTTGTGTTGAGACAAGGAACTGCACCCCCCCCCCCCAGCCTTAGGTGGTGTTGGCACCAACGCACAAAAAGAAGTACAGGGAATCCCCTTCCATCTCACAACCCCACCCTTGCCACGGCGAAATATGGGCTGCCCCGAAGGGCAGCCCTGCGGACAGCTGAGGGTCAGCATCGCGCGCAGGGTGGTTGCAGATCATGCATCTGACTTAATTCGCAGGAAACACAAGCAGGCTGGATGCACTCACACACGCGCGAATCTTCATTTTGTGCCGAGGGTACCCTGAGACAATGCCCTGGCCCCTCCAGGGGGGTGACATTCTCTCGGGGTGCCCTAGGCGGTGTAGGAATCACCGGGGCCACACCTGCTGTTGCTGTTATCTGCCCATCTCTCACACGTGAATCACTTGGCAGCCGGCACAATAGATTGATTCGGTGATCGTCACGAAGTGGGGGATCGGAGGGTGTCACCCCCCCTCCCGCCACCCCCCGAGAACCTGCCCAGACTCATAGCGAGGTGAACCTGTTTCATCTCAGCCGAAAACGGCTCGAGCGCGTTGTGTGTTGGATACAGACGCGGAGAGAAGGTGCGGACAAAGCTTGATTGGGGTTGGTGCAGGGGGGCATCTAGAGAAAACGAAGGAGGAAACGAAAGAAAAGGACATTTGGTTTTTCCCCGTGAGTTAGCAGTGCGAAAGACAAAAAAAACATCCTGTGTGCAGGCGGAATAGACACCAACCACCACCACCACCACCACCACCCCTCCCCCAACAAAATCAGAGCTTCTCACGACACATTGCATTTCTGGCGGAATCACGACAAGGCGCAGCAGGGGAGGCCTCCCCCGTTGTATGCCTTGCCCCTGGGCCCTTGTTTTCTTCGCTTCTGGCAAAAAAAAAAAGGGCACCCACCACGCAGAGCACGGGAGTGGCCTGGGTGGCAGGGAGGTGGAGGTGGGCGGGCACGATTGCCGAGGGCGAAGGGAAAAGATCGACCCTCCCAAAGCGGACACTCCTCCCCGCAATGCGTGCCTCGCGGGGTAATCTCAGGGCTGTGGTTTGTCAAGCGACACGCGGACATTGGACCACACCACAGTGTCCTGCAGCTTGTTCCCACGGGGCGAGTAGTTGCACACGACAAAAGCCTTATGCCGCGACTTCGACACGGCAATCCCGATCTCTGTGCTCGCCTTCCAGATCATCTGGGTGAAGTGGGGTGCGCTACGGATACCTGCCGCCCCACCGCCCGCCGCTCTGTATTGGGCCTCCTCCGCAACCCAATAGGATACCGCCTGTTCGATAATCTCCTCCTCAGCCAGATGCGTCGTGAAAGCCCCATTCAGCTGGAACACATTCTGCCCCTCCGTCGGGGTCAGGGCGTACGAAATCTGCCCGTTCTCCGCACACAGCTCCGCATGCTTCCGCGCGTTCTCCACCAGGATCTTGTTGCTCCGCACCCCAGGCACCCCGAACCGGGCGCGCTGCTGGTTGTGCAGCCCCACCGCCCTCTCCTGCAGGTCAACCTCCCCGTCGTCGCTATCCCCTGCCACCGTCTCCACAAAGGTGCTCTCCTCCATGGTGATGCTGAGCTGCCGGACCAGCAGGTCCTCCAGGGTCCTGTTGGACACCCGCTTGTTCTTCCGCTCCTCCAGCGCCCGCTGCTTCTGCTTCTTCGGCCCCTCCCGCCGCTTCCGAGGCGCGGGGTGCAGCGGTGCGACATGCGCCGCGGGCGGCGGCCGCGCCGCCACCTGCTGCAGCGCCGGCGGCACAACCGGAGCCACAGCCTCTCCCACCTTCGCGCACCCCCCGCGGGGGACACTCTGCAGCAGCAGGGCTGCCTTCATCCTTTCGTGCGACAGACTCTCGATCTGCATCTTGCGCTCCGCCACCAGACCGAGGAGGGGCGAGCAGGGGTCCACACACAGTGCGGTGCTTGGGGCGCTGCGGGGCTGCTGCTGCTGCTGCGGCCCGCCGTCGGTGTGGATGAGGTTACCCTGCGAGCCCTCCTGCCCCAACGCGCGCAGCACCGGCGGGGTGGCTGTGGCGAACTCCCGGGATGAGTTGTCGAGCGTCGCGGGTGTTGCAGGCGAGCTGTGAGATGTCTGGCGGGGGTCGTAGCCCCCTCTGCTGCTGCTGCCGGAGCTCATGGGTGGGGTGTCCTGCCCGCTGCTGTGGCGCTGCATCGCCAGCGCGTCGCCGTCCATCTCACCCCCTGGCACGGCGGACACCTTCACGAGATACTCTTGGAGAAGCTTCTGCGCAGTCACTCGCGCCTCCTCCGGCGTTGCAGCCTTCAAACTCCCCTGGTTCTGCACCAGAAGTTTTGCCAGCTTGTGCGCGTCCTCCATGCTGCCAATCATGTTGTCGATAGGCGAGGACCGCGCCTCAGCTGACACCGCATTCCGTTCATACGGTGCCTCCCTCTCTACGACACTCCTGTTCCCATACCTGTCATATCTGACAACCGATGCGGCTATCGGCGCGGCATAGGAAAAACCTGGAGGACCTGCATCTGCCATCGCTGTCATCAGAAGAGACGAAGATGTGTGAGGCAATGCAGGTGGGGGGAGGTCGGGATGGGGTAGCCCAACTGGGGAGGAAAAGGTGCAGAGAAAGAGAGAAAGAGAGAGAAGGCGTGTGTGTGTGTGGACAACGAGGCAGGGAGGGGTGGGGTGGGGGTGGCGGGGAGGTGGCCCCGAGGCACAAAAAGACGAACAGAAGACGCCCTCGCGAAAGGAGGGGGGGGGGGAGGGGGAAGCGGAGGAGGAGGAGGTGTAAAAGGTTTCCGGCGTGGGTGCCGAAAAAAAATAACGCAGCGGGGGAAGTCCTGTGTTGGGTGGTGTGGTTGGGGGCACGGTGGTCTCCCGCATCGTCGAACTACGCCTATTCAGGGGTGGGTACCTCCGCCGAGCGCAGTGTTCGCCGGAATACGGGCATGCGTATGCACGTCAGCAGATTCGGAATGTTTCGAAGAATACGCGTATTCAGCAAGCACTGGCTGAGCGGGGGTCAGACTGTCAAAAAAATCGGCAGTCTGACTGGAAGTCCACTGCACTTTCTCGCACTGCACTCCACGGTTCCAGAGGAAAGGGATGAGGGGAAGGACAGAGGGAGCTTCTCCACGGTCTCCAGCAAGGTCGGGTCGATACCGGACTCCCTGACACCACATGCGCCATGTGCCGCGCAGGATGGCCATCTTGATCTCAGTTTTTTTTTGTAACGGCTCTGAACGGTTCGAAGTCGACGAACCGGTTATTTTTCTGTTAGCGCTGCGCCCTGAGCAGCCCTCCCCTCCCCCTCCCCCCGGCGAGAGAGTAGAGCATGCCGCAGCCCCAGCTCCTGCATGCCCTTCTCCCCACCACCCCTCCTCCCCCCGCAGTGGACGCGGTGGTGTCTGCTGTGGTGAAGGTGGGACGGCAAGTAAAGGCCATGATCCGTGCAGGGGCATAACCTACTCGAGGTGTGGTTACCACCGCCACTCCCACATAGCACAAGCTGCTCCCTGACTGAATACCCTGTTCACACCCACGCCAAGGTTTTTGTGTCAAACGCACCGTGCTCACGGAAGGCGTTCAGAACTAAAAAGGTTGCAGTGGGAGCAATGTTTTGTTCACCTACACTCCACGCCCCCAACGTGCAGGTGACCAGAAGGTTGCACAAACAAAACAAAAGAAACCCGGCAATCCTTTTTTGGGGGCATTTGACCACTTCTGAGCCAATCCGTGACCATGCTCAAAAAAGTGTCATGGTTTGGTTCCGGCCCCCTCATCCGAACACCCTTCCGATCCCGCCCCGCCCAACTTGCCCGCAACATGCCGCCGTTTCTTGTCTTGGGTGGGCACTGATGCCTTCGGTTCAATTTGGGGTTGCACAAACAAAACAAAAGAAACCCGGCAATCCTTTTTTTGCTTAGCGTGTAGGTCGCCAGGGAACTGGCCTTGATGCGACAGCACACTGTGACACTTCCTACGCAGCACACACGTTTTGAACAAGTTTTGGGCAATTTTTGGCGGTGTTCGGCAGAGCCCCGGTGGTGAGGGGGAGGGGCTGTCGTATCGGGTTATTTCATTTGAACTGCAGCTCCATCCCCTCCCCTCTCTCCCACATCCCCATCCCCTGCTCCCTGCTCCCGCGCCCACCTTTTCTTTTCAGGCAGCAGTTTCGAACGCACCGAGCGCTCCCTTGCTGCTTGATGTGATCGCCATTGCTGCCCCCACCCCCCCCGCAGCCGCTCGTCTTTCTAGGCCCCCCCCTGCACAGCCAGACCCGAACCCTGTATCATACAGGGTTCACAGTATGCCCTGCAAAACCCTTCTTCGCTCTGGGGACTATCTTCCATCCAGCCAGCTGCGGGGCAGCTGTGGGAGAGGATGCCCCTGCCAAGTTTCCCGGAAATTTCAGGCACGTTTGGCGGTGTGGCGTTCTGCTCACGTATGCATGCGAAAATATCAGTGATTGGAAGCTTCGTTTGGAGATTACTGCTACCCTCGTACCTCCCGCTGGAGGGAAGGGGGTGACATGTAACCGAAAAGAGAAGGGGGATGCAATAGGACACCCAACGGCGGCCAAGTAGGGGGTACCAGTAGAACTAGAAGTGGTTGTTCCACGATACACGGCGACCTAGTCAACGAGATAACTAGTTATTGACCAGTGGACTAACGAGTGAAAATGACTAACGAGTGCCACTAGTTAGTGACGAGTGATCACTAGTTACTAACTAGTGATCACTCGTCATATAACTAGTTACCTAACGAGAAACTGTCGTGGGCAACAGGGGTCTTCCCATGTGGGGCAGATTTTTTTTGTATCCGATTTCGGTTCCCATCCCCCGACCAGCCCCCCATCAGCCCCCGACCCCCAGATTTAGGAAAGGCCCCGACTCGATGCGTCGTGAGTACTGTGGGAGAGGTGTAGCAGAAAAGAGGGTTTTTGACTACGAACGTACTACGAAATATGGGTGTGGGGTGTGGGTTTTTTGCCCTGATTTTGTGCGATTTCGTTTGCCCTTTTTTGCCTTGGTGAGCAACTGTTTTTCCCTTGGAAATGGCTCTGTGATGCTTCCTGGGACGCCAGTGGAGGGAATGTGGAACTGCAGTGCATGCTGTATGTGGGGCGGGAAGTAGACGCTGTCGGGGACGTGCCGTCGCCCTCAGCAGTGGTTAGCACTATTGACCTGTTTGTCGCCACGAGGGACGCAGCCCGGCAGCAGGACGTCCTTGCCTGAGTGTCGCAGCATACACGTGCTTCTTCCTGCAGTTCCACCGTGAGTGACTACCAGTCGTCGGCCATTCGATCAACACCTTCAGCCAGTCCGTTCCCGCAGAGGGTATCTCACTTTATGCAGTGTCGTCGGAATCAATTCTCTTCCCATGACCTAAAACAAGCCGCCTTTTTTGGCGTCGCCCAGCACTCGCACCACCGTCGACCACCGTCGCCCACCCTCGCCCAAGTTGGCTGTTTTCTGGTGGGGTTTGTACTGTACTTGGGCATTACGCCCTCTTGTGTCCCACCACTTCCTCCTGGACCAGCCACAGCTAATCCAACCAATCAAAGTATACCCATCGAGCCTACCAAACCGCGGCAGCACTGGGTCTGGAGGCAGACGTCGCAAGGTGTTGACGCAACGCAACCCTGCAGGATTTGGGCCCATATGGTGACCCCCAGTCAGTGGTGGAGACAGATACCCCATGGCCAAAATGACCCCTGCACAGATCCCAAACGTTCAAAAGAACGGGGTTTTGGAAAATCCGTGAGGGGGGTCCCGCTGGGTGGGTGGGGTGGTGTGGGGCGGCGAGCTGCCTCCTAGTCACCTCCAAAAGTGCCTGAACCAGACCTGTACTTCATGGGTGAAGTTTGGCACCACCAAAATGACCCCACCATGATGCGCACGGATTCCGAAAAGTGCAATGGAAGAGGAAATGACGAGCGAGCGGCGAACCTACCGCGGGGCCCCAGGTTGGCCCACCACCCGCCCGCCCTCGTGCGGTCACCGTCGCCCGCCCTCGCCCACACTCGCCCACCCTCGCCCAGAGGCGGCTTGTTTTAGGTCATCACGTGTCTGTCAGCACTCTTGTCCTTGGCGGGACCAGGTCGTGGAAGGAACGGGCCCCCAGGGAAGCTTCCGTGCAGGGTAGAGGAATAGCGCATCTTGTTGTAGAAGCACCCGTTGCCCGTACCACCCGGTGTTCACGGAGGACAGCTTGAACATGCACGCAGCCTGGTGCACAGCACCCCTGGCGCAGGTTAGAGGTGCACTCCGCACCTGTCCGTTCCCACAGCTTCCGCATTGCGCAAGACAGTGCGTCCCTTCTGGAAACAGGGGGGGCGTTTCCTCATGAACCCCTTGCGGACGGAGATACCTTCAGCATGGACTCACCGAGAACGACAGGACTTCCCCAGCCAACTAACCCGGAACTTACCATAGATAGGAAAGGTCATGGAAAAGCAAAGCTTCCGAAACTGGGGGATGTCAATCGCGGTGTGAGGCAGGCACAGGTGCCTGCTTCACACTGTGTCCCTCCTGGTGGCTGAAGAGCCACAACTCAGGTTTCCCAAGGGCCCCAAAAGGGTACATAAAACCGACACCCCCAAGGGGTTTTTAACTACGAACGTACTACGAAATATGGGGGCTTCTGCTACACCAGGCGTGTGTGTGTGTCAGTGGATAACATAACCTCTGCTGTGCAGGCAGGGGTTACTTGCAGGTGGTTTTCCTGAATCACTCGTTAGGTAACTAGTTATATGACGAGTGATCACTCGTAAGTAACTAGTGATCACTAGTAAGTAACTAGTTATTAACTAGTAATCACTCGTTAGGAAACTAACTAGTTACCTAACTAGTTAGTTCACTGGTCAAAGCTGAAACTAGGGCGCCGTGTATAAAGGGGAGGGGGGGGGGGTGAAGTTCGGGAATTTCCCGAAGCAGACGCAGCGGAGGGTGGGGGGGGGGGGGGGGGGGGGGGGGGGGGCGTCAGTGCAGTGCAGCTGTAATTAGCTCGGGCTTCGTTTGTGATGCGTTGGAACGTAATGTTTCGTTGGTGAAAATGTGTGGGGGGTCTTCGCTGGTCGTTGTCGTTCGTCAATCTCCGTCAGGTTTCGCCCAATTCAACAGGAAATGCACCAAAATGCACTGACGACCACCCCGTAGCGAAGACCCTCTGTGTCTGCAAATCAAAGGGGAGACAGAGACAGAGAGAGAGAGAGAGAGAGAGAGAGAACCAGCAGGGGTGTCCATCGATCGCGAGAACACCGGGTGAGGTGTCCTGCAGCGCACAGTTTCCCAACTTTTCTTTGAAAGTACCGGTAGGGATAGCAATCGCGGTTGAGAAACTCCTATGCACAAGTGTGCGTAAAAAAACAGGGGGCAGTATCCGACGCATTTTGCGCCCCATCCCAGCCCCCACCCACCCATCCCGCCCAAAATATGCAAATAATAGACGACGATTGAGTCGTGTAGTTAGTCCCGGGACACAGAAGAACTCCAACGGACGTGGTTCGCCGGGATTCTGACAGAAAACCGTACTCCTTTCTCTATGGCAGACACTCTGTCCAGCAACTGTATGAGAGCAGTTCCGGACTCCTTCTTGTTCAACGCACACTTTGCTGCGTCTCAAGGTTGAGGCCCTGTGAAGTGGCATGAAGGTGCCAACCCTCAAAGCTCCAGTCGTACGATTTCCTTCGTTACTTCGACTTCGCTATGCTCCGTCGCTCGTAACTAGTAGCAAAAAAATGTTAGGGGGGGGGGGGGATCTCGTTCTGTGCCGAACTGTGTCACTTTTGCAACCAGTATTAGGATGCCCACACGTATCACCTCTTCCCAATGTTCTGCATTTCTGAGTGCAGGCTCCGGCAAAGTGCCTCTGTGCTGTTCTGCACTTTTGCTTTCGTTTTCTTTTTCCGCACACTTCAATGTGGGAGGAAAGTTTCTCGCGCTGTGTTCGTCGACACCATCATCAGGAGTGTGGGTGTGGAAGCGTGAGCGCAAAAAGAAGACATCGGCAAAAAAAAAATAGGCGCAGATCAAAGCGCAAGAGACACTTTTGAACGATTTTGAACGATTTTTGGCCGTGCTCGTAGCATTCCCCGTTGAGGGGGTCGCTATTTCGTGTTCTCCTGGCCGCACGGAGGCATTGCCTTACGTCGCCTCTTCCTCTTTTCCTTTGGTGGTGTGTTGGTCTGGCACAGAGGGCGGGACCGTGCTGATATGCACAGTGACGACTCTCCCTTTTGTTTTGTGCCCGCCTCCACCGAGATTCGGCTGATGCCTCTCAGACTGGGGGCGGGCGGTCGCCGACGCTGACGCGCCTGGCGGCCTGTGGTAAGTGACGTGGGGCTGGGATGGGGGGGGGGGGGGGGTGCTGGGAGGTCGGGCCGAAGCCCTTGTTCTCTGATGATGTTATTTGGTTCACGCGTTCAGGTAGTCCTTCTCGCCGTGCTCCGTTACCCCTGCCTCGGCCAGGTAGCGCAGCGCCTCCTTGCAGTTGTGCAACAGCAGGTTGTGCACGTTTGTGGCTGTGAGGTGGTGTCGGGCCGACGCTGTCGCGGGGCAGCCGAAGAAGAGGTGCTTCAGTGAGACCCCAGGCGGGGGGTGGCCCGGCGCATGCTTCAGGCAGGGTTGGCAAGGTGGTTGTGCCGTGCCCGGGATGTCATGGTCGTAGACCAGGCGGTGGTGGTCGGCCCGGAGTCGGCGGATGGTGGTTTCCCCTAAGCGGGTGAGTCCCTCCATGCGGAGGTCGGGGCGTTGCAGTCGCGTCTCCCCGATTCCCGAACGGTACGCGTACACGCTGTCCGTGCGGGGCACCGTTGCGTCGTTGTAGATGTGTCGGCGGAGGACGACACGAGCCGACGCGAGGCTAACCGGTTCCATCTGCGGCCGGAAGGCACCGATTTGCGCCTGTTTGTCAGCGAGTTCGTTCCCTGCTACCCCAACGTGTGACGGGATGTAGCGGAGGTGGGTGGTGACATCGTGGGTTTGGGCGAGCTCGTTCAACCACCTCCAGATGTCCCATTCGGTGGATCCTCTCGCTCGCTGCGGGCCGCTCAGCAGCGCGTTCAGTGCGCTCTGCGAGTCTGTGAGGATGGCGATCGTTTCGCCTGGGGATACCAGGGTGCATAGGTGAGCGAGGGATTCTCTGATGGCCACCAGCTCCGCCTGGTAGCTGATGCAGCGGAGTCCTGCCGGCCAGGCGAGCTTTTTCCTGAGGCGGCCCTCCGGCATGCTGTACACCGCTGCTCCTGCGCCGCCCTGCTGTTGCCGCGATGTGGAGTTGGAGACTGACCCGTCGGTGTACACATGCCAGGCGCATGTCGGGAGGGCCTGGATGGTCTGCTCTGCCAGGTCCCGGAGGGTGTCTTTCGGGGTGGCGGCCTTTGGGGCGGTGAGCCCCGGCAGCGTCGCCAGGATGTGTACTCGTGGCAGCACCAGGTTCCATTCCCAGGGGGGGATGGGGTGTGCTGCATGCAGGGGGGCCAGCAGGGGGGTGCGCCCGTCGACCTTCGAGTATTTCACCAGACTCCGTGCCTGATGTAGCCAGCTGCCTCCCGTGTTCCCGGTGTTTAGTTGCGCCCGGTATCCTGGGGAGTGGGGCACGCGGCGGAAGCGTTCGTGGTCTGTGCACACCGCGACCTTGAAGTCGAGGTCGAGGTCTCGCAGGTGTGATTCCCAGAGGAGCTTTGCCGTGCTGGTGTTCTTCATACAGCCCGTGATGATCAGGGCTGCCATGCGGTGGACATCTCGCAGGCGTTTGAGGTTCTTCGTGGACAGGCCAGGGGTGTAGACGCTGGCGGCGTACATCAGGATGGGGTAGACATATGTCAGGTAGGCCTGGCGCAGCGTGTCTCCACTTGAGCCCCAGTCAGTGCCTGCCAACATACGCAGAATGCTCAGGCGTCGCATGCAGGTGGTCACGACGTGGTCGACGTGGTCTGTCATCGTGTGCTTTTTGTGGACGTTTCCGCACCCCCGGCCAAGAAAAAATATGGGCCGTTGTTTGGTGCGCGAAAGCCGGCCAGAATATTTCAGATGCTGGCCAACCACGAAAGGAACATGATAAGCCAGCCTCCCACTGCCCTGTTGATCACGAAAGAAAGATCAGGTGTTCTGCTTGTGCAGTTGTGCACCGAACCCGGGGTGAAAAAAACCTCACGAATTCTTTGCCTTGATGAAGGCTGGTGCGACTGTGGCGCACAGTCACAGCAGCAAGGCAAAGGTCGATTGTGGTTGCCCCCCCCCCCCCCCAAAAGCGATGGCAACTGCATTTCGCTGTGACAAGGTTCTTGTTATCGTGAACATACTGTCCACGAACTGTTCTCGGCAGGGGGCATTTGCTGCGTCAGCGCTTCGACACAGAAAAGAAGCGATACGCACGCCATTTGGCCTTGGGTTAGGGTGGGGCACAGTTGGTTGGTTGGTTGGTTGTGGTGATGTGATATTTTCTGCCACTCACACGAGTGTGCGGAGTACTAATGAGATGCGTTCAGGAAGGGGCGCCGAGTCTTCGGAATTTCAGGATTTTTCGGAACCCCTCCGGGAACGGCGAAAACAAAGGCGTGGCGCCGCAAACCCCCCGAGTTTTTTGTCACCTGATGCACTGACATCTCCGACACCCTCCCCAGAAAGCTGTGCTGAGATGCCGTTCGATGATGTGGGGCTTGGGGAGAAATGTGCGACATCTGACAGCATCTGAAGCTGGCATCAAAGAAGAGCTGTGCTTGGCGTGGGCACTACTACAACTCGTATTCCTTTCGCTTTGCGGTCGACACCCTGCCCAGAAACTGCATGACAGATCCGGCTATGTTCTGATGAGCGCACACTCGCTGTCTCAAGGAATGTGTTGAGGCCTGGATGGCTTAAAACCTCCGAACGACTTGAAATTATTCTCAAAGAAATCGCCACCAGGACAAGTGTCACCCCTCTCTCTCTCTCGCTCTTCACTTTTGCTTCCGCTTTCCTCGGATTGTGCTGACGCTCCCACACCCACACTCCTGCTAAATGATGAGGAGCAAGCGCAACAAGAACACTCTCCACCCACACCACCGTAGTATCCACACTGGTTCGTGCCCTATCCGGGCGCACGGGTGTGACACACACACTGGAGACCAGAGGGGCCTGCTTAACACAAAGCACATCACGACAGCCCGAAACGCCGGGGCTCTTCCTCCGACACACAGGCCGACTCACTTCACGGGAACGACCCGCACGACGCTGGAAGTGGTGGAGGGAGTGCTTTCGCTCTTGGTGCAGAAAGGTGTGTGCACTCACAGGATCGGAGCAACACTACTAGGCACAGTTTTGGCACAAATTGAAGGCTCCCGTTGACTATTTTCTTCAACGAAAAATACAACGTGTGTGTCTGCGGAAAGTGGAGGACACGTCAAGAGCATGCTCGATGCTGGGCGTGCGCTCTGGGCGTGCACTAAAAAAGGAATCACGCGCGGGGTGCGGTTGGTCACTCGCGGTGGAAAGGATATCGGGAAAAAAAAGGGGGGGAGGGGGGTGGGGTGGGGGGGGATGTGACATTGGTAGCCCACCGACCAACAAGGCTTAAGATTTGGTGTGGTGTTTTGCTCGTGTGTATGGCAACAGAACGACCCGAGCCACAGCTGCAGGAAAATCACCTTTTTGAAGCCTTTTGGCCAACTCAGTGAGCAGGGGACGATGATGAGGAAGAAGGTGGCGGGGGGGGGGGGGGGGGGTGCGGGGGGGGGGGACCACATGAAGGCCAGGAGTGCGACCTGAGTGCCCAAGACTCAGTTTTCAAAAGAACCTGGCTTGCACTAGCCTGGATCACAGCCGCCCTGGCAGCAGTGAAACGCCCCGCCCTCCCACCCCACCCCCACCCACCCCAGATGATTGACGGGCAGCACACAGCTGATTCGAGAAATGGGTCAATCCAGACACACGGAGAGACTTCTGGGCCTGCAGTGGTTTGGTGGGGTTCGGTCTATGCCACAGTTCTGTACACCCACGTGCGTGTGGACACTCAACGCTGCCGTACCTTTTCTGGGAAAGAGTTCTGTTCTGAGGTGGTATCGGCAGCTTGGCGGCCCGCTGTGATTCTGACGAATCTGTGTGGACCTAGTATCATCGCCCAGGGGACCGGGCCTGAGTTGCAGTGTTGGTATCGGAGCGATAGCTTTGCACTATCATTGGCATTGTGGCCTGGCCTTGCCTCGGGGCACAGCTGAACATGCCACGGCGTTCCTCGACACTGGCAGTGACAGCTGCGCAGTCCACCAAGTACATGCCGAAGGTCTCGCCGGCGGCATCCATCTGACCCGCATGTGCTGCCAGTCCGCGCTCCGTCAGGGCGCTTGCAACAGCCCCGTCCTGCGTGGCAAAGGCGACGGCGGTGGGGCCCTCTGCCCAAAAGCAGCCCGACAGGCACGCCTGCACACACGGCCCCACAGCAGTCACGAAGCGCTGCTCGCGCGTCCCGATGTAACCGCTCAACACCCTCCCACTGCACAGACCGCACCGTAGCGCAGGCCCCGCCATCATACCGACGAAGCGCAGCGCACCTTCGACGTGTCCGGCGCACGGCGACACCACGTTCCACGCCACGAGTGCCGCAGTCCCGCACACACTCAGCAGGCGCCCATCGCTGCGTGCCAGGCTGGCCAGCACACGGGAGAGTTGTGAGTTGGCGACAGCAGTGGCATCCCCTGCCTTGCTGCACCCCTGCAGCACAAATCCCGTCGTGGAGGATGTGACCTCATGCAGGCGCTCCTCGAAGCGGTCCCTGAATGCAGACTGGCTTCCGCGCAGCGATATCTTGGATACCGTCGACCCCGAGGCCCCCAGGCTGGCCTCGCTCAGGTCAGCGCGCGTCAGGGGGTTCACCGCCTTGGCTGTGCCCACCAGCACAGCGTTGATGTGAGGCACGCGCTGGCGGAGCGACTGCGGCACCAGCAGCGACAGGGCGACGCGGTTCTTGATGCCCTTCAGCTCCCGCACCCCCAGGGGCACTACCACCGCCTGCTTGGTCCGCACGACTGCAAGGTCCGCAACCACCTTGTCCTCCACAACCACACCGCCGCCCACACCCTGTGCCTCCAGACGGGCCGCGCGGTTGACGGTCTTCCCGAAGTAGTCGTAGCGCTGCATCACTTCGTTCAGCTCCACGTTCACCTCTCCGCTCGTCACCCCCATGCGCACACGCAGCCCGCAGTATCCGGTGTCCATGTCGCGCTGGCACTGCACGATTTCCAGCAGGCTCTCAGGCCACGCCGCACGCACCAGCTCCTCTTGGGTCCGCAGCGCAAACGCCAGTGCGGTGTCCAGGTCTGTGAAACCCACCATGAAGGCGTCCCCGATGGTCTTCACCTCGTACCCGCCGTGCGCAGCGATCTGCTCCCGCATCACCGCGTTGTGTAAACGCAGCGCGACAGACATCCCGTCCGGACACGCCTCCCACAGTGCTGTCGACCCCTGGATGTCTGTGAATAGCACTGCAGCACAGCCGCTCAGCAGGCCTGGTGCGTCCACGCTGCACGCTGTCAGGGGGACAGCCGCCGTGGTTTCGAAGATGGCATCCGGCATGAAGGTTTTGTACTCCTTCAGGTTGCTGAGCATCACACGCATGGCGCTATTCATGGCACGCAGCTCACGGATGAAGGACTCGCCCTCCGGCATCTCGTCGACCTTCATCACCGCCGCCTCCGTCATCAGCACCGCGTAGCGTGCGAAGGGGCGTGTCAGCATGCTGTTGAAGACGAGGAACACGCACACGGAGAAGAGCGCAATCACCACAACCACCAGCACCGTCTCATTCGTCTTCCGCCCCAGCTTCTTGTTCGTGTTGTCCTCCTGCACCGCAAAGTTGCACATCGTCGCCTGGTCGTTCTCGTCCACCCGGCGCATGATGTCCTCGCGTGGCACCATCACAGCCACACTCCACGTGGCACCCCGGTGTGCCAAGGTGTCCATGGGGATCGCCTTCGCCGCCACGAACCACAACCGGCTGGGCACCTCACGCACAAGGCCCTCAGTAGTGTGCAGCGACATCACCTCTGCAGCCGTCAGCGTCTGCCCGAACATCATGAGGTTGTCCATGCGCCCGTGGAAGTGCCGCCCTGCGTAGTAGGGGTTGGTGACTGCTGTATCCAGATGCGTGCCTCGCCTGAAGTAGCTCGATGCGTGCAGTGTGCCGTTGAGGTACACAGAGCAGACGGAGGGATCGCCCTCCTGTGTCACCACAGTGACCGTGGTCCACCTGCCCACAGGCAGCCCGCCAGGCACACCCTTCACACGGCAGCCGCTCTGCAGGACTTTGGCGCTCACCTCCCCGTCAGCAAACACACGCACGTTCGCCTCGCCCTCGAAGGTATGCGAGAACAGATGTGCCCCGCGTACCTCCCGGTTCACCGCCACGTCATCGGGCCGCACACGTATGCTGATGGTGTAGTGATCGCTGTGTGTGAATGGAGGACGCAGGAAACACCCCAGCGCACCGCCACGAAGCGGGCGGCGTGCCACACACTCTGTCCCGTCCGACATCACAATCGACTCTGCGTACTCGGATTCGTTGCTGGCCCACGCCTGCCCCACAGGGCTCGTGCGTGTGCTTGCCATGGCAGGCGCACCCACGGTCAGGTTGTTGTAGATGTGCAGCACGTTGGTGCCATCGAACGCAAACACCTCGCGCCCGAGGTCGGTGTCCATCACTGTGCACGTGCCGCACCCACCCCCGCGCGACTCCGCCTTCACGTCCTCCCCACCCTCATCCACCACCACCCCGCCGGCAGCACGCAGCTTTGCGAGGTAGAGGTGCTGGTGCGACCACTCGTCCTTCTGGTCGAACGCCCCATTGTGCCCCAACCACCTGTCCTGCTGGCCCAGATAGTTGCCAAGAGCCTTCACATGCAGAGAGGGTATTGTGTGCACAGTATACAGGCTCCTGACAGACGATCCCACGAAGGGAACAATCCCTTCTTTCCGCCCTATCTCGCCTGCAGAGTTGGCAAGGATCGCGCCATCGGTGTAGTCGACAATGAGGGACGTCATGTTCTGCATCTCGCTGCCGTGCACTTTGTTGCTAACAATACTACCGAGCACACTCAACAAGTTGCTGGACTCCAACGTGCCCCAGTACACCCCGTCCTTGTTGAAGAAGGGCAGAACCATGCTCATCTTGTAGTCAGTCACGATAGGAGCCTGGTCCACAACGCGGCGCCCCACATGCCACACACGGGTGTCGGGCCTGGCCGATCTGTTGAACAGCGACAGGGGGCTGAACCTGCTGCTGCCCAGCAGGTTGCTGAAGTTCAGCTCCGATACCGGGAGGTACATCACGAATTTGAATCCGTACGACAGCCTCATCCCGTATGGGAAACCTGTGTTGTTGGTGGCCACATCACCCGATACACCGTCGCTGCGTTCCGCCTCCGTCCGGTCGTCATTGCGAAAATTCTTCCCTGCAAAGAAACCATTTGTTGTCAGAATATTCACCTGCAACACATCCCTCTCGGACCGCCCAATCTCTTGGTACTTGATATACATGTCGAGGAAGCTCTGCCACGAACCGTCGAAGTCTCTGGCAATGACGTTATGCCCGTGTGCAACAGATTCAAATTGCGCAAACATATTGTGTACACCCTCCAAGGCGCGGTCTACGATCATAATACGCATGCGTGCTGCGAGGTCGTCGACATTCTCCACAGCATTTTCATGCATCGACAGGGCCGCCGCCCGCCCATCTCTGATAGCTGTATCCATGGACTCTTGGCCTGCAGCAGACGTCAGCGTAAACGCAACCACCGCCACGATAACCAGCAGCGACAGGCTCAGCCCCATGCTGGCCAGCCCCAGAGGCACGGACACACCGGATGTGTGTGTGTCTTCAGGCAGCTGCACCGCATGCCTGTGCCGGTGCACCAGCAGCAGCGCCAGGAGGAGCGCCTCGCAGGCAAGCAACGCCATGCACACTGTCACCACGGCGTTCCACTCCCAGGTGGACAGCGCGCCGCCGCTCAGCGCTGACTCGCCTGTGTGGGTGGCGTTCTCAGGAACCAGCGATGGCACCGCCCTGCCCACGGCAAGCACCCCTGGGCCGAGCACCAGCCCCACGCCCGCCACCACCGGCATCTCCTTGGCAGCCGCCTGCAAGGCGAGGTAGCTCGCATAGTTGATGGTGTGCACAGGGATCGTGACACCGATGGAAGGCCCCTCCACGAGGGTGATGAAGTAATGCTCGAGACGCGGTGCGATGATGACTGCACGCACACCCTGTGCCTGGGCCAGGCGCGCCTGTGCGAAGGGAAGGCACGAACCACTCACCTGCACCAACACGATCTTCCCATCAAGCTGTGCATAGTCGTTGGCACTGCACCCGCCCCCAGGCAGGTCAGAAGCCAGGACAACCTCGTCTGCTGCCGTCGCCAACGGTAGCTCCACTGTGTTCTGCAGCAGCGTCTCCGCCTTGCGCGGCAGCAGCGTGTTGCCCCACAGGCACACCGCCACCCCCGCAACCCGCAGCTCTAGCGGGCACCGCGAGCACAGTCGGTCCTCCGGCAGCGGCATGTCGTTGCACATCCCCGCCATGCGTGGGAACGGGCACCCGTCCCCGAGGTCTGCCGCACTCGCCCCACTGACCTGCGGCAGCCCGTCGCAGCTGAAGACCACCCTCCCACGCACGGCCGCACCACGCTCCAGCGCCTCCCACAGCAGCAGGCTGTGGTGCTGCGGCATCACCGCCGACGGGAAGTCCTCCAAACCCTCCCCGCTGCCCCGCGAGGGCAGCGTCAGCTTGATTTGGTTGTAGATATCAGGGCTGGCCCTGATCGACATGACGGCACCGCCCGCGCGGGCTGCGCGCGCCACAGACGCATCATTGCACACCCCATCCTGAAATGCAATCGCCCCCGACACGTCCGCACCCCCGCCCAGCGAACACGATGTGCCCCGCGCGCTGATGTTCCTGATGGCGTACTCCACGCCGTTCAGCGGGTGATGCAGGTCGACATGAGCTTCAGGGGAGTAAGGCGTGTACTCGTTATCGAAAAGGCACACCACCATGCGCAGGTCCTCTGGCTGCGTGATCTCCAAACGGAAGTTGCACCGATCGTGGCACTGATCTGCCGCTACCCAGCTGTCTAGGGAACAGGCCCTCTGCTGCTGTTCCTCTGTGAAGGCGTCATATCGGTCATATTGGGAGATGACGAGCTGGGAGCTGTTATACCAGAACAACCCGTCGCCCACGGCGTAGGGGCAGCTGGTTGGGTCTGAGGAGCACTGGGGCGAGCCTGCAAGGGCCAGCCCCAGCACACCCAGGCTCAGCATTGTGGCACGCCTGCAGGTGGGTGGGGTGGGGCTGCTGGCTGAGTGGCAGAAGTGCAAAACGGTGCGCCCGCAAGAAGAGGGGGAGGCAAGTATCGGCGTCGAGCTCTCTGGCCTGGGTTTGGTGTCTGCGTTGCCAGTGTCACGTTGACTGTGACACTGGCAAAGGAAGGGGGAGGGGTAGGGGTAGGGGGGTCTCTCTCCTGCTGCCTATCTCGGCATGTCGATGGCTTTCTATGTTTGAAAGGAACGAAACGGGATAGCCGTGCTCCTAGCCTACGCGTTGGTACAGATCTCTGATTCTTGTGAGAATGGCACCGAACATTGCTGCAACTTGCCCAAAAGCAAAGCTCGTCATGGTGGAACGAGTGTGCATTGACCACACATCTAAACCTGCGGGATTGATTTCACGATCAGCCCTCAGGGAAGAGTGGAGGAACCGCAAGGCCGCACCGTCCTGCTGCACCGCTGCGAGATTAATCTCACGATCGGCCTTCAGGGAGGGGTGGACATATTGCAAGGCCCGACCTTCCCGCTGCACAGCTTCAAGATTAATTTCCCGATCGGCTTTCAGGTTGTGGTGGACAAATTGCAAGGCCATGCCCCTCTGTTGCACAGCTGTGAGATTGATCTCACGATCGTCCTTCACTGAGTAGGGGACATGTTCCAAGGCCTCGCCGTCCTGCTGCACGGCTGCGAGACATAGTTCACGATCGGCCCTCAGGGAGGGGTGGGCGTATTGCAAGGCCCAACCTTCCTGCTGCACCGCAGTGAGATTGATTTCACGATCAGCCGCCAGGGAGGGGTGGACGTATGGCAAGGCCATGCCTCTCTGTTGCACAGCTGCGAGATTGATCTCGCGATTGGCCCTCACCGTGTGGTGTGCGGACTTGAGACGCACCGTCCTTTTCCGAACAGCTCGGATCACCTCCGCCTTGTTCGAGACCCACAGCGGGACCTCCCAGATTTGCATGCTACCGCTGTCCAGCGCATCCTGGTAGTACTGGCACACCAGGTCAACATCCACTGTGCACCCGTCTCCGACACCTGCAACACTGCTCAGAGGCTCGTCATCGCACAGGACCTCGCCCCCCACCGACAGCTGCAGGCCAGGCAACACCACACCAACACAGCTGGGGAACGCCTGCAGTGCAAGCTCCTTCAACATATCCGGCGTGTCGTCGATCCCGATGTCAGCGGCATGCTGGTCACCGGTCCTCCTGTCAGCCAGGAACACCAACATGTCCCCCCTCGTGCCAAAGGCAGCTGTGTTCACACCTGCGGTGGTGGGAGGAGTGCAGTGTGCAAGGCTGACCTGTGGTGGGGCACAACGGCCAACACGAAGCTTCCCCTGCTACAGCAGGTGGCCCACGTGCCGCGGTGCGGTGGCACCAGGCTGTTGCTGCGGCAGGGCAGTAGTCTATAAACACACCCATTTAACACCATCAGGTGTGTGAGTGACTTCGCTCTGTGCCACTGCGTCAAAACTGTCCCACTCTACAGCCAGTTTTTGTGAATGCGGCCCACCCTCCCCCCCCCCCCTCTTCTGCACGTCTGAGCGAATGCTCCCCCCCGCCAACACTACTGTTCTGTTGCAGAAGACAACTCCCGATCCTACGGTGCCAGACCCCCCGATTCTCGGCACCCCGGGTGGGGGCGGGGCGGGGCGGGCCAACGTATCTGCGGGAATGCACCATCATCATAGCGCTGCCACACGCCAACACATCGCAAATAACACATCAATGCACCCCGAGAAGAGAGAACGTTGCCATTCCACGAGTACATGAAATACTGCTCACAGCCGAAACGACTGCCTGCCGTCAAATTTTGTGGGAACCTGTGTCCCCGACACGGTTGTCCTGTGCAGGATCCGGAGGCCAGCCTCCGCGGGATCAGCCTGCGTCCCCTCTGTCGCGTAGTGCGCGTTGCCCACATTGTCGTTGATCGCAAAGTCCCCCGCTTCCCACTGCAGCTTCAGCCCGTGCAACGGCAGGGCCCTGACGCACTGCTCCGTCAGCTCCCGCGCGAAATCCCGGTGGGAAACCACCCGCTCGAAGGCGGGTGCGTCTTCGCCTCCGGGGGCCGCCTCAACACCCCACCCATCCGCAAACGACATCCCGCAGTGGAAAAGGAGAGTCACGTCGCCCCTGGTGGGGTGGCGGTACACCAGGGGGTGCGCTTTGCCGCGGGTCATCATCCACATCCGGTCCCACCTGCTGCGGACGTCATCCTCCTGCATCGCGTAGACCTCGCGGAGAGGTACGAAGTGGGTCGAACCGCCGCGGCAGACAGAGTGGAAGTGCATCGTCTGAAAGAGGAAGGGTGTCGGCTGGAAAGTCCCGTCAACGTGCCACCCGGTGCGCCCCACGTTTGTGCAACCTTCCGACTCGTCGTTCGAAACGCGGAACACATCGGGGTGGGGCGATCGCGGGTGTTTGTAGAATGTGCTTTCCAAAGCCCCCAGAACCCTGCTGATCTCCACCTGCCTTCCCCCGCTCACCTCCCCCTGGCCTTTAAAAAGGAGGATGCGGTACGCACGGATATCCTCCTTCAGCGCCTCCGCAAAGCCAGGCGTGGCGAGGTCGAACGACTTCAGGTCGACCCCCGAGATCTCCGCCCCAAACCCCACAGCGCCCGACTCGCTCACCAGCGGGGTGACTGTGTAGAACCGCCGGTCCCCCCCATGCGCAGGAGGCATCGCCAGCCCCACACCCCCCATCTCCCCGCTGAGCGGTGCCGCCATCGCTCTGCTCTCTCCGGAGCAGGTTGCGTTTGCAGTCCCCCCGCCCGCCCTCAGCTGGCGCTGCAGGGAGGGGGTGGGTGTGGTGGCGGCAGCGGTTGGTAGCAGATGCGTCAGGAAGGCTGCAACGGATGCCACTCTGCTGGTGCGGCGGAGCGTTGGCGTGGAGGGAAGCATTAGAGGAGGAGGAGGGGAGGGGATGAGGTGACCTTCGCTCTGTGTCACACTGTGTGTGTCAAAGAACCCCGTGTCATGTTGAGCTTCAAACGGGGAATGTCGTGAGAATAACGGGGCGGGGCAGCGCCACACAGCTCACTATACCCCTCTTCTGCTCCCCCACCCCCCCTCTCTCTCTCTCTTGGATGCAATAGCGTAGCGTTGCGAAGAGAACTTGTGTTGTGCATCACATATATCATACACTGCGTATGCAGGAGGTGCCGGGGGAGCCACCTCACGCAACAAACTGCACACTACCAAAACAAAGCTCTCTCTCTCTGCATTTTGGCAACATTGGGTTTCGCGAACCCTGCGTCCGTAAAATAGAACACTGTCGACACATGTCACTCAACACGGGGAATGGGGGAGGGGAGAGGTTGTGGTGAAACGCACAGAAATAATGTTGCTGATACAATCGTTACACCGTTCTGCACTTCCGAGCGAAGGCCCCCCGTCCCCCAATTGCAACACAAATGACGGGTTGGGGCCGGGGGGGGGAGTGGGAGAGCGTGCCTTTCTGCATCCTGCGACATCACAGCACCACTGGCTGTTGCCAACCCCGCTCCGGTTTTCCTGAGAGGGGCGAGATTCGATGGGGGGGGGGTGGGGGGGGGGGGGGCTGTGAGAGTTGAGGGGGGCATGGGTGGGCAGGCGGGACGGATCGCCGCTACCAGAGGAACCGTGTCTCTGCCCCTCCTCCCAGGGCAGGGGCGGGGGGGGGGGGAGAGGAGGCACTTGCCTGGCAGCAGCCGCTATTTTCTAAACCGGGTTGTCCCTTCCCCCCCCCCCTTCCCTCTTCAGGCATTTTTTTGGGCATGTGTTGGCAGCGATGGCCAACCTCCCGTCGGCAATTTTTGCAACGGAAACTTATTATCAACTGTGCCGGTCGGGCCTTGTTTGCCTATCCCCCCCCCCCCCCTCCCGTCCCCTCCCCTCCCCTCCACACACACCAACGGGTTGGTGTGTATGGCCTGCAGCGTGCTGTCGGGGAGAACCTTGGGGACTGCTGCTCTGCGGTTTTGCCAGATATTTTTTTTCGCGGGAAACGCACTCTATGATGTGATCTCCCGAAAAACCAGACAAATGAATCGCCCAACTGAATCGTGCTAGCTAAACTCCGGAAAGAAGTGTCTTTTTTCGTTGAACGCAGCCAAATATAAGGCCTAACCTGTTTTGGCGCACGGGTGTGATGACAAAAGGGAAAAGTGCTAGCACGAACATGATGTTGGTCTTCTGGTTATGTCTGGTTTCTTAGAACACTTAACGTGTATGCAAAAAAAAATTCACACACACGCGCGCCCTTCTTGTGTGGCGGCTGCAGCAGCAGGCACACCCGTTGCGGCTCTACCGGGGGCGCCGTGCGCCACAGCGAAGAGGACTCTATTCTTCAGCAATAAAATATTTCGCTCGACCTCTCGTCAACCTGTTGGAAGGCATCGGGCACCTGGTAGAGGCAGTCGGGGCAAATCCTCACTCACATCTGGAGGTGGCGAGAGAGCTACGAGAAAGGGGGGGGGGGGGGGATATTGCTTCTGCCGTGTTTCCAAACACCAACAAGAAGGCGGGGGAGTAGAGCCTTGCTTCCCCTTCCCCCCCTGCTGGCCGAACCGTCAATCCACCGCCCCCCCCACACCCCCCTTCACGCACATTGCCCCGTTGACTTTGTTCTAAACAGCAAAAAATATTGGCAAGATAGTGGGCTGGCGGGGACCCGGGGAGGGGGGGGGGGGGTGGGCGGGCAGGGCGCTCAGATAAGTTCTAGAGTCGGTTCTGAAGGGGGGGGGGGGGGGGGTGTGGGATGGCTGTCTTGTTTTGTTTGCTTTCCCCCCACCTGATTTTTATCGACAACCGACAAGCCTGGGAGAGTGCGAGACGACTGGGGCGGTGGCGGCGCACAACACACAGCTTGGGCTATTTTTTTTGACGAGCATACCGGTTGACCCCCATTTTGCAATTTCTTCCCATTCCAACCTACCTTAAGGTGCTGGATCGACCCCCCCCCCTCCCCCCCCCCCCCCCCCTGTGTATACTTCTTGAGTGTTTCGCACAGAAGAAAAGAAGGAACGGTCTATCACCCTCCCCTCCCTTGCAAAAAAAAATAACCAAGCGACAGCCAAGCTCTCGGCAGTCGTCTCGCAAGGCGTCTGTGAGCGTGGCAAATGCATATCGCACGTAAACACTGCCCTCCGAGCAGCTCCCCCCCCCTACCCCCCCCCCCCGCTCCGAGGCAATGCATGCACAGCCGAGAAAGGTGGATTTGTGCACGCGATAAACACCAACCTGACGGTTGGCAACGTGCAGCATACGCATAAAGTACACACACTTGAATATCTTGGCTTCGACAAACCAACAACCTGATGACGGGGAGACGACGAGGCTGTGGCACACAATGCCACAGCCAGAAGGTGTTGGGGGAGGGGGGGAGGAGGGGCATGCCCCTCCTCCCCCTCCCCCCCCGCTAAACTCTAAAGAATCATAGCTAGAGGTGGGGGGAAAGGGGGGGGGGTGTGTGGTGGTGTGTGGCGCGGATGAGATTTCCTGCACCACAGCGGGCGTTGAAACGTTGCCCTGGGCGTGTTTGCTTTGTTGCCAAAAAAATAGCACAGATCGGTGGGAGAGGGGTGATTATCGCGGTATCAGGCAGCGCGATGACAGCGCCTCTCCGATGCATGCCGCCTGTGCATTTTGTGACACGAACGAGATAGACAGAGAGAGGGAGAGAGAGAGAGAGAGGGGGGGGGGGGGGGGGTGGAGGGAGTGCACAAACACAGATTCAGCCATTGGGTTTCCGACAAGCTGCGCTCTGCACACCACTCTTCTCATCAGTGTGAGCGTGAAAGCGCAACCCACATCACAAGAATCGCAAGATAGCAGGCCTGTGGGAGGAAGATACACCCAGGCGGACCTTTATAGGCGAAGGGGTGAAGAGCGGGGTGGCGGTGGCGGTGGGGAAGGGGTGGTGGTGGCGGGGTGGCGGTGGGGAAAACGTTTCTTGACAAAAAGCGGGGGGCAGTCCTCTCTCCCCCCCCCCCCCCCCATTTCCCCTCCACCCACCCACACCACCACCACCCCCACGGGGTTCCTCCGCGGCACCCCTGCCCCCACTTCTGGAGTCCTTGATCGTCCTCCTGTTGTATTATTCTACCAACCACAGCCCCGACCGTCATCACCCCTCCCCCCTTCCCCCCCTACCCCGGGCAGAACAGGGGAGGGTGTGTGCGTGTGTGCGTGTGGTCATCAAAATGAAAGGTAAGTTAAGGCAAGTATTCCGATCCGCGAGCCCAGGGGGAGGGGGGTTTGTTTGTAGTGCACTGCCATGGGGAGGGGGGGGGGGGGGGAACTGGCACAACGGTGGGTGTGACGGACACAACCCGGACACGACGGGAGACCCGATGGGCAGGCAAGAAGCCCAGCGGGAGGGGTTGTCACGTTTATTTTACCCCGCTGCTCCCCCACCCCCCCCCTCTCTCTCTCTCACTGTGTCAACCTTTTTTGGAAGTCGGGGGGTGGGGCACGAGCGATACGCGGCCTGCGAAACCCACCCCACACAGAGTCTCCAATCCCCCCCAGCTACTCCCAACTGCAGCCCCCCATCGCATGGCAGAGGAAACAGGGAGGGGGGCGTGTGTGCGATGCGGCCAATGCCCACCCATCACCTCTATATGGATCATAGCATTTCACCCGGGATACTCACAGCCCCACACACTATCTCTTTCCCCCCTCCCCCTCTCCCTCGCGCCACCCATTTTATTTTTGCTACCCTGCCTGCCCTGCCTGTTAGTGTGCGGAGTATAAGTGAGTTTGGGCACCCCACCCTACCCCCCCCCCCCCCTTTCCCCCGAGCCTCAGACCCGGATGGCAACACTCCCGCTGGTTTTGACAACACGTGCCATACACAACACCCCCCTTCCAGCTCTCTCTCTCTCTCTCTCTCTCACCCACCCCAGTGTTTTTTCCATGCCGGACGGGGGGGTACAAAGTACCCCCCCGGCGGGGCCAGACCCCAAATGTACCCCCCCGGGGGGGTACATTTTTTTAAACTTGTTCTGTACTGAGTAAGGGGCACTTTTTGGCACGTAGGCCGCCGAAAAAATATACTATGGCTTCGGGGAGCCCAGCTCTTTCAAATAACGACACTTTCTGGCGGAAAAGGTGTGGGTGGTGGGCCCGGGTGTGGGTCGGGAGGGTGGCCGACTACATCCAGCCTGAGGGTCCCTGTCTGAAGGGGACCCCCTGTGGCGTATGTCTGGTGAAGTCACATCAGGTAGCCTCAGGAAGACGCAGCCATCTCACACAGAATCTATCCACCCGCAAGGAACAGATGTTCACTACCGTGGCCTCCGGCGGCTGGGGGGCTCCGCCCCCCAGACCCCCCTGTGCTGTGTGCCTGTCGAGTAGACATATGCCCAGCCACCGAAGGCAACCCCTTCTTTACCCCGTCCACCTGGCTGTATCAGATGGCCGAGCTGTTCAGTGCAAGCCTCAGCTACACTACAATGCCGCACACACGTGGGCAGAGAGTGAATGCAGGGACAGGCGTGCATGCACGGGCCGGATCTCAGAGGCACTGTTGCACAAGCACCTCCAGACATCAGCTACCCGAAGTGCAATGACTTCAAGGACCGCAGGGAGGACGGCGGGAGGGGTGTGGGGCTAGCGCCAGCCACTTTTCTTCGGCAATTGCTGACCCCTTCGTGCCCAGTAAGACACAGCCAAGCCAGCAACGTTCACCTGTGACGACCAACCCCTCCAACTGACCTCGACCGGTATCGTGCCATCAGTTCGTTGAGACGGTCCCAAATCTGACCGTTGTATCAACATACAAAGCCCACGGGAAGATCTCATTGCGGTTTTCGGTGTCGGCGACGGGATAACTGTCACAGAGCTGGCACAGAAAGCCGCACAACGTCAGATTACTGCCAGAATACTGCAAATGAAGCCCTTTTCCGGACACACCATACACCTTAAAAAATGTACCCCCCCGAATCCCGATTTCCGGAATCCTGGAAAAAACACTGCCACCCCGACAAAATAAAAATCGTTTCGCGCAGCAAGGCTTTGCCCCAGCCCTGTCAACCCATCCCCAAGGCAAGATACTGGGGGGGTAACCCACACATGGCACAAGGGCTGCGATGAGCTTGGGGGGGGGGGGGGGGGGCGCAGTGGGGCATCACGACTATGCCGCAAGAGGCGACCTCCGCTTATCACGCTTCTGCCTGCTCCCTGGGCTGGTGGCACTGGTGTACTTCTCCAGCTTGGCATCTGCAGGCGGGGGGTTGGGGTGTGGCGGGAAGCCCTCCCACGCCGGGCTGGTCAAAAAGAAATACACAGCAGCAGGCTACAAATAGGCTCTCGAGTATTCCTTGCAGCATGCCAGATGATGTATTGCTTTATTGTTGCGGATTCCGCCGTGTTGGGGGAACACACGGCAAAACAGAACATGCCGTGCCCAAAAGGCACTGCTCTGTGGGCAACATGCCTTGTTTTCCCCTTTCTTCATGGGGGCGGACCACACCCCCGCTTCAGCCACGAGGCATACTCATGCTTGCGCGTGCCCTGTACATCCCAAGCAGGGCAAGGGGGATCATCACGATGTACGCCGCACGCAGGATCGACTGTAGTGTGTGGGGATGAGCGGGGTGTGTGATGTGTGGGGTGCGTCAGCGGAGATCCCGCCAAGAGCAGCGTGTGTTCGGTGTGTTGTGTTGCACTGTAAAATGATTCGCGTGTTGTGTGTTCCGTGCAGTGCCCGGATGAGGGTTTCAAAATCGGCGACGCATTATTCTTCCCCTCTCTTCGGTGGGCCTCCCCGCTGCGTTTATACTTGGGCCTCTGTCAATCTGACGGTATGAAAAGAGGCAGCTATCACCCACACCCCACACCCACCTGGCATACCTTGACAAAGGGGTAGCCCCTGCGGTCCCAGAAGGTGGGGCAGGGCTTCTCTTCGGGGCGAGGGCATCTGCGGATGTGCCCGCCGACCTTCCACACATCGCCGTGTGCAGCTGCGCGTGGGGGCTGGTTGCACAGCACCCAGTCGGTTTCGCAGAGGCCCAGCACGTCGAGGGCGTGGATGGCGGGGTTCGTCACCCATGCGTAGCAGTTGCCGGGGCACTCAGTGCTGTGGGACATGTGGCACCAGGCGCTGACCATGCGCTTCTTGGAGCCCTCGCTCAGGTCCTGCCACTGCGACTTGCCGTGCTTTGCGAAGCTCTCCTGCACGTGGCGCCCCAGGGCAGGTCCGTACTTCTCCGGGTTTCCTGCGTGGTTGCGCTCCACCTCGACTGACGCGTCCCTTGCCCACTTCTCGAACAGCAGGGCCTGCACGTTGCGGCTCGTCACCGTGTTGCCTGAGGCGCCGCAGATCTGCAAAGGGGGTGTGGGGGTGTTGTGGGGTGGGGGTGGTTTCTTTGAAGGCTTCGAGAGGCTTCAGGTGGCTCAGTGCCCCTAACAGGGCCCATCTTGCGCACCTCGGTGTCCGGGCGGGGTTTCTTTTCCTTCCCAGGGGGCTGGAAACCCGAGGGGTGAACATCACACTCGCCAATCGCGCAGAAACACAAAGCCGAAATGTTTCCATCCAAGTGGTGTGTGTGTGTGTGCATACCAAATCCTGCAGCACGTCGATCAGCCCATTCAGCTGTGCGTCGTACAGTTCCTTGTAGCTCTGGAACTTGCCCTGGGATGACTTGAAGCTTGTGATGAGCTTCTCCGCCTCTGCAGCAGCAGATGTCTGTGGTGGTGGTGAGGGGGGTGGTGAGGTGTGGGCGTGGCTATCCGCCCAGCCCGGCAGGCGAACACCAGGCAGGCTTGGGGCATGTTTCCCCAGTTCGACAACTCTGATCCCCACGAAATATCACAACACTGTTCCGTCGCAACGCGCTGCCCCGCCATATTTTGACACTCCAGCAGGCATTACTCTGTTGCGGCACAAACCGAATCACAACGCTTTATTAAATTCCGGCACACAGCGCAGCATACGAAAATCCTGTTCTCATCCCCCGGGAACTTGATCTCATTCCCCTTCACGACACGCGCGGTAAACTCCGCGGTCAGCATCGCAACCTTCGCCTCAAACGACTTCTTCACCTCGTTGATGTTCCCCCTGCGCGCCTCCTGCGACACCCGCGTGATGACATCGTCGAGCTCCCGCGCAGCCGCCTCCGCCTCCTTCAGCCTCTCCGGCCAGACGTAAGCCTGCAGGGGCGACGCCGACTTACCCTTGCCCTCCGCATTCCCGAGGAACTTCTTCACATGCCCCTCGAAGGACAGCTTCCCCGCACGCGCGATGCTGGCAAGCCTCTCCTGCAGCTCCGCCTCCGGCAGGGGGAACGCGACCTCCTCACGCTCCACCAGGCGCTGGGCGCCCTCCTTTGCGGCGCGCAGCGCCTCCGCCACCTCGTTGTCGTTCAACTCCGACACGGCAGACACCACGTCGCGCAGCGCACCCTTCATGACATCCAACGCGGAGCGGGCGTGCTCCGTCCCCCACAGCGAACCAATCACCGCCTTCAGGTCGACACCCACCTGCTCCGCCTGCTTGCTATACTGCGCCTCTGCCACAGCCTTCTTAAAAGGGACTCTGTCACGGAGGAACTGCTTCACCTTGTCCGCATAGATGTGCTGGAGCTGCCCGGAGTAGCTCCTGATGTAGGCGGTGATGTTGCGCGTGTTGACCTCGGTGAAGATTTTCATCTCCTTCGCGACCTTCGCCCTGCAGGCAGTGATGGCATCGGAGGGGTCTGCTGCGGGGGTGACGAAGTCTTCGATGAACAGCACCGCCCTCTTCAGCGCCGCGCCGTGCAGAAGGGAGAGTTCCTCTGGGGATGGCGGGCGCAGCGCGATGCTGTCGAGGTTAAGCTTCACCGACACAACCCCGCGTGCGGACTCCACCTCTGCAGCCTCAGCCTCCGCAGTGGAGGGCAGGCTACGCACCGATTCGCCGGACTGCTGGATGGCCCACCCACGCAGCACCGCACCCCCCACCTCATGCCGGTACACCGCCACCGCACGGTCCACCGCAGACTGCTTCAAGCTCGCGAGGAACTGCTCCGACTTCCGCGGGGCATGGAAGGGCGCAGCACTCCCCACCACATAGCGTGCCCATTCGGCGAAGATCGCACCGGACTGCACCCAGAGGGGCACCTCCGCAGGGGCGGCCTGAGGGAGGTGTGCCTTGAAGAACCCTTGGGTGAGCTCCTGCGCCCTGCTGTTGAGGGACAGCGTTGCGGCGACGGCGTCCCCAGCTGCGGTGTCACCCGAGAGCAGCAGGGGCAGCGTGGTGACGGAGGTGGCCTCGAACAGCGAGAGGCCTCCCGGCGCCAGGCTGCGCTTGAGGAGCGACTCTGCCGTGGCGCCGTGCTGCACGCCGAGACCCGTGACTGCGACGGAGACCGGGGGGAGCCTCGGTGCGTTGGTGGTGTCGGCGGGGCGGAGGGCGCCGGTGGCGTTGCAGGGGCCCTGCTGCTGGAGGCAGATCTCCGGGCGGTGGACCCTGCGGTGGGTGTGCTCCGTCTGCACGACTAGGGAGGAGATGAGCGGCTCCACGACAGGCACATCCTCGCGGGGGACGGAGAGCACGACGTGTGCGCTGGATGTCATGATGACGTTCAGCGCAGCCCTCGTTGCGTTCGTCAGAGACTCGACGGCGTCGGGTTGCCTGTTGGGGTGGTGGTGGTGGGGGGATGGAGGAGGGGAAAACACATAGCGGGAGGGAGCTGCGCCGAATCACCCCCCCCCCCCCCCATCCGCGGTGTGCTCTCAGTGTGCAGGCATGTCGCTAAGCGTCGACCGTCGACCCAGTGATTTTGGGTTTCCCCCCCCATAAAAAAGCGTCGACCCAGCGTCGACCCAGTGGACTGGGTTGACGCTTGGTCGAGGCTTGGAGCGTCGACCCAGTGGAACTGGGTTGCCATTCAAGCCTGGACCAAGCGTCAACCCATTTATTACACTGGGTCGACGCTCACCAAGCGTCGACCAAGCGTCAACCCACTTTCACTGGGTCGACGTCGAAGAGAGTATGGGTTTGCAGGAACAGATGCTCACTACCGTGGCCTCCGGCGGCTGGGGGGCTCTGCCCCCCAGACCCCCCATCTCGCGTGCCCGTCTCGTAACCAAGTCCTTGCGCTTTGACGGCCGTGGCATATCAGGGGGCAGCGTCGAAATCATGGTCCCGAAAGCCATTTTTTGGTTTCCTCCGGCACCCGACGGCGCGAGCGGGAGAGGAACCACGGAAGGAACCCAGCGCCTCACACCGTGCCCACCTAGTGGTCCACCGGTGGGAAAATTTGGCAACAACACGAGCGCGCGCGAAGCGCGCGCGAGAAAAATTGACCCCTAGTGTTTTCCCCCCTGATCCCCCCCCAAAACAGGAGCGTCAACCCACCAAATCTCCAAAATCGAAAAGTTAGCGACAGGCCTGCTCAGTGTGCATACCTCAGCGCGAGGATCACAAGGCGGCGCTGCGTCGCCTCGTCCACCCCTGCAGGGATGAGCCACGAGTCGCCCTGCTCGAAGGCGGAGGCGGGGAGGCCCGTCTCTGCCTTGGAGGCAGCCGCACGCTCGTGGGCGTAGTGCATTGCCATCAGGGGGAGTGTGTCAATCTCTACGAAGCCCACCAGGTGCAGCGCGCCTTCCGTGTTCTGCAAGGCCTCAGAAGCCTCGGGAGACAGGATGGGGCCTGCATCGCTGCTCTGCATCAGTGGGTAGGCCTTGAAGTCGACGAGGCTCGGTGCCGTGGCTGTCTTCTTCGGCTTCACCTGCTCTGTGGCGGCAGGCTTCTGCGCCTGCTTCTCCTTCGGCTTCTGCTGCTGCTGCTGCTTTGCCGCCTTGGTGTCAGCGTCCTTCCCCTCCTCCGCCTTCGTCGGGGCCTTCTTCTTCTCAGCCTGCTTCGGCTTCTGCTGCGTGTCTGCCGCCTTCTCGCCCTTCTTGGCAGACTTCTTCGCCCCGGCGTCCGGCTTCTTCCTGCCCATGCCCCGCCCACCCTCAGCACCGTGCTGCGACACAAGGCATGCCAGCACCAGCAAGGCAAGAAGCGCCCTCATGGTTGCGGCCGTGCCCCTTCCCAACCACCGAGCGCCTGCATGAGGGTTGGGGCGTGGTGTGTGCGCCAAATGTGTGTTATTGCACTGCAGTATCCCTTCAGCCTCGCTGTGTGTGTGCGCCAAACCCCCTTTCCCCACTTGTTCTGCCAGAAGGTAACGGATGGGACGGGGTGGGGACGGGCGGTGTCCCACGTGGACCCCACCTGGTATCTCAGATGGATTCATTGCGGGTGCCGGGGATGGTTCGGCATTGTCTGAGATGCATTCCAGCGTGTGTGTGTTGATTTGGATCCCTCCCGGGAAACTGGAGACGATATACAAGACTCGGGTGTGGGGGGGGGGGGGGGGGAGCGTATTTCTGTTTCTCACAAGAATGAAGATGGAAAATGCACTCCAAAACACACACATTTGCTCCACACCGCGTCGTGAAGACTCAACTTGGAGATTGCATTCGCTTTTTTTTTGTAATCGGAACGTGCCTGCCAGTGCATGCAGTTCTGCAAGCCTAACCGACATTTCTTTGCGATTCTATCGATTCGATGAAGCCCACACACACCCCACACACGTGAATCTGTTTTAGCAGTGCAGAACACACCGATCGCCTCTGCTCTTGGGTGTGATCTCCGCTTGGCGACCCACACGCCTGCGAGTCATTGTTTTGCAGAACACACCAAGATATCCTCTTTGCTTTTGATTCGATCTCCACTGATAGCAGGGAGCCCCGATGATGAAGGGACTGAAACCCCTTTCAGAGGCGAGGCGGTGTCGGTGATAGCTCTGTTTCATGCGTGAGTGGGAGGGTGTGCGCGCAAATACAGAATAATTATAAAAAGAACAAAATTTACCCTCCAGCGCCTTTTCTTATTCTACAGTGGAGAAACGCGAGACCCAGCTGGCTCTTCCAATTTTGTGCGCATCGGGCTGACACAAGCTTGGCAGGGTCGAGCCACCCCCTGCCGTTATATCGATTCCTGCATCGCCTGGGTCGGGAAGGGGATGCCCGCAAGCGGAGCACGCCCGCGCGCCCTTCCCCTCTGAAGGGGTGAAGAGCGTGGGGGGCGGGAGGTGGGCCCTGCCTGCTGTGATCGCTTCGCTTCCCAATCCCATTCGTGCCATGCAACATTATATTTTTCAAAAAATGTTTGAATATTTCTGGTTTGGATTCGTAACAAGGCACAAACCCAAAAGGCAGCTTCGCTGCCTTTTGGGCGGGCCCTGAGAACCACGGGAAAGACGCGAGGGGCGGGGGGTGGAGGCAGACAGCGAACAGGTGTTGCTGGATGCACTGCAACATCACCACCGCGTTGACGCGTTCCACACCCACACTCCTGCTGATGATGGTGTCATGAGTGAGGAGCACAAGGAGCCCTTCCCGCCCACAGTCGCGGTGTGCCGAAAAACGTAACACGCAACATGAACACGTTCCTCCCAAAAGGGCCAGCATCGGGAAAACCGGGGGGTTTTTTTGGCGCAAGCGACGCCTGTATCTTGTTTGGGGGAGAAAGAAGGTTTCTATTGCACGGCAACAGCTGTATTTCGGAAAGCATCCCACCGAGGGGGTGGTGGGGGGGGCTCCGCCAAAGGGGCGTGGCGATGGTGGCGGTGGCAGTGGCGGGGGTGATGATTGGCAGGGGGGGGGAAAGGGAACATCCCGATTCCACAACAATCGGCAGCGACAATCAAGCCGATGCACACTATAAAGGTTCGTAAAGCATCGGGCAATCCGAGGCGGGTTGATCGTGGGTGGATGGGGGATGGGCGGGGCGGGGCGGGGGGTGGTGGGGTGTGGGGGGTCGGCACTAGCCACTCCAATACACCTGACTTCAACTTAACTGAAGAGATGCGCTGAACCTGTCTCGCTTAGAGGTGGTTAAAACACGCGCCCTTGAGGGGCAGACAGTCGACACAACCATCAGAAAATCATGCAGCAGACAAAGAAAAAACATGGCAACAGCAAAACCAACAACTGCCTGCAGCTGTTTAGTTGGAACGCAGACCCCCCCACTCTTTGTGTACGCCACTGCCCAAGTCTGACGGAGTGGTGTGAGTGGGGGGGGGATGGGGGGAATGGGGCGCCGCAATATCCAGCCAATAAAAAGGGGGCAGAAAGATAATTCCCCCAGCTGGGTTCTGCTGAAGCATCAAGAGATGTGGGGAGGGGTTTGAGGGGGCTGTTGCAATATTTCTTTATTGCGCCAAATAAAATGCAACAACAACAGCCGGGGGAAAAAATCAAAAAAAATCGTGATCCCTTCGCTTTATTATAGACACCCTGCCCAGCAACTGTGGGAGAACAGCCCCGGACTACTTTTTGTTCAGCGCACACTTGCTGTCTCAAGGCTGTGTAGAGCCGTGTGAAGTGGCATGAAGGTGCTAATCCAAAAGCTTCAGTTGTACGATTTCCTTCGTTACTTCGCGACTTCGCTCCGCTCCGTCGCTCGTAACTAGTAGCAATGAAATAAACTCACCTCCCTGACCCGAAGAAGAGGGGGGGGGGGCACATAGAGCTGACTCAGGGTTGCCACACAGCGAGTGAAAAACGATATGTGTGCCTGAGACAGACCAAATACTGCCAAGAGTTGTTTGTTTGGGACGGGGGATACGAGCCAAGCCAGTCGCTGCCAGCTAGTGCTTGGTATTTCGGGGCGCAGAGTCAGGATTTGTATAGCCGAGCTGCTTCAGGGTGCTGGGTTGGACCAGTGACCCCACACGCCCCACACCTGCAGCAGCGGCGGAGCAGAGATGGACCCAACAGGGGAGGGGGCGGGGGCTTCGTCCACACTCGCGTTTTTTTAAACTTCGTACCCGATCCCTCGCGTCGCGCACTCACGCGTTTTGTTTTATTTTCTGTGTTCTGATCAGGGCATTTTATAGGGGCGAAATCTACGCTCATTTGGGCTTAAATGTGAGGCGTTCCCCGATTTTTTGACGGACCCCCCGGCAAGCGAGTCTTGTACTGAATGGGTCACCTCCCGGTTCCTCTCTCAGGGATCCGTGCTCGGGTCCAGCCTCGGGTGCCGGAGGCTAGTCCAAAAAATGGATTTCGGGACCGATCGGACGCGCAAGGACTTGTATGCATACAGGCACATGCCACGGGGGGTCTGGGGGGCGGAGCCCCCCAGCCGCCGGAGGCCACGGTAGTGAACATCTGTTCCTTGCAGGTGCACAGATTCTGCATGAGCTGGCTGCGTCCTCCTGAGGCTACTGAGGGTCTGATGGTCTGCATTCCATTCTCTGATGTAACCTCAAAGGTTTGGGTACAAGACAGGTATACAGCACAGGGGGGGTCTGGGGGGCGGAGCCCCCCAGCCGCCGGAGGCCACGGTAGTGAACGTCCGTCCCTTCGCTTCCTGCGTTTTCTCGGGGTTTGACAAAGAAACTGGACAGAAAAACGGTCGGGTAAGTTGCTCGCAGTCTGTGGGCATGAGTCCACTCTCATCTGCGAGGCTGCCCAGCCGCCGCCAGTTTTCCACCCCCCGGATTTTTCCCGGAAATCTTTTTTTTTTCCTTAAATGTGAGGGATCGCCTCAGTTTAGACCCCCTATAATATGCTCTGGTTCTGATATTCCGATGGATGCTCTGATGCACTGTGATAGTGGTGTGCTAGTAGTGTGCAGTTGTTGTGCTTTGTGGGGGGGGGGGGGCTTTATTCAATTTTTAATATTTGTGTTACTTTTGGGTTCCGATTTCTCAGCTCACACGCCTGTGGGTAGGGTGGAGGGGGGGCTTTTGCTTTGATTTCGACTGAGATCTCAGGGCCAGCGCCGCAAGAATGGCCAGCCCTGGGTTGCGCAAGCTGGTTGCATCTCCCCTCCTCACCACCCCCCCGGGTTTTCCCCGCAACAAGGCAGGACACCTCGTGGTTGATCGGGACAGCCATGGCTCCAATATTCTCTTACGGCATTGCCGCACGAGATGGACAATGTCGGGGTTATCAAGCCAGGCTTGTCTATCGCGCAGCAGAATGGAAAAGACTGCTGGACGCGAACCCAAAACGCGACATCGCACCGCCGGGACCAAATGGCTTCTGATGAGGAGGTTGCAATCAGGCAAGCGCATGACACACATTGACATGGTTCTTTGTATTTCGTGGAGAACGCCAATCGCACCTTGTTTCCGATGCGCTTGGCTGTGGCAATGCAACGTGCTGCCCACATGGATTGTTTCAATTATTGACAACGTGTTACAGCCTGCGCAATACAAACGCCATGTGGGCCACTTTTCAAGCCCTTGCTTCTGCTCACGTTGGTTCAAGCAAGCGTTGCCTCGATGGCACGACAGGATGATTCGCCTCGACCCCAAGTGTGCATCTCCCCCCCCGCGTTCACCCTCCCCTCCCTCCCCCAGGGGAAAGGACAGAACTTTCAGGAGCCCAGCAGCGGGTGGCCTTCAGAGCCAAGCCGCGTCAAACACGACCCTCCCCAGAGGTGTGAGCGGTGGCTCGGCTGCACCCTGCGCTTCCTTAGAGTGCTTTAGAGCAAGGCATATACCCACCCACCCCCCAGATGCACACCTCAGGTCAGGTCACTCTACACACAACCCCCAGATCCAATGGAGTCAAGGCGCCTGACGGGCCATGTCATGCGAACAGTAAAAATATGGCTCTCCAGCACTGTTGCCATGCGTGTCTTGCGGGGCGTACCTCAAGAATAGATTGGATGAATGGGTACTCGGGGGCCAGGTTAAGCCGCTGGATTGGGGGAGTTGGGGGAGTCGGAAAGGGGGGGAGGGGGGCGATGGGGAATTGGGGGCTACGGTGGCCTTGTTATTCCCGATACCATGCACGGCAAGATAAAAACTCCCGTGGAAATGCGTCGATATCTCTTTGCTAGACGAACATGACATCAGGAGAGCAGAGTCACAGAGAACCACCGTGCCTTGTGTGATTGCTTGTGAGAAGATCTGGCGGTTTTGCCCCTCGAAGCTCAACCAGACGTGGTGCCGTGGCACTGTGGATGCATTTTGATTTGAAGCGGTGCAACGCATCCCCGCTGGGGATGACGTGTTAACGCTTCCATCGCCTCTACACACCTTTTGTGAAAGTGCTGGGGGGGTCAGGTCAGCTATGGATGGGTGAGTTTAAAAATGAACACTTCTTCTCCCACGCCGAGCGAGTTATCGGAGCCGTCTCCGGGACAGCATCCGAGAATGCGGAGCGAGGGAGCGTAACGATGCAGAAAGACGCGAGCCATAGAGAGACGAACTCAGTTCCTGTCCGAGATCTCGTGGGGGGTGGGTGTGCTCGGCCTGTGCAGTGACAACATGCCTTAGGGGCACAAACGAGTCTTGACAGGCGAAGGTGGACAACACCCGCTGATCTCCCACGTAACTTTCGGCCTCTGCCTATGCCTCGGAAAGGAGGAGAAGAACATGTAAGAGGGAAACACCACGGGGGGGGGGGATGGATGTATGTGCAAAGACCCCCCCCCCCCTGTGTCAGTTGCTGGTTAATGCAAGGTTAATGAGATGGGCGCAGCGCCACCCATGATGCCACACACCTCAGTTTGAATGGAAGGGGCGCATCCTGGGGGCACATCACGGATTTTTCACTCGGGTGAGAACCAACCGGGCCACTCGGGCCGCTGTGCGCAGGGGTGCGGGGAAGGGACAGTGTGAATGTGCATCACCCCGGGGAGGGGGGTGTGCACAGCTTTCAGACTGTGTTGGTTTGGCTTCGGCATTCCCCACACAATACGCGCCATGGTTCCACACAAACAACACAAAAAATCGTACTCCTTTCGCTTTATTATAGACACCCTGTCCAGCAACTGTGGGAGAACAGTTCCGGACTACTTTTTGTTGAGCGCACACTTGCTGTCTCAAGGCTGTGTTGAGGCCCTGTGAAGTGGCATGAGGTGCTAATCCAAAGCTTCAGTCGTACGATTTCCTTCGTTACTTCGCGACTTCGCTACGCTTCGTCGCTCGTAACTAGTAAAAAAAATAACACGTGAAACGTTTTGTGGCGGGTGTCGAAACACACTGAGACAGCCTGCTCTAATGGTGTCAGGCCCGCCACATACAAACACACGCGAACCTTCTTTGCTCGAGTGCCGTGCCTAAGGTCGCACTCGGCGAACTCTGATGCATACCTCCACTTTTTGAACGATCTGAACGATTTTTGGCCGTGTTCGTAGCGCCCCCCTGTGCTGGTGAGAGGGGTCGCCGGTTCATGTTCCCTTGGCCGCACAGTGGCATTGCCTTCCGTCGCCTCTTCCTCTTGGTGACAAGGGTGATGTTTCGTTTGGCCATTCGGTGGACCAGGAGGGGAGGGGCCCGGTGATTTAGTTATCGCGACATGTGATAATCGTTCTGACTCTGTTTGTGATTTGCTCGCTTTGCTTCTGGGGCCTCCCGATCTCTCCGCAGACGAACACACACGAGCCGAAGAACTCCCGAGAACCGATGGTGACAAGCACGCAGGAGGGAATGTACTTCGCTCTTGTGTCAAACTGTGGCGCCAAAGATCTGACCCAATCACCTTCTATTGTTAATGTTCAGAAGAACGCCATACATTGAATCGGTGACCCCGTTCTCCCCTTGTGATGCACCCGGTTTTGCATTGGTTTTCTGCACACCACTACGGTGGCCATAGTGTGAGAAAACAGGCTTCACTCACCCCCTTCCCCTGGTGACTACATTGCCAGAATTTCAGGGAAACCCGGGAGGTGTGGCCGGGAAGGGTGGTGGGTACCAAGGGCGGGGGCAGCAAAAATAACAGCGAAACAGAGCCGTGTGGCCCCAGAAGCCCCTCCCAAGCCACCCAGCCCAACCCACCCCCACCGGTGGTCTTCTCCACAAAAAGTGCCCGACGGGTTTAGACACCATCCCCTCTGCAAGCACAAAGGCTTGGGGTGAACAATTCACACCAGCAGCATCTCTGCATGCCCCTCAAGTGACGAGCAGGATTGTCGACGGACCTGCATTCACTACTGTTTTGGTGGGGTGCTTTTTCATTGTAGCTTCTCGGAAATTGTCAGGGGGGCGCCAATGATGGTGGCTCGGTTCTTCTTGGAAAGCGCGTCGGGTATCACTTGGAGCTGTGGGGGGCCAGGTTCAGCCAGCAACCCAACCTTCAGACCACACAGTGAATGCAGAGTGAACGCCGCATCTCTGCATGGGCACGCCAACCAATCCTTGGCGATGCGAAAAGAGTTCATTTTCAGTCAAAGAGTTCCTGCCAAAAGAGATACACTCACCCTGGCGCAGAGAAGAGCAACCTGGAGAGTCGATCCGCGCCGATCCGCTGCAAACAAGGTTCGGCAGCCAAGGCACACTGCTGGATCACAACATAGCAGGGCGAGGGTGTGTGTGTCTGCGTAGAAGCGTTCGCAGCAACGCTGCCAGATACCCCTACATCGCCCCCCCCCTCCCTCCACCCCAGTGCAAACCCGCCGGGCTGGGGTGACGTACCCAAGAGAGTAGGGGGGCCCCAATCCGTTAGTCCCCTACCACCAGGGGTGGTGTGGAGCGTCAGGTGGCCCACCTCGTCCACAAATCCTATTTACATGGCACACGTATCATCACACATGGCAGCAACGTTGCGGGGGGGGGGGGGGGGAGTGAGGCAAGAGGGCGATGCTCTTGAGATGAGTGGTGTGCTGTGGGCAACATTGCATTTTTTTTTCGTGGCGTTACTTTTTTTGTGGGTGGGGTGGGGGATCGACAACCACCAGCCCTGGCATGCTTGAGACAAAGCCTCAGGGGTGGTGCCGGGCATCACAGCGCCAGAAAGGCGTTGCTAAAAGAATCAGCGGGGGCCCTCGCTACCAGGTGTGCTGAGTGAGAAACAGTGAGTCACGGCCCACTTCCCCTCTCTGACTGACGAGCTGTGACGAGCTGTGACTGGCAGCGAGGGCCCCCAGCAGAAAATGATTGCCGGGTTTCTTCTGTTTTGCTTGTGCAACCTTCTGGCCACCTGCACGTTGGGGGCGTGGAGTGTAGGTGAAAAAAAACATTGCTCCCCACTGCAACCTTTTTAGTTCTGAACGCCTTCCGTGAGCACGGTGCGTTTGACACAAAAAAAATCGACGTGTCGAAAAAATACAGTGATGATTGGTCCCGAGGTAAATCAGTGGAGGTTGAGAGGGTAGGGAAGGCGACCATGCATAATTGGAAGCAGGACCTGCGCTCCCCCTCGGATGGTGACGGGTGCCAAAGCAGGGATAAACACGCTTCGACCGCCTTAGCGAAAACCCTCAAAATTCTACTACAAATTTGAGAACAACCGCATCCTCTCTGTACTGATGCACGCTTGGTTTCTTAATCTGGGGAGGGGTGAGTGTGTGGGACGTGACTTTTGAACGATTTTGAACGATTTTTCTGCTCACATTTTTGGGGAAAAAATTAAAAGTCGCGCACCTGTCGCTGTTTGGTAGAACCACCTTTCGGTCGAGCGCCTACTTGCTGTCTCAAGGCTGTTGATTGAGGTCCCTGTGAAGTGGCATGAAGGTGATAATCCTAAAGCGTTTGGCCATACGATTTCTTTTTTCCCTTTGTTACCTCACGACACTTCACCGCGGCTTCGTCGCTCGTAACGAGCCCAAAAATATCACAGGATCACGCTTAGAGAACCCGTTGTACGAAATGGCTGGGGATACTGAAAAGCGGGCGTGCAGATCAGCATTCCCGAGGTCCTTACTCCAGAAGGCAGACCCATCCGGGATACATCCCTTTCAGCAGGGGAAGCAGGGACGATGTCAGAGTTCCTTTGTTTTGCCGGTGGAAGTATCGAAGGTAGAGACGGTGAAAACGGTGAATACAAAATAGTGGAAACGGGGTGCGGGGGGTGGGGGTGGGGGGGCATTGAAATAGAAGTGGAAGGAATCACAAGGACGATCTCCCTTCACTCAGGGTGCGGGGGGTGGGAGGACAGGATAACAGAGAGATCGGCCTCTCCTATGCACTGCGTGCCTCGCTAAGAATAGGGGGTGTATAGAGTGTGTGTGGGCTGACTGTACCTAGAACATTTACAAATATTTGGGTGGAGGTAGGGAGGGTGTTCGGTAAGCTGTACGATGGTTTCTCCTTTTTTAACTGCGTCCCCGTCCCCCCACGTTGTGCGCTACATCGTTGTAGCGTTGGCTCACTCCTTTTGATAGGCAGGAGGGGTGGGGGGGTGGGGTGGGGTGGGGGTGGGGGTGGGGGGCGTCAGGAAAGGAAAAGGGATGCATGCCAAGACAGTATAGATCAATTTTAGGCCACGCGAATTTGCCTAGGGAAAAAAAAAGAGAAACTGGCGCGAGAAACAGAAAGACAAACGCCAAAAAAATGTGACATCGCCATTCAGACGAAGAGAAACGTATCTGTGCCCCCGCTGGATCGTATAGTGACAACACAACGAGACAACAAACCAATTACCGCCCGATGGTTGTTATGTTGGAACGCAGACCCCACTCTTTGTGTCCACCACTCCCCGGTCTGATAAAGGTGTGGGTGGGGTCACACGATCCAGCTAACAGAAAGTTTCCTAGTTGGCTGACGCCGAACTAATAAAAAAAACCGGCCCTTTTTTTCTCTGTCGTTCCGTTTTGGTTGTTGTGATGCGGCAATGCTTCTCCAACGACCCCGTCACACCATGATGGCCAATCCAGCACGAGTGCGAGAGCTGAACACGTTTGGTTGGCTGGCCCGGCTATGGCGATGCCACTTTCTCTCTGATCACACAACCCTCTGTTGGGAGTGCGAATAAACACCGGTGTCTTTCTCCAGCCCAGCTTCAAATAACCTGGACACCCCCTCGCCCCCCCCCCCCCCCGAGAGAACTACCACACCATTGCAAGGAACCACACCATTGCAAGGAAAAGGGAACTGCCACTGTGTGCCTGAATAGGATCGGCAGGGCAAGGGGAGGGGGGGTGAGGAGAAACGGAACGGAACGAGGTGTGCGTGCCTTGATCCTGTTGAATCTCGGCGGAATAAAAGCACACGGAATAGATAGCCAGATAGAAACTGGGGGAGGGGGGGAGGGATGCGTGCGCCTTCACTCCAAAGTGCAGTGTCGTGTGACCACACAAGAGCGATCAAGCCCCACACACCGCCCCCACCCCCAAACCTGCTGTGTCACATCGCATGTTTTTCCAGGAAGGCTGAAAAAAACGCGAAACAAGCGAGGACCTTCTCGGGGGTGATGCAAATATCTTGCCGTCCCTCGAAAGGGGCTCCGGTGCGACGTGTGCTGCGTGTGAGGCAAAAAAGCGCCGGGGGTTGGTTGGCGGGCCACCAAGGCGGTTGGGGAAACCTGTATATTTTTAAGGGAGTTTACCGTAGTTCCGTTTGAGTAGGTTCAGAGAGTGTGGCGCGGGAAGGGGGTTTCCTGATCAACGAAGTGCGTCGTCCTGACAAAAGGTCGGGACGCGTCTCTCCGAGGACTGGGTTCTGGCTTAGAGGCGTTCAGCCTCTAAGATATCTACCTTACCCACCCACCCGCAACCACACCGCATTCTGAATTCATCCAGTGGAAACGCATCACGGCACTGTCGTGTGTGAGGGTTGGCGATGACATCATGTGTAAGGGGGGCAGGAAGGGGCCCCGAAAACCCACACGGCGCACTGTCAAGGCACTCACCCACCCACCTCAACCACCGCATTCATTTTTTTTTTCGCGCAAATCAGTTTGTGGCCCGCCCACTCCCCCCAACCCCCCGACGCCCGAAGCAACACAACGCAGGAAGCGCGGCAGCGGACAATAACAGAAAGAGGGCAAGATGGGCACCAGACTAGAGGCCCTGCACATAGGTAAAGGCAAGAGCAATATGTATGATGGTGAAATCAGATGGTGCTCCCTGAAGAGGCCGTTTTACGTTGTTCTTTGCGTGCTCGCTGCGTAGCTTCTTTATTTATTCACGGTTCGCCAGGGGCAGCCACTGAAAAAGTTCCCTATGATTTTTTTGTACGGACGGTGCCTGCCAGTGTGCATGTTGCTGCAGGGGTACCATACGCTTCCCTCACCCCCCGGCAGACCCCGTCTCCCGAGACTCCGCGCAGCGGTTCTAAACACTATAGGTGGGCGTCCAGCCTCACCTGCTGGGTGTATCACGGCTCTTCGTGAGAGGATTGTGCCCCACAGTGCAAGAAAACACGCGGCAAACTAGCAGTGCACATACCAATGGACCCGCAAACCCGAGAGCCCATCCAACCCCGATGGCGAATACAACGGCTCTCAACTAAATGAAAATCCTGTTGCAATCTCTCTCTCTCTCTCTCTCTCTCTGCACGAAAAGACGTGCGCTTGAGGAACAAAAATAGTTTACACGCAACTCAAAATCAGAACACACACCGGACAAGGCAGGAGGGGAAGTGGGGGAAGGAGTGGGGGTAAGAGAGTGACGAAGGAGGGCACGATGAGAGTATCATGGAGGAGGAGGGGGGGTGGGGTGGGGTGGGGCTTGTGCCGCAGCAGAGTGCGGAAGAAACGCCCCAACAAAAAAGAAAGAAAGAAAGAAGGCTGGTGTGGGGTCAGGCGTGTATCTATTTCACGGAATGAAAATAGGAATTTGGGGAAAAAATATTTTTTTGCACTATTTTTTTTGCACTATTTTCCTTTGGATTTTATTGTGACCCTACTTGGTATTGGCAGAAAATTTTTATGTTCCCGGTCTTGGATGTGCTCAAACATTCAAAAGAACACATTTTCCGTGGCCAAAAAAATTTTTGCACCCGGAGGTGGGGATGGGGGTGGTGGTCACTACTTTTTTGCACCATTTTCCTTTGGGTTTTATTGTGACCCTACTTGGCATTGGCAGAATTCTTCTATGTTCCCGGTCTTGGATGTGCTCAAACAGTCAAAAGAACACATTTTCCGGGTGCAAAAAAATGTTGCACCTGGGGGGTGGAGAGGGGGGTCGGAGGGCGGTGTGAGAGGCTTGCTCTCGAGCTCAAACCAACAGATGTTCCCTACCGTGGCCTCCGGCGGCTGGGGGGCTCCGCCCCCCAGACCCCCCTGTGGCGTGTCTTTGCGCGACAATTTATCGTCCCCCCATGCGACATGTGCTATCTGTCAGTTGTGTTGTACTTGAGCGTATGCGACTATGGAGCCAGGCCAACAGACGTTCGCTACCGTGGCCTCCGGCGGCTGGGGGGCTCCGCCCCCCACACCCCCCTGTGGCATGTGCCTGGTCTTGGAGCCAAGTCCTTGCGCGTACGGGGCTGCGGTTCCAGCACCCTCGCGGAAGGCTGGGCCCGAGCACTGATCTCTAAGAGACGAACCACCTTGCGAATGCGATCGGGTTTGCGGGCTTGCGGCCATGACATCTCGAAAGGGTCGTCATGTTTCGGGTTCGACTTGGTGGGCATCCGTGGCATGCAAGAGATGGCACACCAGGAGCCACGCAGCACCAGGTCGACCTGGATCTGATCGAGCTCAGGGGGAAGGAAGCACAGTCACCAAAGTGATATCACCGCCGGCCTCAACCACCAAACTGCAACCGCAGAAGTTCCGCTATTCTCACAAGGGAAGGCGCCCTGGGATGTAGCAGTGATTTGTGTGCAGCGCCATCAAGTGACACTGACCGCCTTGAACAGAGAGGTAGTGTACAGATGGCGATCAGTGAGAGGGCGTGATGTGTCCTCCCACTTCCCCATCTACCTCCATTCGTTCACCGTTGTTGATAGCGATTTTTTCGCCATTTTTTCGAATCGTATGCATCGGTCAGGCCGAGTGAATCAAAATAGCGCAAAAATCACACCAAAATCTGTGTCTGAGGCACAGAAATCGTGCAAAAAAGCACCCAAAAAAAGTGCAAAAAAACCAAAATAGGATTTCGAAAATTGGCCAAAATACCCCCAAAATAGAGCCACACCTGTGTGGGGTGTTTGCGTTGCAACGGTCGCCCTCCCCCCCCCCCCCCCACCTCGTAGTAGGCATGGCTTTACCAGGAGGGATGGGGGGGGGGGGCGGGGAACCCACCGAACGACACCCACGAGTCTTCTTTGATGTGCGAAATCGTTCTCCTTTCGCTTTATTATAGACACCCTGTCCAGCAACTGTGGGCCGGAATACCTTTTGTTGAGCGCACGCTTGCTGTCTCACGGCTGTGTCGAGCCGTGTGAAGTGGCACAAAGGTGCTAATCCAAAAGCTTCAGTCGTACGATTTCCTTCGTTACTTCGCGACTTCGCTCCGCTCCGTCGCTCGTAACTAGTCAAAAATAATCAACGGGCTTCATCGCCCAGCCTCGCCCCCGGCTATTCTGGAAGTCTCTTTGCCCTGTGGTTGCACAAATAATAGCGTCAGTGCACCACCCTATTGTTGCTTCGAGGAGACTCACATGGGTTTCCCCTCTCTCTCTGCGCGTTTGGAGCCGCTGTATTGAGAAAGAAACTCGCACCACTTTCGCTTTGTGATAGGCACCCTCTCCAGCGGCTGTATGAAACAGAGCCACACTTTGTTTTGTTGAGCGCCCACGACATGCATCAAGGCAGTGTTGAGGCCCTGTGAAGTGGCGATGCAGGTGCTGACCCTCAAAGCTCCAGTCGTGCGGCTTCCCTCCGTCACTTCGCGACCTCGCCACGCTATATAGATCGGGAACTCGCCAAGGCGCATCTCCCCGAAACAATAGAGCAATATACCGCACGGGGGGCCTTCGCTCTGCCACACTGTGTGTCAAACTGTGTCACTTTGCAGCCAGTGTTGTGAGGCGGTTCACCATTTCTCACTTCTCTGCCGTATTGCAATTTGGGTTAGCGTGCTGGCATCGCAGCCTGGCCCCGAAGGACCATACCGTGAGGAACCGGGCCCGCTATCCTACTCTTGCTCTACGTGACACCACACGGTTTCGCTCTCCTCCTCGTTGCGCTGTAAAGGAGGGGGGACACACACACACTGGAAGCCGGAGATTGCGCCTGCTGATACTGAGGCGCAATCTTCGCGACGACGCGTTGAAAAGAGCGCGGAATAGCCGCCGAACAAAAGATGGTGGGAGAGGGGATGCAGCGGGTGCGCTTCGGAACCGCACGCAACACCTGCTTCTGGAGGAAACGAGAACGAGAAGGACGGACAGCACGTGTCTTGCGCTCCAAGAAGCGCAAGGCCTGTGAGGCCCGTGGGAAAGGGGAAGGCACGCCTGATCTAGCTGTGCTGATGATCGTGCGGGAGGAAGGAAAACCTGCTCTGTTGTTATGAAACGAGCATCGCTCCAGGGCAGATTCGTCTGCTTCTCTGCGTTTGCTATGTTGGATTAGCGGATCCGCATCGTACAGAACTTCTCTGCAGTTCTGAGCAAAGGCCCCCACTGAGTGAGTTTTCGCCACGGTGCAGAAAAGAGCTTGTTTTTGGTGCATTTCCTCCTGGTGAGAGGAGGAAATCGCCTAAATTGGCCGAAATACTGCAATTGGAATACTCCCTGACACTGTTGACACGCACAGGCTTAACAAGGCATGTTTGGCGAGTGGGGAGAGGGAGAAGAGGGAGGAGACGGAGGGCATTCGCGAAGTGTGGCAAAGTGAACTCTGCCCCCCCCCCCCTCCCCTCCCTCACGGTATACAATGGTAGGAGACAGAACTGATCAGTGTTTAAGATACTGTTATGAAAAACGGGGCTTAGCCCCGGTTTTCGAGATTTTGCCCCGAAAAACCGGGGGTGCCTCTTTTTTTTTTTCACCGGGATTTTTCTGAGATTCTGTCCGGGTACTATTCCAGGGTACTTTTTGGCCAGAGGAGGCCGGGGCCAAGAGCACAGTGCCCTGCCCCAGGCGTTCGCCCGATGAACCTGTTGAGCACAAGGTGCACGTTGACGACATGCGGCGTGCGACTATGGAGCAGAATCAGCTGTTCACTACCGTGGCCTCCGGCGGCTGGGGGGCTCCGCCCCCCAGACCCCCCTGTGGCCTGTGCATGTCCAGAACCAAGTCTGCAAGGGCAACCTGCGGTGCTTTCAACACCACCACGCTCTCAAGAACGCCTTCCTCATCGACTGGCTCCTTCGCGTTGACGACAAGAAGGAGCGCGCTCCTCTCGGACCTGGCAGCGGCGGCGAAGTCAGTCCCCTGCAGACTCTCCACCCTGCCCATCCCAGTTGAGTGGCGTGGGGTGGTGTGTTGTGGGAAGGGAAAGCCCTTCCATTTGGGGAAATGGCCGAAATTTTACCCCCGATTACCCCCGGTTTTCGGCGCGCAGCCCGGAACCCTATCTTTTACCCTGGAACTGATACGGTATTTTTTTTGACACAGAGGGCGGAAGGCTCCCAGTTGCCGGGAAAAAAAATACCGTTTGCGTGAGTGTGATGACAGGAGGCTGGGGGGTCGGCGGGGCAGCAAGACAAAAAAGCTGAGAGGAGTGATACCTGGTGGGAAACGAGAGGGAAGGAGACCGACGGAGAGGGGTAAAGCAAAAGATAAAAAAACGTAGGGTAGGTCACTGTCCCTTCTCAGCCCCAGATAGTGTCTGGGATGAGAAGGGGAAGGAAAACCCTCAGGGGGGAAAGTTGGGGGGGGGGGGGGGGGGGGGGGTAGTGAAATCGAATTTGAAGGGAGCACAAGAATGATCACCCTTCACTCGTTATGCAGGTTGTGTCTGAAATCCAGTGTTTTTTCCGGCCTGTGTTGTGTTGTTGTACTGTGTGGGCAATTAGGCTGTGATGGTATGCAAAAACGTTCTTTGGTTCTCATGATCAAACGTCAAGGCACTCATCTGTGGAAATGTGCGTAACTGGTGTCATCATTGTAGTCAGGTTCATGTAGCCTATGTGACCGCAGTGATGTCTTCAGTCATTCCATTTGCATGTCAGCTTGTTCGTTAAAAGAGGAACGTTCATACACGGTGGGATCTTGTAAATTTTACATGTATAACTACAAGTACCGTATACGTAAATATTTTGGAACGTAAATATTATGGAACGTAAATATTATGGAACGCTGGTGGGTTGGCGTTCCAGATTTTTTTCGTTCCATAATATTTACAGGGCTTTCTGCGACTCGGGGACTTGGACCAGGTGATCGGACGGCGTACAGAGTCCCTGACGAGACCTACTCGTGCACTTTTCGCGCGATTCCTGACGCAAGCCGTCCTCACCACCGAGTGGCCCAACTGGCCCTGTAAATATTTTGGAACGTAAATATTATGGAACGGACCGGCCAAAAATGGGCCCGTTCCATAATATTTACGTTCCATAATATTTACGTATACGGTATATACATGTATTATACATGTATAATACTTGCATGTCAACTATTATACATGTATAATACATGTATATGCCTAAAATATACATGTAAAATACATGTATATCAAGTAAAAATACATGTATAATACTTGCATGTCAACTATTATACATGCATTTTTACTTGATATACCGTATACGTAAATATTATGGAACGTAAATATTATGGAACGGGCCCATTTTTGGCCGGTCCGTTCCATAATATTTACGTTCCATAATATTTACAGGGCCAGTTGGGGACTCGGTGGTGAGGACGGCTTGCGTCAGGAATCGCGCGAAAAGTGCACGAGTAGGTCCCGTCAGGGACTCTGTATGCCGTCCGATCACCTGGTCCAAGTCCCCGAGTCGCAGAAAGCCCTGTAAATATTATGGAACGAAAAAAATCTGGAACGCCAACCCACCAGCGTTCCAAAATATTTACGTTCCATAATATTTACGTTCCATAATATTTACGTTCCAAAATATTTACGTATACGGTACATGTATTTTACATGTATATTTCATGCATTTACATGTATTTTACATGTATAATACTTGTCATGCAAGTATTATACATGTAAAATACTTGCATGACAAGTAAAATACATGTATAATACTTGCATGACAAGTAAAATACTTGCATGCAAGTAAAATACATGTATTTTACTTGCATGCAGGTATTTTACTTGTCATGCAAGTATTTTACATGTATAATACTTGCATGACAAGTATTATACATGTATAATACATGTAAATGCATGAAATATACATGTAAAATACATGTATATCAAGTAAAAATACATGTATAATAGTTGACATGCAAGTATTATACATGTATTTTTACTTGATATACATGTATTTTACATGTATATTTCAGGCATATACATGTACCGTATACGTAAATATTTTGGAACGTAAATATTATGGAACGTAAATATTATGGAACGTAAATATTTTGGAACGCTGGTGGGTTGGCGTTCCAGATTTTTTTCGTTCCATAATATTTACAGGGCTTTCTGCGACTCGGGGACTTGGACCAGGTGATCGGACGGCATACAGAGTCCCTGACGGGACCTACTCGTGCACTTTTCGCGCGATTCCTGAGCCAAGCCATCCTCACCACCGAGTCCCCAACTGGCCCTGTAAATATTTTGGAACGTAAATATTATGGAACGGACCGGGCAAAAATGGGCCCGTTCCATAATATTTACGTTCCATAATATTTACGTATACGGTATTATACATGTATAATAGTTGACATGCATGTATTATACATGTATAATACATGTATTATACTTGTAGTTATACATGTAAAATTTACAAGATCCCACCGTGTAGGAACGTTCAGGGGGGGGGGGGGGGCGCAAAAAAATTGCTTATGGTAGCAGTTTCGGCTGCCAACCCACGACCGTACCATAAGGACGCGGAACACATGCCGGGGCAGCCCGGTACGAGGTGTACCTTTCATCAGGTGGGTATCGGCAAGATGCACAGCGTCAGGGGTGGGGACAGATAGAGGGCAAAAGATGAAAGGGGCGGTGGGGTAGGGGGGTGGATTTTAGAGAAAAAGAAAAAAGAAAAGTGATGATTAAAAGGAGGAGAGAAAGCAGTAAAGAAAAGAATAAAAAAAGAAAAAATACTACGAGAAACACTTGGCCTCTATGCTGTGAGTGTTGCATTGGACGCTTCCACCTGTTGAACGGGCTCCACCTCTTGCACTTTGAAAAAACCCCCCCCCCATATTTTTTTTTGATTTGACAACTCCGGTTTGGTGTACCTCGATGAGCTTACCTTACCTTGTCGTCGGACACAACATATCATCGTTGTCCCAAACCCCGTAACCCACGTGAAGTGGATCATCTGAAGTGCAGAATGAGGTGGAGCAGGTGGAGCACGAAACATAAGTAAACCATAGCAAGAGAGGCCAGCAGCAGTCCCGAGTCCATCGCGTTCCTCGTAGCATTTCCCGTACCACACAGGTGTGTTATGTGCAAAAGAAAAAGAAGGTGTGGATCGGAGCACGACTCCACGGGCCACGGGAAGCATATGAAATGCCTCCCGGATCGGACATTGCGTCTAGAAGTGCGGCAGGGGAGACGGTGTCCAGGGGGGGGGGGGTTTTGAGCGTATGGTGACTAAGTGCATAGCCAAAGTATAATCTTTGGGGGCACAGAAGCACGCCATTACGCCGTCAGCTATGCATGGCAGGGTCGCTGGTTCCCTGAGGATCGTGTTAATCCCGCATACCGGAAGGAAAAAAGGGGTTGGGGGCATGATACAACGTGAGTTTATGAAAGGTATAACTACCGTCTGGTGGCTAGTTGTAATCGGACTCGGGTTCCGATTGATCCGTCGACATGTTGTCCGTCTGTCTGGATCTTTTGTGTGGTGCGGGGTTATCATCTTCTTCTGTAGATGTATCATCCGGCATCTCCGTATCGGGCAGGGCTGGTCCATGAGTCCGTACATGCATCTTCAGAGACCAGAGGTTTTTGAAGGGCACGCATAAACTGTTTGTAGTAGCCCCGCAAATATGGCATACGAAACGGTGTTTGTTGGCGCTTGTAGACAACACAGGGACTGGTATCTGTGAAAGGTGTAGGGGTGCCGTATTGTCGAGTGATTCAGCCAAGCCAGGGGTTTGCATTGAGATGCCAAGACGTGATTTTCTTCTACGACACGTTGCTTGGTGGACGAGCACGCCGTGCTCCGAAGTAAAGGGCTTACCCTTTTGTGTGACAGTGGTTCCACATTTGGAGCAAGCATAGGGGGTGGCTTTTTCAGCAGTTCCATTAGTGGGAGGTGGGGGGTTGGTGTCGTTGTGGTTGATGTGGTTGGCATGACTAGTCGTGTCTGTGTGTTGAATCACGGTGGCATGCTCGGAACTGGCACGCGACGTTTGTTTGGGCGTGGCATTTTGGAACGTATCGTATAGATCATCTGCCCCGCCAGAAGTGGTGTTCGTGGGGGCAAGAGTTGAAGATATGTTCGTCGTAGGGGATGTGGTGGCTTGCACAAAAGGGGGTGAGTTTGGCTCTGTTGGAGACCCTGGTGTCTGGATCTCTTTCTGTTGTTGTTGTGTGGTGAAGTAGTCAGACACAGAAACCACGTTTTGTGCTGGAGAGAGGTGTGTATTTATTTTTGGATGTGTAGGCGGTGGGGATGTTTCACGAACCAAAGTTGCGCTTGTGGTGTCGGTAGTCTTCCGCCGGTAGAGAAAAAGGAAGCCATGTTCTCGGATATCCTCCGAGTCCTTGAGGGTCACTGAGTTGTTGTCCAGATCCCAAATGCCTGCAGCCGTGAAGAGTTGAGAGTACACATGGTTTCTTGTGGGATCTTCGGCAGCTTGCGGGACAATTTGGAAGATCAACTCGTATGTGATGGCCTTCCACGTGAAACAGCGTGGCATAAGTGATACCTTCCCTGTATCTGTTGGTGACAGGTTGTCGAAGAAAAACAGGAGGTTACCACCTTGTGGGGTAAGGGAGAGGCCTGAGCAATCGTTTTGACATGATGTGGTTTGTATGTGCCCAAAGAAGTCCTGTTCGAGGCACGCAGGGAAGCCATGCTTGGGGGGGGGGGGGGGGGGGCGGGCATAGCAGGAAATAGATGGTAGAAAATGGCCCACACAAACGCCAAAGTCCGGAATAGGATCCCGGCACAATCTTCCGGAGCGAGAAAGAGTGTGTGGCGGGTGGATGGGTGGGTGGTGCGGTTTGCTCGATTTGTCTTCGTTTGGTTAAAAACAGCAAAGCCAGAAAAAAATGGCAGCCGAATTTTTTTTCCCCTTCCTTTTTTGGAAAAACGGGTGAATCGTGTTCAGCACATAGGAAAGGCGTAAGCTATCAGGTGCCCTCTCCCCATCCCCTCCGGAGGGGCCTTCGCTCAGAGCTGCAGAAAAGCGAGACAAGGGCGGGCCGCCTCACAAGACTGGCTGCAAAGTGACACAGTTTGACACACAGTGTGACACGGAGCGAAGTCCCCCCTCCCCCCCCCCCCCCCCCACACACACGCACACCCTCCCCCGCTGATCTCTGCAACCACATCTGCAACCACCAACCCGATGGGAGAGACAGGGGGTCTTCGCTGGTCGTTATTGTTCGTCAATCTTCGTCAGTTTTCAGCCAATTCAACAGGAAATGCACCAAAATGCACTGACGATCACCCCGAAGCGAAGGACCCCCACAAACAGAATCTAGTCGGCGAACACACACAGTCCAAATCAGTGTGTTGGGTCCGCTATCATACCTCACCCCCTCCCCATTCCGCACAGCACTTATCGGCTGCAAGCCCCCGCTGTGCTGCGGGCAAAGCTTGGGACGAGGAAAGTGCTGTGAGTTGTCCCCAAAATAAATCCGTAAGGTGGCTTCAGAACCAGAGTAGACATGAAAACACGGGTCGCAGTGTGGCAAGGATGGGGGGTCAGGGGGGGGGGGGGGGGGGGTAGGCCCCCAGATGTCCATACAAAAAACTGTAATTTTTTTGGAATATTCAGGTCCGGCGGTCAACAGTGCAAAACCACCCCCAAACCCACCCCAGATATGAATTTCCGGAGGTTTTTACCCACTTTTGGGCCCACCAACCCTCATCTTTGGCCATTTTTCGGCTTTTTTCAGCCATTCTGGGGTGAATCCCGTTGCAGGGTCAATTTTGGGTAAAAATGTGCATTTTAACGCACTTCTACTGGTCCTAGAGGCCCGGGATGGTATACAATGTACCCCAGGGATGCCTCGGGTACGTTTTTCACCCGAAAACCACCCGAAATGGGGTCTAGTTGCCCCAATTCTGACATTTTTTCATAAAAAATGGGGGATTCACCCATGTGGGGTAACAGTCCCAATTTTATGAAAAAATGTCAGAATTGGGGCAACTAGACCCCATTTCGGGTGGTTTTCGGGTGAAAAACGTACCCGAGGCATCCCTGGGGTACATTGTATACCATCCAGGGCCTCTAGGACCAGTAGAAGCACGTGAAAATGCGTATTTTTACCCAAAAAAGGGCCCTGCAACATCGTTGCAGGTTCCCTTTTTTTGGGTAAAAATACGCATTTTCACGTGCTTCTACTGGTCCTAGAGGCCCTGGATGGTATACAATGTACCCCAGGGATGTCTAGGGTACGTTTTTCACCCAAAAAACACCCAAAATGGGGTCTAGTTGCCCTACTTTCGACATTTTTTCATAAAAATTGGGGCTGTTACCCCCACACGGGCGAATCCCCCATTCTCACAGTTTTTTCAAAATATCGGACCGATTTTGGGCAATTCGGTGGAGAAAACCTGTTCCAACAGGCCCATACACCCCATTTTAGGGCATACCCAGTGGTTTCTGGGTGGTTATAGGGTTGCAGGGTGCCTCCAACATGGTTGCAGGGTGCTTGCAGGGTGGTTGCAGGGTCCTTTTTTTGGGTAAAAATACGCATTTTAAGGTGCTTCTACTGGTCCTAGAGGCCCTGGATGGTATACAATGTGCCCCAGGGATGTCTAGGGTACGTTTTTCACCCGAAAAACACCCGAAATGGGGTCTACACGGTGGACTCCAGCGGGGGTAGGGTAACCCTTTTCGGGAGTCTCAACTAGGGGGAGTCCAACTCCCGCTAGCGGGAGTCTATACTCCCGCTAGGGGGAGTCTGACTCCCCCTAGCGGGAGTCTTTTCACCTATTTTCACTCATTTTTCCCATGATACCTATGCAATGTGGCACTCGTCACTGAAGTACAGCCACACCAAACGAAACGGACGTTTCCACCCATCCCAGCTCGCAGACCTGATTCACAAAAATGGGGAAGACGACAACGAAGCCGGCAGCGAAGCCGGCGGCAAAGTCGATTAAGAAGAAGAAGAGCGCAGAGAGTCCCGAGGCTGCGGAGGCGACGAACATTGTGCATGATTTTTGCACGGCCTTCTCCAGCCGGTAGGCTAAATACTATTGACTATTGAGGGATCCAGGATCCCGAAAAAATTTACTCAAAAGTTATCAAGAGGGGGGAAAATAAATTTACCCACCTTTTTCCTTCAGTGGTCCAAGGAGTAATGGGGTTTTTTTCCCACTATTTTTGGCGAGAGAAAAAGTATGAGGTCCGGATGCACTCAAACAATGCGAGAATGCGGGTTTTGAAGGGAAAAACCCCAGAGGGAGAGGGGGGGGCGACCCCTTCCCCACCACCCCAGAATGGGAATATTACAGGAATAGTTGTCTTTGCCTTCATATTGTCCCGAGACATAGCATCACCCACCAGGAGTCTCGGAGACGAGACAATGCCAAAAAGGAGTGCAAAGGTGGCAGGGGAGTACTGGGCACACCTGAAGGAAGGTGCGTCACGTGCCCTCACCGGATGTCCGCCTGCTGTTGCTGCTGTGCTGCAGTGCCTCGCAACGACGGTCATTGCGTGTCACAGTCTACCACCACGCCCGACCGGATGGGTAGCGACGAGCAAGCTGCTGGATACAGTCCAGAGGGCGAAGCACACGAGCCAGCCCTAGCCAGGAAGGGGCATCCACGGGAGTGCCTTCCTCCCTGAGCCCGCGCAGGAGCTGGCCCAACCTGCCAGAAATGTCGTCCCTGTCACGACCCACTTCAGCACGCGACTGCCATGGAACCGAGCGGCTTGCGTCTCGTACTTTGCGGACTGCTGATCGGGCCCCTTCGCAGCACTAGACGAGGCTGTCAGCCGGTACGTCACCGTGGTCGGCTGCGCGCTAGCGATCTCCCCGGGGACCACCTCCAACAGCTCAAGCTCGTTGGGGATGCTGCTTGCCGTCTTGACCTTCTTGCCGGCACTATCGAAGCGATCGACAACCCCGAAGAGAACTTCTGCGAAGCGGCAAGCAGCGAGCTTTGAAGTGGCCTCCCCGCCGCAGGTGTTGCACTTCACCTTTTTGGTCGTGGTGAGATCCGCGAGGTCCTTCAGCCCATCCAGCGCAAATGTCTCGTCCTGTTTGCTTCCCACGTCCTGCCGCAGCACCACCACCAACAACCCGTCTGCAAGACCCTCACAGAAGGTGCACTTTGCAATGTACGTTCGGGAAAATGACGAGAGGTCACTCGGTGTTGGCAACGACACCGACTACGACAGCGATTTTGATTGTGACGAGGAGAACACGCAGGCTGTGCAGACTCAGGCGCAGCCTGAGTCTGCACAGCCTGCGTGTTCTCCTGGTGATCGGTGCTGCACGACTAGAACTAGATTCGTGGTGCCGGGGAGGTGTTGGGTATGAAGACCGTTCAGACTTTTTGATTTTTTCTAGATTCATGGTGTGGGAGGAGGGCAGGGGGGGGGTCGCAAACAACTGTCGGAAGCTGGGAAGACGGGAAACCGCGGCAAAAAAACGGTGTGAGTGAAGGAACTCCTGGACCAAAAAAGTGGGTAAATTTGTACTATTTAGAATTGGCCAAAACCTGGAAATGGGCACTATTTACTGGGGGGGGGCAATTAATCGTAAGTAGTCGAATAATCGTAAGGGGGCGATTAATTGTACAACATTTTCTGGGCCATTTATACGTAAATTTGTTTTGAATAATCGTAGGGGTTACGATTATTCACTTTTGGCCAAATTTCTGACTTTTCCTCAGAAGATCAAGCAACAGGAACAGCAGGGATCCCACTCAGGCTGTACAAAGTGGAGAATCGGTCGTCATAGACCAGTGATTGAGTCACCCCACATGTCGGAGCACACATGCCCCGAGTTTAATGGGTGGAAGAGAGTATGGTTTGAGGCCCCCCCGCCCCCAGGTTCCCTGCCAGTGAGGTGAGCCTGGGGGGGGGGGGGGGGGGGCACCAAAATTCTGGGGTGGCCCATACGCAACCTCAGGAAGATGGACACAGTCCAGAAACTGTACCCCACAAGGAACAGATGTCCACTACCGTGGCCTCCGGCGGCTGGGGGGCTCCGCCCCCCAGACCCCCCTGTGGACTCTCTTTGCATTCTCTGTACCACCTCGAAGGGTGCACCCGAGCCAAGCACCCAAGCATGGGAACTAGGCTGGAAACTGATACAGTCTTGAAATAGATCGGGACAGCCAGGGCTCCCAGTCACCGTCATACGAAGGGACTATGCGAACTGGAGACGGCGCAAGAGCAGGTGCAGCTGTGCTGTATTCTTGAGGGCTCCCGCTACGTCAAAAACCACGCCCTCATCCAAACGTAAGGACTGAGCCAAGGCGTCAATCCCTTCGGACCTCGTCAGCGCCCCAGGAACACAGGCCCCGTCATCGGTATTCGACGCGTGCCCCGCGCACGCCAGCCAACGACGCTCTGGTGCTGGGGATGGGGTCGAGGGGGTGGTGTGGCAGGCAGGGAAGTGCACGGGACCAGAAAAACCATTCGACGGTCGAGCGCGCACTGGGTGTGGAGGGTACCTAAAAAACGGGTAACCCACAGGGTCCGACATCGGGTGTCGGACCCCACCGTGTGCCCATCTGGATGACTCAAGCGCCTCACACCGGGTCCCTCCCCTCCTGGTGGCCCACCGGGGTGCTATGGCCAGTTTCCACCGGTGCTGTTGCTGTGTGCACGGAATGCCGGTGAGACAGGCCGAGAATGCGACCCACACCCACCCCCACCCCACCAATTGACATTCTGAACAGCAAAACGGGTAAATTTTTGCCAAAAGTGAATAATCGTAACCCCTACGATTATTCACCACCGTTGAAAATTTGTAAATTTTGGGACACCCGATTTATACAGACCGCGTCGCTAAATAATCGTAGGGGTTACAATTATTTGACCCCCCCCAGTAACCGGATGGCTGGCCTTCCCTGTTAAAAAAGGGGGCAGTGTGCTGACACTGGGATCCATTAGAAGGCTCCTAGCAACGGTGTTGAGCAAGGAGCTCCACAAGCACAGCACCCAGGTGGCCAACGCAATCATCGCCATGTCTTCCCTGACATGGATAAGTTCGCTGTCAGGGAAGTCGCAACGATGCGGAAGGAGGGCGCTCTCCGTCATATACAAGGTGGAGGCGAAGTATGGCAAGGTGCAGGATACAAACGTGTCGTCGGGGGCAGCCTGAAGCCGCGAATGATCGCGACACGGGCGAACGGCTTGGCACCGTGGGTCTGGATAGATGCTGGAGTTCGGCCGGGTGAAACCGGAAGTCGCAGCAAAATTTGCCCCCCCAGATTTCTTCCTCAAACCCACCCGTGGGCTGATCCGGCCTTGCACGGTGGACTCCAGCGGGGGTAGGGTACCACTACCGGGTTTAACCCTTTTCGGGAGTCTCAACTAGGGGGAGTCCAACTCCCGCTAGCGGGAGTATAGATCAGCAGTGGGCAACAATGAGGCGATGCGGGGGGCGAGGGCACCGATGCTCACTGTGCGACATCCCAGAAGAACGCTGGTATCAACAGGTGCATCGATACCCGCACCTGACTCTCTCTGAGATGAAAGAGGCTGGCTACCCCTCCCTCTTGGCAGGTGTGCTTCCCAATGCCCGCTACGTCACCCCAGCACTCCATGACTGCAAGGGGCTCGCCATGCGGCTGATCAGGGTACTGGATGAGACAACAAAAAAATATTCGACAAGACCTGTACAAACCTTGCACTGAATGTGTCGCAGCATGGGACAGGTGCTCAGTTCCGGAAGGTCGTGCTTGCCTGTCACAGGACACACCTACAAGGGCTTGTTCCGCTACCTCTTTGTCTCCCTTGCAGACCTCATGCATTTCCGGTATGCAGACATCCCCTGGCGCTTCTGGGGATGCAAGGATGAGTCAGCCCGGATTCCCTTCTTGCGTGCTCGGATCTCAGGGCATATATTTCACTGGTTGATGGAGCATGCCGAAAAGGGATCAACGCGCAATGCCTACGTACACAGTCTCCATCATTGGTGGGCTCCAGAAGATGCAGTGCCTCTGCAGAACAACGACGAATTTGAAGAAGCAGAGAACGGACATCGCAAGAAAGATGCCGTTACAATCGCCAGCTCCGCAACTTACGAGAGAGATCTTGCGATGGCAGAAGAGAGCGCATCGGGCATGCCTTGGAAGGTTGCGCACCTGTCGCAGGACGGGATCCTCGGGTATAGAGAAGTCATTCTGTGTCCGTGTCTGCACACCCGACACGCTCATAGATTGGCTGTGTATGTTCTTTGCACACAGTTGACACAGCTGCAGAAGGGGTTTGTGCACTGCAACACACAGGACTTCGTTGAACCCATCAGCGCGCCCTACTTCCTGTTCCGGTTCCCCGAAGGACACCGCAAATTATCGCTCTGCTTGTGCAAAATGCCAATCCCGCTGGGGGCGACTTTCACACCATTCGTGTCATCCGAGGCGACTTTGAGCACGCTTGACCAACGCGCACAGCAGGAGGGGGATGACAGTTCTGACGAAGAAGATGAGGCCTGCAGGATGGCTTGTCTTGCCCAAGGTGTAACACAACTACGACAGGCGATGGCCGCACTTTGACACCTCAAATTCTAACCGCTCACCTCCGCAGGTGCAGCCGCTACCAGGAGGATAGGTAGGTAGTCCAGAGTCCGGGGAAACTGACAGAAGCAAAACAAGCCCCTCCCCATCCCTCTTCCACCATGATTTTACCCCCCACGCCAGTAGACTGTAACTATATCATGGGAAAAATGGATGAAAATAGGTGAAAAGACTCCCGCTAGCGGGAGTCTTTGACACCCGCTCAGACTCCCGCTCCCAGACTCCCGCTAGGGCCGCTGGAGTCCACCGTGTAGTCGCCCCGATTTTGTCATTTTTTCATGAAAATCGGGATTTTGCCCAAAATGGCCAAACCCCCCTTTTTTTTTTACCGTTTTTTCAAAAATTCGGACCGAAAATGGGCGACTAAGTGTGAAAAACCGGTTTCATTGGGTCCCCAGACATATTTTTGAGGCGGGTACACCCATCTTAGGTGCCAATAACCCTTGTTTGGGGTCGGAAAAATTTTTATTACAAAATTTTCCCATACATCTGGGGGCCTAGGGGGGGGGGGGGGGAACACCGCAAGCAAACATGGCCAGAACCCACCGGTTGTGCGGCGAATAGGGGAGCAGGGGGGAGGGGATGGGGGATTTTCCCCCATATTTTTTTCTTCCGGGGGGCCCTCGCTACCAAGTGTGACTGAGTGAGAAAAAGTGAGAAGTCGGCCATGTTTGGCTGAAAACTGACGACTCGTGACTCACAGTGACTCGTAGCGAGGGCCCCCTCCGAACAAAAATAAAAACAGCCCCCCCCCCCCCCCCCACACGCGCTGCGACTGGTGCGTCATGAATATGCGCACATCCCCTCCAGAGGACGGAGCTCTCAGGAAGCCTGGTAAGGCGGGTGAAAGACCCGGCCGCCTTGTCAGGCTCCTGTGTTTCCCCTCGTCATAGAGGGACGCTTGGCGTGTGGTGGCCACCATCAAACTAACATGAGACTGGCTACACCCTCTACGGGTTGTTGCCTGCCCTCCCAGCAGAAGCCCCCCCCAGATGAGTGTATGTGTGGGTGAATACAGTGTTTGCAGTAGCCGCCCTTTGCGAGGGCACTGCCATGCATGCTGCGTGGTGTGCAGCAGTGGTGGAGTAGGGGTGTGAGGGAAGTGTGCGGGGAGCCATCAGAGCAGTGCAGCCCCCCATCCGGCAAACTTATCTGCCGGTGGTTGGCTGGATATGGCCGGCATCCTGCTTGGCATTCGGCAATCGTGCCAGAAGATGCCCAGGCCATATTTGGCTTTTGTGTTTTGTTCAATCAACACGCCGCATGCGGCTGGGCACGGGGGTGTGTTCAAAGGAAATCGTCGGATCTAAAGAGGGTCGTAGGTAGGTAGGTGAGGGGGGGGTGGGGGGTTCGGTGGGGTGTGGCAAGACAGATTTTTTCAAAAATTCTCTTTGGGAAACCCCCCGTTCCCATTCGAGCCCGGTGGGAATATCACAGAATATGCGCACTCGCTTTGTTAGACGCACCCACCCCCACCCCCCCCCCCCCCCACACACACACACACAAAGCCCTCAAGACTCTTGAAGCGGCCTGACTATTTAGTGTCTACGTCGCAGCAAGGGGGCGATATATACCACCCTTTTTATTGATTTCACGTGTCAGTGTTTGACTCTTTCGCAACTTCATTTCTTCCTTTTTCTCCCTCTCCAACCCCACCCGTGACACCACCAGGGTTTAGCTAGCCCTGGTCCGATTATCCCCGGTTCTTCGCTGAAGAGACGCGGCCGGGGGGAGGGGTACGAAGAGTACGCGTCGAAACCGGTGTCACGTCGTGTTGGGGAATCCTTCGGGAGTGCGATACTGAAGGGGAGGTGCTACTGCCCGTGCAGGGCGACACCGCCTTAAAACTTTATAACCACACACAAACCCTCTATTCCCCCAGGCCTGATGAGCAATCCCCCCTGCCTCATGTTGTGACTTCCTTTCTACCTTGCACAAAACATCCCATTTGCCCCTTTTCTTCCTTCGAAAGTGTTGTGACTACCCCCCCTTCCCCACCCCTCGGGAGTGCCACTCCTCTGGTGGTTAAAAGTGACCCGCCGTTGTGCCTTCGGCATCTGTTGCGTGTGCCGTCGTATGCTTCCTATGCACTAGTTATAGCTATCCGGGGGCGGTCTGCTGTCGCACCAGTGGGCTGCCCCACCTCTGCACCCTCGGTTTTTAAGATGTTCACCACAGCGGAGAATGATCCCCTTCTCTGTGGCGATCGAGCCAAGCTGGACGAGGTTCGCCTTCGGGCGAAGGTCATGTGGGCGGACAAAAGGTGCCTGCTCCTGAGACTCATCAGCAACCTGTTTCTCCCTTCAAGCCCTCAAGACTCTTGGAGCGGCCTGACTATTTAGTGTCTTTGTCGCAGCAAGGGGGCGATATATACCGCTTTTTTATTGATTTCACGTGTCAGTGTTTGACTCTTTCGCAACTTCATTTCTTCCTTTTCTCCCTCTCCAACCCCACCCGTGACACCACCAGGGTTTAGCTAGCCCTGGTCCGATTATCCCCGGTTCTTCGCTGAAGAGACGCGGCCGGGGGGAGGGGTACGAAGAGTACGCGTCGAAACCGGTGTCACGTCGTGTTGGGGAATCCTTCGGGAGTGCGATACTGAAGGGGAGGTGCTACTGCCCGTGCAGGGCGACACCGCCTTAAAACTTTGTAACCACACACACACACACACGGCGGACCCCCACCCCCTGGAGCGGGGGTATGGGCCCCCGCTATCGGGAGTCTGCCCTGCTGTTTTTGCCCAGACGACCCCCGGTCGCGGGGGTCGACCTCGCCAGACCCCCGATATTCCGATATCCCAAAAGGGTCTACCCCGACGTGCGGGGGTCCACCGTGCAGTTCTCCACCTTGAATGATTTGAACACACAAACATATGCGCCCCACCACACCACCACCCCCTCCAAAATGGGCACCTGGCCTTGGCAACACCATACTGAAACCACAACAACATGCCATGCAGGCTATCACGGCTCGAGCAGCCCTGCCACCATGGAAGCGGCAGCCTCGTCTCCTTCGTACACAATGTGGACACGCGTGCGGCGTGGGAGGCGTGGCTTTGTCCTGGAGTAGACTGTGGACATGGCACCGAGGCTCGTCGCGTCGAAGCAGTTCCGCACCGTGAACACATGGACATGCTCCTTGCCGAGGTGGTTGCACTTCACACTCGTCACTTCTAGGCGCTGCGCGAAGTCGCGCTGCAAAGCGTTGTGCACGGCGTGCAGACGAGCGGTCGCCTCTGTGGCTGCAAACTTATCACACGACTCGCACTCCGCGTTGCTATCCGACGACGGGGACAGGCGTGACGCCGACACGTCACATGGGTCCACACGCGAGTCACTCTTGCTCGACGTCTCGGCCGCCGCATCAGACTTGTCTGCCTTCCTCCCCTTCTTCGGCGACACCGTCTCCGGCTCATCCAAAGGCGGAAGCGGCGGCGGGCTCGGGGGAACCGCTGGGGGATGCTGTGGCTGCGCAGCCTGCTGTGCCGATGCATCCTGTGCGGGCTCCACCTGCGGGGCGATGCGGCAGCCCCCACCCATATCCAAGCAGAAGCCGCCCCCACCGGCAGCAATCACCTCGGACAGCACATCGGCAAGGCTTCCCACAGTCATGTCACGCTGGAAGCGCACCACACCTCTGCTGCCATCCTGCTTACAGAAAGACACCTCCATCTCAGACGAGCCGGGTCTTTATGTATCCCTGGCGCAGAAAGAGATAGAGAGAGAGAAAGAGAGAGAGAGGAAGAGGGGGGGGGGGTTTAGAGGTTTGGAAAGCGTCTCGGATGCAGCGACAAAAAGAAAGAGGGTTCTGACTGTGAAACACGCGCGCGTGTGTGTGTGTGTGGGGGGGGGAGGGGCGGGGGGGGAATGGAGACTGTCCCACGGCAACAGGAATGGATAGCTGCTGCGAACAATAGTAGTAGTGTGTATGGAGGGGGGTGGGTGATGAGAGGCGATTGACCTATAGAAAAGTTAAGGTGAAAGAAAAAGGGGGGGGGGGGGGACTCCACCGCTCGAAAGTGGAGGAGGGGGAGAAGAAAGAAGTCGAAGACTGTATGTGTGGTTGTTGCGTGTGTGCGCCCTGCCTGGCTCCGGGTGGGGGGAGGGGGGGGGGGGTGCAGGCTATTGACGCACGTGTGTGGGCTGCTGCCCCGGCCCCTCCTCAACTGCTCCCCTCTCGCACACGCCCCACTCGACCCCCCCTCGCAACGAATATGCTGCAAGGGGTGTCAGCGGGGAGCAGCGGGTGGAACAACGGCGAGAAATACAGAAGGGGAGTGGGGAGCGGCTGCCTTTGTGTTCGAAAAGGGGTACAAACCTGCGATGGGTGTTGTTGTGTGGTTGTGTGTGTATGGATGAGGGGGGGGGGGGGTGGGTTTTGGATGGTGGATGGCGCAGGGGGGGGGTCAGGCTGCTGCATTCCAACCCGCCGGGATCCCCACGCGAGGCCCCCGCGTCGTGTGGAGGATTTTCCTAGAAGAATTCTCAGCAGAATCATGCCCGACTAGTCGGAATGCAGTCGTCCCAGACTCGGCAATGCGTCATGCGGGTGGCGAAATGCTCAACAACAGCCACCCAACCCACAGGAGAAACCTGTGTGCCCCATGGGCGACTCTGCGAGTGAAGGGTAAAGTGCAGCGGGAGGGGAGGGGAGGGGGCGGGGCTGAGGGCTGAGGCAGCTCTTCTTCTTCAGAAATAATTACTTCGGGGCGTGCCTTCTCCCCCCAGACTTTGCTATCGAGGCTGGAAACAGGGGTGCGTGACAACCTGTTGGGACATCTTGTTGCAGCGCAGAGGGCACTGCGGGTTGCAGTGCCGGGGGTGCACTGCCGTAACCCAAGAGGGCACAGCACACGACAGCATGAATGCGTTCACCTTTTGCCATTTGGGTTCTTCTTCATTTAAACTTGGGAAATCCATAATCTGGCCCACCACTTTTCCATAAATAACAGTTCAACCCACAACTTTTCATAATTAACAATTCGACCCACAACATTTCCATAATTAACAATTCAGCCCACAACTTTTGCCGAATTAACAATTCAACCCAACCACTTTTCCATAATTAACAATTCAACCCAACCCAGGTTCTCTAGGCAGGGTCGGGTTTCTGGGCACTTTTTTTCACCTCACCAACACCATCACCATTGTGTTCGTCTCGAGGGAGACTCGCCTCCTCCATAGGCAACTACTCCCTTCAGCAACGCACGATGAATGACCCGATGTTGTCCGATACAAACACAGGTACCATTGTTCCCCGTTGTCGCTCCTCGAAAGAGACGTCTCTGGGTTCGTCTCGAGGGAGTGTTGCCTCCTCCATAGGCAACTACTCCCTTCAGCAACGCATGATGAATGACCCGATGTTGTCCGATTCAAACAGAAGTACCATTGTTCCCCGTTGTCGCTCCTCGAAAGAGACGTCTCTGGGTTCGTCTCGAGGGAGTGTTGCCTCCTCCATAGGCAACTACTCCCTTCAGCAACGCATGATGAATGACCTGATGTTGTTTCGAACTTTAGCCGGTCTTCGGTTCCGTCGAGATGTAGTTTCCACCTGTTGTTGACCCTCACTGTATCATCCCGCAGGCAAGCCCTGTCCTGCCGACATGGTGCAGACAGGGGCCACCTACGACAGCCTCCAGGAGCTCCACAATGACATCCTCTGCGAGGCTGCTGCTGCAGGCAAGTGCGTGAAACGTGTGCGGTGTGAGAGAGTGCGCAGCACGCATGTGTGTACCGCTAATGAATGCCCGTATCGAGTTACGGCACGTATGCATGAAGGGGTGGCGGTGTGCACTGTCCAGGCAGAGCACAGTTGCTCGGCCTCCGACCACACTCGGAAGTCGTATGGAGCAACGGAAGCTCTCGGGAGAGAGTTTGCGGGGCTCGTCCAGCAGCAGCCCCGGATCACCCCAACAGAGCTCCAAAAAGTCATGCAAGATAGGGGCTTCCCATCTTCCTTCATGGCAGCCACGCGCACGATCACTGCAGCGCGTGAGAGTGTCTGGGGCCCCGATAGCGAGGCGTTCGGTCGCCTCCGTTCGTTTCTCGGGGATGTCGCGTCCCAGAACCCTGGAAGTGTCTGGAACGTAGAGAGCGACGCGAACAACACGTTCGTGTCGCTCTTCTACGCACCGGCAGCCGGGATCAGTGCCTTTCCTTCGACAAGGCAGATAATTGTTCTGGACGGGACATTCCTCACCGGCCCCTACACGGGGACCCTGTATACGGCCTGTGCCCCCGATGGGCAAGGTCGGATTGTCCCGCTGTCCTACCTGATCAGAGGCGGAGAGAACAAACAGGGCTGGACCGAGTACCTCACACGCACCCGTGACGCACTGCAGCTGGGTCGGGGAGCCGGGGTGGTGGTTGTCTCCGACAGAGACAAGGGGCTCAAGGAGTCGATCCGCGAGGTCCTCCCCGAGGTCACCCCCATGGTCTGCGCACGCCATGTTGCTGGGAATATCAAGGGGTCCTTCACCTCCAGCCATGCTGAGGTCTACTGGGAGCTGGTTCGCTGTGACAAGCCTTCGTATGAAAAGCGGATGGCCCAGGTGAAGCGTTCAGACAAGCGCTTCTGGGACTACTTGGTTGCCTCGCTCCCCGAACAATGGGCCACCTCACAGTTCCCGGAGGTGACGCGGTACGATGTTAATACGTCCAACCTCGCTGAATCTGGGAACAACCTCCTCCGCGTTGCTCGCCGCGGCACCATCCTCCAGTTGGTGTCCCGGATTCACGATGCCAGCATTGACATCTGGTCGGCGCGCCGTCTCGAGCACCCTGATCTGGACGTGGATGCGCCCCTCCCTTGGGTCACCGCGCGCCTCGACGCTCTCGAAGAGAGGCAGACCCGTTGCACCGTGAAGAGTGTCGGTGACGGCACCTTCCGCTGCACTGATGGGGGAAAGCGCTTCGTGGTGACGGCTGGCCCCCCAGGTGTCTGCACCTGCCAGGATTTCCGGAACAAGGGGGTTACATGCCTGCATATCGTGCGGGTGTGTGTGTTCCGGGGCGTCCGCCCTGAAACTGCTATCCCGCCCGCCTTCCGGATCGCCACCCACCGCGACACCTACATGCGGACTGTGCAGCCGCCACTTGAGGTATTTCAACATTTGCCATTTAAAACTTTGTACCCGTCCCCTCACATTGTGCGCTTTTTGCAATTCCATACACATCCCACAGACCGAATGGGTGGATAGCGGTCTCAAGGCCCCTACCCACGCCCCTGTCAAGGGGAGGAAGAGGGTCAGGCGCACTCGCTCCACCGGGGAAGGCACCCACTGCACAAAGTGCTGGGCAAGGGGGCACAACAGGAGGTCCTGTCAGGCGACACAGCAGCCCCGCCCCAAGCGCCTGAGGCTGGGCCGCAAGACGGAGAAGGCTGAGGTTTCGGAGAGCGAGACTTCCTCCTCTGCCTCCGAAGCACCCCCGACACCAGCGGCGCGTACCGTCCGGAAGTGCTCTCTGTGCCGCATTCCAGGGCATTTCAAGAATGCATGCCCCCGGCTGAACTAACTGTGTCACAAGCCCTCCCTCTGAGCCCTCCCCCATGTTCTGTGTCCACCCGATGCACGCTCCGTGTGTAGTGCACGTGCCTCCAGTTGACCTGAGGCTGGGTCTGTTTGCACATCATCTTGTTCTTGAAACCTATTTTTGCACAAAACGCAGCAGTTCGTGAGGCGCCCTGATTTTCGGTCCGCAACGTGCGGTGCAAATCTGAAGAGAAGGGGTGTGAGCGTAGCTCACAAAAAAAAGTCGGATCCGGGTTTCCCTGTGAGGAATGCCCAGGTCTCAGGGTCAGCCAATACAATTGTCGCTTTCGTTTTTGTATCAGTCGTCATTTTTTCATCAGTGATACGTGTTCGAGCTTGAGTATCGAGAGAAAAATTATTTTTTACCACAACAGGGAACCTGTCAGTGTCAAAAAGATAGTAGGCAGCGCTTGGGCAACAAATTCAACCTCCTCATCAGGCTGCGGAGTTGCTTTTGTTTTTGCCCGGATTTGGCGCACAAACAACAGCCTTATCTTTTTTTGGGAAATCCACAATCGGCAGGGCGGAAGCCGACGACACCCGTGTTGTTGGCCATATGTGGCAGAGGCTAGAAAGCCGTGTAGGGAAGGGTACGAAGCAGTGACACCATGGTCACCGAGCCCGCAATGCAGCCGCAAGATAGACGGAGCGAACGCCAGCCCCCTCTCAAGAGCCCCCCATGCCTCCCCAGGGCTGCATTGTGCCCTCTTCCATTTCTTTGCTGCTGCTGCTGCTTGCTTTCTACTTCCCTACCTGTTGCTTGGGTTTGGGCCTGATCTCGAGATCTGGCTGTGTTGCTTCTTACTCTGCTGTGCCTGTCATTCGAAGAACTGTGGGGGTCGGAACCGAGGAGGAGGAACTGCTGGGACAGAGCTGCATCCTCTCTTGAGACACCTCCCTTATCTGCGCTACACTCGCGGTAAACCCTAAACCTGGAAACAGGAGACTTCCATCTGGTAACAGATGAACCTTGATCGTGGTACCCATCTTTGCTATGAGCTACGATCAGGTTTTTGTCGTCAGGGGCCCATGAGCAGCGGATATACTGGTGTTGAAGGAGAGGGTGCAGTTCTGGACAATGCATGGTCTGAATCTGAGGGGCTGAAGAACCCATGGGTCTGATATGACTCAGTGCATAATGCCTGTAGGAAGCTTCACGGCTGATCTGGAAATCCAGGTGCAACTCAGGTGATGGTGTTGGTGAGGTGAAAAAAAGTGCCCAGAAACCCGACCCTGCCTAGAGAACCTGGGTTGGGTTGAATTGTTAATTATGGAAAAGTGGTTGGGTTGAATTGTTAACCCTTTCTGTCCGGGGGGTATTTTTTCGATTTTTGGGAAAATTCGCCTTCCCAAGTAAATTGTCTTCCACTCCACCTTTTTCAACATTTTTTTTATCGGGAACTGCGTTTTCGCAGAACGTTGCATTGTTCCGGTTTTTTTCCCGAAAATTTTTTTCACATGTGGGCCTCGCCCGAGAAACCAAAAATCGAGGTGCAAAAAATCCAGAAAAAAATTCAGGGCGGTGTGTGACCGCCCAAAAAATTCGGGTTCTATGGCGTTCTCGAACAGTTCTGCTCCAGCGCAGTTCCCGATAAAAAAAAATGTTGAAAAAGGTGGAGCGGAAGACAATTTACTTGGGAAGGCAGTGGTTTGCACAAGGCAAGTAAATCAACAGGCGCAAAAACACCTGTTCTGAGGGACCTGACTGTGAGCCACCCCAGCGACCCCGTGAGCCCGTTGGGCACCTGGATCGAGGTAGAACACCCTTCCCTGCCCCTCTGGGGCCATGGAGGATGTCCGCCCGATGACTGACGGCATCAAATCTCCATCAGAGAATTCCACCATATTTCACTGATGGGTGGCTGGAGGCCGAAATCGGGTGGTGCATCGGCACAGCCCGTTGGAGCGGATATTCGAGATGCAGAGGTCTGAAAACTGATTTCCCAGATGACATCTGTCGGAAACCTTTCCCTTATCGAAGGAATCGGGCAAAAAGATGCTCGGGAAAGCTCGATACCTCCCACGCAGGTTCAGGAGGCGGTTTCAAGGGCAAAACCACCGAAAATTCCACCTTGTGGTGCAATTTTGTTACAGAGCCAAGTTGGTCAGAGTTTCGCTTTTCCGACCAACTCTTGTTGCACTTGAAAGATTCGTCCACCCCGTTTCCACCATAAAAAGAAATCTTGAAAAATTCGAAATTCAAATAACTTTGCCTGTATAGGCAAAGTGAAAGCCACTGTAGTGGCCATACCTGCCCAAGACCCTCTGATACCCACCCAGCCCCCCCAGCTCTCGCGCCTGTGATGGGTCGAAATGTGTTCTGTGGGTCTGCATATCGATGTGTTTTTGCGGAGAATAACTCCAGAGCTTTCCACGATCGGGGGAGTCGAGCGAAATGGGGCACAAGAACACCTGATATGGTTGACTCGTAAATAGGGGCCATGAGGGACTACCCAAACCCGAAAATCTCACCTGAGGGTGCAATTGTCCTCCGGCAGTACGTTGGATGGATCTCCACCTTTCCCATGAACCCTTGCTGCATTTGAAATGATTGAGCTCCCCCTTTTTACCCTACAAAAAAATCCTGAAAAATTCGAAGTGCATAATTATTTACTTACGTAAGCAAAGTGCAAAGCCACTGTAGTGGCTTCCCGGACAGAAAGGGTTAATTCGGCAAAAGTTGTGGGCTGAATTGTTAATTATGGAAATGTTGTGGGTCGAATTGTTACTGGGGGGGGCAATTAATCGTAAGTAGTCGAATAATCGTAAGGGGGCGATTAATTGTACAACATTTTCTGGGCCATTTATACGTAAATTTGTTTTGAATAATCGTAGGGGTTACGATTATTCACTTTTGGCCAAATTTCTGACTTTTCCCCAGAGGATCAAGCAACAGGAACAGCAGGGATCCCACTCAGGCTGTACAAAGTGGAGAATCGGTCGTCATAGACCAGTGATTGAGTCACCCCACATGTCGGAGCACACATGCCCCGAGTTTAATGGGTGGAAGAGAGTATGGTTTGAGGCCCCCCCGCCCCCAGGTTCCCTGCCAGTGAGGTGAGCCTGGGGGGGGGGGGGGGGGGGGGGGCACCAAAATTCTGGGGTGGCCCATACGCAACCTCAGGAAGATGGACACAGTCCAGAAACTGTACCCCACAAGGAACAGATGTCCACTACCGTGGCCTCCGGCGGCTGGGGGGCTCCGCCCCCCAGACCCCCCTGTGGACTCTCTTTGCATTCTCTGTACCACCTCGAAGGGTGCACCCGAGCCAAGCACCCAAGCATGGGAACTAGGCTGGAAACTGATACAGTCTTGAAATAGATCGGGACAGCCAGGGCTCCCAGTCACCGTCATACGAAGGGACTATGCGAACTGGAGACGGCGCAAGAGCAGGTGCAGCTGTGCTGTATTCTTGAGGGCTCCCGCTACGTCAAAAACCACGCCCTCATCCAAACGTAAGGACTGAGCCAAGGCGTCAATCCCTTCGGACCTCGTCAGCGCCCCAGGAACACAGGCCCCGTCATCGGTATTCGACGCGTGCCCCGCGCACGCCAGCCAACGACGCTCTGGTGCTGGGGATGGGGTCGAGGGGGTGGTGTGGCAGGCAGGGAAGTGCACGGGACCAGAAAAACCATTCGACGGTCGAGCGCGCACTGGGTGTGGAGGGTACCTAAAAAACGGGTAACCCACAGGGTCCGACATCGGGTGTCGGACCCCACCGTGTGCCCATCTGGATGACTCAAGCGCCTCACACCGGGTCCCTCCCCTCCTGGTGGCCCACCGGGGTGCTATGGCCAGTTTCCACCGGTGCTGTTGCTGTGTGCACGGAATGCCGGTGAGACAGGCCGAGAATGCGACCCACACCCACCCCCACCCCACCAATTGACATTCTGAACAGCAAAACGGGTAAATTTTTGCCAAAAGTGAATAATCGTAACCCCTACGATTATTCACCACCGTTGAAAATTTGTAAATTTTGGGACACCCGATTTATACAGACCGCGTCGCTAAATAATCGTAGGGGTTCATAGATGGCAGAAAATTAATTTTTGTAATTTTTAATTTTTGCTATCCGAAAAGTTAATTTTTTGAAAAATTCACGGATGACGTACGAATCGTAATGGTGAAATACGAATCGTGCATATCGTATTTTATATCGCATTATATCGTATACGATTACGATATAAAATACGATATTATGCGATATTACGAATCGTTTAGGATGATGCATGGCCACACGGGGTGGGCACCGGGGAAAAAGGCACCCAGCACACCAACGAGGGGCGGCGAGACTACCACCACCACCCCAGATGAGTCACCCACTCCGAAGCCAAAGGCTCTCAAAGAGCAGCTGGCGAAGCAGAAAGCAGGGGCGCGAGTGAGCTACGTGACAGCGAAAACACGTCATGATAAGCTGCAAGGCGATGCCAAAGACGTGTACGCCGTCAAGGATGTCGCGTCTCTGCAAACCCGCAAACCCCAGTGTTCTCCCGATGGCGAGTTTGGGGGCGAAATTCTCCATTTGTATTTTTTCCCCCGAAAACCCGACGGCGAGTTTCGGCATTTTTTTGGGAGTGGAATTTTTCACAGGTTTCAGACAGTTTCCCACTCATCGACCTGCACAACTTCCCAACAACGAGCGTCCCTGGGTTCGTGCCCCACTACGAACCGCAATTGATCCAAAGAGTCCCAGAACGCGAAGGAGAAGGCCAGATGTTCGCTACCGTGGCCTCCGGCGGCTGGGGGGCTCCGCCCCCTAAACCCCTGTGCTGTGCACCTGTCGAGTGTGCATGTACCATTTGGTGTACCATGGCAAGTGGGAAACGGCACAACACCAGGAGTGCGACATGGTCGTGAGTGAAGACGGAGTACGTGCAGACTACCATCCCTGCACAACGAAGTCTGTACGACTTCCTCGTTGTCCACTCACACCGCACATTGCAAAGCGTATCGATCAGAACGAATGTTGTTGCGGATATACGCGTGCATTGCATGAGGTGCTCGCGCGCGAAGCGCGCGAGCAATTTTTTTTAGCACCCCTTTTTCCGGATCAAAACTCGCCATCACCCACCCGTGCGGTCGAGCACCAGAAGAAGAAGCAGTCGGGCGGTGAAGACAAGAACGGCGACAGGCAAGGGGGGCAGCAGAAGGCGCACGGAGCCAATCCAGCACCGGAATTCGTGAGTGACCTGTCGTATTCACTTTGCGTCGGCAATACCACGGCCAGCCAGGCGGAGCTTGTGGTGTTGGCGATTCGGAAACACCTGTACCCGAACATGCCCAGCGGACGCGCCCTCTTGCAGAAACACAGCAGCCACACGGATGCACTTCTGAAGGCGCTGAAAGATGCTCTCAAAGGTCGCACCGTGCCTATTGGCATCGACGGAACTACAGCAGCATCGATCCACACCTCGTACCTCGCTCTGACTGCATATGTTGAGCAACAACCGCTGCTGGTGTGCGTTGAGGTGTTCAGGCTGGGGTGAGCCCTGACGCAGTGATGCTTGAAGATGTGCTGCAGCGGCTCGAATGCGACTACTCGTTTACGATCGCGTCTGTCAACATGGACAGATGCGCGACAAACCAGCGCCTCATCAAGCTCACAGGGCGTCTGTCGGTGTGGTGTTTGGGGCATCACGCCAACAAATGTTGCAAAGACTTCTACACGAAGCGCTTCCCCCTCGCCATCCACTTCGTGACCTTCTTCTCACAGGCGCCGCGCACCACCTCAGAAACGAGGTGGTCAGCGCTGTTTCACGTTGTTGAGCATGTGGCACCCCGGACCGACCTGCTTGCAAGCTTCTTGCACGAAGAGCTTGAGCGCGCCTACAAACCGCAAAGTGTCCGAGAGTTAGCACATTTGATCGGAGGGGATGGGTGGGGGGACATGCTCTCGGAGATCCAGACGATGCACAGAGCCTCCTACAGTTCTTCCTCTGGATGAGCAACCCCCCCAGCGATCAGAAGTCCTGCTTTGTCGTGGGGGAAGTATGGAAGAGCATCCAACACGTCACCAACGAGGAACAACAACTTCTCAAAGAGCTGTGGGACACGTTTTCCTCAAGAGAGTTCTTTAAACTCATGGAGGTGATGGACCCGGAAGCAGTTGCCCAGGAGGTGATTGCTGATGAAGTGCTGGAGGCGTCGGAAGAGAGGTGGCGGGACGTCTTGGGGCGTAACACCACTTAGCCGGATCCCATCCTTGTGGTGTTGTCTCATGTGGCCACCTAGCCATCCCATTGCCTCCCTCAGAAGCCTGTAGTAATAGTGCGATATGGGCATATCGCATACGATATCAAAGCTGACTAAACACGATATAAATACGATATATTGCGATATATTGCGATATCGCCTTAAAAAATACGATACATATCGTATTTACGATATGATACGATATTACGATTCGTACGTCATCCGTGAAAATTAATTTTAATTAATTTCCGGAATTAATTTTTCAAAAAATTAATTCCGGAAATTAATTGCAGTTAATCGCCCCTCCCCAGCTACGCAAGGTGAAAAGTGGGAAAAATCGGGCAGTTCGATAGGCCACGGTCCGGGATGCAGACAGGGGATGAGCTTGGCACAGCCTCTCAAATTCGAAATTTTCTCATGGTGTGCAAATGTGTTCAGAGTAACGGAAAATGCCCAAAGTTTCGTGTATCGAAAGAGTTGGCGAGCAATTCGTCCTTCTGTTCAATTCGACCCAAAACTGCCACCAGCCATTTTCTTAGGGCTTCTGGGTGGGTTCTGCTGACCAGAAAAATCGCTGAAAGATGGCCAGAAACCCCCAAAAACCACCCAGAAATGGCCAGAAATCGGTGTTTGGTCACATTTTTCACCCAGAAACACGTTTTTGGGCCTCTGTGAAAATTTCGATTTTTTGACATTTTTCGCGATTTTCTACAACTACTCGCCCACACAAAAACCGTTTTTTAGCAGGGAAATGCACAAAATCAACGAATTGGGCCGTTTTAACCCCTTTCGTGCACTTTTTGGTCCCAGAAGGGGGTATATGGGGTGTTGGGGTCCCCCTACGACTTGTCCGTTTTTGTGTTCAAAGGGCCAAAAATGGCCAATTTTCCAAAATTAACTTTTTAATTTCCAAAAATTAAAAATTAATTTTCGATTATTCGCCGGAACAGCAAAATTAATCAAAATTACTCCGAAAAATTAAAAAGTTAACTTTTCAAGCGGAAATTAATTTTCGGGAAGATGGCAATTAAAAATTACAAAAATTAATTTCCTGCCATCTATGGGGGTTACAATTATTTGACCCCCCCCAGTAATTATGAAAAAGTTGTGGGTTGAATTGTTACTTATGGAAAAGTGGTGGGCCAGATTATGGATTCCCCTTTAAACTTTAGTGCAGGACGCACCCGAGTAAACTCCTGATTGCTTCCTCCACTGAATATCGATGCATGTCTGCATGCAAACAGGGCACCGCACAAACACACACACAGCGTCTTAGAGTGATAGCACAATCGCCACCGCCGCGATCCAGCTGAACTTCGTTTGACTTTTCACTTCAGGTTTTCACAGTTTTGAGCGTTAGAGATAATCGTTTGATAAATATTTATAGTTAGCGATGGTGCGCGAGGCAACGTTCATCACAGGGGGTGGGGGGGGTGGGGTGGGGGGTACCGGGGGGGGGGGGGGTATGGAGGGAGGTAATTCGGATTTTACTTTTTGGGCAATGCTTCATTATTTTGAATTTTTTCGGATTTTTTTTCTTCGGCTGTATTTTTCGAATCGCAGCATCTTCAACGGGGGAAGGATGACAGCCAGTCACGGACTGACACCCCGACTTGGGACGAGCCAGTCCGGCGGACTAGTCTAGTCTACTAATCCGGCCTCCCGCTGGCCCCCCGGCTACTGTGTCGTGAAGATGCGTCCCACCCTCCCCCTCCCGCTGGATCGGTGGAGTGACTGGGGCATACTATTGTTGGCGATGTTCACCTGTCACAAACAATCCAAACTGTGTTTTAGTGCAAATCTGAAAGAGAAACAATAGAAGAGCCGAAGGGTTTTCGTCGATCGCGAGAACACCCCACGCGCCTGTCATGAAGCGTGTGGGAAGTTCTGCAAGGATCTGCACTGGCACAGTTTCCTGCGTTGTTGCACAACTCTCAAAAAAATGCGATTCGTATGCGATGCGTGCCTCCATCGCGGGGGAGGAGGAGGACGAGGAGGGCGGGGAGGCCTTCCTCCCAGGCTCCTCTTCTGCAGAAAAGAGAACAAGGCGTGAGCTGTCTCATATTCGGCTGCAAAGAGTCCGGGTTTTGTTTGTGCGCACGAGCGGGGAAAAAAACAGACCCCTCGGGTGATATCGTTTGACGCAGATCGAAGCCACCACCTTGTGTGCGGCAAGAGAGCCCAGCCCTTTTCAACTGGTCCGACCCGATAGCCACTCAGCAGGGAAACGTGTCGCACGTTGCGTGCTGACAATAACTTGCGACAAAGGAGGGGGCGGGGGATGGGTGTGGGGAAAAGCAATGTCTAGAGAAGCAGACCGCCCGTAAACCTCGAAAGGATACTCACAGAGGACACCTCTCTCACCCAGTCACACTAGGGTAATGCACTCAGGGGGTCTTCGCTACGCGGTGCCGACAAGCGCATTTTGGTGCATTTTCACCTTCTTTTTGTGAGAAAAACGCCGAAAACTGCCCAAAACTGCCGAACAGCGAAGACCCCCCCCCCTTTGCTCTGAGCCTAAAGGCCGAGAGAAGTGACGATCTAAAGACAACACGGGCAGTGTGCCCGAAGCTGAGCGAGGTGTGCGCTCGGAGGGAGGGGGGGATAGGGGAGGGAGAAGGGGGCTCAAATCCAATTTAAAAGAACCCCGGATGCGCCCCTTCGGCGCCACTTTGTCCCACTCATCAGGGAGCCTCTACAACCACGCGGATAAGAAATCTGGTTCTGTATCTGTCGCCCCGCTATCCTGCGAGCAGTGTTGGAGTCTTCTGTATGCTGGTGGGGTTATTTCTACACCACCAAAAGAAAACCCTTGACAAGCAGGACGGAGTCATGGCCAGCACCCAATGGAATCTGGTCTACCCATACTGACATACAATGAGAAACACTTGGCATCTGTGCTGTGAATGTTGCTTTCATTGGACCAGGAGAGGCCAGCAGCGGTCCCGAGTCCTTCGCGTTCCCATAGCATTTTCCGTACCACACAAGTGTGTCATCGTGCAAAAAAAAATATTTTGTTTTACTCCGTGTCTGGCCGTGTCAGTATGACACAAGTTGTGACCGGAGGCTCGAAACACCAGAACAGGAATGCCGCCGCATATCTGTTCTTGAGAAAAGGGGGGGTGGGGGCGGGGGCGGGAGATGCAAAACAAAGGGAAGGAGAGTGCCACTCGCTTTGGCCGGCGCTTGCGTTGGCTCGGAGCTTCAGGGGGATGGGGGGGGCAGCACGGCAGCAGCATGCCAGCGGCACACTGTCAAGTGTCTGAGAGAGGGAACATGCAGGAAGCTCCGGCAGAAGCGCCATCAGGGTGATCGAGGGACCTGAGACCTGGCACGCACGCACACATTCACAGTGATTCGGCAATGCGATCGCCACACTGCAGAAAGACAGACACGCCACACAGATTGGCTGTACACCCTTCATCCTGAAGGGAAACCCCAGTCTAAAAACCTTGATATCACGGGGGCACACGAAGGGCGGCGATGACAATGCTCTGGGATAAGAGGGCAACTCGCTCTAAAAACGTTGACAGCCGCGCAAACACAACAAGGGAAAGAGAGCGAAATGGCGCACTGAGTAGATGATGCACGTCCTACTCAAAGCTTGGCAACCACAGGAAGAAGGCAGCTCGGGTTGATGTGTTGATCTGAAACGGGAAAATCAGGCCGGTCGCAACGGCCTCAATCGAGGGGAGGGGGTACCTTTTTTGGTACCAACGTACGTCAGACACCTCCGTGACGGAAGGGAATGCCAGAACAGCGGCGCGAGATTTTTGTTGATGCCTCAGATGCTGTTTGCGTTTGGCTTGATTGCGCATTTTTCTGCTGGGTTAGAAACAACATAACCCCCCCCCCCCTTCCTCCCCTCCCTTCCTCCCCCCTCCCCTCCCCTCCCCTCCCCTCCCCTCCCCTCCCCTCCCCTCCCCTCCCCTCCCCTCCCCTCCCCTCCCCTCCCCTCCCCTCCCCTCCCCTCCCCTCCCCTCCCCTCCCCTCCCCTCCCCTCCCCTCCCCTCCCCTCCCCTATTGATGTCCCCCCCCCCCTCCCCCAGCGCTTTGCCGCTCGTGTGAGTACCGCCCTGACTGGGAGAAAGGGTAGGGCTGGTTGGGTTGGCGGAGTTGGGCGGATGGGCGAAACGGAAAAATCGACGAGGTCGCAACGTCAGGGCGTTCTGGGCTGGCTGGTGGTGGTTGGGACAAGACCGACGAGATTAGAAGCGGCACTGGTAGACGGGTTTTGAGGCCCCCCGCCCCCAGGTTCCCCCTGCCCACCTGGACGGACCCAAGTGCCTCACACCGGATCTCTCCCCACCCGGTGGTCCACCTGACGGATACGCAAAAAAAAAAAAAAAAAAAACAAAAAAATGCAAAATTTACGCTTTTTGGGGGCTTTAGACCACCCCTACTGGGGGGGGCTAAATAGAAGGGGGGGGTCAAATACAAGGGGGGGGGCCTATTAGAAGGGGGGGGTCTGAAAATTCGAAATCCATAAAATTTTTCGCCGAATACAAGGGGGGGGGGGGGCTTGTATTTGGCGGAAGCCGAATTTCAGCCAAATTTCAAATTTTCAGCCTGTTTTTCCAGTCATAACAGGCACCCCATGGTCAAAATGACCCCACTGCGGTCCGCACGGAATCCAAGCATTCAAAGGAACGGGGTTTTGGACACCAGTGTGGGGGTCATCGCAGGTTGCTGACTCCCGGGAATATCCTCCCATTATCAGGAGCCAAACCAGACCCACATTTCATGTGTGATACTTGGCACCTCCACCCACAAAATGACCCCACCACGATCCGCACGGATTCCGAATAGTGCAATGGAAGGCGAAAATTGCGATTCCACGAGGTCACCTGGGGCAAAATTCACCAAAATTTGGAAAATTCGGCTTCCGCCGAATACAAGCCCCCCCCCCCTTGTATTTGACCCCCCCCTTCTATTTGGCCACCCACTGCAAAAATTGCCTAAAATTTTGGGCCCTCGAAAACCCCCAAAAAAACTCGATCCTACGCCGAATACAAGGGGGGGGGGGGGGGCTTCTATTTAGCCCCCCCCAGTAGGGGGGGGGGGGATTTGTCCAGGGGTGTCTGGGAAAATGGAACACTATCGACACATGTCACTGAACACGGGGGAATGGGGGAGGGGAGAGGTTGTGGTGAAACGCACACACCTCGACCTGTGATGAGGTGAGATGTGGCTCTGCAATTACGGCACTACGCGTGCCGTAAACTCAAATCGGACCTGCTTTCTCCGTGTTCCATTTCCTCCTTCATTGCATGAGGCTACAAAACAAAAATGATTAAATTTCAGCGGGGGCCCTCGCTACGAGTCACTGTGAGTCACGAGTCGTCAGTTTTCAGCCAAACATGGCTGACTTCTCACTTTTTCTCACTCAGTCACACTTGGTAGCGAGGGCCCCCAGCCATTTTTCTACAATTTTCCAGACCCCTGAGCACCCCCAAAAGCTAACCCCCAGATTGTGGGGGGGGGGGGGGGAACCAGCGTTACATAGATAATGGAGTGGATGCATACGCTACTCAACCCGCCATCCCTACCGCCACCGATTTTTCATTCAGCCCCGACATGCTGGGGCTGCCCTGGCCCTGTATGACTGACCACAGAGCAACATTTTTGTTCACTCTTCTCCAGGGCAAAACCAAAAAAGCAACTTCTCAAAAAAGAAGCGCTGCCCTATCTTGTTGACACCCGACAGGAAGACGTTGTTGTGGAAACTACTGCAACCGGGGTGAATCACAAGAGAGAAGGGCGGCACCGACAGTTGGCGTTCTTCAAACGCAGAACACCCCGTATGCGTCTGTTGGTTTGTCCGTGCAACCTTCCGATCCCCTGCACGTTGGGGTGTTCGTCAAAAAATCGTAGATATTAGGGGAGGGGGTTAGGTACTATGCATCCATCCATATGTATTTTTGCGTTACAAAACCCATATATTAGGGCAGCGTTAGAAGGTTGAAGAATAAGCATTGTGTGTGGGAGGAAGCAGGGAAGGTAAGAACGGAGGGGGTATTTAGGTAAGAAAAGGGGGGAGGGGGTGGTGGGTGGGGGGGGGGGGGTTGGATACGCAGAGAAGAGAAAAAAAATGCGCGAAAGCTGAAAAATCGTACTCCTTTCGCTTTATTATAGACACCCTGTCCAGCAACTGTGGGAGAACAGTTCCGGACTACTTTTTGTTGAGCGCATACCCATTTTTTAAAAAAAAACCCCCCTATCCAATGAGAAGAAAAGGACAAAAAAAACTGAACCCGGAAGGGGGCGGGGAGGGGGGGGGGGGATAGGGGAGGGGTTCGATGAGATTGGCTTTTGGCTTTTGGCTGTTGAGGTGTGGGTTGGGGTGGGGTGGGGGTGGTGAAGTAGAGAAACGTAAGCTACAGAGCGTCGACCTCCCATCACTCGTTATACAGGCAGGGGTCTGAGATCCGGGCAATACGGCTTTTTGGCTGGTGGGGTGGAGGCGAAGGGTGGGGGGTGGAGGCGAAGGGTGGGGGGTGGGGGGCGGTTCGTAAAGTCGAGACAAATAATGTACAGAGTCGACGGGGAGGGAGGGAGGGGTGCTGGGCACGATCGAGCGAAGGTCTGCGTCGATATATCCCAAACACACACGAACACCCCCGTCACCCGTGCCTTGATCACGCCACACAGATCACACAAACACACACGTCGGAATGTGCCTGTTGTGTTGTGTGCACGCTGCACCCAGTGTTCCACAGCCCTTGGAATTGCTCGCCCCGGCCAAAAGTGCCCAGGGCAGACAAATTTCAAGGGGGGGGGGGGGGGTGGAGAGGGAAAAGGCCCTCGTTGCCATCCCCAGCCGCGAAGTCCCTCGACGTCGATTTTACTCTTCATGCAGGCAGTGTCTGATGTCGGGCGATACACCGGCGTTCGGCCCAAGTTGAGGCACTAAGGGTGTGAGGTACAGCCGGCACATCAAGAAAATGCCTGTGTGTGATTTCCGGGCAATCCCTAGAGGCATCCCTCGGGTTCTTCAAGCCACACACGGCACGGCAATTTCCCCTAATTTCCCTTCGGCGGCACACTTGTTTCTTAGCCGTGTCAGATTCCATGCAGTTTTGTTGGGAGAGTGGGGGGGGTGAGGGGGGGGGGGAAGGAAGGAGAGCGTTAGGGAAGCTACCAAGGAGAAGAAGATACGGGGGCAGTCAGGTATGTCGGGTTATGTAGAGATGCAGAGATGTAGTAGGAGAGCTTGTGTGTGGGGGGGGGGGGGGGAGAGGGCTGCACAAAGGGGAAGAGGAATCCAGGGGCAGACGGGGGGGGATGAAGAGATGATGAGAGAAGAGGGGGGGGGGGAGGGGGTGTCAATAAAAACCTGGCTGGTTATATTCTGCTTGCTATCGACGACCTCCAGCCTGACGTACGACCAGACCGTGACGCACAATATGTTGCCAGAAGGAAATTATTTTTGGTGTCGACAAATCCCACACACTGCGAGAGCTAAGCTACTGCACAGGCCTGATTTGTTGCTTTTTTTGAAGGGAAAAAAAAGAGCGCGAAAAAGAAAAGTCAAAAGCTCTGCATATGGCAGGGGCGCGATGATTCCCTGAGGGTCAATCTGACCCCGCATACCGGGTGAGAAGATGAGTGGGGAGGGCGGGTGGGCGCACCCACCCACCCTCCGGGGAGAAGGAGGAGGGGTGGGGGGCAGAAGCAGCATGCGGCCTGTGTGTGGGGCACAATTGCTAGGAGACGGAGTCAGGGAGTGGGGGAGAGATGCAGAGACAGACATGTCGAGGAGGGTTGTATGGAGGAGTCGTAATGTCGAGGGGGGGGGGGAAGAGAGGAGGCGGTGGTGAAGCAAGGGGGGTGGTAGGGTGAGCTGAGAAACGCAAGGAGCACGCCGGTGAGTGCAACCATGTTGCTGTTGTTGAAGGGGGAAGGGGGTGGGGGGGGCTTTTTTTAACTTCTTTCCCGTCCCCCCGCTTTTTTTCGGTCGTGCTTCCAGCAGCCCCAGGTATCGCTTGCCGCCCAAAAACCGTGAATGGAAAAGCAAGTCTCCCGCACCTTCACGGTGGGATCTTGTAAATTTTACATGTATAACTACAAGTATATACATGTATTATACATGTATAATACTTGCATGTCAACTATTATACATGTATAATACATGTATATGCCTGAAATATACATGTAAAATACATGTATATCAAGTAAAAATACAAGTATAATACTTGCATGTCAACTATTATACATGTATTTTTACTTGATATACATGTATTTTACATGTATATTTCAGGCATATACATGTATTTTACATGTATAATACTTGTCATGCAAGTAGTATACATGTAAAATACTTGCATGACAAGTAAAATACTTGCATGCAAGTAAAATACATGTATTTTACTTGCATGCAAGTATTTTACTTGTCATGCAAGTATTATACATGTATTTTACTTGTCATGCAAGTATTTTACATGTATAATACTTGCATGACAAGTATTATACATGTAAAATACATGTAAATGCCTGAAATATACATGTAAAATACATGTATATCAAGTAAAAATACATGTATAATAGTTGACATGCAAGTATTATACTTGTATTTTTACTTGATATACATGTATTTTACATGTATATTTCAGGCATATACATGTATTATACATGTATAATAGTTGACATGCAAGTATTATACATGTATAATACATGTATATACATGAATCTGCCCCGTTAACGGCTACCGGGTATTACCGGGTCGAAAAACGGGTATTACCGGGTCCGGTAATACCCGTTTGCCCGGTAATACCCGGTTATAGCCCGGTAGCGCTACCGGGGATTTTCCATGGGAATTTCCCTTTGTTTTTGGGTTGATTCCCTTCCCCTTAGCAGTGTGTTGTGGTCGACATTGGATTCTATGGCGCATGGGGTGATCGAAAGCCGGGTTCCGCAGTTCACGTCTGGTTTGTGTGGCTCACTGCAGACTTTTCGAGTTTCGCAGCAATGCTGACTACTGCACGGTGCCCACACACCACCTGAGCCCTTCCAGAGCCGGCGGTGTCGTCAGATCAGGCAGTCGATCACACGCGTAATGAGACAGGCGTGATCATAGGACCACCTTCCTCTCCCAAAGTCTGCGAGCCCCATTCCATTGGGGGGCAGTGACTGCCTGGGCCAACAGGGTCTTGGGGCAGGCACATTCTGAACCAATGAAGGTTCCATCACAGAGAGGGCACTGTTCCCGTAGCTTCCATCATTTAAGGACCTTGGCTCAGAAATGCAGAAACGGTGCGTCACCAAATGGTTGCAAAGTGGCACAGAGCGAAGGGCTCCTCGTTTTCAATGATCGATCCTTCGTTCAGGGAAGCCATCTTCTCTTACCCCAGGCTCGAGTGGTCACGCCAGCTCCGTTATTCGGTCACATCGCTCTGCTGGCTGGGTGCTTGTCGCAACACATACCTGCGAGCAGCCAACGAGCATTATGGTACCGAGAGATGCTTCTTGGCGTGGCCGGGCTTGTGGTTCCTACCACAACAGGTCACAGTACGGTGAGCGGACTTGCTATATTTGCTGGGGTGGCTTCAACACGGGCTCGCCACTGGACTGCCCTCGGGCCAAGGTGGATAATCGCACCTGCCTTCGGGACGCTGAGTATCCGCCCCGTGTATGATGAGCGGAAGCTAACCAGCCTGCAGTCGACCCACGTGGTGGCCTGACGACTCCCAGACAACGGCTGGTTTGGGCAGGTGGACGGGAAGAGCTGGTTCTGGAGTTGTGGTGTCGACACGTTTCCATTTTGAGAAATTCTCTGTGATACGCTCCACAACAAGACGCCCATTCCCATGTGAAGCCTCTCTGGCGACACCCTTGACAAGAGCACCTGGCACTCTGTACAGGACCTGCAGCTAAGATCCGGGCTGGTGCGGCAAGGTATTTGAGCGACCCCTTACGATATGATGCAATCCAGAGAAGTCCCAGCAAAACGTGGATTCGACCAGGCCCTCAATATGCACGAGTTGCGCCTGCTTCTTGTCATCTTGCCTGGCTACTGGTCCCTCTGATAAATCATCAGCTTGGTTCGAGTCGGGACAAGTCATGATGCATGCTTCAAAGAACTTAGCCTCGTGGACGGCCTGTTGTGTGACGACACGCTCTGCCTCCGTGGAAGCGGACGAGGCCATGAAGTGCATTGAAGAGGGAGGGAGAGGAGGCAACACACGGAGGACACAGGCACAGACAGGGGGGTGTGTGTCCCTCATAGATCTTGGTTGAACGAACAGGTGTTGGAATCAGGGCCTGGGCTCATTATCTCGACCTTTGTTTGTGTAATCATCGGGGCACGCCACGCCAACACAGCCCCCCACCGCCATGCCGCAAAGCCTGCCTCATAGATCTTGGTTGTACTGAACGTGGGTGTTCCCCAGCCGTTCCCACTCCCAGTGTTCCCAGGGCCGCCCCTGTGAGGGGTGGGCCAGGAGGGGCTGCAGAGGCTGGCCTTCAGAATAACGCAGGGGGGTCACCTAACACCTGACATTCCCCCCGCGCACCTTCCCTTGGACTGCCAGACGGAAGATCACCAGAACCCTGCAGTTGATTCACTGCGACACCCCACGAACCATCCCTGTACCAAGGAAATTCCCACGGAAAATCCCCGGTAATACGAAAACGGGTATTACCGGACCCGGTAATACCCCCGATTTTACCCGGTAATACCCGTTTTTGACCCGGTAATACCCGGTAATGGAGGCCGATTACCGGGTTTCCGGTAATACCCGGTAATACCGGTTACCCGTTAACGGGGCAGATTCATGTATATACTTGTAGTTATACATGTAAAATTTACAAGATCCCACCGTGTTAGGAGGAGGGGGGGGGGGGGGGGAGGGGGGAAAGTAAACAACGATGATTCGCCCCAATGATATGCGGCAGATAAGGTGGGCTCTTCCCCAAGGGCGAGCCACTCCGCCCTTCCCGACCAAAATGGGCCAGAGATAGAATGCTGACAACAAGGCTTCGGCCACACTGAGAGCTGAAAGGGTTCTCCCGCTGACCCAACCCAGATATTTTTTTTGCGGCATGTTTGCGGCATGTTTGTCTTCGCCTCGTTATTCTTCTGCGATCGGGCCATCCCTTCTGGCGACATCCCGATCTACACCATACACCTCGAACTAATATCAGATATACCACCACCACCACCACCACCACCACCACCCCCAGGCTTCTTCTTGCTAATGCCGGAGCGTTGTTTCTTACGTTATTCAAACGCATTTCCGCATTTTTTTTGACCTGGCGAGGAGGGGGGTGTGCCGCGCCACGTGAGAACGTACCTAAAAAGGCAGTCGCACCACCCCCTCTCCCCCTCTCCCCCCTCCCCCCGACCCCTTCAACGAGTCCGCCAGGAGGGGAAGGTGGGGTGCCGCGCGTCGGGTGATGAACGTCGGGAGAGACAGAGAGAGAGAGAGAGAGGTCGGAGAGACACGGGGGGACTTCGCTCTGTGCCACTGTGTGTCAAACTGTGTCACTTTGCAGCCAGTTGTTGTGAGGCGGTTCACCATTCCTCACTTCTCTGCATTTCTGAGCGAAGCCCCCCAGATGAAGGCGTTGGAATTTTCTTGAGCAAGAGCGTTCTCCAAGGTAAAGAGGGGGGTGGGGGGGGAGGGAGGGGGCGGATGGCGGGGAGGGCCGATACCTGCGCACCACATCCAGGGGAAGCTACTGGGGTGGAAAACACCTCACAGAATAGGGGGGTCGGCACGCCCCGTGCCGAAACCCTTCGAGTGAAATATCCGCCCCGAGCCGCTCCGAATGGGTGTTCATGGATAGAGATAGCACAGAGTGTGCCTGTTGGGGGTGGGGAGGGGGAGGGGGGGGAGGAAATGATACAAAAATACGCTGCAACGTTCTAGCTGGGATGGTGTGCTGGCGATGGACCTTTGTGCTCCCAGTATAAAAAGAAGAACACTGCTGGTGGCATGAGTACGACGTCTGGGGGGCAGAGACGTGTGTTGTGGGCGGTATGGAGGAGCAGCGCTGACTGCGGCGTGTGTGCATAATGACACCCGGCACCCGGCACAAACAAATACAGGGTTGCCCCAGGCTTCAGTCCAGTGGACCAGCGGGAGGGGGTGTCAACCCTGTCCCCCATCGGAAGGACATAACACCTTCATTCTGCCACTCCTCTTTTGCACTTCATCATACACTCGCCTCTGCCCTCAGGTTGTGTCGAAGTAGTTGTGTCAGATTTTCTGATTCTGGACGGATTTCTTTTGTCCGTGTTCCGAGCAGCACCTGTGTTGCATTACAGCATGGCCAGTGCGAACACCACGCAGACCAGCTCTTGCATATGGAATGCCGTTGTGTTTGCTTCAAACCTGATGTGCTGCGTCCTCTCCCTCGACAGGCCTGCCGATGGGATGCCTGCCGAGTCGACTCGGGTCGGTGGCACACCACGCAAATAACACGCCACGTTGCGATCCACCGCACATGCGTGGTGCGAGCCTTCTCGGGGGGTGAACTGTTCCTCACCCAAAGAAAAAAAAACCAGAGAGGGACGGGAAATACGAATGGAATGCAAGCCGTGAGTCAATTGGCCCGCCCTTTGAAGTGGCGGGGCATCCACACCGGCATCGCATTAGCTCTCGTGTGTTCAGGAGCACCGCCCCGTGTGCCCCGATTATTGCTGCTGCAGCCCTCTGAGATGGAGGAAGCTGAACAGGACAAAAGAGGAAAAAATAGCGAGAGTTGAGGAAGGGGGAGAGTGGGGTTACTCTGCCAGTAGGCCCGTGCCGTGTGTGGCACGGGGTACGTTATTTGTTATTACTAATCAGCAGGAGGGTGGAGGGCCCTTGACGGGGGTGTCGACCTGTGTGCCGGCGATACCCATCATGTGAGGGCGCATCTGCACCTGTTTGCCTGCACTTCAGAGCAAGGCCCGGAGGGGACATACGTATACTTGGCATATTTTTTGGTTTTTCCACACAGCATTTTGCAACTCACATGCACCCGCCTGCAGCGTGTTGTCCAGCAGCCTGGAGCGTGTTGAAAAAGACGGACTTTAATATCCCAGAGACAGATGCTCTGATAAAGGCCCTCTTTTTTGCCTGTTCTTCCGGTTGACGTTCCACACACAAAATTGCCCCCCAAGCCTGTTTTCTGCATGGTGGAGCTGTGTATCGAGCACGTTTTTTTTTGGTTGCAGCGTGTAATGGAGGAGAGATCGCTTTCCGCCCACATGACATGCCATGAGGGTCCTCTTTGCACCTCCCGGCAGCGGCTCTTCCTGCATTGTGAGGCACAACTCTCTCACAGAATACAAACACACGCCCGTTTTGTGTCCCGGCACCCTCCTGAGAAAGAGAAGAGGAATAGATTGTAGCAACACCTATCGAATTCGAATGTGCAGGTGGCGGCGACGGTTTGCGGCGGCGACCCGATTCGTGTGGCTCAAGAAATGGGAACGGTGATTCATACAGCACCCCTCGCCCCCCGCGCCACAGAGGGGGGGGGAGGGTGGGGGCTGACGCAGTGTTGATAGCGCTGCAACGTGGAGCATCTGCATGCAGCAAGGATTCTGCGACTCATTCCAATATTGGCACACCTGAATACGGAACAGCGCAGCCGGCCTGGAGATGGGCCGCGGCGTTGCCAGCTCGGCTGAAAGCCCTTTCTGAAAGGCGGGTGTGTCTGTGTGAGCACTAAACCTAGTTCTTAGGCAGAATCCCGCAACGGTTGTATTTATTTAGCCAAACCGAGGGTCGGGGAACCTGATTCCACACCAAAAAAAGTGGCCAGATTCTGACCGCTCAGGATCGGCGTTGTTGCGGGCCTCTTATACAGTTTCCAGCATTGGTTTGACAGGGGAAGCACGTCACCACAGGCGCCTCGCACCTGGCCCGTATCGAACCCAGACACCTTATTCGGCGAACTCGCCAAGGAGAATGCACAGCCCGAGAGCAATAGCTGTGTGGGATGATGCACACAGATCGAGATAACATCACCCTCAATAAATCTCATCATCTCAGCTGGCATCTCCGTGTGCACTGAGGATCGGGAAGGGCGCCAGTTGCAAAGGGCAGGGCGGCGTGCCACTCCTTCGTGAAGTTGGTGGCGGGGCGTTCTTGGGAAAGCTCTGGGAGAGGGGGAGGGTGTGGGGTAGTGAAGCAGAAGCTGAGGGAAGCACAAGGATGGTCTCCCTTCGCTCGTTCACTTGGGGGAGGAGTGGGGGGGTTTTTTGGTTGAGGGCAAGGAGGTTGAAATGTGCAATGAGGACGAGGAGAAAGAGAACAAAAAAGGGGGGGGGAGAAATGCTAAAGTTTACCCGGAGGAGGCGCATTTGGTTTTAGCCTCGGGCATTACCCACACACACAGCGCTCTGCCACAATGATCTTGAAGAGAGCGGGAAGTAGACACATTGTGCACAAGCGGGTGATTTGGTTGTGCGCTGGTTCGTGACTTGGATGACGAGGGGGCACATGCGCTGCCAACAGTCCTTCTTGCTTCGGACCAGAGGTCTGGCGAACGCAGTAACACCAGGTGGGTGGCAGTGACAGATTCAATGAGATATTCGCAAGGCCTGAAAGGGCAAGCCGTGTCTGCCCTAACGCCACAGTATCGTATACGCCGTGTCGCAAATGCCACCCCCCTTCTCTAGACTACCAAGCGTGAGTACAGTAGTACCACGCAGGAAGACACAACCCAATCAGTAATACAAACCACACGGAGTTCGGCGACATGGGCACGCCCCATTTGCCAGCACCACACCCACACCCCCCACACACATGCCTAACAAATATTGGGTGCAGATCACAGAAGAGGGCCAGTACAGCCACCACACACAAACCGCTCCGACTGCTGTACGGATCATGTCTGGTGCGCTGAAGGATGGCACTTCCGCATACTACACGCAATATGCGATGAAGACAAAGAACGGAAGGGGGGCGGGCAGGGGGGATGCAAATGGTCGCGATGCATAGAAAATCAGTAAAGTGAGTGCAGGTCGGTCGGGCTCCACTGTGCCAGACTGTGCGGCGCACACATTTGGCACACAGCAACGACGGGCCGTTGTTTTTGGCGAAGCTATCAATCGCTCCACCTTCTCTCAGACTTTTTTTCTCTTGGAATGAGAGTTCAGCAGCAGCACCTCCGATGAAGAACAAGATACACTGACGTCGATGCGGCATTGCTGTACACAATTGAGTGACAGCATGCTCCTTGATACACAGTGTCGGATTTGAACACGGCATGTATGTTGTATTTTTTTTGTTTTGGTTCTGACTTTTTTGGGTACAGCAGGCAGTCATAACCCCACAGGGACGCATGCCACACTGCATTGTTGCGTTGGAACGGTTTAGTGACGCACTGTACACTGCTTGCGCCTGAAGAGGCGCGTTGGCAAGCACACCACCCCAGTTTGCGTTTGAGAGCACAATGTTCTGACCGCATTTGTACCATGCGGCCATGCATCGTGTGTGAGAAGAGGGGGGGTGGGGGGGGTGGAGGAATGGGCCATCAGCCTCTGAAAAAAACACAACAAGCGATCACAAATGTAGAAGCCACTTAGGAGGCTGCAATGGAACTGAAAATCGAAAGAAGAAGAAGAAAAAAGGGTAACCAACCTCGGCTGGGGGTAAAACGCAGACACCTCCGCAATTGTTGTGCGCACCACCTCCTCTGGTCTGACGGAGTGGCGTGAGTGGGGGTGAGGCAGGGTCTACAAAATAGCGCATATTTTTTCCAGTTGGGCTACAGCCTATATATCGAGCGGCTGCTGACTGGTTTGAGGGGGAAGGGGTGCTCGTCGAACCGCGGCAGGTACAAGGAAGGGGGCGGGGCGGGGGGGGAAGGCGCGGCCCACCCCACCAGCCTGCTCTCGACAATATCTTTTTCTTTGACAAGAATGCGTTGCTGAGAAACCAGGCGAAGGATGCTTGAAGATGAAGGTTCTGGTTGTTTCTGTTGGTTCTGTTGGATAGTGGTTGGAAGGCTGAGTTTGTATTAGGAAGAGTTGGTCCATAGTGACTGTACAAGATGCCTCGAAAATCAGGCGTTGTAGCAGCACAGCAGGGGGGAAAGAGATGCAGGATTTCGTATTATGAGTATAAAATGGGGGTCCTCGCTACGAGTCACTGTGAGTCACGAGTCCTCAGTTTTCAGCCAAACATGGCTGACTTCTCACTTTTTCTCACTCAGTCACACTTGGTAGCGAGGGCCCCCAATGATATGCGTTAGATGAAAAGCGTCACCACGATTGCCCTGCAGGGTTTTTGATCCTCGATTCCACACACACGTGAATGGTTTTGCATAGTAGTGCAGAACACACCGAGCATCTGCTCTTCACATGCACAGACTTTAGTACAGATCACAGACGCAGGGGACAACCAAGCGGGTGACACGTTCTGCCACCTGAAGTGTGTTCAGGTGTGCTGCAATTCGTACCCCTTACGCTAGGTAGAAACACCCTCTGCCCAGCAACTGTAAAGAGCAGCTTCAAACTGGATTTCGTTGAGAAGGACACTTTGTGCCCCAACAGGAAGGTATTAATCCTGAAGCTTCGGGTGTACGATATTTTTCTTCGTTTTGCCGTTTTATTTAGAGAAGGCGGACAGCCCTCGTTGTCTACTGATAAAATCTGTCACAAAAAACATTTGGACCCATTTGGTGACGTTCAGAGCAAAAATCGGCACTTTTGTGACATCACCAGACACATGTCGGAAATCTCCGACACGGTCCCGGCACCACACCCCTCTGTTCCTCCAGAACTGGGCATGACAGCGGGGGAATCTCGTACAGATGGGGACAGAATTCGGGGAATCTCGTCGAGATGGCCCGCACCTGGTTATCAGGAGCGGAGGGCCGAATCGCCAGTGATGTTCCCCAACTTGACGAGATACCCCCAGTCGGGTGTCCATCTCGAAGAGATTCCCCCGAGAGGATCCACACACGGATGAGATTCCGCCACTGCTGTCCGCATCTCGACGAGATTCCCCCGATGCGTTCCACAGCTCGACGACATCCCCTCGATAATCCACATCTCTACGAGATGCCTGCTGCGTCGCCACACCGATGATTATCCCCCAATGTGCTCCACATATCTACGAGTTTCCGGGAATCTCGACGGCGTGGGGAAACTACTGTGGGAATATCTGCGGTGTGGGGAAACTATCATGGGAATCTCCACGGTGCGGGGAAACTAGGCTGGGAATCTCTGCGGTGCGGGGAAACTATCACGGGAATCTCCACGGTGCGGGGAAACTATGGTGGGAATCTCCACGGTGCGGGGAAACTAACCTGGGAATCTCTGCGGTGCGGGGAAACTATCCTGGGAATCTCCACGGTGCGGGGAAACTAGGCTGGGAATCTCCACGGTGCGGGGAAACTATGGTGGGAATCTCCACGGTGCGGGGAAACTAACCTGGGAATCTCTGCGGTGCGGGGAAACTATCCTGGGAATCTCCACGGTGCGGGGAAACTAGGCTGGGAATCTCCACGGTGCGGGGAAACTATCGTGGGAATCTCCGCGGTGCGGGGAAACTATCCTGGGAATCTCCACGGTGCGGGGAAACTAGGCTGGGAATCTCCACGGTGCGGGGAAACTATCGTGGGAATCTCCGCGGTGCGGGGAAACTACCCTGGGAATCTCTGCGGTGCGGGGAAACTATGGTGGGAATCTCCACGGTGCGGGGAAACTAACCTGGGAATCTCTGCGGTGCGGGGAAACTATCCTGGGAATCTCCACGGTGCGGGGAAACTAGGCTGGGAATCTCCACGGTGCGGGGAAACTATCGTGGGAATCTCCGCGGTGCGGGGAAACTATCCTGGGAATCTCCACGGTGCGGGGAAACTAGGCTGGGAATCTCCACGGTGCGGGGAAACTATCGTGGGAATCTCCGCGGTGCGGGGAAACTACCCTGGGAATCTCTGCGGTGCGGGGAAACTATGGTGGGAATCTCCACGGTGCGGGGAAACTAACCTGGGAATCTCTGCGGTGCGGGGAAACTATCGTGGGAATCTCCACGGTGCGGGGAAACTAACCTGGGAATATCTGCGGTGCGGGGAAACCATCGTGGGAATCTCCACGGTGCGGGGAAACTATGGTGGGAATCTCCACGGTGCGGGGAAACTACCCTGGGAATCTCTGCGGTGCGGGGAAACTATGGTGGGAATCTCCGCGGTGCGGGGAAACTAACCTGGGAATATCTGCGGTGCGGGGAAACCATCGTGGGAATCTCCACGGTGCGGGGAAACTATGGTGGGAATCTCCACGGTGCGGGGAAACTACCCTGGGAATCTCTGCGGTGCGGGGAAACTATGGTGGGAATCTCCGCGGTGCGGGGAAACTAACCTGGGAATATCTGCGGTGCGGGGAAACTGTCGTGGGAATCTCTGCGGTGTGGAACAGCCTGCCTTACGGAGAACTTGTCCACATGGTTTCCGTTTGTCTGGGATTCTCTGTGTCCTTCCCGTCATTTCCACAACACATCCGGTGAATCTCGTCGCTTGGGGACCTCCTGGGGAAATCTTCCCTGAAGACGGTCTCTGTGTGACCGTCTTCAGTCATCCAATGCCACCTAGACACACAGGAAGCGGTTCTGTGTGTGTTTTCGACACCTGGAACACCGTCTTCACCCCACAGACTTCGATTTCGTGGGTCTGGGGTCCTGGGACCCCATTTCTGGGACCTGGAAGGGGTCCACGTGCCTTTTTTTCGATAACTACACTCTCAAAATTGGTAGTCCCGCCAGCTCTGTCACAAAACGTGTTTTTACGATTTTAAAAGCAAACGGCGAGCATTTAAGTCGTGAAGAGAGTTGAAGACGGTCCTCTAGGACCCCAAAAAGACCATATGGGGGGTTGGTACCGGCCGGAGAAGGTGTTTGTTGAAAAAGTAGTTTTTGTGCTAGAAATTTTCTCTGTCCGCCTCCCCTATTTTATTGTGCTTTTTTTTTTGCGGCGAACTGTGTTTTTTTTCCACTCCTTCGCTTCTCTGTTTCGGTTTCGTCGCCCGCAGTAGAAAATACAAACTAGAGATGCCGCACGCAATGTGGAAGAAACCCGATCTTCAATGGCAATGCCTGCAGCAACACAGAGAGAGTGCCGGCCCACAGCATGCGGATCCAGCGGACTGCTGGCTCCGCAATCCAAGCTTATCTTGACAGGCTTGGCATGCACACACTCTGCATGCAGGATCAAGAAGAGGCTGGTCATGAATTTGTTAAACGATTTGAACGAAATGTAGTTTTTTTTGGCTGTGCTCTTGGCAGCCCCTCCCCAGCGAGAGAGGCCTTGTTGCACAGATGCTAGCCGTTAACACAATTTTTTTTCGTTTTTTTTTTTTTTTGAAACACCCCCAAAACACACCGGCGCCCTGCTGTGTCGAGCGGAAAGGATGGCCATGACAGGGGCAGGCCCCGGTATCTGAGGGTGAGGGGTGGGGATATGGGACAATTAATTTTTGAATACTAAAACGCAGACCCCACCCCCGGGTGATGAAGTGGGTGTGCTTGGAGTCGCGGATCCAGCACAAAGTTCCCCCCAATTGCTCCAACTGGGGTAAGGAAAGCCTGCGTGTGTGTCATTTGCTTCTTTTTTTTGGCGCCGTGGCATCCACAAGCTCGGCTTGGAGCTGTCCCATTTGACACTCTCTGCTCCCTACAAGCAGGATTGAGGGGCAAATCCCTCAAAAAAAAGGGGGGGGGGGCCACTGTAAACGTAAAAAGCTACCAGGGGAATTCTGAGCAGGGGATAAGATAGGTCTGGTTTTCCGGTTTTCAAAACCAGGGTTTCCCGGTTCCCGGTTTTCTGGAAAAAAAAAAAGGTCGGTCTCATTTTTGGCGGTTTTTCTTGTGACTTTGGGACAGTAAAACAGTCAGAAAAAACGCCATAAAAAAATAGAAAGTGACCCCATCGTGATCCGCACAGAGCTCAAATAGTCCAAAGAAGGCAGAGAAGCGGAGAAGAAAAATGAACCTAGCGGATGGCCCGGTGGGTGGTGACCTCGTCATGCAGGTCTCTTCTGTTTTGAAGGTGCACACATGGTGGACTCCAGCCACCATGTCTAAGAGGGAGTCTAAGACTGCAGTCTGGAGGGCTGAGACGAGAACACGAACGACTTTCAAGCAGTCTTGAAGGTCGCCAAGCCTATTGGGGGCAACTAACAGATGAGATTTGTTTGTTGCCTGTCGTCACAGCTAGGTGCCCATCTCCTCGATAACGGAATGTGTGCAGAGATCTCGTGGACCCTTTGGCCATTCTGTCGTGCACCCACTCCACCCACAACGCACACCTGTCACGAGTGGTCGCTCCCCCGTCCTCCTCCACCCTGAAGGTTGAACCCTCAAGGACCAGTGATCTCCTGCTGGCCGGGCTGCGATACAGCGAAGCCTTCCTACTTACAAGCGAATCCAGACTGTAGTGAACAGATGTTCACTACCGTGGCCTCCGGCGGCTGGGGGGCTCCGCCCCCCAGACCCCCCTGTGTAAAAGCATTGCACCAGACCGGTTTTTTGGTCGAGAGTCCAAACTTTCAAAGCAGCTGCTGCGCCTGCCCCACCAAGCAGCCTCAGTACGACAGGACGCGCGCAGGCACCGGGCCTTCTCAGACTCTGGGAGGGTTTGCGCGGGTCGCGCGCGCCGAAGGCGCGCGCGAAAAATTTTCAAAACCAGAAAAACCGGAAAACGGCGCCAGAAAAAAAGTCTATCTTATACCCTGATTCTGAGAGAACAAAGAAGAAAATGGGGGGGGGGGGGCCAAAAGCCATCTCAGGGGGGCGGGGGCGGGGGGTGGGGAATAATTACGTAAAGCAAAGGGGAAGGGAAGGGGGGGGGGGGTTCAATGCAATTTCTGCTCATCTTTGCTTGACCATGAGCAAGGCACAGAGATAGACGGAGTGGGTGGGGCGGAGGGCGGGGGGTGGGGGGACAGAAGTCCATGGCATGCAGGCAACACAGGCGTGGCCCCCCCTGTCACACCATAGCGCCTGAGACGCCAGTGAGGTGATCGGCCTGTGTTGTTGGCAGCCTGCTGTGTCCCACGTAACTTTGTAGGGGTGCCTGTCTGGGGAAGGATGGGTCATAGCACAGCGTTGCAGCAATCACCATCATCTGTTGTATAGAAAACGCATGCAAAAGGGTGAAGCAAAAGAGAGAAGGGAATCAACGACATCTTGGCGTTCCTCTGAATGCTGGGAAGCCCATAAAACAAGATTGGGCTGTTGTCTCCCCGCAGCCTGATGAGGGGGGTTTCCCTTTATTGCCCAAGAGTGATTTCCCCGCCACCCCTTTGACACTGCCAGGTAAGTCCTGTTGTTGTAAAACAAACCTATCTGCCCCCCCCCCCCCTGCCGGATCGTGTGGGGAGGGGGTCGCAAGATCCAGCCAAAGAAAAACAGAAAGTTTCACCCATTGATTGACTGGGATCCGCCGAACCAATTAATCTGGAGGAAAAGACGCACTGCCACTGTGATCGAGGCCCTCCTAAACGTTCGTCCGGAACCGGTTTTCCCGTCGAGGAGGTACAAGCCTGGCCTCGAACGGGACCAAAAAAGGTTCAATGGTGTGATCATATAGGGGTTCTGTGCCAGTTCTGTGCCGGTTCTGTGCCAGGTCTGTGCCAGTTCTGGGGGCCCTTCAGGAATCCTTCGAGAAATGTACCCTGGGGAAATGGTAGCTAACTTGGCCCCACCATGGGGCCGATCCTCGCAATCCTGAGGGCCTGGGGCCTCTTCAGCACCAAGTATGTGGGTTTGGCGTGTGTCGGGGACTGGGAGAGTTCACTTCTTGTGACAGGGTCAGTCGGGCAGCCAACACCCACCCAGCGGGACCCCCAGACGGTTTTTTCACAAACCCGTTCATTTGAATATTCGGAATCTGTGCGGATCGTAGTGGGGTCACTTTATTGGCGTAGGTGCCACACATCACCCCTGAAATGTGGGTCAGGTTCCAAGGCGTGGGTGGACCAACACTGCCTCTGAGGTGACACCACAGGCTCTGGAAGGGCTCGAGTGGACTGTGCTGGGCTCTCGGTCGGTGGTGCACTGTGCAGTAGTCGGCACAGCCACGACCTAAAACCTCAAAGGCAGTGAGCCTGAGGAACCACACGTGCACGGAATCGACGTGGAACCCGATTTTCAATCATCCCAACATCGAGTTTGCATTCATTTGAATAATTGGACTCCGTGCAAATCGTAGTGGGGTCACTTTTGCAGTGTAGGTGCCACACACCACCCCTGGAATGTTGGTTTGCTTCAGGTGTGGGGAAGTGACTCGCTCCCGATTGGGCCCGACAGACAGCCGTTATGGACTGCACCTTGGGTACCTGCCACCTACCCGCTGACGTGACCCAGTAGTACCTCACCCTCTGGTTTTCCAACCCCTGTTCAGTTGAATATTAGGAATCTGTGCGTATTGTGATAGGGTCATTTGGCCATGGGGTGCCGATTCACACCCATAACTGGCCTTTCGTCACTGGGGCTCACCACAAGGTTTGTTTGTGGTCTCTCGACCCACTACAGGGCCACTACTAACCGGCACGGACATTTCCTGAAGGATTGTGGACCGGTGTTCTGTGCCAGTTCTGTGCCGGTTCTGTGCCAGGTCTGTGCCAGTTCTGGGGGGTTCCATGATCACACCATTCAATGCCGATTTTTCGATCATCCCATATCACAAGTATTATACTGTATGTTCTTTGGAAATATTTCGACCGCACTCATGGCTGTGGAGTGCAGGTGGCAGAACAGAAATTCACGTTTCCTTCGCATCTGACACTTTTCTGTGAGAACCAGTGCGTATCATCTATCACATGGTAGAAAGATCCTGCCCCGGCAAGGCTCGGGCTCAGATAGCTGTAAAAAAATGCACCGAGTCGTTGTGGCGCAGTCGTGCGATTTCCTTCGTCACTCCGCGCCTTCACTACGCTTTTTCGCTCGGAACTTTCGTCACTCGTCACTTTGTTTGTGACGCCAAATCCGGTAAAAACATATGGTGTCAACCACCTGATTTTGACCCGAGTTTGGTGGAGTTTGGTGGAGTTTGGCGGAGTTTGGTGGAGTTTGGAGGAGTTTGGTGGAGTTTAGTGGAGTTTGGTGGCGTTCGGTGGTGTTTTGCGGTGTTGTGTGGTGGTTCCCTGCAAAAAATCGAATGTCCTATGGGGCGGAGGGCGCTGGGGACTGGGCAGTGGCCGTTCCACATGCCCTTCCCCTCGTGACTTACACCCTGTCGCCACCCCACTTCACGGAAAACCTGACTACGCAGCAACAGGGTCATGCTTGCGGCGGTATGCAACCACCAGGACAGCCTGTTTCGGGTTCGCAAAGCCTGGTACGCTGCCTTGCCGTAGGGACCCAGATACTGAGGACACCCCTGTGAGAACACTGAGGGAAGATGTTGGGCTGCCGAGTTGAAGCAGGCTTCGGGGTGACCGAGGCAGAGCACCCTGCCCAGAACATGAACAAGACTGTTCGACTCGGGGAAGAACCTGGTGGGCAGGTGTGGTCTTCGGCGCAATGCTTGGAGATATCAGCCTTCTCTTCAAGGCTACCACTTATGTTAGACTTGGCCTTCGCTCCTGTGAGCAGTGAAAAAAGTGAGGGACGCCGTTCTTCCCCTCTGACCGACGACCAGTGATGACGTAGCGAAGAACCTTGAATGGGGTTTGAACCCGAGAGAGTCAATACTCAACCAAAGGTATTCTCCAGGACCTGGCACGGAACGGACGATACGAACGCTCCCACCGTGCGCACGGACCTGTCTGCGACTCTACAAGGAACCACGGGGTGGGGCGCGCACATCACCCGGAGGCCTGACCTGCACGACTCCGCTGCGCCAGCTACAAGGCGGAGCTCGGGCGCCATCCCACCGACCTACAGCAAGGCAAGGGGTGATGAACATCTGGAGACCTGAGCCCATGCAGGATCGGAGAGACGCGAAGGCCTTATCCACAGAGGATCCACCTGAGGGAGACCACCATCCACCTCCTTCGGACACCACACAGCCTTGTCGATGACCACAGCAGCCGGACACAGACCAGTACGTGTACCCTGCCTGCAGCACCGGGCCACGCCCCATCGAGGGTCTCCCTGAAGCATCTCTTTCGCCACGGCCCAAGCCGGAACCCCCTCACCGCCACCAACGAACTGTTGCTGCACCGCGACAAGGAGGCAGCCCGCTACCTGGCTGCAGCAGGGGAACTGGGCACAGCGAGGTACTTCAGCCATTCAGCTTCATGCGACTTTGGGAAGGGATGGCCTCACCCAAATCCTGTCCGGCCGCTGAAATTTGAGCCGGACTACGGGCGGCCATCTCGCGACTCCCACTAGGCACACAGGCAATGCGAGTCGCATTCTCGGGGGTACCCACCACCCGTAAACCCCAGCACACCACCTGCCCGCCTCAGGCACAACTTGACGGTGTACTCATCTGGCGATACGCGTGCACGTCTTTCTTCTCCGCGGTGGCGATGCTGAAGATGCAGTCCACGTTCGTCATACTCAGCCAGGTCTGCAGACACCCCACCACGTACGGCCAAAGGCGGGGAGGAGGGCTGCCTTGGCTTTCTTCCAGAAGGCCAAGGGGGTGTCGGCAACAAGGTGTACCGCACTCAGGACCAGGTAGGCCTTGAACTCCTCCCGACAACATCCTCGTAGAAAACAGTAAAAATTGCACCCCTGGCCCCCCGTCGAGGGAGAAACCCTCAAAATACCCTGTGAGAACCACCTCCGTGTCATTATGTGGACAGGCTTGACACGTCGCGTGACGGCTACACCACCCAAACTGCCTCCAGCTGCCTTCAGGCAGACTACTTGGAGAATTGAATGTGTGATGCTGGGTGCGAGTCGAATATCGTGACCACGGTAGTGAGCATCTGTTCCTGCAAAACCATACTCTCTTCGACGTCGACCCAGTGAAAGTGGGTTGACGCTTGGTCGACGCTTGGTGAGCGTCGACCCAGTGTAACCGGGCCAACGCTAGGTTAGCGTCGACCCAGTGTAATAAATGGGTTGACGCTTGGTCCAGGCTTGAATGGCAACCCAGTTCCACTAGGTCGACGCTCCAAGCCTCGACCAAGCGTCAACCCAGTCCACTGGGTCGACGCTGGGTCGACGCTTTTTTATGGGGGGGGAAACCCAAAATCACTGGGTCGACGGTCGACGCTTAGCGACAGGCCTGTTTCCGCTGAACACGACACAGGGGGGGGGGGGGGGGATGCGGGGGACAAGGGATAGGTCAGTAGGCTGCCCCCTCTGTGTCCCCCCCCCCCTCCCCCCCACGCTTGATAGCAAAGTGACAGCAAAACCAAATGACTGACTACAGATTGTTTTGTGAGAATGTGTGCCCCACCCACCCACCGCTGTGCACACCCCCTTCATCTGACGGAGTTGGTGTGAGTGGGGGGGTCGCAAGACAGTCGGCTCGCAAAAAACCCACAGGATGGACCTTTATCACTCAAAACAAATTTACAGTCCCGTGCTGAGCACTGTACGCACTTCAAAAGCTCGGCGGCGGGAAGGGCCTGAGAGACTTACACGCACAGACTGAATGCTCAGGCATATTTTTTTCAAATCGTTACACCAACCTCAAATGCAAGATTGTGGGGCAGGCCTCTTTGTCGACTTCATAGCAGTATGTTGGACGTGAGTCACTCCCGGCGTTAGACAGGAACCCCCACCCATTCCTCGTGTCGAAAACGCTGTGCCGCACCGCCTTGTGGGAGGGGAATCCCAGAGCTGGTCTGGCCCAGTGGTCTCGCTGGGGGGGTCCGGCGCAAAAAAAAAAGGTTATAACCGAGTACATCCCAAGTGAGGAGGTGCACTGCAAATGCAGGCTAGAAAACAGTATCATCCAGCAGATGGGTTTCGGGGCACAGCTGCGACAGGACCATCTCCGTTGAGCACGCATGGAGAGTGTCAAGGCTGGGGTGTGAAGGAAGTCAAATTGTTTTGGCCTGCACGCAGCAACATCACCGGAAAACAAGAGGCAACAAGAAAATCACGGCAGTGCAATTTGCTTCTTTTGGTCATCGGGGTGCGAGCGGATCCCGAGGACAGAGAGAAAGAGAAACATGAAATGGCGACTGCTGGAGGGGGGGTCTTGCTGTCTTGGTTCTGCTTTGTGCAACCCGCTGGCAGAATAAACGGCACGTTTTCATCAGGGGAGAGGGGAAATGCGGGGTGTGCTGAACCTCTCCGCTCTAACTCGAGCGGCAGCAGGCTCCAGCATGCTGTACCCGAGATGCAGCACCCACAGATCACCCACAGGCATGCGAAACCCCCACGCCTACCCCCACTCGCTTGTGCGCACCGCCCCCCCTCTTCCGACAGAGAGGCGTAACCGGGGGTGGCTAAAACCCCTACCACCCACCCGCTTGTGCACACCGAGCTCCCTGAATCCGATGGAGTGGCGTGGGTTGGGGCGGGATGGGAGTCAAGAGGGGCAGTCACAAGAGAGTACAGTAACGAAGGCACAGAGAGTTTCCACAGGTCGGCTGCGCGCCGAGACATCGATCAGATCATTTCTTTTTTAACCCTTTAAGCACCAACCACCCCGTACGGGGTGGGATAATATTCCTTGGGCACCTATGGGGTCGGATCGTGGAATTTTTCACCGATTTTTTGAACGAACGATTTTGAACGATTTTTGGCCGTGCTCGTAGCATTCCCCGTAGAGGGGGTCGCTATTTCGTGTTCTCCTGGCCGCACGGAGGCATTGCCTTACGTCGCCTCTTCCTCTTTTCCTTTGGTGGTGTGTTGGTCTGGCACAGAGGGCGGGACCGTGCTGATATGCACAGTGACGACTCTCCCTTTTGTTTTGTGCCCGCCTCCACCGAGATTCGGCTGATGCCTCTCAGACTGGGGGCGGGCGGTCGCCGACGCTGACGCGCCTGGCGGCCTGTGGTAAGTGACGTGGGGCTGGGATGGGGGGGGGGGGGTGCTGGGAGGTCGGGCCGAAGCCCTTGTTCTCTGATGATGTTATTTGGTTCACGCGTTCAGGTAGTCCTTCTCGCCGTGCTCCGTTACCCCTGCCTCGGCCAGGTAGCGCAGCGCCTCCTTGCAGTTGTGCAACAGCAGGTTGTGCACGTTTGTGGCTGTGAGGTGGTGTCGGGCCGACGCTGTCGCGGGGCAGCCGAAGAAGAGGTGCTTCAGTGAGACCCCAGGCGGGGGGTGGCCCGGCGCATGCTTCAGGCAGGGTTGGCAAGGTGGTTGTGCCGTGCCCGGGATGTCATGGTCGTAGACCAGGCGGTGGTGGTCGGCCCGGAGTCGGCGGATGGTGGTTTCCCCTAAGCGGGTGAGTCCCTCCATGCGGAGGTCGGGGCGTTGCAGTCGCGTCTCCCCGATTCCCGAACGGTACGCGTACACGCTGTCCGTGCGGGGCACCGTTGCGTCGTTGTAGATGTGTCGGCGGAGGACGACACGAGCCGACGCGAGGCTAACCGGTTCCATCTGCGGCCGGAAGGCACCGATTTGCGCCTGTTTGTCAGCGAGTTCGTTCCCTGCTACCCCAACGTGTGACGGGATGTAGCGGAGGTGGGTGGTGACATCGTGGGTTTGGGCGAGCTCGTTCAACCACCTCCAGATGTCCCATTCGGTGGATCCTCTCGCTCGCTGCGGGCCGCTCAGCAGCGCGTTCAGTGCGCTCTGCGAGTCTGTGAGGATGGCAATCGTTTCGCCTGGGGATACCAGGGTGCATAGGTGAGCGAGGGATTCTCTGATGGCCACCAGCTCCGCCTGGTAGCTGATGCAGCGGAGTCCTGCCGGCCAGGCGAGCTTTTTCCTGAGGCGGCCCTCCGGCATGCTGTACACCGCTGCTCCTGCGCCGCCCTGGTGACAAGGGTGAGGTTTTTTATGGTGAAATCTTTCAGAGCAGCGGAATCAAATGCGACCAGTTTCGGCGAGAAAGATGGAGCAGAACTAGTTTTAGGTTTGAAGGAGAATTTGGTCAAAAATCGGTTTTTGGTCACTTTTTCCACTATATTTTCCTGTTTTTGGCACCACCATCAGTTCGCCAGTATTCATCGAACAGAGGTACAACCGGCCTCGACCGCTTCCTCGCTTGAATACAAATGCCAGTGGCACGTGTTCGACTGCCGTTTGTAATGCGTGTCTCCCTCGGCCTTGCCAAGAACGATGCACCCTGAGAAGGACCGTTCCAAGACAGGCAATACCACCTCCACAGGAGAGTGTCGACGGCGCCCAGCCAGCACCCAGAAACAGTAGTGTGCAACTGAGCCCTGCACAAATTATGGGTACTTGAGACTGATGTGGAGGAATTCGAGGGCTGGACACAAGACCGCTCAATTCCCGTCCACCCCTCACACCCCGGCCCTTCTTGCATTTCCGCAGGTCGGTGCTCATGTGACCTGCAATTGGGAACGGGCACCCCGGGGCTCCACTTCACCATTTTGATCGATTTTTTTGCTGTCTCGGAATCTTCCGTGCTGATTCTGTCACATATTGCCTGCGGTTGCGCCAAGCTCGATACCATCCAGCATTTTTCAGGGAATATCAGACGGCTCCCCGATTTCCAGGGGGATTTGGGCATTTTTGAGGACGCGCGCAAAGGAGCCCCATTTCAGGAATTTTCTGTTCAATATTTTTCAGAATCTCTTGCGATCGTGGATTCCGCTGTTCAAAATTCCCCCAGGGTACTGAGGCTGATCTGGAAAAAACGGATGACCGGTCCTCAACCCGCTCCACACGTCAGATACCCCCCTGAGGGTGGTTGAGCAGGTCGGCACAACGGGACCTGCCATTGCGGGCTGGCACCCAGGGGTGTTCTACTCCATCAAATTGAGATTTTTTTTGTATCTCGGATTCCGCTGGGCTGATTCTGTCCCAGATTGCCCCTGGTTCCGCCATTTCATGCCACCGCCTCGGATTTTTTCAGGAGAAACTCATCAACCCCCAATTTTGGGGTGAAAATAGGCCTTTTTGGGGGTGCGTAAAGGAGTCCCATTTCAGGGTTTTTCTTCGCATTATTTTTCAAAATTTCTTGCGATGGTGGATTCCGCGAGTCAAAATACACCCGATTACCTACTTTTCGGATGAAAAAATGCGGGGTTGCGGCTTCGGGCTCAATGAGAAAAGGTCGCAAAAACGGAAAATAAAGTCGACCCCCCCCTGGTGTTTACAGGGGGGGGTCAAATAAACGTACTTAGTTGAATAGTAGTACTTAGCCGAATAGTAGTACTTATTTTTTTGGGGCTCTGGGGCACGTTGGGCCGTTGAATAGTAGTACTTACTTTTCACCCTTTTTTTTGGGGAAATTTTTCGTTTTTTTTGAGATTTTTGCCCAAACAAGCTTGCTTGTCACAGCGAAAGAGTCAGTGGGAGCGTACCCGCGCGCAGTGTGTTTTGAGTGAGCAACACAAAACCACTTTTATCACAGCAACGCCCTTCACAGGGGCCACAACACACTGCCGCTCGTGCGCACAAACAAAACCCGGACTCTTTCTTTTTGGAGACACACAAATCTGCAAACTTTGGGGCAAGGAATGGGGACAACGGGGTCTATTGGTGCCACTTAGGGGAACCAGGGTGCACGGGGTCCGTAGAGGGGGGAAGTGACCTACGCTCAAAGATATGTCGTGACGAAGGGAATCGGGGCATCCCCCCTCAGACACATACGGACGGGAAACCAGCGAACCCGCAAACTCCTGCGGTCCAGAGGCATCAGAACCACTGCTGAAGACCGCAAAACCGGAAACCCGCAAACTCCTGGGGTCCAGAGGCGTCAAAATCACTGCTGAAGAGCGGCGCGCATTAAACGACTCCTCATCTACGGCGTCCGCAGTCCCTACCACCAACGAGAAGATGTGGACGGATGGCCCCAGACACACCTCACCATAGATGTAGCCTTCGAGGACCAGCTGCGGAAAAACACATGCCAAAAGAAAGGCGGGGAGGGGGAGGTCGTGTTTCTTTCCTGAGGTGGAGGCCCACGTGCTTAAAGAAGTGGGAGAACGGCGGAAGAACGACTTGCCAACGACGCGCCGCAAAATCAAGGAGCTTGCCATGTCCTTTGTTCCCTTCCCGAAAGGCTTCCAGGCTTCGGTGGAGTGGATCGACGGTTGGGCCAGGAGAAACAAGTTTCAATTTCGTACTTCGCGCATTGCCAAGCTTTCTCTTGAAAAAGCCCGGGTCCAGTTGCACAGCTTCTGGTCCACCATCAGACGCCTCTCCATCGGGTCCGAGCTGCTGCACAACCCCTTTGGTACTTTTGACCTGGTTGTGAATGTGGATGAGTCTGCCTTGTACAAGAGCTCTACCCGCAGGGACAAACTGTTGTGCTACACCACTGACACCAACATCGTGGTCGATACCGATGCTGGAAAAAATAGATTTGCCACGTTGATTGGTGCTGTCACGTTCAGTGTGAAAGACAGGACCATTCTTGCGACAAAGCAGTCGATCGTTTTTAAAGGTGCGGGCGAGAGGATAAAGAAGGAGGAGCATCAGATTCACAAAGACTCGGGGGTTAACTGTACTTTCCAGAAAACCGGCTGGGTCAAAGAAGCCGAGTGGCGGTGGTGGATTGACAGCGTCTTGGCCCCCATTTGCAAAAACAAAAACGTGCTTGTCATTTATGACTCGGCGACAACACACATTGCACCAAAAAATGTTGCGTACTTGCACAGGAAGACGGGGGCGAAGTCAGCGGTCATTCCAGGTGGGTTGACAGGAACAGTGCAGTACCTTGATGTGCATGCATTTGCACCATTCAAGGCTGCCTTCCACACTCACCTGGAAGGGCTCAAGGACAAAGCCCGTCTCGAGATAAAGAAATCAACAGCCGAAGGTTTTCGCCAGGATTGTCGCTTCACAGAGAGGTGGTACCGCGAGGCCATGTGCACCTCTGTTGGAGCTGTTTGGGGAAAGTCGGTGGAAAGTGTGAGGGGGGAGGTGGTAGCCCAGCGCTTGCGGGATATGGGGTACGTGCTGAAGGTGTCGGGTGAGGAGGACGGGTTCGTGAAGAGCTCCCTTTGTCCGGACCTCACCTTCGCACCAAGCACAGAAACATCCCCTGAGGCTGGTGGTGCGGACCTTGAACCTGGGTTGGACGGGAAGGCAAAAGAGAGCACAGAGAAGCAGTCCACCCAAAAGAAAGTTGTGTCTCAGCCAACCCAACAGACAAGCATCTTGGCATGGGCGAAGCCGGTTCGTGTGAACTCTCTCACACAGACACAGCCTTCCCAGTCCTCCCAGTCCTCCGAAAAGAAGCGCGCAGCGTCCCCGACCACCCAGACTCCCAACAAACACCGCAGGCTCTGCAAAGGGTGTAGGAAGCCTGGGCACAACATGCAGACTTGCCCCAGCAAGCCCAAGAAGAAGTAAGTTGGGGCGTGCTAGTTGTGGCTTGCCCTTTTCACATCTTTTTTTAAGCATCAACGCACCAACCAACCACCGACAGTGAAGCTGACAGCTCTGATGAACTGTGTATGCTTTCACTAACTCAACAAGAATGTCAACCAGGGGGGGCACCAGAGGGGGGGGGGAGGCAATACAAATCAAAACGGTACGAAACCAAATGAGGGGCGAGTGGTAGGACGAGAACAGAGCGGATACTCGACCGGAAGGCAGAAGAAGTGAGAGACGGACGACAGCAGTGACCAGCGCGCCCCTGGTGGACCAAACAGCCCCGCAGAGCCCCTGCAAACAGCGTTTTTAGGAAAAGTTGAATAGACGTACTTAGTACGTCTATTCGCTCGCAAACTATTTATTAATTTTCTGGCGAGGTCGATTTAGGCCCGCGCGTTCGCCGAATAGTAGTACTAAGTACGTTTATTTGACCCCCCCCTGTAAACATGGTTTGACAGATTTCTGCCAGAATTTCACAGATTCTGGCAGATTCTGGGGATTCCAGATTTTTCAGAATTTTCAAAATCTGAGAAAATCTGTCCAGATTCTGGACAGATTTTTCCAGATTTTTCAGAATTCTGGAAATTCTGAGAAATCTGGAAAAATCTGAGAATTCTGGAAAAAATCTGGCCAGATTCTGGACAGATTTTTCCAGATTTTTCCAGATTTCTCAGAATTCTGGAAAATCTGAGAAATCTGGAAAATTCTGAGAAATTCTGTCAGAATTCTGGAAAATCTGTGGGGGGGACCTTTTCAAATTTTTTTTTTGGGGTGGGCCTATTTTGGACATTTGGACCCATTTTCAAAGGAATTTTTGAATTTTGAGCCCATTTTGAGCCCTAAAATGGCTCATCGAAATATTTCTGCAAAAATCCGGGCCAGAATGCCAAAATCTGAAAAATCTGAGAAAATCTGGAAAATTCTGAGAATTCTGTCGGAATTCTGGAAAATCTGAGAAATCTGGAAAATTCTGAGAAATTCTGTGGGGGGACCTTTTCGAAAATTTTTTTTGGGGTGGGCCTATTTTGGACATTTGGGTCCGTTTTCAAAGGAATTTATGAATTTTGAGCCCATTCGTTGCCCTAAAATGGGACCGCGAATATCTAGCTCCTGCTGAGGACCTGGGTACATGGCCAAATCAGCCAGAAATCTCAGGTTTTCGTATTGCAATTTGGGTTCGCGTGCTGGTATCGCAGCCTGGCCCCGAGGGTCCATACCGTGAGTAACCGGGCCCGCTATCCTACACTCGTTTTTTCCTAGGTTTTCGTCAGCTGATTGAGGGTGTGATATGAGGGTTCTATCCAACAAGGATATCAAGGCGGCACTTCAAAGTCCTGCCAAGGATAGCGCCACGTGGGTGTGTGCTTCTGATGTATGGTATGTCATCATGTGAAACCCTCCCCAGCGTGTGCCAACAATCCCTGACACGCTCACGAAAAGCATGACACGGAGAAAGCAGGTGCCGAAACAACCTGCCGAGCACACGGGTGGTGCCACGTTGATCCACGCAGCGATCTCCCGTGACAGGAAGCCTTGTCGCCACGGCAGAGTGCCGCAGACTGTGGGAGAGGTGTCGCCAGTCCTTGAGGTTGCAGTGTAAACCCGTGCCTTGTTCACCCTGTTGTTCACCCCTGTGAGGTTGATCCCATATCGTTGCCTGCTTTGGGGCCTGAAGGACATAGGGGTCCAACCGGCACTTGAGCATCGCAAGGCCTGAGCGGCTGTGTGGCAGGTTTTCATTGAAGGGCCAAACCCCCCCTTTTCTGGGTGAAAAGTGTTGTGCGTCGTTCAGTATCTTGCGCGAATTGCTTTCGACACCACCATCAAACCACCGCAAAAGAACAACCCATCTTCTGGAGTGTGATCTCTGGTGGCGGGGTGGGATGGGTGAGTGGGGTGTGACGGTGCAACGACAGTCGAACTTCTTCGAACACAGAACACCCCACCAACCTGCCGGGCGTGTGAAGTGTTCGCAAGGATCCGCACGGTGAAAAGTTTCCTGAGTTGGCTACGCCGAACTTACAAAATGGCAAGGTGTGAGTGTCGCTTGTTACGACCCACTGGCTGGACGAGTTCTCTTTTTGGGACAAGACCACACACAACAAGAAGGTTGTCACAGGGGGTCTTCGCTGGTCGTTATTCTTCGTCAATCTTCGTCAGTTTTCACTATTTCAACAGCAAATACACCAAGATGCACTGACGACCATCCGGTAGCGAAGACCCCCACAGTGAAAAAGATAGTTGGCAGCGCTTTGGGTGACAAACACAATCTACCTTGCCTTGTTGTTATGACTGTGCGCACATTCACACCAACCTTCATCAGCCAAACCACGTGAGGTTTGTTCATCCGGGTTTGGCGCACACACAACGACTTGTCTTTGAAACGTCCAATGCAACACTCACAGCATCGAGGCCAAGTGTTTCTCGTAGTATTTTTCGGTTTTGCTCTGAGTGAGCGGATATAACTGGTGAAAATGGGTACAGTGGCTGAATCTGGAGGTTGGGTGCGGGTTGTGTGTTCCGCATCATCCCTACAAATCAAACCAAGCCGATTGACACCGAACATTTTGTCTGACCTGCACCCATTGTTTCCAGCCTGCCTGCCTGTGTTGTGCTGCACCTGTGCCTCCCTGTTCTGTATTTTGTACCCTCAGCGGGTTCACGATACAGGGCAGTCCACTCCCCCAAAAATCACGGTCTTGACGCCCATTCCATCCACTTTCAGTGGATGTGTTTGGTATTTCCGAATGGAATTTTCCAGCGTCAAGATTACAAGAACAGGGTCAGTCACTTCTACCGTAGCTGCGATGCCGGTAGTTGTGCAGAAATGATTTTTTCGACGGACGCGACGCCTCCCCAGCTTGCCTGTGTCTGTGTTGCCATAGCCATGTGACAGATATTCACATAACGAATGTACTGTCACACCGCAAGGGGCTTTGGACAACGTTAAACAACAGTACACTTGCAGGTTTGGGTCAAAAATTCCAATTTCCGCTGGTCACGGGCCCCTTTCAAAACATTGACCACCTTTCGAGAATTTAGTTCTGCACCATGGATTCGAGGGACTGCGATGATTCGGAACCGAGGATGAAGACTACTGGGAAGGAACTGTGTGCTCTCTTGAAGCACTGGAATCGGCGAACTTGGACGGAACCTAAGCGCGACAGGTGAAGGGGCATCCCGAACAAAGGCATACAAAGTGGCTCTGGAGATATTGTTGCATCTGCGACACCCTGTCTTACATCCCGCCTGGGCTCTGATCTTCACCTATAGCAATGACTAAATCCCTATCATGGGTACATGAAGCTTTTGTAGGTACATTTAAACTTGCGAACCTCTCAACGACCTGTTAATCGCCTTGTACCGAAATCTGACCCTGGGCTTCGGCCCTCACGGCATTCAGCGGGTGACCCGATGCCGGTGTGGATGGAGAAGTGCACAGTTCTGAAACAGTGTGTCGACGAATCCGAGGAATCCAATCAGAGTAGTCCCGAGATAAAGTGGTGCAAGAACTCAAAAACTGTTTGCCTTTGGTCAAGGCCCCCTTTCCAAAAATTTGACCCGCGCAGTGGTGGCCAGTCCTGAGAACCAACAGTAGCATAAGCCTACGACTGGTCCAGGACGAGGCCGACCCTGTACATAGCCTGTGTATGACTACCCTGTCATACCAGGCTGCTGCTAGTTGGCCACAAGCCCCACTGGCAGAATTCTCAGAATTCTCCCAGAATTCTCAGAATTCCCCAGAATCTGACAGAATTCTGCAGAATTCTGTCAGAATTCTCAGAATCTGCAGAATTCTACAGAATTTCTCAGATTCTGCAGAATTTAAAAATCTGAAAATTCTGGGCATTTTTCTGTCAGAATTCTGCGAAACCATGTTTAAAGGGTTAAAAAAAATTGTTCGGAGCAAGGAACACCATGGCAAGCCCGGTACAAAACGGGGGGGCGGGGGGGCTCCAGCACCCCCCCTTCTGGATCGAGGATAGAAATCGAGGTTCGGAGACAACAGGTTTGGCGCGGATTTGACCGCGGCTCTCTTGTAGTGTGTGTGTCAGTGTCAGTGTCACATGCAGCAGGGCCGCTTTATCGCTGCGAGGAGAGGAGGCACGCCGATGAGAACATGGCGCACCATCAACACGCTTGTTGGGGAGGTGCACTGCACCGCCCCCCGCCACGGGAAGTAGAGATATACAAATCAGGATTTATATAACACAGGCACACACACTGCGGGGGGGGGGGGGGGGGTAGGGGGGGTCAAATGGGGGTGACAAACACGATTTTTCAAAAAACCGGCGCAGAGGCCCCAAAGCCCCCGTAAACCCTCCAAACCCCCCCAGATCGGTCCGGAAACCCATCGAACCCCACTTTTCCACCATTCCGGGCACCTCAGGTGCCCGAATTGGGGTACCTAAATTTTGTGCCATCGTTTGGTACCGGACAGTGCCACTGTGTGGGAGGTTGGAAAAGAAAATGCCCCAACACACCACATCTGAGGGTTGCAATGCATGTTGCTTGCCAACCACGTCATCCGGTGGGTGTCAGGCGCTATGTAGGTGGCATGAGCCAGGTCTTCGATGAGTTCTGGCTTGTATATGTACCTCCCTGCCTGCGGCACAGGCACTGCCTTTGTCCCCCACACCAGCCACAGAGAGCGTATTGTACTCGGTCCACGGTTGCTGATTCATTGTGATGCGTTGTATCCTCGAGTGAACGTCACACACTAGTGGCACCACCACCCGCCATCCGAGAGCTGTATTGACTTTGCGCCCTTCCGTTGCATTCACCTCGCCACGCATATTGCACCGTTCAGTACCAGTGCTCTTGGGCCAGGCAAAGTAGACCGCAGCAACTACCAATTCTGGCACAATGGGTACCACGACAGCGCACTTCGTGTGTTCCCGGAATGTACAGCTCGTGTTGCAACAGTCGTTGTCAACACATCCCGGTTGTGGAGCACTGCTGCACAGGAATCACACGACCATCTGGACTTGTTCCGTACCTACAGGCAGCCTCCCGGTGCATGGTGGCAGGGAGGTGCATATACAAGCCAGAACTCATCGAAGACCTGGCTAATGCCACCTACATAGCGCCTGACACCCACCGGATGACGTGGTTGGCAAGCAACATGCATTGCAACCCTCAGATGTGGTGTGTTGGGGCATTTTCTTTTCCAACCTCCCACACAGTGGCACTGTCCGGTACCAAACGGTGGCACAAAATTTAGGTACCCCAATTCGGGCACCTGAGGTGCCCGGAATGGTGGAAAAGTGGGGTTCGATGGGTTTCCGGACCGATCTGGGGGGGTTTGGAGGGTTTACGGGGGCTTTGGGGCCTCTGCGCCGGTTTTTTGAAAAATCGTGTTTGTCCACGTAAAAGGGTGGCATTTGACCCCCCCTAGGGGGGGGGGGGGTTAGGGGGGGTCAAATGGGGGTGACAAACACGATTTTTCAAAAAACCGGCGCAGAGGCCCCAAAGCCCCCGTAAACCCTCCAAACCCCCCCAGATCGGTCCGGAAACCCATCGAACCCCACTTTTCCACCATTCCGGGCACCTCAGGTGCCCGAATTGGGGTACCTAAATTTTGTGCCACCGTTTGGTACCGTACAGTGCCACTGTGTGGGAGGTTGGAAAAGAAAATGCCCCAACACACCACATCTGAGGGTTGCAATGCATGTTGCTTGCCAACCACGTCATCCGGTGGGTGTCAGGCGCTATGTAGGTGGCATTAGCCAGGTCTTCGATGTGTTCTGGCTTGTATATATACCTCCCTGCCTGCGGCACAGGCACTGCCTTTGTCCCCCACACCAGCCACAGAGAGCGTATTGTACTCGGTCCACGGTTGCTGATTCATTGTGATGCGTTGTATCCTCGAGTGAACGTCACACACTAGTGGCACCACCACCCGCCATCCGAGAGCTGTATTGACTTTGCGCGCTTCCGTTGTATTCACCTCGCCACGCATATTGCACCGTTCAGTACCAGTGCTCTTGGGCCAGGCAAAGTAGACCGCAGCAACTACCAATTCTGGCACAATGGGTACCACGACAGCGCACTTCATGTGTTCCCGGAATGTACAGCTCGTGTTGCAACAGTCGTTGTCAACACATCCCGGTTGTGGAGCACTGCTGCACAGGAATCACACGACCATCTGGACTGTTCCGTACCTACAGGCAGCCTCCCGGTGCATGGTGGCAGGGAGGTATATATACAAGCCAGAACACATCGAAGACCTGGCTAATGCCACCTACATAGCGCCTGACACCCACCGGATGACGTGGTTGGCAAGCAACATGCATTGCAACCCTCAGATGTGGTGTGTTGGGGCATTTTCTTTTCCAACCTCCCACACAGTGGCACTGTACGGTACCAAACGGTGGCACAAAATTTAGGTACCCCAATTCGGGCACCTGAGGTGCCCGGAATGGTGGAAAAGTGGGGTTCGATGGGTTTCCGGACCGATCTGGGGGGGTTTGGAGGGTTTACGGGGGCTTTGGGGCCTCTGCGCCGGTTTTTTGAAAAATCGTGTTTGTCCACGTAAAAGGGTGGCATTTGACCCCCCCTAGGGGGGGGGGTGGAGATGGCGGTCTTCGCGGCGCAAGAAACAGGGCCTTTTTTTGTGTTGAAAAAAAGAATAAAAGGAACAACGCCGAAGGCCTGCCGACCTGTGCGAAGACACCACCCCCCCCCTCTCAATCTCAGACTCCGTACTCCCTACTCCTCCTGCTTCTGCTGCTGCCCTGCCTCCTCCTCCATGTCTATCAGGTAGAACTTCTTCTTCTTCGCCCCCCCGCGGTTGCGCTTGGCCTTCATCCCTGTGAGAGCCCCCTTCGACGCCGCACCGCCCTCTTCATAAGGGACAAGCCCTGGCGACTCATACTCGACGCCATCACGCATGTGGATGTCCTTCAGCCTCTGCACCTGATCCCAGTGCCGCTGCCCGTTGATATGAATCTGGCCCTGCCTGAAGGAGTTCAGCACCATGCTGCAGTCTTTGCATGCATACTGCGTGCGCTGCGGCGTGGCACACGCCTTGGAAGCAGGCGCAGCGGGCTGCGAGGCGACGGACGAAACACACTCCGAATTCGCAAAGGACCCCAGGGGCGACACGCCCGACGGGATGCTCGAGAAGCTCTGCGACGTCGAATCCCCCGGCGAGGGCACCGCCTGGCACCCCGTCGCCTCCCCGCGCACCCTCCCCGGCGTCGAGGGTGTGGTCCTGCCGCAGCTGGAGGCTGCGTCGTCGCAGCTGTCGGCACCCGCAGCTCCGGCCTGCTTCCCGATCCTCTTCTGCATCCGCGCCTGCTGCTTCGTTAGGCTCCGCCTCCGCTGGTCGGCGTGCTTCTCCCGCATGCCCAGCTCCTCCTCACACAGCGCCTGCAGGTGCCCCAGGAAGAGGGGTGTGCTGCAGCCCGCCACAGGGCAGCACCGCAGGGAGTGCGCCTCCTTCCGCACGATGCAGTCCCAGCAGAAGGTGTGGAGGCAGCTCTGCAGGAGGCACGGCATCGCGGTGTGCGTCCCGCAGGCCACGCAGGCACCCGGCTCCGACTGCGTCAGGATGTTCACAGAGGGGAACCCGCGCCGCGGCCGCCGCACTGCCCCACCGCCACCACCCCCGCTGGGGGTGGGGGCGCCCGCAGCCTCATCGTCGCTGCTTTCTGTAGGGTGCTCGGCGCTGGGGTCCTGCTGCTGCTCCTGCGCATCGCAGGGACACCCCTCCTCGGGGCGGGCTTCAGCGGTGTGGGCGGGGCTGCTGCTGCTGCTGGTGGTGGTGGTGGTGGTGGTGCCGACCTGCCTCGTCGCACGGTAGTCACGAATAGCCTCCCCGATGCGCTCGGCATCCGAAAACACCGGGGAGCACCGCAGCGCGCTGTAGAACGACGTCCTCTGCAGGAAGGCGAACATGTCGGACTGGGGGGTGGGCTTGGCGCCGGGGTGCTGCTGCTGCTGCTGCTGCTGCTGCCTCTTCGCCGGGTCCTCTGCGGCCCTCTCGCTGTGCTTCGTCATCAGCTGGCAGGCTGCGAGGGAGTTCACCAACACCACGCGCAGCAGGGGGAGCACGGAAGCCACAACGTAGTTCCCCCCTGCGCTGCGTGAGGGCGCCGGAGGCGCGTCAGAAGCGGCGTCTGCCGATGACGCTGCGTCGTGGGGGACGTGGGCGGCGAGCACGTCGCGGATCTCGCCTGCCTCCAGGGCGCGGACCACCTCGCGCTCCTCCGTGCGGAAGAAGGTGTCGACGTAGGCCAGCTCGCGCTTCAGCTTGCTGGGGAACACCTCCTTGCCGAGGCACTGCTTCAGCTCCTTGAAGTTGATGTACAGCAGCCCGTCCGCCTTGACGCGCAGCAGGACCCGCCCGAAGTTCATCGACGCGGAGAGAAGGTTGGTCCTGCTGCTTCCGGCAGTCCCCACTAGCTCGCGATGGGGCTGCACCGACGCCACCGCAGGGTCCACCGTGGCGTGCACAGCCACGCCCACCTCAGGCTCGGCCTGCCCAGAGGAGCACCCCGAGGAGGCGGACGGCGAGAGGGAGGGCGGCGCGGCAGCCGTGGGTGTGTCGTCGCCAAGGAGGGCCCCGTTGGCCAGGAGGGTGAGAAGCTCGTCCGTCACCTCGTCGCCGCCGTCGTCGTCGTCGGTCTCGGAGGGGATGGCGCGGTGGTGGAAGGCGGGCAGCACAGGCATGGCGGGGCCTTCCGGCAAGTGGTGCTGGGGGCTGGCGGTGGGGAGCTGCTGGAGCTGCTGCGCGCAGGAGGATGCGGTGGCAGCCATGTACATCTGCTGCAGGGCGAGATTAGAGGAGGGGGGAACGACAGCCTGATGAGCCGCAGGCATGCACGGCTGAGGCGGCTGAGGGGGGTTGAAGAATGCGGCGGGGCCAAACTGGGCACCAACTTCGTGCGGCCATCCGAACATCACGGGGTACTGTGGGACGACGACGGGGAAAGCGTCCATCGTGCCTCCGGCAGAAGCGGCCGAGGTGGAGCTGGAAGCGGCGGCGGGGGTGCCGGCTGGGGGTGCTGCTGCTGTCTGTGCGAGCGGCAGCCGGTGCTGAGGCGCGTTCGCTTCAAACCCCCTCCCTTGCATTCACAGCTGCCCCACACGCGCAGCACACTCCCCCACCCCACCGAGACCCGACAATGCAAAGGGGAACGGACACCGACGTCACTTGCCTCCACCCGGGTTGTTGTGTAATGGGTGCGGTGTGAGGTCGATGCTGGTACAACTGTATACCTGGTGGTGGTGGTGTGATGACTACAGTATATATGCTATGTGCCGGTTCTTCAGTGAAGCCGAGGGATGCGGCATTGCGCGGTGATTTGACCCGGGGAATGAACAGTTGGGGGTGAGGGGGGCGAGGGGGCAGGACACTTTCCCCTGTTGCGGCACCACATCAGGCAACACCGTGGTGGAAACCACGGCAGAAAGCAGAAGGGCCCAGTTATCGGAGGCAGCACGGAGGCTGACCAGGCCTCTCTGCTCAGGGGTGCAGGAAAATGATCGGGGTATTTTCAACGCGGAGCTGAGCGGGTGTTGCGCACCATTGCGAACACCCGCTCGAAAACCACTAATGGATGGCGACAGTCCATACCGGGCATCGTTTTTGGGCTGTGCAGCGTGTTGAATGGAAATCCAATATTGGCGGGTGTAGAACTTCGGAAACTCCGCAGGGAACCCCTGGAGAGTCACCAGTATACTCGAGAGTGCGTTTGCTGTGTTGGATTAGCGGACCCGCATCGTACAGAAAGTCCACGAGAGACGAACGCACGAGAACGGATACGCTGTCACCAGGGAAAAATTGTAGAACTTCGGAAACTCCACAGGGAACCCGTGGAGAGTCACCAGTATACTCAAGAGTGCACTCAGGGCGTTTGGGGGGAAGCCCACTCGGGGGTGGACGGGGGTTGCAGGGAAACTGTGCGTCTGCAAAACAGAAAGGGGAGAGAAGAACCCGTGGCTGAGAGAGAACACCGCACGCCTGCTGCGGTGTGTCCTGCATGACCTGCTTCGCAAAGGTTCCTGCGTTGTTAGTCCAACTCCAAACAAATGGCAAGGGAAGATCTGCGATGCGAGCAAACAATTCGCTGCCTGTGTATATCTCCTACTTGGATTTGGTCATGCGTTGACGCTCGCACACCCCCTCTCCCTGTGGCAGTGTGAAGGTGAGTGAGTAAGTCCTGACAGCGGCACTGTCCTCCCCACACGAGTGCTGTCTCACAAATCTCAGAATCGTACTCGTTCCGCTAATGTAAGAGAAAATCAGAGAAAACACCCTGCCCAGCAACTGAAAAAACGGCAGATCCGGGCTACTTTTCGTTGAGCGCACGCTCCTGTGCCAAAGGCTGTGGAAGCCCCTATGAAGTGGCATGAAGGTCTGCTACTTACAAAGCTTCAGTCGTACAATTTCCTTCGTTACTTCGCGACTTCGCTACGCTTCGTCGCTCGTAACTGGGGAAAAAAGGTCGTTGCTTGTGCGCCGAACCCAGGCAAAACAAAAGCAACGCCGCAGCCTGACGAGGAGGTTGTACTTGTTGCCCAAGCGCTGCTTACTATCCTTTTGCCATGTTGCAGTAAAAAAAGGTCCAAATATGATTCTACGCACGAGCGACAAATACCATTCGTAAGTAACGCAGATATCGGAGAGGTATCAGTGGGTGCCTGAACAGAACAGGACGCCACACACAGTCTGTACAGTCGGTCCTGGTATAGATCGGGTGCAGAGCCAGGTCTCCGGGGCCATGAAACATTACAGGGATTGACGATACACACGAGCAGGCGTGTCCTGCGATAAGGAGAGTATCCTGTTTCTGAACGTGACCCCGCATCTTCCCACTGCGTACGGCTTGCCGTTCATTCCCATGCAAGGGCACAGGTGTCTCCAAATAAGAACCGCTGGAGGCCTGCATCAAGGTCCCAAGGCAGCTGCTGCCCCGAAAAGCGCGCAACCTTGTTCCACACACACTGCAGTGCAGCAGCGCCTATTCTTCTCCATGGGATGATACTCCCGAGGGAAACGCTGACGAGCCTGCAGAATACCTGCCATTTCAACATAACAGGGGCATTCGAAAAGAGCTCCAGTGGGGGCCCTCGCTACCAGATGTGACTGAGTGAGAAGAAGTGAGCAGCAGCCCCACTTCCCCTCACTGACTGACGAGCTGTAACGAGCCGTGACTGGTAGCGAAGGCCTCCTGTGTAAGTGCATTCGTTTGTGCGCCAGATCCGGGGAAGACAAAAACAACTCTCTCAGCCTGATGAGGATGCTGCCTTCGTTGCCCAATAGCGCTGCATACTGTCTGCTTGACACGAGACAGGAGCTCCCTCTGTTGCAGAAACGGGACACAGCAAACGAGACACATGTCACTAAAACCGGGTATGGGAATGGGGTGATGGGGTTGCTGTGGGTGAAACGCCGCACGCCTCGCCACCTGGGCTGGGATGAGATGTGGTCGCTCTGGGGTGATCTGCAATGGGGCACCTTCCTGGCGCCTCCTTGACATATATTGTGATGTATGTTTGTGTTCCACTTTCCTGCATTGCATGAGGCCACACGAAAGAAATGGGATACCTCAACTGGCTGCAAAGCGACACTACAGCAGTTTTTGGCACACACGCAGGGTCTCTCCACATAAAATAAAACGTGGTCACCACACGCACACACACATCCGTGGCGTGTGCCTCAGACCTCAACAACCAGCACATCCCGCGACCCTATCGTTGCTACCATGCGCTCGAACATGGTCGACACAGAATCCGGCTCCTTTGTGAGGTTCGCCTTCACATCCGCCACGCTCTCTCCACCCAGGTAGCTGCGGACCGCACTGTTGTAGTGGGCCCACTTCTTTCTGCTGCTGCCTATCTCATACATCCACTCCAGGTGCACGGAATCCTTGCCATCCGCCACCTCGCCCGAGCTGCTGAGGTCGAGCTCTGAATGACCGGAGCGCACTGCAGCCACATTTCCACTCTTCGCCGTGGGAACCTCCCAGATCTCGAGGAACGACGCGTCGGGGTTTGGCAGCACATCCACCTGGCATCGGCTTTCGGAGGAGAAGCGGGTGCACCGCACCCGCAGGGGAAGCAGCCGGAGGTCGCAGTCGACGTAAGCATCGCGCTGCGAGATGCAATCGCATATGATGTCGACGTCGATCCGCCTCCCGACCCTCTCCAGGCCCGCAAGGTGCAGCGGGCTCACCCCCAGTATGACGTACCGCCGCAGTTCCGGGCACCCCAGGTGCCCCAGCGTGCCCTTCCCGGTGGTGATAGCAATACGCACCTTGCGGAAAAACCATCCGTCCTCCGTTATCAGCATGCGGAGCGAGCGGTTCAGGGCAGCTGCCGACTCTATGGCGTTGGCGGAGTGCTTCCCGCAGGGACGCGTCGTGTTGAAGGATACAAACAGGCGGTCCCCATATAGGTTGTCTATCACGCCATTCCCCATCTGCTGGAGGTAGACGACGGACTGCGAAATGAACTGGTGGAAGAAGTCTACGGTATCCTCCGGGTCCGACAGGCCAGACAGGGTGCCACTCGCGTTGGCCACCACCGTCGTGACAGTCCGCTGCTCTCCGAAGGGTGGGGGCGGCGGGCGGAGCGGAGGGCCGAGCCGGGGGCTCGAAGGGCCGCGCCGGGGGCTCGGAGGCACGTCGGCAAAATCCACGCTGCGGCGAACTCCACCCCCCAGTGCCCCAGACCTCCGGGGTAGGCTGACGATGGAAAACCTCCCGCTCCCACACCTCATGGGGGTGGACAGGTCTGAGTCGATGCTGAAGCGCTTGGTGAACCTGCTCCGCAGGTCGTAGAGATCATCCGTGTCGCCCCCATCTGAATCATCTGGCAGACAGTGCGCAGGGAAGTAGGGCTTGACAGACCGCAGCGCTGTGACAATCGATGTCATGGCTGCCGCAAGCTCCGCGTCCATCCTGCAATCCCCGCTGATACCTGCCTCCGCCTCTTCCAGCTCCATCTTTGCGAGGTGTCCCGCCACCTCCCTCACGGCAGCACAGCTGCTCCGCAACGCCTCATCAGCAGACCTCGCTGTGCTGGCAAACCTGTGTATGAAGGCGACATTCCCTACAACGAACACCGCCTCCAGAGCAAACGATGCAACCGCCTGCTGCACAGACACCCTGCAGGGCGGGTCGGAGCAGTCACAGGTAGAGGGCCCCTCCCCAGGGAGAAGGGTTTGCAGGCCCAAGCCGTAGTGTGACTCGGCCTGTCCCACGGCAGACCACGCAAGCGCAGCCCCGAGCATGATTTTGATGAGGAGAGGGTCTGGTTCAAGCAGCAGTGCTGCGTTGAGGAGCGTGAGCCATATTGGCCAGAAGCGTGGTGTGACAGCCTGCATCGCGCCCAGGTCGAGCGGGACAGGCGTCGCGCAGCAGGCGACGAGGATGCATCGGGCAAGCCAGGAGGGGGCTGTGCCCAGGAATGGGGACACGATGTAGAGCGCAACGCAGGTAGAGAGGAACACCGCGGCAGCGTATCCAGCGGCTGCGACAGCCCAGCCCGCCGGGGATCCCCCACGCCAGGTCTGGGCGAGCGCGAGGGCTGCCACCAGCAGGGTGCCTGTGCTGGCCCCAAGCAGGACACGCCTTCGCAGCACCGCCCGGGCATCAGCATCAGAAGGTGTGGCGGTGCCCTCCGGCAGGGGGGACGCCAGGTTAGCGTGTGGATCGGCAGACGGGGGTTGCGGTGCTGGCTGATGCATCTGGGAAAGGCTGCACCCCAGCCCGAAACGCGATGTGCTGTGGGGCAGCGAGGGAGGGGGCGAGGGTGACGACATGTGAGGCCGGGATGGGGACGGGTGTGCTGTTCACGGAACTGGGGCCACCTTGGGGGGAGGGGAGTGGGGGGTACCCCGTCTGTGTGTGGGGGAAGGGGAGGGGGGGGGGGGGCGAGGCGGTGGGGAGCTGATAAAGGGTGTTTGCTGCGTGGTGGGGGAATTGATTGCCCTCCCCCCCCCCTCTCTCTCTCTCTCTCTCTCTCTCTTGGACGCAATAGCGTAGCGTTGCGAAGAGAACTTGTTTTGTGCGTCACATATATCACACACTGCGTATGCAGGAGGTGCCGGGGAGCTACACGCGGAGACCTCACGCAACAAACACATTACAAAACAAGTTCTCTCTCGCTCTTTCCCTTCCCGCCCCCCACGCCGTCGGGTGGCAGGTGGCAAAGTGTGGTGGCCATGTGTTGAGGCAGTGCCGAGGCACTCACAAGTCGCAAGGAAGCAAATCAGCTGCTCTATCAAAATTCGCTCAGGATGGTGTGGGTGGGGAGGGGTGGGAAGCTTCAGCTGGGGGATCCCCGACTCTCAGGCCCCGTGAAGGCCTCACGTGAAGTAGGTTCTGAAATAAAGGCTCAGTCCAATCCCGATTTTTATTCGCTTCATTCCGAGACACGTTTGCAAAACGTTTGAATTTCGTTTACTTTGTTTTTTTTTAAGCACACTCGTGTGAGCGGAAAGCGCCCCACCACAGCTGCAACCAAACGTGCTCTATACACTAACCCCACCCTTCATCAGGCTCAGGGTGTGATCAGTTCAGGGTTTTGTGTGTAGAAGCGTCAACGCATCAAACTATCAAGCAGGCGAGAGAATCAAGAGGGGAGCAAGAGTGACAGAAGCGGACAGAGTCCGCCGAGCTGCGTGTATAGGAGAGGAACAGAACGGGCTGAGGGAGTACGCCGAGCTGCGTGTATAGGAGAGGAACAGAACGGGCTGAGGGAGTACGCCGAGCTGCGTGTATAGGAGAGGAACAGAAACTACGCCGAGCTGCGTGTATAGGAGAGAAACAGAAACTACGCCGAGCTGCGTGAATAGGAGAGGAACAGTAACTACGCCGAGCTGCGTAACAGAGAGAATCGTTTTGGCAGAAAAACCCAGCTATCCTTTCGCAACCAACGCGTGGTTCTTTTTGTGGCAGAGCAGAGCACATCGAACGAATAAGCTTGCTCTCTGTGTGTGATCCTCCTGCACTGCACACAGGCTGGGGTGTGGCGGTGCGCAACGAGTGGAGGCGTGCATTGAAGTGGTGTAGACCACAGCACGCACCCTCCTCATGAGCATCATCTCCACTATGCAAACACACGTATACCAGAGCCCTGGGGTGGGGGGGGGGGGGGGCGTAGTTCTGACACTCTCTGATATGGCTCAGAAGTGCAGAAAAGTGCAGAAAAGGGAACCCTGCCTTCACAAAACTGGCTGCAAAGTGACACAGCCCGGCACACAGTGGCACACAGCAAAGGCCCCCACGGGAAATAAAGGTATGTAGCCTCCCGGAGATTATGTTGCACATACCTTCACGGGTGCAGAATGTGCATCTCGGGTCGATTCTGGCTTCACGGGGGTGTCATTTTCCCGAGCGAAGCGAGGGGGGAAATCAGGTCCCGAGTGATGCCAGAATCGGCGAGTGATGCACATTCCCGCACTAGTGGGGTTGTCAACGTAATCTCAGGGGGGTTTAAATTTTTACTTGAAACATCACGCAGGCCAGGGCCTGTATTATCAACTCCCCAACCCCTCTGCCTTAGGCAAAGACCACGCTGGGCATCGGGAAAAGGTCAACGTTTGCTCGGGGCTCCGGTTTTTGAGAAGATATGTGCTGGTTGAGGGCAAGAACACATTCGGCAAGACAGCCGTGTGGGGCTGGCGGATGGAGCGGGTCAGGGGAGAGAGAGAGAGAGAGAGAGCGTAGCGACTGCGCCTACCGTGGGGGATCTTCCCTCCACCACGCCACCCCGTGTGCCTGCGCCTCAGCCCTCCCCTGAAGCGACCCCGTGTCCCGCTACTCCCGAGCCCGCCACCCCTCCAGTTATCCTGAAGAGGCTGGCCCATACCGTGTGCTCCCCGGGCTCACCCCACCGCCACCTGATGCAGCCTCGTAGGAGGCACTCACCCGACGGCGTCAGGCCATCCATCCCCGCCGTGGCGCAGCTGAAGCGCACCGCCTTAGAGGCGCATACCGGTTCCACCCCGGCACTGCCTGCCCAAAGGCCTAGGGTCGACCACGTGATCCCCACCGCTGACGCTGACGCTGACGTGGGCGCCGCTGATCCGGACCCACCTTCTCCTACTACCTCCCCTCCCGACGGCGTGTCCGTTGACGCAGCCCTTCCCCAAAGGCCCCGTTCTGGTGCCTCTTCCTCCTCCGCCCGTGCGCGGTCACCGCACGCGCCTACAGGCTTCCGGGCCTACCTTAATCCTCCTTCCTCACGTAGCGCGTCACCGGGCGCTACAGACCGTGTGGCGCCTGCGCTGTACTTCATTGGTCGCGCCCCGCGGCTGGTGGAGTCCCACTTCAGGAGGAGGGGGTCCGGCCCTTTGCCGCGCCCCCTCCGCCACCCCGTTCAACACACACATCATACCCCGGACCCTCCCCCCCGTCATCCCGTGCCTGATTCCCCCCGTGCTTGGTACCAACTCCCCCGCCCCGGCCTACAATGGCCATGATCGCGAGGATCAAGCGGCTGCAGGCGTCGACGCAGCAGCTTCTCGCAAGCGGGCGCAAACTCTCGGAGGACGAACTGGACGTCGTTATGACGTTCATGGAGCAGCAGGGCGCGCTGCTCGTGACGCTGTTGGGTGGTGAAACACCTACTACCTCTGCAAGCCCGCCGATGGCGGCGCCACCCGCACAGCAGCAGCAGCATCAGCATCAACATCAGCATCAGCATCAGCAGGCGCCACAGCAGGCGCAACAACAACCGAAGAAGAAGTCGAACGAGGCATCATCGACAAAGCATCCGCACACCACGGCGCAGCAGCAGCAGCAGCAGCCGACGCAGAAGCCGAAGCAACAGCAAGGGCAGCAGCAACAGCGGAAGGGGCCGGCAGCGACGGCCCCCCAGCAAGGATCCGGGTGGGTGACGATGGCGCGCAAGCCGCCCGTGCCACCTCCCCCGGCCCTCGCGGCCCCCCCGGCGGCTTCAATTGCCGCCACGCAGATCGGGGTCGCGCCGCGCGGGCTCCTCTTCGCGCAGCAGGCGAAGCGC